>JALDNG010000087.1:52500-732500 GCA_024349245.1 Neodontobutis hainanensis | reverse complement strand
GTCTTTATTCGTTTGTGAAACTTAAAATTTTACACATACGCCTACCCAAATTGTGCATTCATTTGAAAGGAAGTTGTATTTTCGTTTATAAAAATAGGATTCAGTGTGTGTTTGTTTTATTGACAAACCCAACCTTGTAAGAGCCAAAATGGCGGACGTCTTCTTCGCTGTGTTGGTGCCGTTTGCCGTCGCAGCACGCGCCCTCTTCTGGCGGTATGCGTTACAGAGCTAATGCAGTCCGTCTAATTCAAGGGTAAATTGAAGGTTTGGCAAACTTTCTATTCTATGTTTAATCTATCATGTGTTGGTGACATGAACAGCTGCGGAGCCGTGGCCCGAGAGTGCGACACTGTACCAGCCTCTCAAGGGTGAGACACTATAAATATTAGTAATATAGCTGTGTATTACTGTGGCTTATCTTTCATTGGTGTTTTCATTACAGAGGACCAGATTCTACTGTCAGACTGTGCCTCATCTTTGGCAGTTCAGGTGAACCTCAAAATGTGGTTATTGTTGTTTTTAGTTGTATTATCATATTTGGGGGATTAAATAATTATTCCTGTAGAAGATTTAATTGCAGACATAGTGTGTAAGCCACCACTCTCCTTCACATTCACACATATGCTCCAAAAGTCAAACAGAAAAAAACTGTTGAATACAGAACCACTAATAGCACACATACAAATTTAATTTTCCACCAATACATACTGTTATCTAAACAATCGAGGTTCCATTTAGCAGGTTCAACCGTTCAGTTTAAACATGAGCTCAGGGTTTTCGCCCTCAGACCAATGTACCTCTGAGGCATGTTCAACAGAAGAAAGACATTATAAAGTCAACCAAAAACGGGGGCAGAGTGGTTAGCACTCTTTCCTCATTGCAAGAAGGTCCTGGGTTCGATTCCCATCCAGGGCAGGGCCTTTCCCCTAACACCACAAACATAGGACTTAAACAAGTTATAGTCCGGTACAAGCATTTCTGCTTCGGCTTGTGCATTGTACACTCTCCTAAAAGAAAACCAATTAAATAAAATGTAAGAGGAGAGACATGTATATACAATGCTTATTTCTGATGTAATAATGTTTTTAATTTAAAGTAGTCATTCAATAGGCTCTAAATATTCTTCATAGCATTAAAATGAAACGCACGGCACACACTAAACTTCAAATATACTAAATTAAAGCTGGTTGATTTTCAAATACCAATACCCTGATGTCCTGTCTCCCCTGTGTGCAGGCCTACCTGAGGATGTGTGGTCTACCTGCGCAGGTGGTTTGTAAAGCCAACGCTGAATTCATGTCACCCTCTGGTCAGTCGAATTTTTAATCTCACAACACTGCGATGGGGAAAAAGCAAACAAATAGTTAAATGATTTCTTTTTTGAATGTTCTGCTTCAGGTAAGATTCCCTTCATCCACGTAGGGAACCAGGTGGTGTCAGAACTGGGGCCTATAGTGCAATTCACTAAAGCCAAGGTGAGACTTACACAAATGATATGGGTGTTGTCATTTCATTTAATCATAACTAATTTATAACTGAAAGTATTACGTCATAATCTAAATATTGAGTTGTTCTTTGTTGCAGGGTCACTCTCTAAGCGATGGCTTAGATGACGTACAAAGGGCTGAAATGAAGGCGTACATGGAGCTGGTCAACAATATGTTACTTACTGCAGAGGTAAACATGTAATGCACTACTAAAGTACCTGTAATACACTCACTGGTGCTACATTATTACATACATATTCTTATACATATTCTTCCAATGCCATAAGATTGTTACACATACATGTGTAACTATAAAGTGATGTTGTCTCTTCACAGTTGTATATCCAGTGGTGTGATGAAGCCACAGCTGCAGAGGTGTGTAAACTGACATCATTTAGCATTTTATTCCATATCCTTTGACCATATTGCAGACTTTCTTGTTTTGTTTTTGTTTAGATTACTCGTCCCAGATACAGCAGCCCGTACTCGTGGCCTCTCAGTCTGGTCCTGGCCTATCAGAAGCAGTGGGAGGTCCGTAGGAAGATGAACGCCATTGGCTGGGGAGGGAAGTCTTTGGAACAGGTTAGTTAAATGTTGTTTATCATTTGTACCATTCAACAAAAATGGAAAATATGACCACCCTTTGATTATTGTTACAGGTCTATGAAGATGTGAGTCAGTGTTGCCAGGCTTTATCTCAGAGGCTGGGAACACAACCGTACTTCTTCAACAAACAGTATGTATGCCATTCTTCTAGCAACCTACTATAAATATACTAAAATGCATAAATATATGTAGCAAAAATGTTTTTTTGAAAACTTCTATAGCACTATCCTGAAGTAAAACTAGAAGAAATTGGAAGCTTCAAGGGACTTCTGTTATTTATAAAAATAAAAAATATATTGATTGTCCTTAATGGCTGTTCTGATCCTTAAAAATGTGCAGAAAAGTTTATTGTTATAACGCTAGTAACAAAACATAAGGCTAATAGTCTGTAGATGGTTTACAATCAAACTCATCTAATGCACAAAGGAAAAAAACTACACCATTTAGTGTCATGCTGTAAACATTATTTCATTTGTCAATATTGGAGTTTTACTTTCAATGCACTAAAGCAAAAGGTAACTTTTTTATTTAATCTATTACGACGCTGACACAGCTGTTGCTAGTAAACAATACTTGGTACTATTATTTTAGTAATATGTTTTCAATTTATCACACTTAAATCATTTGGGGGGAAAAAAAGTTTTATGTATTTATTTATTTTTGCTCAAATGAGCACTATCTATTGCCATGTTTAGTGCCAATTTTTGGAACCTTGGGATCTGTTCCCAATGGAGTACTTTTTGGAGACACTACAGAACCCTTTGGGTGATGGAAACTTGCCTGTACTGACCCGACCTGTACTGCACCAGCCCCTTGTCCCTATTTTAGATAAACTCCAGCCTAAACAGCTTTAGGAAGCAACTATCAGAGACTCGGTCCTTGTATGAGTAAATAAAAGTGGTACAGACTCAGAGCTTATGCAATGTTTGTAGTCAGTTTTAAAGCTATACTGCAGTACACAGATTCTGTCAGAGAGATCAACTTTAGGACCACCTTTGCAGTGCTCACTCATGACAGGGTGGTGAGGGGACGTGCTTGTGTATTATTCTTTTATTAATCCTTCACATTGTGTTCTAAAATTGTCTGTAGTAATCATTTCTGTCTCTGTCTTAGGCCTACAGAGTTAGACGCCTTGGTCTTCGGCCACATCTTCACCATCCTGACCACCAGACTGACCAGCACCGAGCTCGCTGACAGGATCAGGAGTCACAGCAACCTCCTGAACTTCTGCAGACGCATCGAACAGACCTACTTTGAGAACAAGGGCTCCTGAAGGACTGCCCCAGCCCCTGCCTCTGTGTATCAAACATTCTGTGCTTCTTCCATTCCCTCAATGTAGCTCTGCAGCGGCTCACTTCTATCCACGTCCCCATTTCCTCTGTAGATTCTGTTTTCCCTGCTGTACTTTGTTCTTGTACATTTTGTTGCATGCTGCTATTCCAGAGAAGCCTATACTTTTAAGATGTTATTGAAATAAGTGTTTTCTCTGATCCTAGATAGAGCATATAATTTGCTAGTTTCACCATAAGTCAGGATTTTACACTATACTGATGTATTTTATAACTACTCACTGCTTGAGCATGAATAATTGGACTTGGTAAGTCACAGTTGTATGCAGTGACTTGTAGTGGGTCTGAAGTGACCTGTTGAAACTGTAGAAGCCTGTACAGTATCTTCGAAGTCTGGCTTATATTATAAAGAGCCAAAAACTTGCCATTATTCGTGCACATAGACAATAAATGAACATAATGAAGAATAGGATGTGATATTTCCTTTTATTCTTTTTCAAATTGTTTGCTTCGTGTGAATGGGAAGTGCCTACACATTAAACAGTCATTGGACTCCACTGGGATTCTCTTGTTTGTTTGACTCTCACTCGTCACTTTGATGCTACAAAGGTTTTAGGCAGGTTTGAAGAACTATATTTTAGGCAGTATAATACAATATCCCTTGTCGCAAGATTTTCTATCAGGCAATAGTTATATATAGTATCTTCACATAGAGTCCAGGCGGTGGGTCAGGATAGGTACCACTCCCCTTGTCAGAGTGGGACAATGCAAGCAACGAAACCAAAGCAATGTGAGTGAAAAGAAGACAAGTCTAAATCAAATGTTTATTGAGCAAGTCCTCTTATTGCATATATATGACACTTGACAAATCATGACTCTGATTTTTGAAACAGATACAAGATGCAATACAAGTAAAAACTAACTTGGTTGCAGGCCGCTGGGCTGGATCTCATTTCTCTAAACATGCCTCCTATGCCTCGACCCCTCGATTGCACCAGAACGTATTCTCTGTGTGCCATCTTTAGTGCTGTCCCAAAGCTCTTAACGCTGCTGTGAGGAGCGAGGAGGGGAGCTTGGATGACCTTGGTTTCTTCATGTGTTACACCTCCGAGAGATAAGAATGTGACAATTTCTTTTACAGTTTTTCAGGACTGCTAAGACACATTTTCTGAAACTTCAAAACATAGCAGTGGCTCAGTGGTAGAGTGGTTGACCTGTGATTGGAAGGTTGGTGGTTTGAATCCCGCTCTCCAGTTCATTGGTGTGAGAATGTTTGGTGGTGGTCGGAGACACCGTAGGCACAAAATGGCTGCCCTGTGTTTTTGTGCCAGGGCAGAATACAGTAATATACTGTATGCTGTAATGCCATTAAGGGAGTCACTTGATGACCACAATTAAGCCTAAACGGGTCAAAACAAACTATTATGTACCAAGCCAACAATGTGCCCCTTGGAGACAGTTTTTTAAGAAAACATTTGCAATATAAAGGATAACACCAGAACATTTCAGCGACGGTTGGATGATGCAGCTTTTACTTCAAAGGGAACACATGTCCCTGAACTCTGTGTGAGCCTGATGACTTTGGTGCAGGGTGAGTTCACACACTTGGCCGTCTGGTGTGCCTCAGGTCTTAGACTGAAGCTCATTGGTGATGTCTCATGATGTGTGTGTATGTTTCCTGTGAGGTCAGCCTGTGACCTGGTGACCTGTTGATGAGTGATGAGCCACACTGGTCAAGTGTTGTTCCTCAGGTCATCACTCTGTATGCACACGGACAGGCAGACGTAAACACGGAGTACAGCTCAGGGAAGATGTCACGTCTGAGGACGACTGTGGGCTTCCAAACCACACGACCCTTTGAACTCGATCGTCACTAATGACCAGGACGAGCAGCGAGTCACATGATTAGATGCACACAGTGTGGTGTTTTAAGCTGATAGTTTAACCCACATTGTCCCAGGGATACAAGGACGATCAACATCACATTAAGCCTAATAAAATGAAGAAAGGCAATGTTCAACTTGTTACTTTTGTTCAAATGTATCAAAAATAGAGAAAGTGACACTATGGGACATCAATAAGTCATTTGTAAACCTTTTATATAGTGCAGTCCTGTTTTTTTCTGAACACATTCTGAACATTGTGGTTAATGACTTTGGTTAGAATTTGGTTGTAGCAGTTTTCAATAGTGTACAATAATAACCACCCTTTGGATTTAGTCTACCTTGTTTAAAGAGATGTGTGACCCTTCAGAACAGCCAGTAACTTTAGTTTGTGTCCCCACAACTGCCCAGAGAGGACACAGCACATTTATGTCCTCCTCACTTCTTGAACTGGACCAGTCTTTACAAAGAGAGACATGAGAAGTCGGATAAAACCATGCCCACACCCGTGCTGTTGGACGAGTCTCTTATGTTCTGTTTATGGACACCTTCAACAGAGGCTTGAGAAGTTGTTGTTTAATGGAATGGTTTAACCCGTATCTATAACCCTTTTTATAATGAGTCCTAATGTTTGTGAACCTTCCTAAATAGACCTACGTTTATATAATTTTAACAATTATTTTAGACCAGACCAGTGTTTTTGCTGCAGATTTGGCTGTGTTTATGTCATAAACAGACGTCGCAAACACATGATGTTCCTGTGGAAAGGATGTGCCATTGCTCTAAGGTCAACCCTCCGTGGGCGGGACTAAGACACAAGTGGAGGAAAGGTGGAGGCAAAAAAACGGGCTTTGAGAAATACATTGCAACAAGACGTCAGGAAGAAATGTGTGTTAAAGTGTGTTTTTATATCATATAATGAAATATATAATTACCTTATTAAACACATTATTTATATCATAAAGTAATGTGTGTTGTTGAGTTGTTTGTCCACACTATAGCCATATATATATTTTATGTAAGCAACTTAATGTTTAAAGGATATGCCATGCCGAAGTATTGGACTCTTTAATATATTACATAAGCCTGAAAATCTGAAAAGAGAACAGGTAAACTCCTGCTGCATAATTACAAGTACCTGAAACATACTGAATAGTTGTTTGATGTAGTGTATTAAATACAAAAACTCAGGGTACACTGTGTTTGTATTCAATACAAAATGCCTTTGACCCAACTCAAAATGACATCTACAGTTTGTACTAAGTCTTATTGTAATTATATGCTATGTCCAACAGAGGACGCCATTAGAACAGAAATGTAATGCTTTGAAGTCTACTCTGCCCTACAAAGTGCAGGGGCTGCTTGAAAAGCCTTATTCATATGAGATTAAACAGTATGTGCTGCATTTAGGTCAGATTTACACCCTGCTAAATTTAAAAGTGAAAATTGTGTTTAATAAAAGACTGACCACCGAATTAGTTTGTTTCATGACTCAGTGAAATCCTATTTCAGAGAAACAGTACTTTTGCAGTAATTACAAATCTGTAGTGACATAACTGTTGTTGGGAATGTTCTGACTGACAATTGTGAACTCAGTTACTGCATTTTGCCTTTAGATCTGTCATGAGCTTTATTTTTTTCCTTTGCACAGTCTTCTCCTCTTGTGTTCTCTGAGTGTGTACCTGGGCTGACTCTTCAGTTCACACCTGCTGGTTTCTGATCACTCATCTGTATCTCATCTCTAACCAACACCGCCTTGTTTTACAACTCCACTTTAGCTTCCATTCATCGCCAGTTCGTAACTGCCACACCTGAAAAAAGAATCATACTGTCAACCTTTTGCTTCATGGTTTTTGTTGTAATTTCTCCTTCTCACCTCTCTTTTCTGTGAACACCAGCCAGCGCCTTCGACCACGGACTCCTCATGTTCAGGTTGCTCCATTATCTTCTGTGCCACCATTACTACTTGCCATCTCTGGCCTTTTTAAGAGACAGTAAACTATCCTTCAGTATATACTTGACTAGATTTGGTGAGACTTTTTATATGAACCTATTACATGAACAGACCACGGCTGAAATGGTTGAAATCCCTCATTCTCTTTGTGTATTTACTGGTTGTACTTTGAGGGTAGAGTGGTATTTAATTATTTAACAGTGTCACATCATTATTCCGTTTGATTAATGTTTTATGTGTAAAATTCAAAATATCCTCATGTATAGATTCAGTTCTCTTTGCTTTAAATCTGATTAAATCTCTTTTTAAATAAAAGTCATGTTGAATGTCTCTGGGTGTGATGAGAGAGCTGTCATGTGAAATATCAGATTCAATAATGCCACTAGAGGCTGATAATTACACAGCATGATTATCAGTGAGTCATGGTTCATAATCTGGAGAAGGCCTCTTTGAGAAATGTGGGATTGTTTTCTTAGCCCGTTAATTACACGTGGGTGAGTAGCGTTACTCTGTTTAAAGGGACTGTACCTTATGCCTTAAAATCTAATAAAGAACTGGTAAATAAGCGGTAAATAAATGTATTTATTTTCTTAACTGGTTAGGGGTTGGAGTCCAGCTGGAAACGTGTTTTATCACTTTGTACCACTAGATGGAGTAGAGGTACATGAATGCAGTTTATTGGCTCAGCAGGTAATGGGATTCCAAATGGTGTCTATGGAACTTTAAACGTCTATATTTCTATTAAAGACAACTGTAAGGAGGGTTATTATGAGGAGATGATACAGATATTTCTTCCATTTTACTTTTTATTATACTACATTTCAAACTTTGCAACAAAAACAGAACAGTTCTCATGCATGCCATCTGTTTTATTTCATATTGTGGTGAAGTTTTAGTTTAAGTTTCTGTTTGAAGAATTATCTTGTATGACAACCAACAAATAGATTACACCTATATTTGGAGAAACTTGATTAATCACTTAGCTTCAGATTACCATGAATATTTTATAAAATCTGTCAGTCTGGACTCACACAGCTCACTGGAGCAAACACCCAAAATGTTTTGGTTTTTGGGTTTATTTTCGTGTTAAGCAGCGAGCACATACAGCTCCTCAATATGCAGTCTTTTGTTTTAATGATAATGTTTTTAGCCATTAAGAGATTTTTAACCATGCAAAAAACTAAAGATATGAAAAAAAGAGTCAATAAACATTTCAATATACCTGCCATTTTGACTCTGACAAATATTTTGTTTGTATAGAGCCATAGATTTATGTGCACAAATAAATTCATGTCATGGCAATTAAAGGAATAAAAAATATTCTGCCACATTCGTCATACAGGTAGTTACAAGTTTTCTATATTTTGTAGAAAGCTGATTCATATTTGAACTCTTCCAAGGGAACTGAAGTCAAAGTCAGACTCCACACAAAAGGGCGTGTTCCTGGGATTAAACCAACAAACTATGAGGCAGGAGCTCTGACCTCTGGGTAACCCCTATTTTGCACAATTTCCCTTATTTACATAATTGTGGTGTGTACTTTACTTTATGGGCCTACTTTACATAATGTGCTTACATAATTTAAATTTTATTCGGTTAATTTAAGTAATTCTGATACTGAGGTTTTGCAAACTTCTCTCCAAAGATGATTTATATGATATGTATGTCTGCTACAGTGGAAACACAAGTCTCTTCAGGAAAAACTGAACAAAACTGTCGTGTGACACCAAACATCTCTTTTTATTTTGTGGTCTATGGAGGAAATTAGGGGATTTTTTTTCTGCAATACTTCAAGTGTCCACAGATGGAATTGTCGACAGAGCAGTTCTTCGACTACATTAACTAGATTATTGCACTGATTATTGTTTTACTGATTCTTCTGAGGTACTTTCTGCTCCCTATTCCCCCTGCTGTGGATTGAATGAAATTGTCTAAATATCAAGTAAAGCCACATATACAGCACCTTTAAACATTTCTTTACATGTATTTCTCAATTATGAACTGTAACTTTGCCGTACAATAACCTTCACGACCAGATGTGGTTCACAAATGAGCTAGTCTTCTCAGAGGTCACGGGGTCACTTTGTCATAAAGACTGGCTTGACATCTTGAGGTTATATGTGTGTTTAAACCATGTGCATGATTCAGTTTTACATGACAAAATAATTACACACACAGAAAAAACCTGACAGCTGACTGTGCAGTACAACACCAAAGCAGCGCTGGATAATTCAGTGTGAGCTGTGGTGCTCTGGCACAGCTCAGGAAACCCTGCCCTTCTCCTCCTCCTCGTATATATGACACACATGGCACTGACATAAAAACTACTCGCTGGCAGCTTGTTCAATGAACGGAGCCAAGCATTCTCACTCACGGCTCTTAAAAGCAGACTGAGAGCATGAAACAATACACTGTGATCATTACTTTCATTTGTCCATTGTTTCCAGAGACAAACACAAAGACACTTCTCATACTTTCTTAAATCAAAACAAATGACTTTTTATCTCAGCCATTTGCTTTTATAAAAGCAACAAAGAAAATTTCAGCTGGCAACTTGGAGACTAGTGTTTTGAAACGGCTGGACTGAGGCTGTTAGTTTTTATCTGTGATCAAAGGAACATGCAAATACTGAAAATATATATGCACAAACTGAAACCTCACCCTAACAAACAAGGGATATGTGCATTCAATATTAATCAATGAAATGTTGCTTTAATTCAGTGTAATAAGCAACAAACCACAAAAATAGCAGCTCATTTAACCAGCACCTTGGGACAAAGAGAACTGAGACGAGGCCAGTCAGCTCAGCTTGTTTTGTTTAAAAAGGGTGGTATGATGTGGATTCATGTGCGTTCCACATATTTATGAAGTGACGATTGGTCAAAGGGGCAGAGTCTTCCTTTGAAAACGTGCATATATATATATATTAGTGCTCGACAACGATTAAGCGTTTAATTGCGATTAATCGCATTATACACAAAATGTTATAATGTAAAAATTTGTGTATTGCATACTTTTATTTTGAAAGTACTGCTATATGAACAAAAGTGCAATACCATTTGGTTTGCAAACTTTAAAACAAATAAGACAAGACAAGACATTTATTTTTGTATAGCCCAATATCACAACAACAGCCGCCTCAAAGGGCTTAACAGACTGCACTAGACAACATCCCCTGTCCGTAGACCCTCCATCAGGGTGAGGAAAAACTCCAAAAAAACCCAGCCGGGAAAAAAGAGAAACCTCAGGGAGAACCACTCCCAGGACGGACAGGCCGTGCAAGAATGTGTCCAGGACAGTTGAAAAAAAATACATAAAAACAAAACATATTCACAAAAAACATTTATGTTGACAGCGTCCACAATAAGGTGCTTTTTACAGCAGTTAAAAGTTAGTAGCAGTTGAAATATTTCTTGTAAATCTCAACTTAAGCAATAATGTAATCAATATTAAACCAAAAATATTTGCCACTGCCAGGGCATTAATATATTGTTTAGTTTGTTATAGAAAAACAAGTTATGTCTAGAGCCTCGATAATAACATTATAACAATGTTTTTCATTCATTTTTCATTTTCTACTGCTTTGTCCCGTTAGGGGTCGCGGGTGACTGGAGCCTATCCCAGCAGCTTTGGGCCTGAGGCGGGGTACACCCTGGACAGTGGCCAGTTAATCGCAGGGCTAACATATAGAGACAAACAGTGACAGACAATCATTCACTCTCACATTCATTCACTAGGGACACTTTAGATTTGCCAATTAACCTGTACATGCATGTGTTTGGACGGTGGGAGGAAGCCGGAGTACCCGGAGAGAACCCATGTTAACACGTAAACAATATAAATGTCTGTTTTGTGTTTTCATTTCAGTCAGAGCATGTGAGTGCAGTTCCCACTGTTCATCAATATAATGCACTGTAACGCCACAAGCTAATTGTGGTTGCCTAGCGATGTCCAGTAGTCCCAATGAGGACAACAGTTGGTGCACGTTGTAACGCCGTCGCTTTTGGAGTCCTCTCCCTTTCATACAACTTGTGTATTCTTCTTGAGATGGTGCGTCATGAGGGCGGCTCAGACGTGCAGTCATTCGATCCTAAGAATCTTCTTCAAACCGACATTTTTCACAATATTAATCGGCCGCCGTTAATGCACAATAAAATAATTGTCAGCGTTAATTCATTAATACGTTAACGCAAAATAACGCGCTAACTTGCCCAGCATTAAAATATATATATATATATATATACAAGACAAATTATTCAGATTGTTAGATCTTTTTTTATTTTAAAGTGTGAATGCCTGTAAATGATAAATGAGCTGGTATCTTGTGTGTCCTAAATAGGTGGAATCCCTTTATTTTATCTATTCTACAATGTTTACCATGTGTCCATGGAACACAGTTGGAACATTTGGCCAGCTCTAATATAAACCTTCTTATGTCAGTTCAGCATGTATTAGAAGTCTGAATTACAATTCCCTATGTCACTCACAATTTATTAATAAAAATACTAGTTCTTTTACATTAATGTCAAGATATGCTAATAGGTCCTTTGTCATTGAACCTCCTGTTTAATATGGACTGAGGGCAATTAGCACTGTCTTCTTTAGATATACATTTACATTTCAGCATATACACATAGGCAAGCTCACAAACAGGGCGATGGTACGCATAAGTTATTCTTGGTGTGTTTGTATGTTTACTTGCTGTAGACATTTGCTTCTGTGTATAATCTTTTCTGCCTCTAATCCTATCCTACGACATTTAAACTCACACTCAGTGTTGTTGTACTCAGTGCTTTGATGATTTCATGTAGGATCTAATTGACTGTGCTGTTTGTTTGTTTTTGTTTTATTTATGTTGAGCTTCAGTTTCTGCTCATAAACCTGATTTTCTCCCGCAAACAGAAATATTCACATGAAGAAAAAAATACTTCATTATACCTGCTTTTGGAATCTACCTAATAGTAACCTGCAAAAGTACCATTTATGCTCAAGCCATCTTGACGCAGTTCAAACCCCATAATGCTGGCACAGCACTGAAGCAAGACATAAAAAAAGACAGAACTATTCCACATTATTGAAAAGTGAGCACAAATTGGGCTTATGTATCTGGCACAGGGCTCATGCAGAGCCTCCTGACTTTTCCACAGCCCTTTACCATGCCATTAGCACTGATTAGTCCATTTGTTTGACCGCTACAGCCCGTGGTGTGTGATGTGTCAAATGCACCAACAGCAGCACAGGAAATGGTTGCACTGACCTTTAATTAGTCACAGGTGTAGGACGCAGACAGGGCACCGCTGGAAAGGGTCAAACCTAGCCCAGCGGGAAAGAACCAGGTCAAATGCATAAAGACGTTTCATGAGGAGCAGTGACCGGGCTACCTCAGCCTGATTGTAGACTTTTAAAGATTCCAAAACAAGGTGGTGGGCTATCTAATGACAGACCACAGTTGAATAGGTTTAGCTCATATTAGCTTGATACATAAATCCCACATTATAAATAATAAAACACATAGCACTATTTTTAAATATTCTGTTAATGCTTAAGGCATCCTTTTATAAACTTCTATTCCCAATCTAATGTCTAATCATTTCTAATCTTAGCGTCTGTCAACAATAATAAAATAGTGGCTAGTGTGTACATACATATACAAGTATAGTGAGGTTTGGCAAAGTAGTAGCACCTGGCGCTGCAACAATTGGGCAACATTATCAACATCAATTATAAAAAATTGTTACCACAGGTTTTTGTTGTTGACACGTTGCATACGTTTGTTTATTTACCAAAGAATACAAAGTATTTACCAAGTTTTATTTCCCCTTTACAACTGCAGTGCACCACAGGAAGTGCAGGGGGCAGTGTGGTCTCAGGGAGTACAGTCAGTCTAATGAAGAAGAGCTCAAACAACAGTGCAGACTGAAGCGACTCTCATTAGAGCTTTGCAATACCTTCATTTTGAGTATCAATCGATACCAAGTATAACTCTGTGCTTATATCGGCGATACCGAGTTCAATACCAATTACAATTCCATTTAGCAAAGAGAATGTTGCTTTATAAATTCTTTGTCCGGGGCGCAGTGACTCAGTAGGTAGAGCGGTCGTCTTTGAACCAGAAGGTAGGCGGTTCGATTCCCACTCTCCCCACAGTTCATACTGTCGTTGTGTCCTTGGGCAAGACACTTAACCCTCCTTGCCTCCAGTGGCTGTAACACTGGTAATTAGAAGCTCAATGTAAGTTGCTTTGGATAAAAGCGTCTGATAAAAGAATAAATGTAAATGTAGTCCTCTGACTATACTATAAACAGCCTTTATTAGAAATAACAGCTGTATGATACCAAATTATAAAACCAAGATTTTATTTTGTCAAACCATTGTTTTTTGTAAATTGGTTATACACTCAAACTAAACAAATGCTTTTCCAGATGAGTTTTATTTTTGGTTGTTGTTTTCTGCTGTGTGAATTTGTATGTGTTTGTACAAGTTTGTTGTGTACCCACAGTATCTGATAACCTTCTTGCACACATCACAGTTTGCTTCGTTTTTATCAATCATCGTAAAATAACTCCACATTGCGCTCCATTTTCTATCTGCTGAGGTGGTTCTTGTTTGTTGTTGCTGCTTTAGCTCCTGTCTTGCACATTTGCCACCGCTGAGTCACATGGCGGTACGACTGTGTCCCGCGCACAGTCGAGCAGAGGGAAATGGGGCAGGGTTAAGGGCCTGCAGGAAAGGAGGCAAGCACGCAGAGCAACACCTCATCTCTAGACTCTTTTACGTTTAAGAACGTAAAAAAATGCTTTAGTTAAGATAGGAATTTAAACAAACACTGAAATATTGATATACAGTAAATGCCCCAGTATTTATGCAATACCAACATTTCATTTGGTATCATTCATTCATTTTTTTCCTACCGCTTTGTCCCGTTAGTGGGCACAAGTGACTGGAGCCTATCCCAGCAGCTTTGGGCCTGAGGCGGGGTACACCCTGGACAGTGGCCATTTAGTCGCAGGGCTGACATATAGAGACAAACAGTGACAGACAATCATTCACTCTCACATTCATTCACTAGGGACACTTTAGATTTGCCAATTAACCTGTACATACATGTGTTTGGACAGTGGGAGGAAGCCGGAGTACCCGGAGAGAACCCACGGTAACACGTGGAGGACATGCAGACTCCTCACAGAAAGACCGGAGTCGGCCAAGAATGTTTGAGTCGGCTGGGTTTTGAACTCACAACCTTCTTGCTGTGAGGCAGGAGTGCTAACCACTCTGCCTGTCATTTGGTATTGATAATATCAATATTTAGATCAAGCTGCACCCCTCTAGCTATGTCCCTGCTGCAGCCGAACACAGAGCCCTCAGAGATGCTGTGTTTACTGTGGACTCACATGGTTTAGAGTAGAGTTAGCACTAGTACCACTCACATGGACCGCTTCTGCGTTAGCAAACAGGCTAATGTTGTACATTTGTGTTAGCTTACTGTCGTTAAATGAGGTTTGGTACCAAGGCTGTAATATTTCTGCTGGAGTTAATTCACAGCAAGAAATTTGTGGGTGTACCCTGCCTAAGACCCAAGGTTGCTGGGATAGGCTCCAGTGAACTGCGACCGCAAAAATGAATAAGCTGATGAAAATGAATGAATAAAAATGAATAAAATATCCATCCTCCAACAAGAACACCATAGAATCCACCAAAGGACATCATTTGGACCCAGATCCACCAGCTTTATTCATAATTCATTCATTCTTTTTTGTTCAAAAAATGAGGACACACCCCCAAACATATTTGACAGTCTGGATATTCTTATTTTGAAAGCACGTTTTCAAAACGCACCCACTAAAGTGCCACACAAGTTATGTTTCTATATAAGATATGTATGTATGTTTTAAGCATCTTTTCAAAACACAATCCTCATTTGAAGTTGTTTTATGTGAATAATGATGCTTTTTATTATGAAAACTAATTTGTACTGTAGCCTATTGCTCCAGTGGGAAAAAGGGATAACCGCTTAGTGCAAAACACATTTTAACAGGGTAGACAAAAAGAAAAACGTTGTCAGGAACAGGCTCAAGGAGAGGGGCCGTCTGTTACTGGACCAGCTGTGGTTAAAGGACAGAGTAGAGACAAAAGAGACCCAGAAAATAATTAGCATAGAATACTCATTACAGTAAATATAATGAGATGTGAGGCAGGCTAAAATGTCAGCCTTCTCTTACCACAATATAAATGTGTACGTCACACCCCAGATAAATAGACTAATGTTCAGCCTGGTGTTTGTGTTTCAAGTCTTCCATCATGGCTTTAGGGCTTTTTCCACTTTACATCCATTTGTAGTTATCCGGCAATGTGTGTCAATGTTTGAAAAGCTCTGAAGTTACTGTTGTGCGAGTCAGTCAAAATGATTTATAATGTGTTTTGTGGTCAGAGAGCAATCGCTTAGCTGCCTGTAGAAGACAGCGCCATACAGACTTAGCATGACCCATTTACAGTGCGTTTATCTGTGTGCAGCTAACACGGCAATCAGTCAACTCACAGACGCCTACATGCAAACTGAGACCACAGCAAAGCATTTTGTTTAAATCTGGCAAAAGACTCCATGTCTGAAAGATGAAGAAAAAAAAGACTAAATGCGGAAATGCAGTGGAGGGCACAGTGTAACAGTTTCTAGACAAGCATCACATAAAAGACTGCTTGCCTGATTTGTAGCTGTTGTCTATGAGACAGATTTCTGTTTGGAGCTTATGTATCGCAGTAGTATCTTGCACAATGATTAACATTTTAAATTACTTCATTTTCTAGCACAACTTAGCGTAAATAGGTTTTTAATGTCACTACTGTCCGTGTACAAGTAAACATAAGAAGAAATAAGACATTTCTTTAACTGCGCTCCAGTTATGCTTGTATTATAGGAATAGAATGATGGTCAGGACAGCCCCACATGACAAAGAAATAAACCCGGAAGTCAAATTAAGATTTTGGCATAAGTGCCAAAGTGCAACATTGATCAATTATCAACAGCCATGTTTTAGGTCCTAATGCATTCTTGCATGAACAGCATGAACTATGTATTTAAATACATAGTTCATGTATTTATTTATTTTTTTATTTGGAGCTCAGTATCATTATCACACCTAACACATTGTCATTTGTCTCTGTAGCAGACAACACATCTTCTCAAAGGCACAGCATCGATCCACAATATCGATTGTATCGACACCAACGTTGGATTGAAAGATTGATACTTCAGTATTAGTTTTTTTCCTCTACGTTCAGCTGTGTCCGCCCCTCTCACATCGCTCATGCTCATCTAAATACTACTCTAATCTAACATCTAATACTACTCATCTAAATACTAGGTGATTCCCTAATACCAGCCCTGATTTTTTCTCAACTCCAGATTCTGTAGTATCACACACCTTTACAACTCACCTTTTGGCCCAATCCCAATTCTCTAACTTACCCCTTCCCTTTGCCCTAAGATTATAGGCTACCCCTAAGAACTGGGACACCACACCTGTAGGGGCACAGATGTAGAATAAGAAGTTTATAATTATATCATAACATAACATTAACACGTCTTCATAATATAGGCTATATATAATTGCATATAGTTTATGTAATGTCTATTTTAATACACAACATAATATTAAAACAAGGTTTAATAATATATCTATAATGACATATCTATCATTATCATACAGCGTATAAAGTTTATTGTGAATATTTAGACTTGAACAGTGTCAGCTGCTGTTTCCTCAGTCCCTGTCACAACCATAGGACACTCAAGACTGCTGCTACAACCACAAAAACCTTGCGGACTGTTAATTTACGTTATATCAATTTATATTTCCAAAAAACATGTAGCGATGCAAAATTAAAGTTCAAAAAGTTCTGTAAATACCAAGACTGTTATGCTAACCTGACGCTAAAGTTAGCAAACAGACTTTTTTTTTGTTGAGAAAACAGATCTGTGCATAAACAAATTCAAGATTAACCCTCCTGGTTCCCTTGACATTTTTTATTTTTTTTTTATTTTATTTTGATGTCTTAGAAGTTAAAAAAATAGTCCCTTTGGTATCTTTTTATGAAATTTATTCCCTCAAAATGCATAAATACACTACCATCGCAACATGATTTCTTTCTTTTTTATTTAATTTTTTTTATTCACTGGGTGGAAATCCCTTGTTTCCATGGCAACCATTTAAAAAAATAATTTTGTGTCCTAGGGACCCAGATGGATTACTTTGTGTTTTCTTTTCATCAAAACGCAAACAAAAAGACAATTTACTAAACCTGGCATATAAGGGGTTAAACATTTACGAAATTCATAATTATTAAGTAAATAATGACCTTCATAAAAAGAATAAAAAAAAAATATGTTTGCACAAAATTTTCAATGACAGAGCATTTTTTGTGTTTATTTTGTCTGAGGGATTGTTTTGTGCAAAAAACGTACAAACTATTTTGCAGAGAAAAAATTCTGAGTCAATGTTGGTGCCAATTTTTGACAGTCCCAGGCCTAGATATTACTCCCCCCACATACTTTGATCCCTTAAACTGGCATTTAGGGGGTTAAAAACTTTGGGAAAATGTATAAATATTTGTTATGTTTGTTGATGACTGAAGTTAATAATAACATTCATAAAAACTAAAATATGCTGACACATAATATTTCTATGGCAATTTTTTAAAAAGAGCATTTTTTAGAGTCCAAATGACTCCAAAATTTACAGAACCCTTAAGTTAAAGAAAAATCAAACTGAACTGTCGTGCTTTAAAAATATTTATTTTTGCCCGAATTAGTTACATCTTGCACCTCTCTAAAAGCCGCGGTGCCGGTGAGCATGCTGGGAACTCTTTCATTTCAAGTGTGGTTCCCAAAAATTTTCAGTTTGGAGGGGTGTACAGCCCCCCCCCCTTACCCATTGATCCAAATGAGTACTGAGACACCCCTCCATCTCTCGTGAACATGCAATAAAACAAGGGCTAAGGGCTAAGGGTTTGGGACCTTTATCTTCAACTTGAGGAACTACGGGCAAGTACAAGTGAACTTTCTGCAGCTACAAGGTGTGTTGATTTGCTGGTACAGGATTTTTGTGATGCTGCATGAGAGCGAAACTTGATGTATGTGTTGACACAAAAAACATTCAGCTAAAATTGTGTTTACTTCCATGGATTATCTCACTCTCAAACATGATATTAAAATTCAAGAGCAGCAGATGGTTTCCTCTGAAGGGAGTTGAAAAACAGCCTCCGTCTAGTGTGTGAGCAACAAGAAAGCAAAAGCGAAGGTGAAATACAAGCAGAGAGCAAATAATAAGTAAAAGAAAACCCAAATCTAAGACTGTAGTGTTTTTATAGTGACTCTCACACTCTCCTGTTTGTGTATAAAGCAAGTAGAAGGAGCTGCAGAGGTTAAACTTTCAATCAAAAGCCTTAAAGAGCCTGGCATCGCACATGTTTTAAATGTTAGTTAACGTTGTTTAGATGTAATCCGAGGTGTGTTTCATTTCCTGGAGCTGTCACTCTCCCGCAATGACCTCATAGAGTCATGTGTGTGTTGGAGAGCCCCGTATGACAATGTAATTACCCACACGCCTGTGCCTTGAGATCTTGAGATCTAATGATCATGTGAAACATAAAGAATGTGTGCGCAGGTCAAACTACATGCATGTGTGGGCAGACTAAACACTGACCCACACTGCTATTTTTACTGATTAGAGGTGGTTCATAATGAGGCCTATTAACATCACGTCTTAAACATGCATGTACGCACACAAAAACACAGCACAGTAACAGTTCCCATTTTGCTGCAAAAAGACAGTAAAGGCAAAGGATAAACTATAAGGTACTTTTAGCGTTTTACAATATGGGCTATGTTGTTTTATTTTCTGGAATGATACAGTAAAATTAAAAAAATAAAATAAATAAAATAAAAATGTAAAATTACCTATTCCTATTAAATATTGTTATAAAAACAAAACTCGTGCATTACTTTTAACAATAAAACCATACCATTTTGTCTCTTACTTGTGGAGGTATCGGAGCCTGTTACTGGCAGCTCGTTAATAAAACACGTTAAAGATTTTGAGTCAGCTGTGCCTGTGAGTACTGGACATTACAATATGATGAGCAACAGTGGTAGGGTTATAAAGGGGATCTGAATTCACATAGCAAACTTACCTTTGTACGAATGACAACATATTCACAATTTGGAGGATTAAAAATGTCCAAATCATGTAACCAGCCATTTGTAAATTGAGTAAGGCAAGGCAAGGCAATTTTATTTCTATAGCACAATTCATACATATATACATTCATACATCATAAACCATTAAGAGACTTGTAAACCAGCAGTGCAGTTTTAAAGTCTATTCTCTGAGCAACAGGAAGCCAGTGCAGAGATTTTAAAACTGGACTGTTGTGGTTGTACTTCCTGGTGTTAGTTAGAACCTGAGCAGCAGCGTTCTGAATAAACTGCAGCTGTCTTAACCCTCGTTTTAAGAGACCAGTGAGCTGTTACAATAATCTAACCTGCTGGAGATAAAAGCATGAATAAGTTTCTCTAAGTCTGGTTGAGACAGGTATTTTAAGGACCTATTTTTGTTTGTTTTCTAAGTTTTTAAGTAACTTTCAAGAAATATGGGAACCCTGTACAAAACTGATTGGAGGTGTATGCGCTGACTCCGCAGATGAAATTAGAAAATAAGCGTTACTGGAGGTAAATTGCCAGGATCTCTTCACTACTTGTGGATCATACGGATCGACATTTCAGATACACGCTGTTTTTTTGTCTCGATATAGCCCTACTTTTGTGCATAATGCAAATACACAGCAGCACCGCTATTGTTTGTTTTGGTTAGTGGCCTTGGAAAATGGTGACCCACAATGCACTGCGCAGTGACGTTGGTTCCAGAGCTCTATAGACGGGGACTACCATTAGCTTTAGCACTTGCTAGAACCCAGAGCAACCACAAGCTTTAAGTGTTCTCTGACTTTTTCTAGATAAGATTAAACGTCTTTCTATTGAATTATCCCCTGCCTATAGTTGTGCACTGTCTCTCTATTTTCAGCCCCAGACTGGTCTTAGATACAGAATACAAAATAAAAAAAATGTATTAAGGTAACATGTACAATTTCAATTACCCCAAATATAACAGGTTTGCCTTTTCACTTAATTTTGTTACAACATTTATTTCAAGAAACCAGAAGAGATACTAATCTAAATAACGGTTAGTTAAGTGCTCCTTCCTGAAAGTGTCTCATTAAGGCACAAAGAGTGAAGTAAATAATAAAATGCAGGTTTAATGTGGAGTTGACCATAGCTTTGTTGGACATGTTGCTGCTTACATCATTGTACTCAGTGCATATTTTACTGTACAAACTATTTTAGCTACAAAAAAGCCCCATTTTGTTCTTTTAGCTAATGTAGTATGTGTTAGTATGTGTATATATATACTGGTCACTTACATTATCAAATACATTATATATCATAATAAAATGTGGTCTCAACATTTATTTTTCCATATGGTAATCATTCTGGGGCTATGTAGAACCCAGACTCTTAAAACATGTAAAAACAGGAGCATTAGCAGCTATACCCGTATCACAAATTTGAACATATGTAGAGCATCCTATAATGCTTCTACCATAACTGCATTTTATTCTTGCATACAACATTATGCTGTCCTTTATTTCATTTGTCATGGTTGCACACAATTTAGAGAAAGCAGGGAGTTGATTCTCAGTCACGTCAGAGACTGGCTCGCAGTGCACAGCTGGAAAAACAAAGTGCTTGTGTGGGATATAGAGGGATGTGACTGATGTTTGCTGGGAACATGAGAGCATGGAGTGTGCACGCTGCACTGTGGAAGAATTTGTTTTTTATGTACTTGTCATGTCCATATACCATACAGTGACAGTGTGTGTTTAAGTGGTCTTAAGTTTCACCTCTGCTGTCTCTCTCTTTCACGTCTCCTGCTTTCCCTCCTTAGCTACTCTCTTTCTATTTTGCCCCCAATACAGCCTGGTGGTCTGTTGGTGGTTTTCATCTGACCATAAATGATGGAAGCTACATCGCTATTTTAACAAAGTCTTGTGCAAACCTTTTTATATATTCTCGATTTTATGATTTTCTTCATTTTAAAATAGGCGAAAACTTTTTGGCTGACAGAACATCAATAATTACCAAAATGGTTGAATATTATATTGTAGTATTGTATTGCATTGTCTAATTTTATATCTCGGGTTGGATAGACCCAGGTCTAATAATAAGTCTATGGCATCAATACCATTGCTGCAGTGCTTTGGTCTTTTGGTGAAAGAATATTAGGGCAAAACATATCTTAAGATATTACAGCATTTCTTTCCTGTGTATCTCACACTATACAATGAAAACCTAAATGCCTAAACAGATACCTGTGTATTCAGTGAGATGACTGGCACTGCATGGAGTCAACAAAAGAGGTGTATTGTGGAGGGTAGTCACTCAGGTTTACTCTTATTGACTCATTTGAATGATCATCTGTCAGTCTGCTTCTGAACTTACTTGAAATGAACGGCTTTTTGGGCTTTGTTAAAATTAACATGCATCTAAATGCTGCTTCTTTTCCTACTGTCACTCATATTTGTGCACTCCTCTCTCCTTCTCCTCTTCCTCCGTCCTGTCCCCCTGTGTATGAACTATAGATTGTAAATAAACATAGATGTTGTGAGCACATAGCTCCTCATTCACCGGTATTGTCCTTAACACAAGGGCAATAAAATGGTGATTACATCCGGGCCGTTCTCTACCGTTACTGCAGAGTAAAACTATAGTTTTCAGATAACATAAACAGATGCATTTATCAAAAAGTTAACCCCCACTCAGAATTGTCATTTAGTAAACACCTAGCTCTAGAGACCGGTGCTATCTTTTGTACCAGGCTGTAAACATGATTTTTACACTTGTAAAGTTGCCATTGGATTTCTTCTTATATTTCTGCTATTGGAGCCTGCCCTCTGGTGGACGGAGGTATATCGCTGTATGGTGGCACCCTTACTCGAGGCCCTTATAAGGGTGTTCCATGTAAGAGGCTTAGTATGAGAACACCTCTCTGCCTAATGGTATGATCCTGGTCTGTCCTGACCTGATTGGTTACACAGCATGTGACATCCATTTGACTCAGGAAGCAATACTGTTAATATCTATCCACAAGTAGACTACCATATTCGTAAATCATTGAAAAATCTAAAATAGCCTTTTAGAAAGTCCAAAAGATGACAACAAAATGCTAATAAAATGCTAATTTAGCAAAGACTTAAGCGCTATTTTCTACTTAGTTAGCATGACTTTTAGCTTGTTATATTACTTCACTTGTAGCGTTTGTGGTGTGTAAGTTCACAAATCTAATTTCTTAACACTCTTTTAGTATTATATAAAAGTTGAGATCATCAAAAATACAGTCGGCCTATGAAAGTGTAAGAAAGCAGTGTGAGAACACACTGCGCAAATCTTATAATGTCATTTTTTCTTTGGAAGATTAATGAAAACTATTTATAGCCAATTAATCCATATGGAGTAGGACTGAAGATTATTTAGTTAATCATGCATCAATTGGTACTGCTGCCCCCAGCCACTGAGTAAAGCCTTATCCTAATGGCTGTGTGTTATTAATGCTCTAGTGTACCATAAACCCTACCTCCGTCTCCCGGTCCATCCTTCCCTCTGCTGTCTCATCTCTTGCCTGGGTCTCCTGTGGCTGATTAGCCTTTAGCCCAGAGGCAGGCCTGTAGACACTGGGCCTGGGTGCTGAAATCCAATCCTTCTGCTTCTATAGTTAGCCTCTCCTCCACAAATGGCCATTATAGGTGAAGGTATCCTCAGGCATTTGCAGCTAAATGAACATATTCTTTCTTGCATGGCTTGCTGCATTTTGCTTTTTAACCCCTTTTAATGAACTGCTCAAAAAATAACAATCCAAAAATCCAAAAATATAAGTCCAAATTAGATTTTGATGAACTACCAACATATAATATAATGTGTTGAATATTAACAGACAAAACGCAGTTAGAGTTATAGTTTGACATATGAGCTAAAAGGGATTTACATTACATTATTACCTGTCAAGAAGAACTGTTGTCACATTAATATGCACCAAAGCTGTTGAGTTTCACAATCACACTAAATAAATCTCTAAGAGTGTTATATAAAATCCAAATTATATATATCACTCTTATATATATATATATATATATATATATATCAATCTGTTTGACAAAATTGTATGCTCTATTTATGCTTATATCTTTTTTACAGTAGTTTTAACTCATTTTAAAAGGATCAAGAGGGGTCGCACATACTTGGGACAGAACGGGATTACTGGAAATCCACAGATTAACACAACATTTGTGTTAATCTGTGCTAATTAGCTGCACACATTTGACTTAGCGGTATTAATTTTGTCCCATTGTAAAGAGTTTGTCTGCATGTAGATAATCATTCACATTAAAAGCTTTTACAGAATGCCACAACACAACATAAAAGGGGACAATGGCTCGCCTTTTCGCTTCATAACTTGTGGAGCATAAATGGGACACAAGGCTGACCAGAATCAAGGTATATTTCACCAAAAGGAGCATTAAAGAAGTGACTGTGTCATGCTCTTCCAAAAGTGCTACTTTGAAAGTGTAGCAACAGGAAGAAAAGGTCACAAGCTACTTTAGAATGGTTAAATTAAAAATTATTTATAGAAAAATGAAATGAGAAATGGGGTTTTCTAACTGATAACAATATTTTGAAGCAGGCTCTTGTCTCTTTTGGCAAATGACAGCTGCCTCTTGAACTTTTAAACTTATAATATGCTTTGTACTTTGAGGAGACATACAGTATATCATGTTCTTATAGCATGCATTTGGAGGAGCAGATGCATTTTAAAGAACATAAGCCACCCAGATGTAAGAAGTTTAAAGTAGTGTAAAACATAGTATGCTTTTAGAAAAGTAAAGCTGAATTGTCTTTTAACTCTCTTATCAATCTCTTGTCTATAGTGAAAACCCGCTTGTGCTGCACTTACTTTAATCCCATTGCATTGGGTGCGGAGGATGATTTTTTGTGTGGACATTAGCACTGGCTTATCCCTATCACAATCAATTTGTGTTGCTTTCTGGGAAACGCTGCCTATGCTAGAGGACACAAGGGAGGAGGAAGAATGATCTGCCGAAGGGGGAGATGGATCTCCAAATCCACAGAGAGACACAATCACGGATGTACAGAGGGATTTCCCGTCCCCGTCCCTGAGAATCTGACTGGTGTGCTCCTAATAACAAGCTTACAGCTGCCCTCCCTCTTCTTCTTCCTCTGCGCCTGGATATGAGGACGGATCATCCCACTGCGCTTTAAGCACACACTCTCTTCAGATTAACTCGCACACACGGTCCAGATGCTGTTGTCGCCCTGGGGTGAAGTCCATGTCAAACCCCCCACCGGGTGCCGGTTTATCACTGGACACCATTGTGTTCTACCTGCAGGCTCAAATTGACCTTTAATGAAAGAGGAAACTGTGGACGCTGACACACGACTTTCATTTTGCAGGCAGTAAAATC
The DNA here is from genome assembly GCA_024349245.1 of Neodontobutis hainanensis. Classification (NCBI taxonomy): domain Eukaryota; kingdom Metazoa; phylum Chordata; class Actinopteri; order Gobiiformes; family Odontobutidae; genus Neodontobutis; species Neodontobutis hainanensis. The sequence continues at coordinate 707,695 of JALDNG010000087.1, read as the reverse complement.
CAGTTTATAATTAAAGCAAAAAGTAAAAAGACTATCAGATGTCTGGAATTCAAATATGTTTTATTGTAGATTTAATTTGGAAATATTTGAAATGCACACCCGCTGATCCACACAAAGTGAAGTCAGGATTGATCTAAACCTCTTTCTCAGGTCTGGCCCGTTGGCATGTTCCTATTTGCTTTTTTAAAGTGAAATGGGACCTGCAGCCGTTGATCAGAGGTTGACCCCTGACCTGTGTCAGTCACTCGCTAAATGCCCTCTGAGGCTGACTAAGCCTGCCTCACGTCATAAGAGCAAAGAGCAGAGATCAAAGAGCAAAAATATTAAAGAGAAAACATTGCAAATAGTGGGCATATTAGATAAGAAACCTTTTCAAACAAATACAAATGCATTACATAAACTGAAATTGTGCTTAAGAGCAGAAATAATAAAGATCAGCTTAAACCCCCGTGTGTTATTAACAGAAACCATATGGTGTAATATAACGGACAGTTATTTTGATAAATTGCAGTCTGTTATTTGTTTAACACATGGGGAATTGGAACTAATCGCCTACAAGTGAGCAAAAGTTTCAGGTTTTTATTGGTTTACAGTGCTTGTTTTTGGAAGGTCAGTGTTTCTCATTTTTCATTTTTTTTTTTTTAAAGCGGGTTAACATTTACAGCAGTCCTGCTAAACAAATACTGTGGAAACATGTCAGACGGTAATATTACTTAAATTTTTTTTTATAAATGTCCTAAATCTTCATAAAAAAGGTCTTCTCAAAATTAAAGAAATGTGTGTCTCCTGCAGTTTGTTCGCTCTGGGCAGTTGTAGAAACAGTAATGGAATGTTTTTCACGTTTTTCTGAGAACTTAATGTCTTTTTTACCATTATAGATTTACACTCAACAACATACAACAAACATTCTTTTTATAAAACTGTTCCATTTTTCTAAACTACATATGTTACACAATACTCCCTCTAAAACTTTGAGAGATTGTGAACCATTCCACTTTGCACCACCAACACTGGCCATGAACTTCAAATGTCACTTCTGACAGAACATGACACGCACACCTGAAAACACGTTGACCTCTGACCCCCACCCTCTCTCAGGACCCACCCTTTGGACAGAGCGTGTTGAGGAGTGTCTGCTGTTGGTGATGAGACCCTGGACCATCACACACAGATGTTGAGGAAGAAGAGCTCAGCCGGACAGAAATGCTCTGGACTTCTTTGAACTATATTGTAAGATATCTTCTTTGGAAGCCGTTGTGAAAGTTTAACATTTCAGTCTTTTAAAATGACAGTGAAAACATCCTGAACTTTTCTTTTTATTAATTCTGAAGCTAAAAACCTGGCTGCTGGCCTCATATCTAACTTAATAGACTCACCCATCTACTGGTTGTTGAAGCTTCACGTGAGACTGGCACAAGCCCAAAGCTTCTATACAAACATGGGGGAGAGAAGAATGAGAAAGAGGATTTGAGTGAATGGGGGAAGAGGATTTGTGGCATGTAAATGGTGGGATTTAAAGATATGTCGCCCTCTCAGCTTTAAAAGAAGACAGAACAAATTCCATGTGATATATTGCTAAAGAACAGACAAGGGTCTCTTAAATAAACTCATGTGCGTGGGCCGTGGCCAAGGATTTGAACAAGTTTTTTTTTTAAACAATTACAGTAAGACTCTGGCACCAGATTGATCCATGGACACTAATATACCAAATTGAGCTCAGCTGCACAAATAGAAAGAGGAAGGAACTGTAAGAGGGAAACATGTTTGATGGTCTAGATGTGACTACAAATTTAGATGGAGATCAGCACCATATTTCTATACACAGTGTGTGTTGGTGAAGCAGAACTTGGGCCAAAAAACTAATTGTAATCAGCATGAGCATCTTGTAGACCATAGATTATGAACGGGAATTCACATACCTCGTGTTTTTTATTTTAAAGAGAAACAGGAGACTGTGCATGGACCTCTAAACATTAGCTTGAGATAAAAAAAAATAAATTACAACTAATTTAGAAACAGTTGTTATGTTTAATACCGACTCTTATACTCCATCATTGCTAAACCATTTATTTTCCAGTTAGACATTTTCTGTGATTAAAATGTAGCTTGTAACACTGCAAGCTGTTGCTGCTCTGACACTAGGCAGTTCTCCAGATTGGGGCCTCACTGAGAGTCATCTATTGTTTCAGGGTGGTCACTATTTTAACCTTAGTTCTTTTTCTCTTTCAACCCAAAATAAAGAAATAACATTATCTGACCAAACGCATGGTGAAGAACTCTTATCTGACTGACAGAGGTAAGGCAGTCCAATGTAAAACTGGGACAGAAACATGCTTCAGTCTTCAGATGGGTGTTCCTCAGGGATCTATGAACGCTCCCTGGTCATTCTCCTGTGTGTGTGGGTTATATGTGTGATGGTAATCTGTTGCTCCATCTGTCAGTCGTGCACCACCGCTCTCTGCTGCAAGCCTTCACATAACTCACCCAATCACATCAACTCGTGCATAAGATGATGGAACGCTTTATGAGATTTACGAAGAGCTAGTGTAATCCAGTTAGCAGGTTTTGGTCTGATCCATTTAGGGGAAAACTGTTTTTTTTATCTCAGTTACAGCTGGATTGTATCAAGGCAGCATTGCATTTTCTGGTAAATGGATAAAATGTTAAATATTTGTTTATTACTAGTTAGTTAATATACTGATTAATAGCGATATCTGACAACCACTTTTTCTTAAGAGTGCCTAAACCTAGTACAGATACAAGTCCCTTATTTTTATTAACCATACACAGGTTTTAGTGCCATGCTGAATTTGGAGATATTTTATCAGTGATTTGTATTGAGTCAGTTTCTGGGCCTTTTAACAAAGAATTATTACACGATACACGAGTGTATGACTGATACTGCTTACTTTGTAAAGCTGAAGGGCCCGGAACACAGAGGGTAATTTTGGGTGCTCTCGGGCAGGAAGAAACCTATATTTCTATGAAGGCTGCATAATAGCTATATCTTGTAACCAAAAATGCCCATTAAACAAGGTTTGTTTTATTCAAAAGCTAAAGAATAAGATTTTTAGGTCACATTAACTCATACCTTTACAACAGGGGCACCAATTAAGCCTTGTACACTGTGTATTTTCAGTGATCCACAGGAAAATCTGAGATATTTAGTTATTTAGATTGAATAACCATTATAAATACAATTTTTAAATCTAAGCCGATTTGTTTGGACTATGCAGGCAAACTGTGGAGTCACTTATCTTAAAAAGCTGTGGTGGCCACAGAAAACAAATGATAGCTAAAATATTTTCAACATGATTTTTTTTACAGCTCAGGTGTGGAAAACCTGTCTGAAAAATCTGAGACTTATTTGTTTACTGTTTGGTGTGCATTTTGCTAAACAATCCATTTTTTTTATTCTTTATGTACAGTAAAGGGAGAACAAAGACACGTGGCAGTATCTGTAGGATATATAAAGTATGAACACAAGATGCTTCAATAAGGGAGAGTACTGTAAGTGCTGGTATGAGTATTTTTTATCCTGACAATCTGTATGGAATACAAACTGAAGAGTAGATGTAATGTATTGTTGTTTTAGAAGTTCTAGTAGGAGAACAAGAGCGGAACCTGATCTGTCACATAATATGAGAAATGGGAAAACTCAGGAACCTCACACTTGAACAGAAGTTCCTACATGCATACACTGTGGTTTCTAAAAGTGCATTAGAAATCACCACATTTGTCACCATCACTTACCCGTTCTCCTCTTGTGACTCACCTCACCGTATCGACTGTGACTGCATTTCTTCTTAGCAGGTGGCCACTCACTATATGAATAACATGGCTGCTCGTTACAATGAGGAATTCTTCTGCCCTGGGGAAGTGAGGACATTCTTGCACTGTTTAGGTTCACACAGACTTCCTCCCATTCAAACAGTAGCTGCACACACACACCAACGGAGCACTGTGCGATTTTGTGACCTTTGACTTCCTTTTGCGCTGATGGAAACTTGTGTCCAGTCCACAGCTGGACAGTGGTCAATTCAGACAAACTTTACAACTGCAGTGAAGCTTAACAAAAACTGTGTGAGATAAGAGACTCTTTAATGGATTTGGCAGAAGCCTGAAGAATATATATATATATAATGTGTCTCATCTTTTTCTTTAGATGCCACCCAGAAACATATATAATACACTGTTGTATAATATACTGGTTTTATATCAGGCAGCATGTTTTTAACACATTGTTGATATGTATTGTTTTCTTTTTTTTGTACAGTTTCTAATCCATTATTTCAGGAGAAAATCTGTTGCAATCGACACAAGTATCATCAGTGAGTGTATCTATAGTTTGTGTTTAGAATATAAAGTGAATTTAAAGATAATTAGACGTGTTTTCTATAAAAAAAAGTTAAAACCTTGTTAGTAACTCAATGATGTTTGTGTGGGAAGCATGTAGGGAAGCATGTTTTTACCACCACCTGACAGTGTAGACAGTAACTAATCATACTGTTATATCTTTTTAATTTACAGATAGCCTGTCGTACCAAATATAAGCACATTTGATTTTCTTTCCCATGTTTTATTTTTAGCAGAGTTGTTAATCTAAATATGTGTTCTAAAACTGCTTCAGAGCTGACGAGGTGATCCTGACAACTCTTTTCAACATCTATTGCAAGGGAGAAAATACTTTCTTTTTTTGTGTTTGCTTGGACAGGATTTCACTGATGCCATAGCAAAACTTGGTTTATGCACTAATCTGTTGTCCTCAGCTTCTCTTCACAACATACTTCACTACATTTACTATTTATCCGTGGATTTAAAAAGAAATCTCCAATGCATCTTTTATAAATAGAAAATACACTGTGGATTTGTCACATTTTGCAAAATCCTTCTCAAAATCGATACAGACCTTTACATTGAGTGGAGCCACAATGGTAAACTTTGCATTACAGTTAATCTTCAAGACCTAATTACAGTTATTGATGTTGCAATCCAATGTATTCTTATTTCTTCTAAAATTAAGGGGCTATAACTAAAATTATTATTTATCATATAGTCTTCTAAAGAGGTCTAACTTCTGCAGAAATATAAAGTGGTAGAGGTACATTTTTATGAATTTAGGGTGCAATTGTAGGCATTTGTTTTTGGGCTCCATAGTGTTTAAGAGGAGTTCAAGAAGTTATTTCCATTTATGAAAGTGTGAATAATGTATTTCTCTAAGAATTATTAATATATGTCAAACAGTTATATCCAATAAAATGGATTATAAAGTAATAAAATTTAAAAAACGTATATTTTAAAACAAACTTTCATAGAATTCTTCACTTTTTTGCATTTTTAGTTTATTTCGCTCAGGGCCAACTGTGAAGCAGCTCCAAGTGGGATTTTTGCAAATTTCAATCAAGACAAAAGTCCAAAAATACAATACATGTATATTTATGAAAAGAGCAGCTGGAATGATTGTACGTTTTGGACAAAGTGAGCAGGACATTGGCAGAGGACATACAAAAGACCTATTATTATGATTTGTCAAATTAGGTTTTGTATTAGAGACACAAAGACCTTGAAGAGAAACATAGGTACACACACAAATGCACAAAACGAACTTTAAAGGTTACTCAGAGAAAATTACAGGTTGTTGCTATGGAAACAAGAGGAAGAACTGGATAGACCTGATTAAGGATTGGCTGGATGAGATCAAGTCCTTTGTTTCTCTGTCTTGGAGCGGACACATACAATATCCACCTGTGATGGTTATCAAGGAGGAAATCCTTTTATGGAAGTGACCCTCGATGTGGACGTCCTGTGGGTTTGATGGTAAATACCACTACTCTTTGGTGAAGTCACAAAGAGCTGGGGTCTGTGTCAGCGCTGTGACCAACTTCCCTTTATAAACACACCAACAATGGTCTGACATCACGCACACAAGAGAAATTTGAAGAACTGTTTTCGGTCTCTTTGTTCTTCAGGGTGAGGTTTACTCTGTAGGATTCTCTCTTAAAAATCCTTCATAGAGAGAGGTATTATAGTTTTGGGAAAGACAAGGCTACATGCCAAGAGCTCAAAAGTGTAGCATATCTTTTGCAAATTTCAATCAAAACAAATGTCAAAAAATACAATACATTTTCATGTGTATTTATGAAAAGAGTTAGCAGCTGGAATGATTGTACTTTTTGTGAGCAGTGAGCAGGACAATATCAGAGGACATACAAAAGACTATTATTATATTTTTCAATATATATATATATATATATATATATATATATATATATATATATATATATATATATATATATATATATATATATTATAAGTTTATGCCCTGGTAAAAAGTATTAATTATGGCATGACATTAAAATATAGAAGGAGTATATTTTATTTCTTGTCCACATAATTGAACATTTATCTTTATTGCTTGCAGGAGTTTAAAGCCGTTTCTAACTGAGATGTTCAGCCTGGATAATTGCCACAACTATTAATTTTAACATTCTAACATGAAGAGTTTTGAACAATGAGCCAGACTCACAAAGCAGGGCCGTCACATCAGAGAATGCATACCAGGCAATGGACTTAAGGTAAAAAGACTCCCCCATACACATCCTAATTGAGTATTAGGGCTGAAACGATTCATCAAATAAATCAAGTAGTTCAATTAGAAAAATGCCTTGAGGATTTTTGTCTTGCCTCTATGATTTGAGTGGACACGTTCATCCATGCCTGTGGCAGCTAAAACCACTTCCACACGTCAACTGAGATCTGTGCCGATTGTATCTGCGTGCCCTGGTTGTATGAACAAAACTCCCCAACTTTCACACCTGTACCTGATCCTCCAGGGACCCTAGTGTCAGGTCTAGAGCGCCCGTTGTACATTTACAGTGTAGTCTCCGCGGTGATGACCAGAACGGCATATGTCTGTGTTAGAGAAATGATAAATTTCCATTAGGTAATAATTACTGTTTGGTCCTAGTCCTGTTCCAGTCATGTCTTTCTAATGTCATGCTAATCCAAACATAGACGGGGGAGGGGGAGCCTAATATAAATCTCATGTATTGTTTACTTTTGCAAGCAAACCTTATCCTGTTCTATTGTTATATGTGTGTGTTTTGCTTCATTCTTGCAGGAATTAAAACCTGACCATTCATTCTAAATTGTCTCCATCGTCTTTCTCATTAATCTGAACTAAAAATTCTTTAAACAGTCTGGAGCTGAAATCTTGTACTTTCTGCAGCTGTTTGAACTCTACTTTAAACTGTTTGGTTAAGGTCCTCACATGCATTTATAATGTGAAATGGAAGTGGCATCAAAATGCTGATGGATGTACAATCAAGAATGTTAATGTTATTTCAAACAATCGTATGTGTTATATCTGTTTACTTGAAATTTCTTGCTGACTCAATTTTCTTAGGGCACTCGGGTTCAAATTTCTCGGAAAGGGTCTGTGCAGATTTGTACTCTCCTGTTGCGTGTGGTGCAGTCTCTGTCGGTTGTTGACGTGCATGAACGAGCAAGCTCGACAAGAACAAGGAAGCAGGCTGCAACTGCCACTAACAACCTGAAGTGTCGCTCATGAGTCCAGATGCTTTTGTTCATCTTTTCTTCATCCTTATTGAAAGGAACCATAGCCATAGAAAAACCTTGTTAGCACAGGAGAACAGAAAAACCCTACACAAAAAGACTGTTTCCAAATATTGCATTTATCCAGAGGCTATTTTCCTGTGGAAATCAAAATAATTGAGTTGAATTTGTTAAGAGTCGGTCATGTGACAGGAATACAATGAAGTACACTTCCCGGCCATTATTGTGATTAGTTTGTTTTTTTACCTGATGTCAAAATTTGTCTGTCTTTATTGGTTTGAACTTGTTTTCCTTTCAAGACCAAGAAAATAGACAAAACCCTTAGTTGCAAGCATACATCTCCAAATCCAAAGAACTGCAATATGTTTAGACATTTACATTAAATTAGCTTGCATTAGCGCGTGGAATCACAAGCATAGATGTGGCAGCCGTGCAGATGTTGAGGCCTGTCATGTGATTAGCATTCGTACCTGCGTGTCAATTTGTCTGTTTGCAAGTGTTTTAGAGAATAGCACAAAGCCAGAGGGTAAAGCTGCACCAGACACATCCTATTTGCATATTTTCTCCGTCTCCTTCTTATCTCTGCTTTCTGCTCCGTGTGCTTTTGTCGATTTACCCGCATCAAGACGCTTCAATAAATATTTCTCCGCTCTTTGCAAACAAGAAACTTCTCTGTTGTTTTTTTCCCCCCAGAACTGTTTTCCTTCGATTGTTCAATTGAATGGTAGGTTTTGGTGGCGTGTTAGCGTGTGCTGCTGGTGGTGGTGGTGTGTGTGTTTGGCAGGAAGAGGGCAGCTAGAGGAGGAAGAGTTATGATGAAATTCACAGGCAATTTGGAAGTCTCCAATCATTGAGGTAGAAAGAAAAGGAAATGTGAAAGAGTGGATGAAATGGCCGTATAAGAAGAAACAATAGACTAAGAGAAAAAGACAATCCAGTTCGACTGAGTTAATGTATCTGGAAGGTTTTGAGAATGTAAACCAACAAGATCAGCATTCCTAAGTGCCTGTCAAAGATCAGTTTTATCCTTGGTTTTTCTAATTGGTTGACAGGTGTGCATTGAAATCACTCCAATATTACTTGTAACCATAGCAACTGATAGCTGTATGATAATAGCTTGTTTGCACTTGTCGTCACTTCCTGAAGATGCTGTGGTTAAAAATACAGATGGAGAGCAGGCAGTGATTTGACTGAGGAAGTGTGAATGTGTCCATGTTTTGCATTGGTTAACGACAAGGCTGGGCGATTTAGAAAAATATATATATATGTATATAAATTTACAATATATTTTTCCAATATGCAGTATACGTGTCTGACCAATGATATATATCGCCCAGCCCTAGTTAACGGTTGCTCCAAAACCAAGAGACCAACAAGTCTCTAAGCTAGCCCACACAGGTAAAAAATATCAGCTGTTTGTGCCTATTGGAAAAAAATTTTTTTAGTGTTATAGTAAGCAGCGATCCCTAACACAGGAAGCAAGCTCTGCTAAAAAGAGTCCCACCACAAGCCTTTAAGAAAAACAACAAAATTCAGCAAAGATTCTGCAAAAGCCGAATCTATAACCAAGGAAATTATTGGGGTACAATGTGATTGCATAGTTTAAGAGCAAATGTGCATTTTCAATAAAATTCAGTAAAGCAATGACTATCAACATTTTTAACATTGCCATTGGCCAATATCAGTTATCAGCAGCCACATAAATATGTTTCCAATTTTTGGAGAGGTTTTGTTTGCTTTAAAGCGTAAAAGCTATACTAGACAGCATGCACTAGAGCAGGGGTGGGCAAATATTTTTCCTAAAGGGCCAAATAGAACATTAGACTCTGGTGGAGGGCTGGGCCAACACAAGAAACCCACTTATTCTCAATAACAACACATTTATTTTACCTATAGTTTAAAGTTCGAACTTTAAGCAAAACAATAGGTCTATGTGCAATAATTGTGCACTGTACATTCAAGACCACAGTCACAGCTGCACCCTCATTTTGAGAGCCACACTTTACAGTTTGATCTAAAACCAGTAAAAACTATCTCTCACTGACAGTAGAGATCCTAGCTTTAGGAAAGGTTGTTACCAACAGTATATTCTATAAACAAGAACTCAGTCTGGGAAAGCTCCAAAAGCCAGTCAGTTCCTCAGTTATGTTCTATACCGACCAATCATATTCGAATGCTGCTGGAGTGTTGCCTTGCGTCACACTTAGACAACCCAAGTCCTTTGTTTAAACCAGTCAAGATGGTGCAAGTTTACTACATCTGCTCTTCAATCAGTTTTAAATAATCCTTAGGTTTTACAGCATAAACGACAGAAGTCATTTAAAGCTGCTCCGTTGCATGCCATGTTTGTTTGTTTACATCTTCATAGATTGTTGCCTAGCAAACATCATGTCCATTGCGATTCCGATTGATTAGCTCCGAGTCGCTTTGCTCTGCCAGTCCCCGCCTTGAGGAAAACGAGCTGACACTGAGCTTAGCCAGACTCCAGGAGGCTAACCGTTTGGAGCATGTCGTAGTGGAATTAACTAATCACTGCAGAATGAAGGAAAAGAAAAAATATATGCAGTGTTTAATTATCAATAAAATATTATTAAATGCTTGGCAGGCCAGATAAAACAGCCCAATGGTCTGCATGTGGCCCCCGGGCCTTAGTTTTCCCACCACTGCCATAGATTAAACCAAATGAAAATTTTAACTAAAACCTTTCTTTGATAATACTAATAATAGTTATGTAGTAACTTACCTCCTTACTGTTAAAAAAAGCACATAAGATACATCAGCTATATTATTTAGGGGGGCAGACAGACAGGGGGCTACCATACACATGGGGCACAGGGCCTTCTTTGACCAACCTACAGTCACACACATTTTTCTACTCTAGAGCTACAAACACTGAAATGTCTTGCCCAAGGACACAACAACAGAACTGAGGTGACCGTTCTACCACCTAAGCTAATGTGCACCTGGATGACTGAGGACCTCCACACACAATGTGCCCCATTTATAAAAAGAAAAAAAAAACATGTAATTTCAGATGGATTTAGTTATGTTTTGTTGCATGAGAAACTTTATTATTCAACTTACAAATGGAAATGTATGGCAGCTTAATTTCCCAGAGACTAGTTTGGCTGTAGAGAACAAATAGAGAAAAGGCATGGAGCGGCAGACAATTAGTGGCTTGATCACAGTAAACTTGAGACAACATGAAAGCATTGCCTCAGTCTGTTTATTAAAAAAACAGAGTGTGTGTGTTTTTGTGCCTGATTACAGCGCTGCATCGCTACCGAGGTTTGTGTGTGCGTAATTACTCTCATTGCTCTCTGCACAGAGGCTATGGCTGCAGGTTTTCTGCTGCGTTGCCATTCAAGCCCCGGTGATAAACAACTCAGTCAGATTTGTTTGGCTCCGTCGCCGCTGCGTGCGCTTCCAGGGAGGACATTGAAATCAGTGGAAAAACACAAATAAAGGGGAAAGAGAAGCAACTGAATTAATTACGGCGGCTTGTTTCAACACAACTTTATATGTCATTAAGTACGTCAGCATGCAAGTATTTTGAGCCTTATTCTGGTAAATATTATCATATTTAGGATATCACATTTACAGGCGCTCAGAGAAACATGGTTATTTAAATCCCTGTATGCACACATGGCAAATTATTATATCCAGGTTTCATTCTTATTACAACTTATTACACTAACGCCAACAAACTTGAAGCTGTTAAATGGCTCATTTTCAGCAACAGAGGGACACAAATATGCTGTCCTGATCTTTGACTGGAGTTAATTATCACTGCTACAGCGCAGGAGCATTGTGTGAAGATAAAAAACTTTAGTTCTACAATGGCTATAGTGATACATTAAAAAGTCTGAAACCAGTGGAGACTAACATAGTTTTGTGAAATATCGCTTGCCATTTTTCTTTTGCTTTGCATTCCTTGACTGTGTTCAAGAAGGTACAGTTAGGAATATACTTGCCACATACATGCCACAGTACCATTGTTTTCCAGGAGCATAACCGGGATCGCAATTTCTGATATTGGGATATAAGGTTTAGATGCACAAAGACAAAAATAATAAATAAAATAACCCAATCAAAGCCGGTATTCTCAAGTGAATGTCAACATACTCAGTGACAGAGAAGTTGAATGCTTCTGCTCCCTGTCTTCTGTAAAGTTTAAAATGAAAATAGAAAATGAATTAATGAATTGCTTTACTTCCTGTTCCTGTTCTTTTACAACTGTCCTGAGCGGACAAACTGCTGGAGAAGCACGTTCGTTTTTTCTTTCCGAACACACACAATGTTGTAAGAATGCGTTGGACTTTTAAGTTTTAAAGTGAATTTATTATCTGACCTACTTCCAGTGGCTTTCTTTATAGAAAATAGCATGTCCCCTCAGGGCTGCCGTAGGTGCTCACAGTCTGTGGAAAAGGAAGGTGTGAGGTGTAAATTGAAAATGGCAACAGAAGCTGAAGAACTACTTACTGACATGCAACAGTTTTATGAATAAAATTTTTTCAATGACCAGGGTAGGTGTTACTGGCATAAAATACTGTATTATAAATGCCACGCAAAATGTATTCCTGATGTACCGTCTACTCAGAAATATTATTTCAGTTGCTGTCACGGCAGAAAACCCTGCTTTGCCAAAAATCAGTTTTGAATATAATTTAACAAATTTTAGCATGGGCTTAATTTGGGGGCGCATAGAAATCACAAGGGGTAAAAAGTTGTTTTTCAAAATAAAAGATCGGAAGTTTGCATTTTTTTAGAGTGGAAATAAAATAAAATGTTAAGAAGGTTTTATTTTTTCTTTGCCCCCCAGAGCCATGTTATCCTCGACCCGGTGTTTGTGAACCCTTATGTTAAATGGTAGATGATAACTGGAAGAAGACAGACGGGATAATTTTGTTGATACATTTTCATTCCACCACTTATCCTTTACGTGTTACAGTTGCTTTGGGTGTGACTTTGAGCACCAGCTAAACTGACACTAAGTCAAATATCCATAGATTTAAGATAAAAAAGGTGATTTTTGAAATAATGTTTGTAGCTTAATTTAGAGCAGCTCTTCCCAACTTTAACTTTTGACTCTACTCTGATAAATGCTGTAATAAAATTTGTCTGGCTTTTTCTTCTTGGAGGGCATTTAAATATGTGTAAAAAGACAAATTGAAGGGAATGAGAAGACGGCAGTGGAGCGCGGGTTTGCACTCTGCAGCAACGAGTGAAGAGGTGTTGCATCATCAGACGGAGCCGAGCGGGGGATCACCTACTCCACACATCAAAACAGTTTAACCTTGATGCTCTCTATCACAGCCACACGTCACAGGAATCACACAACACACCGACCTTGAATATGGAGTCATTTATATTTTACCTTCAACTCATTTAGCAGATGACCCAACTGACAAAGACAAAACGGTACAAAACACAGTGAGACAGACCATTATATTGGTGTGGCTTTTTAGCTTGATCACTTCCATTCTGAAAATAAAGTACTAAAGCACTAAAATAGTGCTTGGAAAAAGTGCCTCATTTGGACTGACTGGTACAGGATTGTTTTATTTGTCCAATGTCTATTGTCATTAGCAGAAGATAACCTTTGCCTCACTAAGTAATTAGAGAGAATAATTTGTGTGAAGAGAGAATGATTGTGTGTAATTGTTGCTAAGAGTCAAATTACAATTTGCTGAAAAGAGTAAGCAAGTTGTGAACTGATAATTAGCCTGAGCAGTGCCAAGGAAAAAACGCAACAGAGCCAGAGTTTCTGCATTTTGAAATATTACATTCAGAAATATATTGGACTCTGTGCCTAGTTCCACTGTGTAGTTACCTCTCTCTAATTATTACCCATCATACTTTGTGTTTTTTTTTTTTTTTTTTTTTTGTAAATGAGTTAATCACCAAAGAATGTAAAGAAAACTGTGGTATAAGCCTTGCTGCCTGATTTATAACCAGTGCCAGAAGGATCATCCAAAAACATAAAACTAAAGGTTTATAGAAATGTGCTGACTGTACTTTATTATTTTTACCTCGTGACAATAACGTGACTTTGTTAATGTTATTGACTAAAGTGAAGTGAATGAATAATTGATATGTAAAGCATCTTTGCATCCCCGGAAAAGCGCTATATATAAATGATTTAATGATAATAATAATGATAATAATAATAAAAGTTACACTTAAATGGTAATCACATTTTAAAAAGCCCATTTAGCCGCCTGACATACCAGTTTGTTTGGAGGAACCTATGATTCTTAAACATAGAGAAACAATTTACAAAAACAACCGTTTGTGAGGCCTTAAACTGCTCAAAATAAAATGCATTCAGTAAAAGCATATATTGTTTTGCGTGTCCATTTAAAATTGCACACAGATGTAAGATCCTCCAAAGCGGCTCCCTTTTGAAACCAACAGGCCGAAAAGAATAACAAAAGCGAGCGTGCCGTGCATGTTTATTTCTCCCTCTGTGCCTGGGGCTGTTTAATTTGAACACATTTTTCGTTGCTCTGTGAGTTCATTTGAATTCAGTCAATTGAAAAAAAAAAATAAAAAAATGCCTTTCTTGTCACTTTCCTTTTTCGTGGTAAATCTTGAGCATTTTCCTTTCACCTTGTTTGCAAAGCACTGCTCAACATTGTAACAAGAGGGAAAAGCATGTACTCATCCGACGCCTGTGCAGTTTAATGCTTCAGGACGCAATTCCCTTTATTTGGACATCACTCCTTTTACCTGTAAACAAAGGGAATAGGAAACTTGTTTAACCATTTCCTCACCTGACATTATATAAACAAACACCATCACATCGTGCACTGTGGTGAGAGTATGTTATCTGAGAAAAATGAATTATATTTTCCAGAATGCCTGTGTTGTTTTTATTAGGCAAAGACTGTGATGAATTATAGCATCTGGACACTGGACACAGCGCTCATTCCAGAGAAATTGCGTTCTCTCCTTATGTGCCAGAAATGCTCATTCCTTAACCTAGTTTACACAGCACTAGCTTTTTTCAGTCAGTGCTGGTTGGAAAATGACCCAAGTTATGCTAAATATAGAACAAATGCTCAAATAGCCAGAGGACTTTAGATTAGGACAACACAGCATGCCATATGAAGTGGTATAAAATCTTGGCAACATGGCAAAGAGTTGGCTTTTAACTCACGTAAGTAAGGTTATACAAATATATAGGTTAACAATAGTACATGAGCCAAAAACGCACTCTTTCCTCACTGCCTAGAGAGTGACTCTGCCAAACAAAAATCCTAAGGTTGATAAAATAAATTCCTCCAGATGTAAAGCTCTAAAAAATACAAAAAAAAGATACAACTCAACTGTTATGCATGATTAAAATAACAGTTAAAAAAAGAAACACCTAAAGATAAGTTAGCTTTCTTCAAACTGTAAAATACAGTGTACACAAATAAATGTAGAACTTTAAATCAGTTGCATCCACATAAACCCCAAAGAATATTTTTTTTGGGCGAATTAGCTTGTTGGTCTAGAGGTTACGATTCTCGCTTCTGATTCAGGATGTCCCGGATTCAAATCCCGGTCAAGCCCTGTAATGTTTCCACCTCAGCAAATGTGATATTACTTGATTTAGGTCCTGGCTACACGTTTTCAGGCCGCACAACGGAAACTTTTTAAAATGCCTCCAAAAGTGGAGACATTTCAAAACTCCAGATGCAATAGAGACGTGGACAGACAAAATGGAGATGTAAGTATCCTCATACATATTCATAAAAATACTCGTGCAGGTCCTAAAGGAGTAAATGTGCCAGGAAGGAAAGTAGCTATTGTCTGTCCTAGTGGCGGCTAGAAGTTGCTGTAAGACACAACCTAATTTGCATAATTGACCTTGGGCATGTAATTAAAATGGACGCTCTAAAAGAGGACATCTTGGGAGAGACAAAAATGTATTAATTAATTAAATAAATATATTTCAAACTACAAATGCACTTTCTTCTGTCAATTCTTGTTTTGTTTCTTTTATTACATTTTTTTTACTGTCACATTTCCAATCCTCCTCCTTTATCTGAACTTGAGACTGACGAAAGCGACCCAAAGCAGACTCTGGCGGTATTACTTAAGTTTTATTTTCTGGTTTGGTTTTTAACTTTATAGTGGTCCACTTAGGAGCCTACAACAAGTTACAGTAAAACTTGAACATTTAGTTTTTTTGTGTTTAATCTACATTAACATTCTAAATGGACTTAAAAGAGAGAAAAAAATGTCAATGGCGACGTGAGAAAATGATGCTGACTAGTTGCAGCGGAGTGAACATCTCCTGCTCTGACTGCAGCGTGTTGACAAGAGTAAGAGCAATAAATACTTTTCACATAAACATAGACGTGGCCCTTTGAATCATATTTATAACCACATAACCCAAGAAGGCACTTTCTTTTCTCATATTGTGGCCTGGTTTTCTAGATGTATAATTATTGCTTTGTTGTGTGGGTATTATTTCTTGATTCCCTTTTCACCTCTTTTACCTCTCCTTGTTCAAATAACCAAGAAACAAAGTGATCCAAAATAACAACAAATCCTCCAGACTGATGTGGGACCTTAAACTAATTGTATAAAGAAAGGCACATTCTAACCGTCAACAAATAATAATAATAAATATCTTATTATATATTAATATATAGGGCGATAGGCCCTCATGGCCTAAAAATAAATTCAATTTATAACACACTTTTTTCCGCTCCTGAGAGACTCAAACGCTCACGTTAATTATTCACTCCACAGTCACACACTGGTGGTGGTAAGCTACATCTGTAACCACAGACATAAGTACTCAACGACAGTATGAACTGTGGGGAGAGCGGGAATCAAACAGCCAACCTTCAGGTTTCAGAGCGACCACTTGACCCCTGCCAAAGAGCCCCAAACACTAAACAGGCAAAGCTTTAAAAAAAAAATCTGTTTTTTATTTAAAAACCAACATTATTGCGCAAGTGTTCCTGAATTTAATTTCCTGGACTAACCCCCAACAACCACTTGAAGTCATATTTACATCCAAATAACCTAATCAGACACAAAAACATGGCTTTTTTGTGTGTGGTATGATTCTCGTTCCGTCCCGGGTTCAACAATAATCAAATAAAATACAGTGCTCGTAAAAGTGTCCTTGCATTTTATTCTACATTTGTAGCTAGACCAGTTACTAGGCTAAAAAACTCTCTACAATGTAAGGTTGGCCATATAGCTAAGACTGGACAGGATTAATATTTCTAACAAATACAACAAATTATAACAGTTCAGTTTGAGAAACACAGAGTGTAGATGCCAGAGACATGTTTGCTCAAACTCAGGTAACATTAATGCACTGCTTCTGTCTACAAATACAAAACAAAAGCCTGCTGTTTCATTCTTTTGACCTTGCTTACCTGTATGTGCCTTGTACCCTTGTTCATGTTTTGGCATAAATGTGCAGCTTGTGTCCATGCAATAGTTTTTTTCTTTCCTGCTTTGTGCTGCAGTTTGATGCCAATGAATAGTGACTGTGTTAAAAACATTAACATTTTCAAACCCCGAATCACTAATCAGGATGTTGTTGGGGAGGAGAGGCATTCGGCAGCGAGCTGCATTATTTAGCATCCACTGGTTAGCATCCTCCAAGAAACACACACACATGAACACACCAGACACTTGGACTTTTTGATATATGAAACACGGAGATGAGAGCCAGGCATTAAAAGCACACAGTCGTAAAATCTGCCTGTAATGAGATGGATACACGCTAATTTTATTTCTCACTCCGATGTGCTGTTAGAACACACACGTCTAAAGACACACAGAGATGTCTCTCCACTGATTTACCCTCTGATAGGTTTTAGGCCACAGAGCTGAAGGAGTGATGAAAGACAGCAGCAATAAGAGACAGACAGGTGGGAGAGGCGGAGGAGGGGAAACAGACCAGCGGCGGGCGGAGAGGCCGTCTCACACACATTTGTACGCTGTTATCTTCAGGTTTAATGGTGGCAGGTCATATAAATTCTCAGTATGGTGATTCCTGTCTGTGTATACTCCCTTCACATCCATTACTTTCATTGGACATCAAATGTAGCTGAAGAATTGCTTTCAACAAGTCTTTAGCCACAGAGAAAATGTAAACCCAGTCAACTGATGGTCAAACTCATTTATAAAGCCATTGCATTGTCCTAAATGCCTTCAATTATACTCAAACATATGCTACTGTGGACAAATAAGAGTGTATTGTAGTTGATGCTGGAACACACTAAATGTGGCTGTTGCAACATGTGTCATCTCTGCCTGACAAATGGTCTGCTTCTTTCTGTTTACAGCCAGGACATTCCAAAGAACTGTCTGTTTTCCTTTCAAACTCACAACCCCACACTTCAACACAAATATTATATTTAGCACAGCAAAGGATGGTCAGCTCACAGAACATATAACGCACAAAATACACTGATACATCTGTTTATATCACAGATGCCAAACTAAATCAATACTAACGAAAACCTAGCTAACAGATCTGTTCTCATATATAGCGTGGCGTGGTCAGACATTTTGTGCCTCCCTTCAGTTAATGAGCTGTCCGTCACAACTGTCAATCAAAAACTACACATCAGACAAAACAACATCAAAGATATTTAATCTGATCAACAATGTGACCACTGCAAAAACAATGACTGGTGTAATCAGATGGTTTAAATAAGAATAGTTAGAATAAATAAGTCACTTCAAAGGGTTTCTTCGACCTGTATGAATTTCATAATACACAATACTATCACCATGCATTCAGATAGACTGTGTTGTAGTCTTTTCACAAAATAGATTACTTTTGTACTGTTCGTGTAGTTTATTTATTTCTACAACACAATAACACGATTGAATTGAAAGCTTAAATCCTCCAGTCTATCTTTAAATCAATCTGAAAAGTAAGGTATTTATATTTATCCTCATTGGTGGGTGCCCTCTTCCTGCCCTCCTTCACACAAGCAGAATTAAACTCACACTTCTACACCTTTCTCTTTGTTTGGTGGTGAACTCAGACTTACTGCTGTTTCTTCTGATGTATTCTTGATCCATGGTCTTGGGTCATTATTTTGTGTTGGTTTTTCATGTCATTTAAAACACCAGGTTGAGAGCAATGTAATATTCAATTGTTTAGTTCTAGTGTGGTGTAATTGTCTTCAGTGTACTTTAGTGCATTGTCAAGCACTGTGGTTTTGTAAAATGTTGTCAGTGACCCAGATTTGACTTGAATCCTGTTCTCAGAAAGCTTTTAATCAAGCTTATATGTGTTTGACTTTATTCAAAGGACCATCTGTTTGTTTCATGGTCTAGTAGTCTGAGAAATTTCAGAGAGGTCTTTGGTGTTTGTGTTGGCTCCAAATTTTTGCATATTTGTTTCTTAAACTGAGAGGAGGATGGAGGTGAGAGTCCATGCATCTGTCACTGATGGTGAAGGAGTTGTAAGGTTGGCGATTTATACCATGGTCGATGTTCCTTCTCTAACCTACGGTCGTTGTAACTCTTTTACTGTTGCTTTGTTGTTTTATGTTTTGTCCAGTGCATATGTTTACACGTGGCTAATGCACCAGTGCATCAGTGAAGACAAATGCGCCATCTCATACACACTAGTCTTAACTGTGTGCATTTACAGCTACATCCACACGTGTCATGTCATTTCACAAAAAGTAAATGGGCAAATTTGTTAAGGTTGACCTAGGAACAAACTTATTGCTCCTCTGGAGGAGCTGATAGTGGTGTCCGGGGAGAGGGAAGTCTGGGCATCTCCGCTCTTCCCTGGCCCCAAATAAGCAGAAGAAAATATATTGTTTTTCGACAAATCAAAACATTGAGCTTTACATTAACTTTTGAGTAATGTTTCAGTTTTTCTTCAGTTTTGATTAAAAAAATATTCTTGATCACTTTCCAATTATACTCTGAGTACATAAGCATAATTCTTTAAGTTAAACTAGCAGTTCTTAAAAGTGGCTGTTTTTCTTTGTATAAAATACAAAAGTCAACTCCCACATGTGTTTTGAACCTACAGTGCATTTGTGCCATCTTCATTGTTACACAGAGCGTAAAGTAAAGGCCGCTGTTATTTGTTTTCCGTTGCTCCTTTGTCTCTCCGTGCTCCTCTTTTGTGCCCCCCCCCCGCTCTGTCTGTCGGCCTTAGGCACTATTTCACATTATCATATACATCAGTTACCGGAGCAACTCCTCTTTCTCTCACATGGACATTTATTAGCACACACACGTCGTGTACAATAGCCCGGTAAGCTCAGCCATGCGTAATGTCAGGCCTTAATAGCCAAAAATTGTCTGGAAACGTTGCCAAATATCAGGTGCACACATGACAGTAGATCACGGAGCGTACGCATAAAACGGAAAATGCAGATCCGAGTGATGTTGACAGCGACCCTGCTATTTTTAAAGGGCACACTTCACAAGATATCATCTCCTCGTCATATGTCCTGGGGGATCTGTGTCTAGTTACACACACTACTGTATAAAGCAGGCATTATGTAGTCACACTGCAGCAGAGGTTATTGTCCTGTGTGTGTCAAGTCTAGCTGGTAAAAAGTGAAATGACGTGTTTTAACCCAGGCCATTATTGCCTTGACTTGGGTTTTCACAACATTTTAGCGCTGCAAAGTGTTCCGGATATGTCATAAGCTCACTGGAGAACCGTACAGAACCGTGTGAAAGACTAAAACACCTACAGAGTTGGATCAGTCGCCACCAGCAGCTGTTTAATAAAAGGACACAAACAGCGTTCATGTAATCAAATGCTTACTTAATTGAATTGCAAGGGAGTTTGTTATTTGTTGGGGAGGTTGAGAAAAGGCTAATGTGTTCAGTTGTGCAGACAGGTTGATAAAATAATTATTCACGACTGCACACAAGCTAAGATATTGTATGTCAAGGTTGACAATTACAAACCAATAACACAAACACAATTGTGATAAGGTGCACCACATACAGTATATTGACTATTAATCTCCCAAATCAAAGTTTCATTCTGCTAACCAGTTATGTTCAAATTGTGTTTTTAAATTTTTTTATTGGTCACCTTTTAAATGCATAAAATAAGGACTTTAATTTAGCTTGTGAATGTAAATGTTGATTGTTAAAGGAAGGGACTGCAGTGTATTATGTGAAGGTTGTGCTTCATTAAGAGGAGTTTTGGATACTTGTCTAGGGAGATGTTTTTTGGCATGTCCCACAGGAAAGCAGCCCAGGGAGAACCCAGGACACACTTGGAAAGCCTCCGTGTTTGTCCGGTGGAGGAAGCGTCTAGGAGGGGGACCTCTTCCTCCTTGTGAAACAAACTATAAATGTTATTACAGTTTGTTACATAGTGTGTTACATTGTACTTAATGAGGTATATTCCTTTGGTTATTTTGCCCAACTTTTTCTTGCACTAAAAATTGCAAGAAAAACTTTTAAAGACATTTTTAAAACCAAGGTTGAATCCAGATACTGCAAAAAGCTTGGGCAAGTTTGTAATTCCTCAGCAATGACCGAAACATCATTTGTGGTTGACATGATAATCCATTGTGCCACACTCCTGATGTTTCCAGTGATATGCTTGTTTTTGTTATTGTGATAAGACACGTCTTCTTACTCAGATCAACTTCAGACTCAATCAGTTTTTTTTCTTCCCATACAGTCGGGATGTAATCACTTATTAAATCTTGTTTTTTTAACAGGCCATGAAAAGCTCCATTAGTACTGTTCTGTGACTGAAGACAGTGTTTGGTTCTATCTACACATCTAAACACTTCAGCAGTATACAGCTCAGGCACAAGGTTATTCAGTTAAAATGTGTTGGGATATTGCACAAGTCTACCTAAACCAGATAAAGAGATTTTACCCCATTTTGCCCTTCCTGACGCAACCCTCTCCATTTTACCAGTCTTGGGATTGGCACAAATAGACTTTGGCTGGATCTAACATATGTGCAATAAGTTTATATTAATAATTTTTTATTATATTATATAATTTATATTATTATTGTGTTGCTAATGTGCGTGTAATGCTCTTGGTAAATCATAGTGTGTTGTTTGTATTTGTTGCTGAACCTTTTAGCTTCCAGATACAATGAGATTTCTAACTTCCATTGAAGGGTATTGCTGCTGGTGTAGTAATCGTGTTTTTCATCTTGTGCTATTTGTAAAACAAAACGTTGGTGAATAAATGCACCTGCAGGGTCTGAAATGAAAAGCTTGCCTCGAGCCTCGTATTTTTCCTCTAATAACTCTAACTAATAATACTAATTGACTGGTCTTGGCAACATTACACCATGACTTATGAAGCAGTAAAGGAGAAAGTTGTTATGATTGGCTGTGAAAAAGTCTGATGTGTTGTGGTCCAATCGTGATGCTCATTACTTATACTTATTCTATAAACACCATTTTTCTAAATTATGAGTTAGTGAAAGGTTTGCACCTGATTCCATTTCAAAATGTACATTTAAGGATATTTGATAACTGTGTTTTTTTTGAAGAAGGTTCCACAATTTGACTATTTCTGCTATATACTATAAGAATATTTGGTTATGTTACAGAGAAAAAATAACTTTTATTTATTAGCAGTCTATCCCAGTTAATAATCCAAACTGAACAAAGGACCTCTCCAAATGCTTTGAGAAAAGATGTTTGTTTTAAGAATCTTTTCTCTAAACCTGACAAAAACTGTTTTAATAGTTAAACTTTTGAACCTTTTGGGCCTGATTTTCCCTAGTGACGAGCTGAACTTTGGTCTGTGTAGGCCAAGTCCTGCATTCTGTGAATTTAAAAATAATTAATTCCCACATCAAGCAAAAGCACAAACATCACGGAGCTGCACACATTTTCCACTGTGGAGCTTTAGATGAAATATCTGCTGAAAAAACACTAACACTAAAGAACATCAACAAAATCTCTCATAGACTGCATAACATGGACTTTTTGACTTTTGACTTGGATCTCTTTGGACTTAAAGTAAAAAACAAAATAGACCCAACATTTCTCATTGTGTCAGTTCTTTCCTAATCCCTTTCATATGTGAAGCATGAGCTAATGGTGAGTCTCTTCCAAGGACACACGGAGGAGTCGGGAGCCTCCTCTCATCTGTTTGTGAAACATCTGACACTCATTCAGCCTTATCTCGGAGCTTTTTGTCATATTACGACACGTCCATACTGTGTACATCTCACAGCCAGGCTCTGTTCGACACTTGAATTCCTACATGTGATGATGCAAGTACTGGTCAAACGCCAGCAAGAAAGACTCATCTTAGGCCCGCGACCTGTAATCGCTCTCTTTAGCAGATACGGAGAGGCTTGAAAAAAGGGAGTCAACCTGGAAAACTGGGCTTCATGTTACGGAATTGGTGAGGATTACAGCTGAAGAGAGACCACTTGCAATTTAACCGTGTTCAGAGGGGCATTGGTTAATAGATATAAGCTTTTATGTGGTGTGTGTCTGACAGTGTACCTTATTCTGAAAGGACACAAGATGAGGATTGTCAGTGGCTAAGTGTGCCTCCTAGGACATCATGTGACGGTTTGTTCTTTCCCTTCTTGGCAGGCAAAAGCAACAAAAACATGAAACATCCAGGGTGGAGTTTTCCAACAGTTTAGCAACAGTTATTGAGCATTTATTTATTTGTTTACTTATGTGGATCCCATTAGCTGAAAGCCTGTGCAATCAGCTAGTCTTCCTGGGGTTCCATTCTAAAATGTTACATTACAGCAAAAACAACATTTCAATCGTCACAGTAGATAAAAAATTAAATATTTATGTGTCTATAAAATCTGGTTTCAGTCCGTTATAGTACAGAGATAAATACAAACATGATTTATATTTACATTAATCAAAGCACATAGGAACCTACTTTAACACATAACACTTTTAAACGCTGATGTACTTCAAAAGGAGTGTTATTCCAGATGACAATGGCTCTATACAGGACGGGTTTCTTCATAAATGACCATTATTTGCCTTTCTGGTGTTGTGATTGTGCAAAGAGTTACAGTACACTATTAAAAATAGAGAACAGAAAGCATAAGTTATTAAATGTCATCCTTACAATGTAATACATATAGACATTACCTCAATGAACGTGAGCCCCACTGCTTTGATTTCTTTGGTTTATTTCTGGCCAAGCTTTTATCAATATCCAGAAATCCAGCTTAATGGAGTTTTGAGCGTAGCCCGAGTAAGCCCTGCATGTAAACAAACTGACTACTGGGACTGCACAATAGTATACATGCAATATGTGTTAATGATATGAGCTGCAATATTTGAATGCTACAGGGCTGGACTAACTTCCACTTGTCAAAGCAGAAGCTTAATCCATATTAAAGACTAAAACCAGGACTTTTTTATTTGGATATTCCAGTTTGATTCAATGCTCTGTTTGGACAATAATTTTAAGACAAAAAGTAAATGTCACATAGAAGACCATTTCTTTATTACAATACAAGTCATTCTTTGTGAAATAATTGCGATTAATTGTGCAGCCCTACTGACTACTCCCTCCTGTTTAAATGGGAAACAAGCAAAGAGAACTTTTAGATGGGACACATTACCAAAATACTAGAAACAGTGAAAATGTTTGTGTGCAGATCATTTTCACTAGCGCTTGCCCTGACAATATGACACAATCTGGAGCACAGACACGGGCCGGACACTTTAACAGAGCTTCTACAAACACACAGTCATAGCAGGTACCAGCAGCTAAAGTCAACATCAGTTAAATGACACATAATATAATGTTGTTATTTTTATTTTTACTTCATATCTAAAACTATTTTGGGAATCACCGATTACCTTGACAGCTCTGATAAATACATATGTACCGCTCTTGGGACAGATTACATTTTAGCATACATCAATTCTTAAGGCCGTACCACGGGTCTAGCTAAACACAGGAGCTTTTAGATGAACTAAATGCCTCTTCAATCCACAAGTCCACACTTCTACACAAAAAAAAAACAACTCTGAATCCAATAGTTTGCTATAAATAGGTCATCACAAATAGCTTTAAAAGGTCAGTTCACTTAAAGGCCAATGGCACTCAAAGGATTGAAACATGACATTTGAAAACCTCAGAAGAAGCCTGGGCTTTACACGAGCATTGTTCTGTTTAATTTAGAGCCTTCCCATAAAAAACCCCATTAAAAACCCCACAGGAGAAGGCAGATTAATACGTAGCATAAGAACATGTGGTGATAGTGTTTTTTGGTCAGTAGTTCAGAATGTAGCTACAGCTGGCTAAAGTGTTACATAGGCCTACAGAAATACCAGCTTAAAATCAAAAGTGTTGACCCCAGCCATGACCTGGCCATAATGTTAGCATTTGCTTTAGTTTGACATTGCAATTCATGTGTCCATAACAGCTATCTAGGATTTATATAGGCAGACTCAATGTGTTTTTACTGGTCAAGGAATCTCAATCTAAATGGTATTATCTCAGAGAAGCTGGAGGAAGTGTCTGGGGAGTAGAAAGTGTGAGAGGAAAATGACACTCAAAGTATGTTCCTTATGTACAGGAGAGTCCATAAACTTGTTATAGTTGCTGTATACAGTGCAATCATTACCTGTGCTCCCTCACCAGGTCGCTATGTTAAAGCTCACATTAATTGTCTTTTGGCTTCCCTTCTGTGTTAATGGGGCACATACAAGGAGGGCTTTTGTACTCTTTATTTTCAGGACATTACAGATTTATATAAAAAAGTTGTGCTTTCCTGCCCTTATGGAGACAAAATTTAAGACAATACAGGGTAGATTATTAATACAGCTCATTTAACCAAGTCCTCGTTAAGCAGATCTTTGTAATAAAAAAACATGAGACAATGACCTTGATTCTATCCTCGTATGATTCACCTTCAGAGCCGTCTGGTGATTCTGTTACTTGATTTCGTCTGTCCTCTGATCTGCCCGTGGTGATAGCGTCGTAGGTGTTAATGATGAAAGTAGGCCCTTCAGGCGCGTGGCACCATTAAAACCAACCCGTCATGTCAGACATTTGCCTGCTCTCTTTTGGTCCCGCGGTCCTTGATGTCGGGCTCCCACTGGCCTCCTCGCAGTCAAAGCACCAGCGGGGGAAGCGCACATCACCGTCTTTCTTACATGTCACAAGGATGCAATTTTTAGTTGAGTGTTTTATTTTTTTCCAGGAAAGTAGGCCAAGAGCACGAGGAGTTTGGAAAGACGAGATGACAGGGAGACACAGAGGAGAAGAAGAGCAAACATTCCTGTGACATTTTGTTTGTTTGTCGGCGGGACACAAATCCATCTTGTACACGTCGCTAAGAAGAAGGCGGCAGACGGCTTTTTTTTTCACACATCACCTCTTGTAATTGAGTTCTAGTTGAAGACGACTCACTTCATACATTACACAGACATATGCACAAATCAGAGCGTTCATTTGGCTTATTAAATTGATTCAATTCCTAAAGTTATTCGGCGGTTGTTTGAATGAGAACACATTCAATTGCTTCACCCGCAGGATACAGTCTCCAGATGCATCAGATGTCATCTCACTCGCTGGTGCCTTTTATCTGTCCAAAGTGACAGTTACACGACGTGAGAGATTTCCCTAAAGTTAGTTCTGTTTTTTGTCAGAAAAAACAGAATAATGCACTAAAAAGTCTGGTTTAGCAAAGGAGGGGAGTGGAATCAGACATTTTTTTAAAGACAAAGGGGAAAAAGCTGCAGAGAAGTAATGAAACTGCACAAGGGCATGATGAGAAAGAGTCAAGTGCAGAACATTATTTATTATTATATTTATTATAGATATAGAGTATTGCATGAGAAAAGGATGAAGGCCTTCATTGACAAACAACGTCACAGCTTTTTAAATGAACGGTTCTCCTAATATTTATTTGACACAAGCCCTGGTGCTCCTTCTCAGGTTTTAATTGTTGGAAAGGCACAGTTTACAAAAATCATTGAAAACACAGATATAATTTCTATGTTCGATTTGATTTCTTTCTTACATGAATGAGTTGCCACCAAAATTGGAAGGGTATTTAATTATATTATTAATTATTTAATCTAAAAAAGGGTGCATTGTCTGGACTAGGGCTGGCAAGTATGGGCATTTTGATTTGACCTGCCAGGTTCACTTTAAAAATGCGGATGTTTGGAGTTGAAAAATGTTAGTTTGGATTCTTTTGACTGTCAAAACAGGTTATCAACTTTCTTTCACAACCCAGGGATAAAGTCTTTTTAATTATTGGGCACATGCAGCACATAAAAGTTAGACATTTGGAGTCATCAACCTATAGCATTCAACCAGGAGAAAAGGAGCCGAGGCTGTAAAAAGGGTCCCACTTTGTTTGACACTACACTTTACACAGTGTGTTACTTGTACTTAATGTACTTAATGAGGTTGATACAATGTATCAAGTGTAGTGTCAAATAAAGTGTTACCGTAAAATGTTTTGGTGTGTTTGTCTAGAAAAGATAAAACTTATTTGTAACCCAAATTCAAAACTATTGTAAAAACTGTCCTCTGTAAGTGGTGGTTCATGTCCTCTTCATTGTTCTTGTGCAGATTGTAATAAAGTGTATCCTCTGTCACCAGAACAAACAAAAAAATTACTGAAATAGGTGTTCAAAGGTTTATTTGTAATGTGTTTGATTGTTTTGACTTTGTTCACAGCTGAGTAGTTTGGTTTTGAAGTCCCTGAACCAAACCAAAACCTGCTCTGGAGCAGTGTGTAGAGTAGGTTACCATGGCAATGAAACCTGCTCAGAACCAAACCACTACTCATGTAATACTCACTCAGTACATTTACATGCACGTGGAGAAACTTGAATTGTTGCCTCTGATTATAACCTGAGTTCTAAACACCTTACATCAAATTGGAGCGGCAGTCTTTTGATTTTCTCTAAATAGGAGTAAAACACCTTGTGATTCATTGTTGGACAATTGCTGCATGTAGGCTACAGCTCACTTGGATTAAGGACAACGCTCTGAGCATGTTCAAGACAAGAATTTATAACTTGATGATTACTGAGCAAATCAGCCAGTTTTATTAGCATAAAAAGCTCTAAACGAGACAGTTTGTACTTTATCTTCTTTTCTATTTTTAACAAAAGCTGAATACTGTTTAATATAAAGACTGGAGCAGAGGATGGGGACACAGTACTTTGGTTCTTTCCTGTGCATGTAAACTCAGACTAAATAAGAATTCATGCTGATGGGGCTTAATTGAACTATGACAATAGTCCAGGTAAATTCTGCATGTCAACGTACTGAGAGTTTGTTTAAACCAAAACCTCAGCTTACCCCGGTAAAAATCCAAACCCCAACTTTGCGCAACAGGCCTCAGACCAAATTGAACCACGGTCTGGCTTCTCTCCAGTTCTTAAGAGACTTTGCATATCTTTTACTTCAACAAAAGGTACTTCAGACAAAGATTAGACAGAACAATGCAAGACCTTGAATGATGAAATTTGGTTTGAATTGTTACATGAATGCTATTTTATAAACTTCAAAATGTTTTTCATCAGACGATATTCTGGCTTTCCTCACTGTCCACAAACACTGACAAACACTGTAAAAATTGTCCTTGTTTTTGTTTGGAAACATGACTCATAGATGCAGTATGTTTCATTGTTCAGCCAAGATGCTGGCTGTCATGGAGAGTAACATGAACAATTTGAGCTAAAGTGACGTGTGCTTATGCAGAGGGGATCAGACCAATAGGTAGGTCAGCTGACTGCGAGTGTGCTCAAGCAGAGGGTCACGGGAGATGTATGGCTAGGTCGGGGAAACACAGGATCATAGCACTCAGAGGGCTGTTCTCAGTTTTGTGTGACATTAGTCTCTTTGAAGCGTGCCCATTTTATAACCATAAGCATGTGTTTAAAATTGGATCCAGGACAATAGTCTTTAAACATAGATCAAGTACTTAATCAAAACCACAGAGTTGAACAAATGACTGGGAGTGTATTGTGAGAGTGGAGGTGGTGGACATAAAAGTGGACTTTTGAATTATCCTGGCTGTTTTCAAGTATTAAATTCCAACAAATAAAAGGCAAAAGGAAAACAATATGTATTAATATTTCATCCTGCAACAGAGAAATCTTTTTGTGAATTGGGTAATACAACAAAAAGGAGAGACAGGATTTGGTTTTAACAATTACAAAACCATTCACATGAATTAAATATGAGCATTGGCCTGCCCATCAAAAAAACACAAGGTCCAACAATAGCAAGACTGAAATATTTTCTTTTTTGCCTGATTCCTGTAAATTCCATCAGAAAAAAACTGAACTATCCCCTGCATTGGGCTTTTGAACAACATAGAGCAGTGGAAGTCTGAGATCAGTGAGCTGCAGGACAGAAATATAAGAAAACAAAACCAAACAAAACAGTGTTGTAGTACATAGCATGAGTCAAAAAGTGCCGAAGAGATGGAGTAACGAGCTGCTCAGATCAGCCCCAGTTGCCTGTAGTTTGGCACAAGTGGCTGTTTTTTGAAACAGGGTCTGTTACAATATCTTAATGCTTTGCATTAGTGTAATAGACATGGCTTTGCTGAGGAAACTGTAAACAATATTATGGTCTGTAGTTCAGAGTTCTGCAATATGCCAGGCTGACACTTTGAAGATCTACTTTCTGCTGTTCTAGATATGATAGAACAATGCTATACTAGATTGTGTTTCTGATTTCTTGTCTTTACAGAACCATAGTGTTGCATTATCATTGAACAAAAAAGTATTTAAAACATCAAAACAGACATCACTCATTAATCATTCTGGAAGGATCTGTTAAATTGTCAAGCCATTGATGGAAAACATCTTTAATTGGGAGCTATAAATGTCACAATGATAATTAGACATGAATCTGTTCTGCAACATCCTACATGACATTTTGTGGCTCTACTTTCTCAAAGAAACTCTGTCATCTGTGGAGTCCATTAGCACTCAACTGCCATAAGAGGTTCGTGTAAAAACATCCAGCCTGCTTTCCTGTCCAATTCACCAAATTACTGAACTCCCTCTAAAGTGTGTGTGTGTGTGTGTGCGTGTGCGTGTGTGTGTGTGTGTGCGTGTGTGTGTGCATGTGCGTGTGTGTGTGCGTGTGTGTGTGTATGCGTGTGCGTGTGTGTGTATGTGTGTGTGTATGTGTATGTGTGTATGCGTGTGCGTGTGTGTGTGTGTGTATGTGTGTGTGTATATTTGTGTGTGTGTGTATGTGTGTGTCTGTGTGTATGTGTGTATGTGTATGTGTATGTGTATGTGTGTGTGTATGTGTTTGTGTGTGTATGTGTGTGTGTATGTGTATGTGTTTGTGTGTGTGTGTGTGTGTATGCGTGTGTGTATGTGTATGTATGTGTGTGTGTGTGGCAGGGCATCCCTCTCATCTCATTTACCAGCTTAGACAAGATCTCTCCGTCAGATACACTCACACATGCACACATCCAGCAGCCAAAGTCAGCCCTGTGAAATATTTACTAGCCTCATGTGGGGAAATCTCTCCGGATTATCCCCAATAACCTGTTTAACTTAATCCTTATCTCCCACACATGAATAATAAATCTCCCCCCAGCCCCTGCCACGCCAAGAAGCACTCGCAAGTAAGTAACGCCTCTCTCACCTTAGCCCCCTCCCCTTTGTATTCCCTCTCTCCTCTGTCTAACACTCACTCCATCCTCCTCCAGCAACAACAACTCCACCACCACCACCGCGCCGGCTGCATCTCTCTAGCTCAAGCGTCTCTGGAGCTCTTTAGGCACATGCTTTCCTGTCTTTTCGCTTTGTTACCCACCCCACCCTTTCAGGACCAGACAGGAAAACAAGGCTGATCCCCTCCAAAAACAAAAAAAAAAAAAAAAAGAAAAAAGGAAGTGGGCAGACCTATGTGAGTGGAAGAGAGGAGTTGCGGTCAGAGTGGACAGTTGTGGTTCAATAGTTGTGGGCTACTGGATGACTGAACAACATCAGCGGACACGAGGTTGGAAAACCTGTTGGAATCACTTAAGGAAAACTGGAAAAGACAGCAATTGAGGGGCTTTTTTCCGACTGCAGGATTTGCCATTGAAGAAACATCTGTAAACACTCACAAAATACTTTTACTTTCAAAATCTTACCATTGGATTGATTTTCTTGTCTCCATTCTGAAGGAGCTGTACATAGACCTTGTTACTCAAGCCTGGGGGCAGAGTGAACACCTGCTGCTCTCCCTGGGAGCTGACAAAAGCAGACACAGTGCAGCGGCAAGGACCAGACATCGGAATCACTGGGACATTTCACCCTCTAATGAGCAGACAATCACCAACCACTGGTTTCTGACACTGCCTGCCAAATTAACAGTGTAGCAGTAAGGCTTACACACAGCAGAAGATCAAGCCAGAATTTTACCTGAGCTTGAGTTGGAATTTCCATATTAATGGTGAGTTTGATTTTCATTTCCTTTAACAGAAAAACGTGTGGTGAATAGAAAAAAGCATTATCAAAGATTTGTCGGGATTATGAATTTACATTATTTTTCTTTAATTGCAAGCAGAGAATGGTAACCCAGATCCTTCCCAAAACGCCACAGGCTACTTTCACAGTCACTCTACTCATAATACCGGACAAAGTGTCTCAAACAGACCAAGGTAACAAGTTGAAAGGATGCCTGAGGAGCCCTTCGATAATGTTACTGTTCACATGTGAGGATGTGAATGCTGTAAACTGAGCACTGCTTACTTCGAGGGCTGCGATGTCATTCTTCAAGACAGACGGCAGTGACCATTAAGACGATATGATCCCATGTGTGGACAGAGCAGACGGGTAACAATATCCACCGGTAGAGCTGCAAGGGAAAACATTTTTTTCCTCCGTCGGCTGTCAAGTTGATGTCAGCTTGGCGTGGCTATAAAGTATTGATGCCAACATTTATTATTTCCAAAGTGGGAAGATCTGTCGAGGGGTGACATTTTGTCAGCTGTAGACGTCTTTGGCATGGTTTATTTTTTTGATCATGTGGGTGCTGGCTGAGGGAGTATCACTAACACATTCTTTGATGTGATTTTTATTGAGACTTGTAATTCAAATCTGGCTAGTCTCGACTTGAAGAGCTTGGATTTTCTGCGTGTATCTGGCTCGGTGCCTCAGAGCGACAGAGGTGATTTGATTTGGTTGTTATGTTGAAAAGCCGTTGATGCAACTAAAGCCACTGGTCTAATTCCTGAAGAGGGAACTATCAGGGAAAATCCTTTGCCATCTGGGTGACTTCAGCCTCCCACAGACACACACAAGGACTAGACACACACACAAGATTTGTGATTAGAGCCATTCATTCAGTCAGATATGTCAGTGGTTGACAAGCTGTCCAGCTGGGGCCATGTTAGTGCAGCTCAAGTCTGTGATTACTGCTGAAAGACCCACTTTTAGTTTCACTTACTGACCTGTATCTCCCTTTCACATTGTCTATACCACTTTGTATGTTTCTACATCTAAAGTTGCCATATTCAAACCTGCCTTGACACTCGTGAGTGTCTGCAATTATTCTGATTGGTAGATATATGTATGATACATATGTTCAAACAATGCAAGATGATTGTACAGTTTTATCAAGGGACCTCTAGCTCTTTGGCTGTGATGTGTTGAAGATAAAGGTTGTAAAAGTCAAATGGTAAAATAACATTACAGATTTATTTTTTCACACTAGTCTTTTTAAATTCTTGTTTCTGATTGGCTGATGGGTGTCCAGCAACATGTAACTAAAGGTGGGAGGTAACAAGGTTCATTTATTCAAGTATTTGAACTTCCCTAACTTTTCTTTATGAGTAAATGTCTTCAAAACTTTTAACTTTTACTGAAGCTCATTTAGAATTCTTTTGATTTTTTTTTACAGTTTAATTAACTGCACAATGTATAGAACTGTTGTCTCCCTACAACAAGGTCCTGAGTTTAAGGGTTGGAGTGGAGTTGTTAGTTTGCTCAATGTCCTTCTCCAAGAAATACTTTGATGATTTAAGTAGTTTTTCACTGAATACTATTACTTGGGTAAAAGTGTTGCTGATTACTTTTACTTCTAATTAATTACTATAATTTAAAAGCAAACCATAGCAACATTAATGGTTGACAAAAATGGTCAGCCTCCATTGTCACTGGCAAATAGTACATTTTTGTTTAAAGAAATTTTATTCACATTTTTGGACCATATTAGACAATTTGGCTGGTACTTTAGCCCCTATTTCGAAAAAAGCTTGCATGAAGGCCAAATGAAGATTGGATATAGGTGGGAGGAAGTACGTCCATTGTCACAGGAAGGGGCATAAAAGAAGGTCAATCAGGAAAATCTTTTTTTTTCCAGTACTGTCTTTTGCCTGTAGTTCAGTTGGATAGACATACAACCAATCAGAGATACAAAGCATTAAATTATTACTGGTCAAACAAAATTTCTACCCAGTAAAACTATTTGAAAAGCAAAGTGATTCCAGATTCTTTTCAATTGGACCAAAACATTTTTGTGACATTACTGGGTATGGGTGGCTAGGCTAATGTTGCTATGACAATTGAAAGAAAAGCATATGAAGTTGTAAATTGGCCTACAGTATAAAATATGGACTTGGCTGGATAGTGTACAGTATATGCCATTAATTCATAGAAACCTGACTCCTCACAACAGGGCCCTTCTACATAAAGTGGTATAAATTAGCCTTCAGCTAAAAAGTGGATGAGCCAAACCCAATGTGGATGGCAGACTGGGCTTTAAATGATTTCCACATTCCTCTCGGTCGTTACTGTCACTTTCACAGCTGCCTCATATCATTCATGAGCCATTCTCTGCCATAAAACCTGATTTGTCTGAATGTGTGCGAAAATAAAATTTACTGGCAAACGCTTTAGCACCAATCAGCTCAGGAGTAAACCCGGCAACATGACAGAAAGTCACAGAGGACGCCGTGCATGCGTACGAGCGCGTGCACAAGCGTACCCTGGTGTGAGTCACTGACAGACAGATTGTTAGAGGCAGCTTTGTAATTAAACTTGTTTTAATCTCGACAACAGGCACAAACTATTCAGAGGAGTGCAGCATCCGAGATTTGACTTTGACTGTGAGAAATCACTGTCTGTGCGCCGAGTATACACATCAACAAAACCCTCCATTTAGGCAGGTCAACCCGAGTAAGGAAACTGTGTTAGAGGGGTGCTCTGGACTTCAGATCGATATGAAGTGTCTATAATCCTTATTCTTTTTGGAGTGGTAAAGTACAGATTGAAAAATATAAAATCCCCAGATTAGCCTTCCATATCACTTTGGCAACCCCCTCAACTTTTGGTTCCAACAGTGTGGGACAGTTACTTTACTGCTGGTTGATTATATGAGTCAGATTCTCAGAGTAGTGACACACAGAACTAGCATTTATTAGCAACAGCTGTGTCAGGTTTTTGATTTAAAAAAATGCATTTGCTGTCAATGTTCTACACAAGAGCAGACAACATAAACATTAGCATTGTTCTTGTACTATTGTTGTTTGTTTTTCTTTGCAGTAGTATACTGATACTGATACCTCCGTCCTTTGGCCTCACTGCAATGGAGGATTATTTCACTTTTCTTTTCTGGTAATAACCACACATCTAAGAAATTTAAAGATTTCTTCAGATACACTAAAATGTTAATGCTTTCAGGTATATTTCAAAGGTAATTTTCAACACATGCAGTAAAAGGATTATAGGTCCTACTAACCTTTGGATGGATGGAGTCATGTGGTGGCCCTCTTATCCTTATGCAGATAGTAGTAGTGTTGATTACTTTTGTCATTATGAATTTACTTCTAATATGTACTTGAAATACCATTTCACTGTTTGAAATAACCATCTTGAAAGTATACCAAAGACAAATGACAGAGGATTCAGTGTCCTGGGTGCTTGTTGTACTACTTTGTACCACTAGATGGAGTTAAGAGCTAGTATGAAGTATTCCGGGCCTAAAACAGCAATAATATTAAAAACTGTGGCATCTGTAGCAACAGTGACATTTTTAATTGCAAAAAATACTTTTGGCTACATGTGTGTATAATGAGTGACTGTAAAAAAATCCCAAAAAACTTTGCTCTAAACAGAAAGCTTTATAGTTTACTATATAGTCAGTGATATCACTGATATATTTAGCTTTAAAGGCCTACCATTGCGCGGGACAAACGCTAGGATGAAGAAGATAGAATGTTTTGTCATTGATTTAACTAAAACTTTAGCTGCATAAATTTGTGGTCAAATTGCCACATCTGAAGCCATAAATACTGTACATAATTTAACACAGCATATTTTACATGGGTTTTAGGTAGAAAGTCTAGTTGCTTGTTGTAAGTTGTATATAACAGTATATTTTTGATTTCTTTGCCTGATAAGAAGTACTCCATAAACTTAACCATTAAATGAATTCACTTTCCTGCACCAGTTGTAGAACAGCAATATGTTCCCTAGTGTATTATGTTCATCAATTAGTGAGGAAGAGGAGGAGCTGTCATTCAAAGAACTTTGTTCCATGTAACATGAACAAAATGTATTCTCGGTTTCCAACATTACACCTCAGCCTGAACTTTGCCGACCTATACTCCAATGTGAGTATATAAAGTCTTGTTTTCAGTTTTGCCTTTGGTGCAGTGAAAGTGGGTCAGACCTGTCTGCCAGTCAAAAACACAGCGCAGAATGACAACTGTATCTGTGTGCGTCGCTCTGTCACCCTCACGCACCCCTCGCCCGCGGACAATGTTCAGATGTAATTACAGATATTCCTGGATGTTATTTATTCTTCATAGCCCTGAAAGGTGCCTTTGATATAAGACATGAGAAATAACTTTGTATAATCCTGCAGTCAGACAGGGGCATGACTCCTCTGCAGAGGTAACCTTAAAAAGGATACTGGCAAGATCAACAACAACAATGAACTGGAATATAATCAGAACCTAACATGCATCTGGATAAGTGTGAAAGCTGCCATGTGCCTGTGCACCAAGACTCCTTAAAGAGTTGGGTGTAAAGATGCGTTCAAACTTGTAGTCTGCATCAATATTTCGCACCAAAACAGAAAACAATTCATTTAGTTTAGTTCATCAGCTAAAAGCCCAGATCTGTTGATCGTTCACAGCTGGCATCTAAATCTGCAGACTAAACAGAGAAACATTTCTTAAATTTTTTAAAAACATTTTTCAAAGAACACGCTAGATGTGACTGTAGCCCAAATGCTAATAATAAGCTTATCACCATAGAATTTTAGTTTCTCAGTGCTTCACATTTAACCTCTTCTCATTTTATTCAGTTGGACAATATTGTTTTGTTTAGTTTTTTCAGACCTCGGGGAAACTAAGCATTATGTGACGTTAGACGTTGCCAGTTTATGAAGCTCTTCCTGTTTGAGATTGTCTATGGTCCACTTGAGGTTGACACTTGAATCAAACCGCACCAGAGTTTCCTTGGAAGTATCCGTAGACCTCTGTTTTGATGGGTCTCGGCGCACTTGTTTGGTGTGCATTGAGGTTTGTCTGGAGCATTCACACTTATCCAAGTGAACTGTGCTAACAGAGCAATCAGAGTCCGTTTGAACTAGTGATGCTCCGATTGATCGGCCATCAATCATGATAGGCCAATATTGACAAAAAATAGCTTGATCGGCAAACCCCAAAAGCGCCGATCAATAAAGCCGGTCGCGTGACGTAAATAGTGAGACTTTTTCACAAATGCATGCAGTGTTGCCAACTTAGCGCCTTTGTTGCTATATATATATTTTTTATTTAGTATTCAGACCCCTTTAGCAACACATTTTCAAAATAACAAATCTAACAACTTTTTCTGGAGACTTTTGGAGACTCTCTGAAGTGAAAGCACACATCGTTCTTACTCTTCGGCAATCGGCAGATCATGATTTTGGTGATCGGTAATCGGTGATCGGCCCCAAAAATGCTGATCGGAGCATCTCTAGTTTGAACCGCCCCAAACACGGCAAGTAAGACTTGTTAGTTTACCCAGAGTGGAATAGATGATGTCAGTTGGAATAAAACTAAATGTTTAGACGTAAATCATGGATTAGTGAGGAGGTTTTGCTGTCTAATGTATGCTCACATTTAAAAAAATGTATCCTGTTATGCAACATGTACGTAAGTATTTATCTTTATTTCACCTGCTTAAAATGCAAATTAAAGTGTCTCAACCTCAACCTTATTATTATACTTTTACACAGTTGTTAAGACCACTGACAATGTGTACCCACATTTATTAACAAAACAATATTAGCCTGACAAATACAGTGTCAGATTTATGGCATTTAACATTAAAATGCAAAGCTTGGGAAATATGAATGGCTGAAATGTCAGATTTTCTTGCCAGAATAAAACAATAATTTGTCCATGACAGTTAGTAAATTACAATGAAACAAAATTAGAAAACCTGTGGGAGTTTGATTGTTTGCAAAAGTTGAATGGGGAGAAAGTTTTAACAATGTTTTTACAATGTTGAAAAGGGCATCAGACCAGACTCATTTATGTATTTAATAATAGTAGTAGTTAATAGAAGTTGTTAAATATGGTGTACCCCAGGGATCAATACTGGGTCTTATACTATTTGGATTTTTTCTATTTTATTGTCATGCTTCCCCTTGTTAACATAATTAGGCAATACAACCAAATGTTATACCTCAGCTGCTAAATTTATGTCTAAAATCAAAACATGAATAGACATGATTTTAGTCATATTTAAATCAAAAATTAAACCTATTCTCTTTTTACTCTGCAAAGCTATAACACTTCGCTTTTAAAACTGTGTA
This sequence comes from Neodontobutis hainanensis, assembly GCA_024349245.1. Taxonomy (NCBI): domain Eukaryota; kingdom Metazoa; phylum Chordata; class Actinopteri; order Gobiiformes; family Odontobutidae; genus Neodontobutis; species Neodontobutis hainanensis. Next base: position 670,384 of record JALDNG010000087.1, on the reverse strand, counting down.
CCACACAACTAACACAACTTTAATTTACACTTTAAATAAAATTGAGTTGATTTATTCATTTTTCTTATCTGGACATAGCATCATCCTTATTAGAACATAGTATTAGAAAATGTTTTTTATTTTACTATACTGTTTAAAAATAAAAACTTTGTGTGAATGAAAGACTTTTTAATTCAAATTACAACAATAAATTGCTTTAACTGACTTAAATCTAAAAACATAGTCTTTATGGTATTTGCTGTTGTTGGTGATGCACTGTTTGTGAGAAGTGGGTGAGTTTATAGGTGAGCTTAGCTTTCACAGTATTTCAAAAGATGATGGAAAGAAAAATTGTGAGGGTGATAAAAGCAAAAGGTGGAGTGAAAGTCAGTAAACCAAAATAGAGTGTGAAAAACAAGATGCTGCCCCCATTTTCACGGGATCTAAAGAGACGTATGAAGGAGAGGAGAACTGACAGCAGGCAATAAAAAATAATAAACAGAGGACAGATGAAGTGTGACACGTCGGAACAAGGTGAGACAGCGCTGGGCTCTGACGGAAGGCCTCAGCAGACCCAGACGTGCACGACTGAATAGCAGGAAGGGTGTGTGCCCTTTCAAATGAAGAGCCTTAATTAACAGACTTTTGGCATTTCCCAGAAGGCATTGTGTTTACACTTCCTGTTGCTGATAAAATGGGAGTAGTACAGCGTTAGTCTTCAGAGGCGGAAATACAGTTTTAAAAAATGGCCTTTTAGGGAATATTCCTCTTTGGATTTGTCACAGAGAATATATATTTGTGAGTCATTGTCTGCGAATGGTTTATTGGAAGGCTGAAGTGTGCTCTGATGCAATGTGCTCGTGCTAGATCTTGACATAAGTGTGCCATTTGCTAATCTCATAGATTTCTTATAAAATATAGATTTATTTCAGAAAGATCTATTTTTTATATTTTCTGAAACATGATTTATTATTAATTCAGCAGTAGAAATGGGGGAGGGGGAAGCTTATCTATTAGTTCTGGCATTCATTTATGAGATGTATTGTAGTGAGATTCATCAAAGGTGGCTAAACAAAAGTCCCAGTTGAGAAAATGTGTTTTGTTGAGTCTTGCAGAAGAGCTGCACATTCTTTTTCACACTAAACTCAAAGTCCTGTTGATAAAGTCAAGAAGCATTATGTGCCATTTCCACACTTGCAAAAAAATCTACTTACTGACATACATACAATGTTAAAAACATATCTTTTATCTACGTAGACTCTGTTAGAAATACGTATGTTTCTTTTACCCAGCTTTCAAATTGATGCAACAAAGAGGAAAAGCTGTCACATTGTTAATATTAGACAAAAAAACAACAACCATTACATCTAATAAATATTTTCATTAATGTTTATTAGCTGCATCTTAGTTAACCTGCAACCTCATTTCCAAAAATATTGGGACACTGTAAATAAGTGTAAATAAATAAATTAAAAAATCCAGAGAATATGAAAGATGACAAAAACCTTTCTTTCACTCATAGTTAGTGGTTAGGTGAAGCCATTTATTGTCAAACAATTGTGTTTACTCTTTTTCAATCATAATGAAAACAGAAACTACCCAAATGACTCTGATCAAAGGTTTTGGGCTGACAACATTCACACAAGTGACATAAACAGGTTTGAATGGCTCCTAAAGGTAACCATCCTCACCTGTGATCTGTTTGATTGTAATAAGTGTGTTTATAAAAGGTCAGTGAGTTTCTGTGCTCCTGACAGACCCTTGTATTTTTCATCCAGTGCTGCACGGATGTTTCTGTCTGAGTCATGGGGAAAGCAAAATAATTGTCAAAGGATCTGTGGGAAAAGGTAATTGAACTGTATAAAACAAGAAAGGGATAAAAAAAAGATATCCAAAGAACCTATGAACTATAGCTCATTTTAAATGGAGGGACATCTAACAATTAATTATGTTTAAGAGTGAGTATAAGAGGAGCATTTTAGAAAGGGTTTGTAAAGAGGTTCACCAATCTGCAAAAAACATGTCTAAAAATGTGTGGATGTAATGTGAAGATTTTGAATATCCTACCATCTACAGAACATAGTATTATCAAAAGATTCAAAGAATCTGGAGAAATCAGTATGGAGTTATGTTAAGCTCACAATCTTTGTAACTGGAAAACAAAAATGTGAAGCTGAAAGTTAACATTTTATTGTTGAACTTCCATTCCAAGAGTTGATATTTGTTTTAAAATAAAAGTTGCAGATTTATTCTTTTCATGGACAAAAATAAAGCTCTGCGTTAAAAAAAGACCTGATTCTGTTCTGAAATCACTACATGGATCAGGAACATTCCCAGAAGTCACTGTCTGTAACACAGTTCGCTGAATCAAGCCTAGAAAACATATATGAACATCCTCCAGAAACACTGCTGTCCTTTTTGGGCTAGAGCTCATTTAAAATGGACTGAAAATAAAATATAAAAATGCTCATGCTATATACACTGACAAAACAGCTTTTAGGTTTCAAACTATAATGCTTGAATGCATTAACATTATTGTATTATTTTTATTGGGAATTTTAAATTTCCTAAATCCTATATGTCATCATAATATATACATTTTGTATGAGGCCTAGTTTTTCAAAGAAAGGTTGTTAATTGTTGATGTTGGATAGAAGCGGCAGTGAAAACCCACATTAGCAGTGCGGTCCGATTACGCTGTTTGTGCAGGACGTATTGAGAGGAAGGATGCAGGCTGACACACAGTAGAGGTTCAGAGGTCTTTAACACAGCTGTGATCTCAGTGTGTCCAGATAATGTCAAGGAATGTCTGAACTAACAAAGCCGTGTAAAAGGTCACTATCAGCAACTGGGAGCTAAGCAGTGTTAAGTAAAAGTAACCGTTTAGGCCTACCTTAAACACTTAATGTAGATATTTATAATGGTAACAAAATTAGAAAGACTTTGACTAAATAGGCTGGAACTACTATTTTATGCAATATTTTCACACTACATTTACAAAACACCTGACATCATAGTTATGCAGACACTACGCTGGCAGAGTCAAGTTAGAGGACTTGAGAAGTTCAAGGTGGGATGTGTGTTTTTTTGTGCTGTTACTGCTGACAGCTACTGGCAAAGAGCAGATTATAATGTCTTCTTTAGCATGTGAAAAGCTATGGTTGCCCTACAGGGACATGCTCTTCTCTATGAAAAACTCTGTGGGAATACCCCTAATGGTGCTTTCCCTTTTTTTATTTTTACTATAAAGAAAATTAATTTATCTGTCCCTAAACCATTCAAAAACGTATGCTCAAAACGTAACATTGGTGTGGGTCTCTTCCACCAATGCTCGGTTTTTAGATTCAAGACAAAAAAAAATATCCTTTTGATACATATTTGAGTTACCATAGTACAATGTAAAACTGCCACTGGAGATCATTTTGACAAAATATTCTGATTTGTGCCTCATACAGTGTTTTTCTCTTAATTAGTATTTACAGCAAATTGTTTCATAAAACTACATATATAATTTTTTTAAATTACAATAAAATTACATATTACAAATTACAGCTATTTGCGATATAGTTTAGTACATCTCTTCATCAATCATTCACAATCTCACGTTCTATATTGTATACATCACCACAGTGTTAGAGTTTCTTCTTGAATACAGCCAGTCTGTAAAAACACCCAATAACCTGCAGCATTAAACCAACTTTGTGAGAACTTTGGACCAGAGCATGGCCTTTTATCTTGTGAGCTGCACCTAATTGGGACGTACCATCTGCTCAGCACACCTCAGGCTGAACAAGACTGATGCAAAGCTTTCAAAGAGCAACGAGGAACAAACACAGCTCTCATTTATGAGTCTCCGGCAACTAATGGCCTCATATTTGATCTCTGGAAAAATATCCTTAATATCCACTTTTCTGAAGACCAAATTACATGCCTCTTTGATATGACTAACAGTAATGAGAAGGGTATTATACTGCATTCTGTATGGAACAAGCCCAAGGGGAAAAAAGAGCTTGTTGCTAACATTTATCAATCTGCCATTCATTCCTAATGCCACAGTAAATTACTATAAAGACTTGTAGTTGTTTTTAATTAATTTTGCATTGAAAGGAATACAAACAGTGTGCGAAAGACACCAGAGGGCAAATGAAATCGAAACAAAGGGTTGCGAACAAACAGCCAATCCCCAGCACTGGGAGCTTTGTTTGAGCTGATTTGAGGGGCGCTGCGTGAAGAGGTCGGCGGAGGGCAACGGAATATGAGATTAGGCCATTAGAGGAAGAAGACTTTGCGCTGTATAATCCCCTCAACGTAATCGCTCTTTCTCCTCCCCGCTGCTAATAGCGGCAAGACAATAAGTTGTACTAAGCTGCCGACCGGGACGGCACAAGGAGCTCTGAGATATCAACTGGACAGTCAAATGTTGGGGAGATTATTCCCTGGCATTTCTGTGTTATTAGATAGAGCCCAGTGGGGGAGACTAAACGACGGGCGGGGGCTTAAAAAGGCCAACTTTGCAACGCTAACACTGCCGATGTCAATAGAGGATGTGTACTTTGGTTAAACGGGGCTAAAATGCCCCGCAGGCACCAAGTACTGATGCAAGACACTGAAATGGAGTAATCAGTCAAAAGTCATAACTTGCATCAAGTGCCAGTTGGAGCTGAATTTTAAGGAAAATTCCACCAGTTTTCAAGTTTATAGGGTATCCCTGCAGGTTAGGACGATACAAACTCAGGCAGGAGGTGCTCTCATAATGCACCACAAAATGCACATGTGGTGACGTACTGTTTTAATTTAGAGCAGTTTGTAAACGCCCAGTCCGTGTTCACTCCTTGACCCCAGCACATGGCCCCACCCTTGGTTTTACACGGATTGGAGTGTGTTCCTTCCAAGAATGTAGACATAATTGTCATCACCAAGCTGAGCAGCTGCTTAAACACTCTCATTTCAAGCCATAACAAAATAATGTGTGGTCACTGGGTCATTTTGTTGTGCATATAGAATTATGAAAAGCAACATAGTAAGGGTAATTCATTATGGATGGTCCCTTAGAACATGAACAGGGCTATACAGCCACACATCTGTTTAGCAAAAGCAGTCTAACTTGTGGTTATTCACACTTAAGGCCTAAATGTAAAAGTTGTCACAAACTAGCCAGGTGAGCGTATACTGCTAATCTTCATTGAAACAGCGTTATTTCATTTGGGTAAACATCTTTCCTGTTATGGCTCAGAGTTATAAATTCGCTTTAAAACATTCTAGCAAAGTCAATACTGTTACTGTGTTCAACTGTCTCCAGGTCCAACCCTGGTCTAATCCAGGTCTAACCCTGGTCAAATCCAGGTCTAACCCAGGATTAATCCAGGTCTAACCCTGGTCATATCCAGGTATAACCCTGGTCTAATCCCAGTCCAACCCAGGATTAATCCCGGTCTAACCCTGGTTTAATCCTGGTCCAACCCTGGTCTTATCCAGGTCCAACCCCGGTCTAATCCAGGTCCAACCCAGGTCCAACCCTGGTCTAATTCCAGTCCAACTCCGGTCTAACCCAGGTCCCACCCTGGTCCACCAGGTTCATCCCCGGTCTTGTAGTGATGGCAAGTGAATTCCTCCTGCCTATTCAGAAATTCTCCAGCCTGTCTTTTTAGTGTGACTCCTTTCAGCTCTAAGATCAGCACAAAATTCACCAACAATATGAAAATATTAAGCCAATTTTGTATATAAATAAATATTACCTTAAAGTCAATCTAACACAATTGGTCCATGCTAAGAATAATGTAGCGTGACCCACTTTTTAGGCTTTTATTTAAAAAAGAGAAGCTTAAGAAAACTCCAGGGACAGGTCCAGTTCTTTTTTCAATTTGCAATGAAAGGAAAGGAGTGCAGAAAACAAAAGAGGGCAAGTTCCTTTGCATCCTACATTGCAGGCCTTAAATAAAACATAAAATATTTGTTTTATTGTTTGGTCAAAAATTCCTTCTGTCAAAGTCTCTAACAGCATTCCTGCTTTAATTTGATTTATTTTTATCATTCCTTCTGTAATATTCCATTAAATGATTAAACATTTAAAACAAAATTGCATACTTTCTCTTCGAGGAAAGGCCAATAAAAACATCACTAACTACAAGCTATTTGAAAAGCAAGCCCATGTTGAAACTTGTACCACTTATTTTAATCAGTAATCATACTAACAACATACATTAAACTGACAGGCTTTAAAATAACATGCAACATTCGACAGGGAATAAGACATATATAGTGTAATATGTGTGAGCTTAGGGACAGATGAAGATTCAGGGAGAGAAAATACATTTCACTGAAGTTAGAAAAGTTTTATCAGACACCAATACACTGCACACATCAGTTTTTAATATCACTCGCCATTTCACTTTTCATTTATACATTACCTTCACTGGCATTCACTTGACATTCATACACAGAACATATTTCCAATTATGTGACACATTTGATAAGCCGATGCAGTGCATTATGGATAATGTAGAAATTTATTACACTTGGGGCAGAAATAACTATTGCCAGATGATGACGTGTTTCTGATTCGTCTCAATAAATGCAGTTATATAGACCCTGTAATATCACTTATGAATATTATTAAAGCTCAGGCAACTTGAGTCACTGTACATATCTCATGAGCAATTTATAAAATGCCCTCAAGCTGAGAGAAAAGACATGTAATTTGTTAGTAAAATATATACAAAATACAAAATAAAATATGGCAGGTAGATTATTTTAAGAAATTCAATTTTACATGAGCATCACTTCAGGGGATAGGGGTCGGATTAGAGCACACAACTGACTTGTCCTCGTATAATCCTAGATTAAATCAGAATCTTTCTCCAATTTGCTAATCGTATGATATTTTTGCATCATTGTAAGAGATTTTGCACAAGACAATAGACAAAAAAAGGAGATTCCATTTACAATGAAATGGACCTAAGGCTATGTCCACACATGACTTTTTAAAGTGAAACATTGGACAAAAATAGAACAATGAATAGGAAAATAAAAAACTTCCAAATTCTCAGCTCTATTGGTGTTGAAAGAATGGTTCTTGTGTCGACCCCTGTCTCTGTCCTGCTCCTGTCTTCCGCCTGTGCATCACCCCAGGGTCAGGACCTAAAATGGGTCACAGGCCTATGTTTAATAGATCCCTGTCCGACCACAGCAGTGATATGCTTTCAGCCCGGTCCCTTGATGAGCAGCTAAATGTTTCATTGGGGTCCCAGGCTGAGGAGGTTTAAGAACGCTGCTCGTGAATGATAGGCAGACATGGGACGCTAAGTCCTTGGCCTTCACACGCAGTCTGTCGCCCTGGCACTCTGCAGCAATCTGTCCATGGCTGATAAGTGGTTTTAATGTGAGCTCCCCATTCCCTTCCTCACATACGTCTTATTCATTGCTCTGTCCCGTTCCAGATGATGATGGCTTGGCTGCAGCTGTGGACCTTTGTGGCCCTCTCTTCTTTGCTGGTCATCCTCCGCCCGGTGGTGGAAGCCCAGAAGCAAGGCCAGGATGCCATAGTGAAGAAGGAGTCCCACCCCGTCCTGTTCCGACAGAAGAGAGAGTGGATATGGAACTCTCTATACGTGGAAGAGGAAAAACCTGCACCGGTTCCTTATAAGATAGGACAAGTAAGTTACACGCCAACTCTACTTTGAAAAGTTACTGTATTTCTGTTGCAGTTTTTTCATTCATTTGCAAACTTGATGGATGGGCAGAGAACATTAGCATTAAGCAGTTTTATCAAATTGACTACTTTTTCTAAAGACTAAACTGAAAACCCAGTCCAACTGAATTCTTATGTTTTGCTGGTAAGTAATAAAAGTATGGCGAACCATAGTAGTTTGTCATTGTACTCTCAGGGATTATCCTTCAATGATTGTGAATAAACTTTAATAGGTTTGATTTGGCCAATAGAAACCAACTACCAGATCCATGCTATTATTTGAAAGTCAATTTGTAAAACAATATACACAACAAGCATTATTAATGTATTATTTATTGAATTAGATTTATCACAGACATAAATTAAGTCTAACCATTTCATCTAAATTAAATTTAGGACAGTTTGAAGTTATGAAGGTGTAAATACTTTTGGTGGTGGTGATGTTTCAGTTCCACACCTCACACCCCTCCTTTTCTAGAGTCTGTGAGCACCTACGGTAGCCCTGCAGGGACATGCTGTTGTCAATGAACAAACCCGGTGGAAATAGGTTAAATGATGAGCTTGCTTTAAAAAATCCACAATAGTTTATGTCTCTATCAAGACTGTTTTTAGAAAAAACACATGAATGAGTTTCTCACCACTGATTAGTTTGTCCACTCGAGGCAGTCGTACGAACAGGTAGTAAAAGAACTTTTAGCTCATTACAGTGGGTTATCATGGCCCAATTTTGGTCTGTAACCGTACAATCAGACCCTGGAAGGAAATTAGACCCTACTCAACAACAATAGTTTAAATGACACAACACTAACAACCTCCTCCAAAGCTGAAGCCCAAATGTTTGTCTAAGATATACTACGTATTGTTGCTAATGATGATGGATGGGCCTCACATGTTTTATTTACTAATTTAAACTACATTTGAGCTGAACTAAGCCAATGAAAACTGAGGAAGCATATTTTGCAGATCATAGCAAATTAATCACAGCACTGATATTTATTGTGGGTGTTCTATTTATAATAATGTCTATGGGTTAGTTGAGTTAAACAAATACTTCAAAAACATTTATAATACATATAAATAGTTGCTATAATTAAGTGACTTTATATGTTGTATATCTTTCAAGTTAACATATTTATTTTATTAAAACAAAGATACAAGTTAAAAGTTAATGTTGTTAGGCTAGCAGACTAGAATAATTACCACAAATCAGATTGCTCACTACCTGATTTTCTTTTTTTTTTTTTTGTCAAACTGGTCTCAACCCCATCACTCTACTCCTAGGTGCCTCTGCTGGTTCTCTGTAATTAAAAAAAAGTTCAAACCGGACCAGTTTTCCACCACAAAATACAAATAACATTACATCAAACCAGCAGAGTTTTGAATGATGTCCTCTTTGGCTACAAAATGTTATACAATGCACTTTAAATCTGTGGTATGAAATAACACTTATTACTGGCCTGGCATACACACCACAGTGCCCTGAGGTTTTTGCATATTTGTTTCAATAACACAGATGATTTTAAGGATGCAAAGGATGGATTTTTCCTTTTCTGTCATGTAAACAGAATCTAAATTGTTGAAGATCCTTCTGGCCCCCTACTGATTTCCCTCTAGTTAAAATGTTATCACTGTCACTTCCATTCACTTTGATGGTGCAGACCCCAGGGTTTAGCTTGTGCAAATCAGCTCTTTGATGAATATCTGAACCATTTAGCCCCAGCACTGCATTTCCTTCAAGTTTATATCAAGTCTAAAAGTTTTCATTTTGTGCCGCAGCTAAAGTCCAACAAGTCCTTGGTGGTAAAGAGTTTTAAAATCGAGGGAGAAGGAGCAGAATCTATCTTCACCGTGGACAGCAAGGGGGACCTGTTTGTGACCAGGTCTTTGGACAGAGAAGAGAAGAGCTCCTACCATCTGACTGCCAGAATGTACGATGGAAACAATAAGCTTGTGGAGGATAAGGGAGAGTTTGTGGTGCAAGTGACGGACATCAATGACAACAGCCCCGTGTTTCCCGGAAACTTTAACGGATCTATCATGGAGAGGTCCTCTATAGGTATGTAGAAGAAGTTCAGCAAAAGAGCTAAGGTTGCATCACAGTAACACAACATAATATTCTCTTTTTTTCTGGGATAGCTCTTTTTTAAATTTGAAATTTAATATTTTTTACTTCAGTTGCGTTTTTTCAGAAGTGCATTGTGTTCACCAGAAAAAATAAATTTCAATAATTTTAAGAAAAGATGTCAAAATTACAAGATTGGTTTCTCATTATTATAAGAAATAATGTTGTAATTATAAGATAAGATTTAGCGTATACCAGACTTAACACTTAAATGATAACTTACTGCAGTTGACAGAAGTAAAGTTAGAAGCAGAATAGTGCGCTTGTCCCATCACAGTATTGTGCACATTAAGCAAAAACATTATTTTCATTCCAATATGCCTTTTGGACTGTAAAGGGTACATTGGTACATTGAAGACTAGCCGCAGAGAGGATGGCTATCTAGGACCGTCTCTAGAGTGCAAAACTGAAAGAAGTGGATAATAACGTCACAACTATCATAGTGTTACAAAAATCACCACACACATCAAGAATATCCCACTCTACTACTTTATTAACAAGACCTGAAAAAAAAAAAAATATATATATATATATATATATATATTTTTTTATTTTTTTTTCAATACTACTTGTATTGTCACAACCAGGGGTAATGGACATTTGAATGATTTTTGTGACTCAAAGACACAAAGACATTAGATCTATTTATGTGAACTATGTTTTTACAATTGTATGTTTGTATAGTTTGTTGTTATAGAAAACGAGATATTCTTGATGTGTTTGGTAATTTTTGTAACACATTGACATTATTATTTGCTTCTTTTCAATTTTGCACTTTAGGTATGGTCCCTAAGCATCCATCTTCTTGGCAACTGGGGGACCAATACTTAATTGGTCAATTAGGCCATTTTCTTAAAATATTTTATTTTTTATATTAAATGTTTGTAGTTTTATTCATTAATGAAAAAGGGTTTAACTAAAAGCATCTGGACTCAGTTTTCAAGGTGAAGATGTTTTGTCTCTAATTCCAAAAGACTTTATCATTTCTGAGATCAACTGGTAAGAGCTGAGCTTATATCTCTAGAGGGAGGGGTTTCCCCTGAAACCAAACCTGATGGACCAGGTTGTTCTGGTCTCATAGTCGTTTGCCATGAAAGGGAGGTGTGACTCCTGATGTGAGAGTTAGGACAGTCGTACTGGAGTACAAAAACAGCATACGTCACTGTGCAACAACTGCAGCAAATGCAACATAATTAGGGAAACCATACAGTCCCATTTTTAAGCCCCCTTGTCACGTATCCTGGGGGATATCTTCAAAAATATTAAAATGCCCCAGTTTTTCCCTCTTCCTGTCCTGACTGCCCCTGACTGTTTTTTTTTACCGACAATGCTAATCATAAAGTCAAAGCAGCGCACTTTGCTTTTAACTCATTTGTCAGTAGACTGTCTGTGTGTCAATCACAGAGTTGCCACGGTTTCGGCAATATTAACCAATTTGAAAAGATCAACAGTGTCCCACAGGTCTGTAACTTAAAACTGATTGGTCCATGTGCTTAAGTGTGAGGCTATTGCCTTTACCGTTTCAGTCTGTCATCAGCCAAAAAGAAAGTCACCATTTACTAACAAGCTTAAGAAAAGCTCAATTCCAGCTCATTTTCCTCAAGGCGTGGCTTGGCGGTGCCTATGGGAACAATCTACAAAGAAGTAAACAAATGAACATGGCAAAAACATCTTCTTTAAAAAGGAACACTCTTAGCGATGTCTGCTGTTGAGGTTTTAAAAATGTAATGTTGTCTGGATTATTTAAAACTGAATGAAAAGCAGAGGCGAATAAACTCTCGGCAGTCCCACGCGCCATCTTGACTGTTTTGAACAAGGGACTTGGGTCGTCTAAGTGTGACGCAAGGCAACATTCATCAGCATTTGAATGTGATTGGTTGGTACGGGACATATCTGAGGAACTGACTTATGGAGCTTTGGCAGACTGAGTATATCCTGTGAATAGAATATACAGAGAACTAACGTCAGGCTCTGCCATCACTAAACTGCATATTCTCTGCAGCTGAAAATACTGTCCCCAATTTTCCCCAAGAAATTTAAGTCTCTGGAGGAATTGAGTGCATTTCAGCTCAGGGACCAGTCTAATTTTAGTTCTTAGCTTTTACTTTACCCCAACATCCTCGAATGAGGGGCTCAGGGGAGACATGTGCCTTCAGAGTTTTTTGGCAGAAATGATACTTATGTGTAAAGGAGTCCTTTCATACCCACATCATTATATTTCCCCCCAAAACCAAGCCAAACAAATATATTTACAGCTTAACAAACCAATGTGACTGACACTAACAGGGATAAAAAACACACAAAACAAACAAGATAACATTTAAAATAGTAACTGGACCCAGTCAGCCTTTAAGACACCACCTTTATTATATGAATTGTGTGAGGATGAACCACTATCTATGGGATGAACAGTGTATCTGGGGTCTCCAACCTTTTTTCCTCAGAGGGCTTCTTTAAAAAAATAAAATGGCAGAGAATCTTGTATTTGTAACATTTTTTTTCATAACTTAATTCAACGCAAAATATAAATTTTGTTCAAATAATTATCCTCACAACTCACATTTTGCAATAAAACAAAACCGAAAACATTTAGTTCATCTGCGTGTGCAGTTTGTAAATGTATATGCATTTTCATCCTGTGTGTCTCACACTATAAAATAAAAACGTAAATGCAGTCAAATCTAAACAATTCAATACAAATGCACAGTGTATTCAGTCAGATGACTGGGACTGATGGAGTCAACAAGAGTAGCCTCAGGTTTACTCTTATGGACTCATCTGTCTGCTTCACCCCTCATACCTTTTATAATAGACAAATTTAGTGCTGTTTTGGCTTAATAATTTGTATATGTACACATATATCACAAAAAATATTTATTACATCCCTTATATTCAAAAGTAAATAAAGAAAAATTTAATATCAATAAATTTCTCGATAATATTGCAAATTCTGCATTCTACCTTTCTGTTTTCACAATTATTAAAATGCATCCAAATGCTGCTTCTTTTTCTACTGTCACTCACTTTCATATACGCACACTCCTCTCTCCATCCTGTTCAGTGCACCTGTGCTGGATATGATCCAGAAGCACCTGCAGCGTAGCACCTTGTGTTACTTTACTAAGATAAAATGTCTCGACTCAGATCCACAGAGATCAAACGATCATAGCCACCATGGATTTTCAGTTAATGTTGCTCACAGTGACATAAGCGTGTTTTTTTATGGCTTTTGGGCTTTTGTGTGCCATGAAGCAGCTGACTACGACCTGTAGTAATTTACTTTTTTGACCATCTGATTTAACGTAATATTAAAGAAACTACTACTTAATTCTGACCATTTTGGAAGCTGTGGGTGTCATTTTTGGGCAGCATAGCTTTCTTTTCCTACAATATTTTAAGTGTCCACTGGTGGATTTGGCAATAGTGGAAGAGAGGGTGTTGCCATATCTAGATCTTATATTACATTCATGGATCAGACTAATTGTTCTACTGCTTGTAACAATAAATTACAGACAAAGATTAAAAATAAATACGTGATATGCATTAACTCATGAGGGTGACAAACAGACGCCTGTCTCTGCTCACGTAGTTCTTACTTGAACAGGTTGTGAGTGTCTGAGACTGACGGCACTCTCTGCTCACAAACAACTTCTGTTTTAGTTATGTTAATCACCACTTCTTAGTTACTTATGTTAGTTTTCAGCCCTTTGGATGGCTGCTGTGTAAAGTAAAACTATTTTGTTTCCTAATTTGCTAAAGTATAGCGACAGAAAAAATTAACTAGCCCTGGTTAGTATTACTCCAAAACTAGATGTAAATAATCTAAATAAAAGAAAGTTTTAGTGTGTGAGACCATGTTCAGATCTTCTTGTGCATCTAAGCCAACCAGAAAATGGTTTAAAAATCAAGTAGTCATCTCATTTGTCTCATCTATATTTAAAAAGTTCCTTGGATCAGGTCGCCATCACAATGATGTCATAGATGCAACATTCAGGCAACATGTTTCCAGAAGAAGAGGGAGCAGAAGTAGCAACCCACCTCCTACTTATTGGATGTACAAAATTGTTTTGGGTATCTACATGTATATTTGGATTGTGTCAGCATGACTGTTGCGTTTTTATAAATCCTATAAATTGTGGAGTCTTTGCGTTTTCCAATAGATTTCTTGTGTAAACTGCCACTAAGTTTAACCCTTTTTTGAGAGAGTTTGGGTTGGCTTTCTGATGTTGGTATGATCTTTGGTGGGGAGTTTGTTTTGACTCATCAACAAACCGATCATAGTGCAGTCTTCTCTGTGCTGGACAGTATAGATCGCGTTTGTCTATGGAAACACTATGGAATCATGTTGAATGAACGACCCATTCGTCATAAAATAATAATAATAGGGTACGTCTTCAGAGTTGATTAATGAAAATGAATAGGTGATAATTAATTTGAAAAACTGTGAATCCCAAGGAACATAAAAACTATCCAACATATTGTAAAAAAGCACCTTAACAATACAACACCTGTCACAGTCCTTAGTTTTCTGTGATGAAATAACACTAATTCAAAACTGTCTGAATATAGTATATGTACTGCAGTATTCTCTTATGTGAAAGTCTTCCAGCTTGATTTGTAATAATGTTATGGTATTCCTTATGTCAAAATATTTGGCTAATTAAAGGCGGTGTGGTGTGACTTAATAACTATTGGATGCCCATATTTCATTGAATAGTAATAGTAATATTTACATACCTATTTTGACCCATATAGGGACTAAAGTAGTGGAGGTGAGGGCCACTGATGCTGACGATCCCACCACTGCAAATGGAGAACTCAGGTACTCTCTGATCCACGACAGAGATAATAGAATATTCCAGATCGACCCAATTACAGGTAGGACTTTTCTACGATTCCATGCAGCTGTACAATCATTAAATCAATGCAAGAGCTGAAAAACAGCTCTGTGTCTCTTAAGGTGTGATCAGCTGCAAGGACAACCGTCTAGACCGGGAGACCACGAGCCAGTACGTGGTGGTGGTCCAGGCCCAGGACATGAGGGGGATGAAGTCTGGCAGCACATCCACCACCTCAGTCACCATCTCTGTCACAGACATCAACGACAACATAGCCTCTTTCACCAGAAGTAAGCCAATCCTTCAACTTTCCGCTGTTGTTATAGAAAGCTTTGTTTCTGCTTGAGTCAGTATGGGTTTGTTTCAGTTGTGCAACTATGTCTATTTAGTAGGTAAAAAAAAGTTAATGTAGTTTCTTGTTCCCAGCTTTGTATGAGCAGCAAGTTCCTGAGGACCACAAGCTGAATGAGAAGATAGGGGTTCTGGAGCTAGAGGACAGAGATCAGGTCCAGAACAAAGAACCCCTTTTCACCATTTCCAGTGAGAATGCCAGAATGTTCAGTGTGGAGCTCAATCCGAACAAGGACGGCAACCTCATGCTCAGACAGGTAATAATTTACCCGTTGCACATTATATTCTAGTTTTGTTCACTTCAATACCACAATGATTCAAATGAGACCATGGCAGGCCGCCAAGGTCTCTGAGAAACACTGCATTTCCCCAACACAAGCTGACGTTTACTCTAAAATATTACTGTAATGCTTTAGCGTCAATCTAGGGTCAGCTTGAACATAAACCAAAAAAAAAAAATCCGTCTTAGGCCAGTTTACTTCTGGGCGGGAAGGCCTAATCCGGTGAGGCCTAACTTCCTGTCACTTCAGCCAATGGGTTTTGAGCCCGTAGAAACAGTGTCAGGACGTCCCAGAAACAATAAGGATAATCATAATCAAGGGAAAGTAGCTAACTTTTTCCATAATTAAAAAAACTTTTTTGTTTTACGGTTATAGGGTTACAGTTCCAATTTACTATTTTTTTTCCGTTTACGTTCAAGCTGTCCCTAGCTTGAGGCCATTTAATGCAAGTAAATAATAATAAAAAAAACAGCAAAAAGACTAGTCCTTCCATTTGGTAGAAGTGATATTTACATTTAGCAGGGTTGAATAGTTTTGATGAAAAATATTTGGGACATCCAGGAGGTGAAAATGTATTCCGCTAAAATGGTGTGTAATAGCTTGTACCAACCGAGGCTTCAAATAGAGCTCCCCTCGACTGCTCATTCTTCATGGTGGTGTGTTTACATGCTGGGGGTAAGCCGGCTATCGGCCACACACCGGTGGAGGTCTTATTCTGGCTAATCTGTTTACACATGCCTTTGATAGCTCGCGCCTGAGTATCCCCGTTACCGTGAAAAATCCAGTTAAGTGAATATTCCCGTCTACCTGTGGTGTCGCATATGTACACACAACACCTTTATCTCCGGCTCCCTTTAGCGCACGGGGAACAAAATGGTAATCCCAGCCAAGATGTGACAGTAAGCACGGCTTGCTGCCACATATTTTTCGACATGAAAGTGTAAGTACAACTCGAAAAGACTAAAAGAGGGTGATAAAAAAGTCAAAGGAACCTGCCGTCTTCCTGACGCGCGGACACGTTTAGCATGGAAGAAAGAGAAGATGTTTTTTTAATGGGAGTTAGCCGTCTGCTGGAGTTGAGCGGTGACATTTAAAGCCTTTTTACACCTGCCATAGTCAGAGAACACACAGGTGTGAATGCAGTGAGGATGAGTGTAGAGGAGTGCAAAGTGCAGAGGCAAAAGAGATTGAGATCAAATGGCAGAAACTCACCAAGAAAGAGCAGCAAGAAAAAAAAGTTAATTCAACATTATAGGCAAGTAGGACAGTATTTGCATTTAAACTTCATGTTTGTTTAACAGGGTCAATATTCTGCTGATGAGCTTCAGTTCTACTGAAGTATGTTGGCTGCTGTGTTGTTCACTAGAAGCAGGAGCCAGAATGCTAAAAGAGGGCGACCTGCACAAACCTTAAAACAAGTATCCATAGACCTTTGTCCCTTAATTCATTTGTGTTATAATGTTCTGAAAAAGTCATGGTTCGTTGGAGCTTTTTTAATTAACAATGAAATCACCATTGTTTTAAACGGAAAACATTTTTTATGACGCATCATTCTTAATTATCCAGAAGTTTTCCAGTTTGGGAGTATGGAACCTTATGTTAGGAAGCTATATCTCATAGATTACAGTTTAAATAGATTTGTACTAAGAACTTTGACAAACCACAGACTAAATTAAAAACAAATTGTTGGAAATGTGTTGTTTGTGGACGTTATCATGAATAATACATTTAGACTTTGTTATACTGGGGATTCATAAGCCTTCTTTTAGCTCAAGTTAATGTGGAAACACAATCTGTTTAGTGTAGTTAGTGTGAGTTTGTGA
Source organism: Neodontobutis hainanensis (assembly GCA_024349245.1). NCBI lineage: Eukaryota > Metazoa > Chordata > Actinopteri > Gobiiformes > Odontobutidae > Neodontobutis > Neodontobutis hainanensis. The sequence continues at coordinate 653,303 of JALDNG010000087.1, read as the reverse complement.
GGACAGCTGTGCCTAAAGCCAAACAAATACAGGTTGAATGGGTGTAATGTTTAATCATTTTATTCCTCCCTTCAGCTTTTGGACTACGAGACCGTGAGCAGCTACACCATCACAGTCCAGGTGCGAGAGAAAAACCTGCGATCTCCGCCAGACAATGCTGACAGCGCAGTGACCAATGCACAGGTAAACAGATGGCTCACTTTAATACAAAACTCTGGACAGTAAGTGTAAACTCTTGGTCAATAGAAAGCAGGAACTGGAAACATAGAAACTGTTACTGCTATGTGTCAAATGTGGCTTGGATTTGTTGTAATCACTCAAATCTTAGTAAGTTTATGAGTTTATGTAAATTAAAAGCACTTTAAAAACAGTTGTGACCAGTGTTGGTTATCTTACTTCAAAAAAGAAATTACAGTTACAGTTACAAATTACTTCTCCCAAAAAGTAATTGAGTTAGTAACTCAGTTACTACATTGCAAAAGTAACTCAGTTACTCAGCAAAAGTAAGTTATTTTTTACGTTCTATAACAGCTTAAATATCAAAGATGTTTAAATGAACTGATTGAAGAATAAAAACACTATATACAGCATTTTAGAACATTTGGTATTTATTTGAACTCAACATTGCAGTCTTCTATATGATATGCATAGAAATAAAACATATAAAAAATAAATATTGAAAATAAAATTCAAGTGCAAAATTAAATCACACAAATGTAAACCTGTGTAAAAGAAACAAAGAAAAATAAGTAGTGCAAATCTCTGTACCTGTAAATTATTGCACAATAAACAGAACACAATCCAACTCTCATGTTGTTCATTCTAAAAGAAAAGTACAAAAATACATTAATATAATAAAAAATAATAATAATATACTAAAATACTGAGTTGCTTGAGGCAGACATGGATAAAGTCTTTTTATCCTGGGCATAGCGTGCATGTTACAAAAACATTCTTGCCTTTAACCGTATAAAACCATATGTGTCATACTTGCTACTCAAGTTTTTGAGACCTCTAATTGATCAAATAGCCAAATGTATCATATGTGATACATAAAAAAATCTCAGAAAAAAAAAGATTTAAATTTTTTTATTTATTTTTTTTCTTAAAATGTTTCTCGGTTACAAAAAATTTGAATTTTCTGGCCGTTTTTTGATGTGTCAGGCTTTACAGGGCTACTTTTAGTTAACGAGAAGTAGTGCCGGTACTTCCTGTTCAAGAACGCCACCTTTGAACTTCCCCGGCTCCTCGCCATTGTCACTGACGCTGTCTTGTGTTTAGTGGAAGTCAGAGCGTGCAGTGAGACCGCGTGAGCAGGCCCGCCCACACACACCCCCCCTCTCTCCAGCAGCAGCTGTAGTGTAGCCAAAGCATGACACCTGGCGCTTTATTCAACAAAATTGTAGTAACGCGACACTTTACATAAGTAACTCAGTAACTATATTATTTACTCAGTAACGATAAGGGTGAAACAATGAGAAAAGTAATTAATTAGATTATTCCGTTACTGAAAAATTTACGTTGTTAGTAATGCCGTTATATTCTAGCGCCGTTACATCCAACACTGGTTGTGACTAACTAATGCTGTGGCTATGTCCACACTAATGTATTTTTATTTTTTCAAGACAATCACAGTAGGTAAAAACATCACCCAAGTTAAACGTTACATTCTGTTTTATAGAATTGACTTCTGTATTCAGGCATTCTGTAAAAAAAAATTAAATAAACAACAAACTAATAGCATGATATATTATGCACATAAGCACTTGACTAATGGGGAGAAATGACAGAATAAATAACACCAACAAATAGTAATACTGACCCTAAAGCACATGGATAAATTGCATAAATTAACATACATATGCATATTTTTTCTGCATTTATTTTTATGAGTAGAGCTATTCATTTATTGCAACATTGCACAGTTCCATTCAAGCCTGAGTTCTCATAATTAGCCTTATCTGTGCTACGCCATTGTTAGTCTACATTCTATTGAGGAATAGCAGCACTGTACCTTTAAGGATGAGGTGAGCCATAATTGGTAGGTCCACACCAAAATCCACATGGGCCACTGGAGTAAACCAAACATTATTTCAAAGGCAATGTGAGACAACCTGGGCATAGATTTGAAATTGACTAGACCACAACATTAAGCAAACACAGAACAACATTGACCAAATGACAGCCTACTGCAAGATTTACTAGACACTCGAGTAGGGTATAGGCCCTAGCAAGAACTTGATCATTGGCAACTTGAACTTGTCACTTGTTAACCTTTGTCTGTTTTTGGTGTGAATATTCCTCCTTCTGTGGTGATAACTAGGGTTTGCCAAAGTTATTTTTTAGAGCTTTGTCCACGTGTTTTAACAGGTAATTGTGAGGGTGCTGGACGTGGACGAGCCCCCAGTTTTCACTCAAAACAGCTACACCTTTACAGTGGGCGAAGAGCGTCTCGTGCACAACATCGGCACTGTCACTGCCAGAGACCCAGACAAGGCCAACAAAATCATCCGGTACTTTCACGCTGTAAAATAACTCTTATTATTTAGAATAGCTTAATGACTATGGGCTCACTCTCATATTGCTTTTAATCTCTAGGTACTCTATCTTGGATAAGGACTGTCCCTTCACAATCAACCCCAAAACTGGTCAGCTGTCCACTCTGAGGACTCTGGACCGAGAGCTGGAGGCCACACACATGTTCCAAGTTAAAGCACAAGAGGTCCCAGAGGATGGGAGCGGTACGTCAGCATTTATTAACGCCATTCCTTTCAGACAATAGATCTTCACACTCAAATATAAACCATCTGCTTTTTGTTCCCAACAATCTCGATTTGTTACGGGATGGGAGTGTAACATATTACCAGGGATTGTTTTTATAGATGTATCCCACTGCCTTAACACCTGGCCGACCCACACAGGAAGAAGAGACGCAGCATAGAAAATGACATTACCCAGTCTCTTTGTTCCCTCGCAGCTTCTAAAGCAAACTCTATATTTTTAGTCGAGCAGTGAATGCAATTTGAAGATCTATTTTAGAGGCTTGTCATAATGTTTAAGAAACACAATAGTCCTCTGAGCTCCTGACAAGGTCCCTGTATACAGCTGTATACACCGCGCTAAAGATAGTTCAAGAAACACACAAAGAAGACGCATTTACAAAAGAACATCAGTGTAAAGTAGATGTAAAAGCTGCTCTAATCTGGAACAACCTGAAAAACAAGTAGCCCCTGAAAGGCCTCTTTAAATCTTAAGCCCTGATCTATACAAAGATACTGTGATCAAGAGCATCCCCATCACATTAACTTTGACACTTTTTAGATGGTTTTAAAATCAAATTTATGTGTAAATAGCATGGCACCTAGACTTCTAATTAGAAGCCTACAGAGTGCACAAAATTACAACTCAGCTGACGTTAGATTAGGACAACATAGATTAACTAATATAAATATGCCTAAAAACTCTGCTCCTACTCCAGTGTGTCAAAAATCAACAACATGTATTGGACAGGTCTATTGTAATGCATGCTTTTAGCTGGTGAATAATGAAGCATTAAATAGTCAATATTTTTTAGTAACACTATTTGTTTCTAATAATTTCTTAGAGTTTTGTAATAATAAAAACAATTTACAGCCGTGTTTGCTGAAGACAAGCACCTTTATAGCACAGTGACAGAAATTGACATTTCTGAGATGGCTCTGCACCATGGTCCGGTTGTTGAGGGAGCTGTAAACTAAAATCAGGGGTGACACTTGAGGAATCAGAAGCTGTTATTGTCTGTCTGGGGAAAATAATCTCTATAAAACCCAATGAACCTTTCATTACTTTCATATTTCTTTTGAGCACATAAAAGTCAAGTCATCATCAGACCTATTTCCACTGGGTTTGTTCTTAGAAAATAGCATGTTCCTGCTGGGCTACCTTAAGTGATCACAGGCCATAAAATTGCAATCGCCAATGTTGTAAGCAGATACTGCCAAAGACGACACTGGGTCTTTAAAATTACACTTGCAACTTCCTTTTCCTGCCTTTCAAAATGGCTGGCAAGAAGCACATTTATGAAAAAGATAAAAATAAAGGTGAGATTATGTAAATGTTTCAAAGTTACATTTTGATTTGACTTTTTGTTTGATAAAACACTTGCCCCAATACTTCCCACAATCTTCTTGTTGATCAAAACATTTTATCGTTTGTCTCTGGGCAATAAAAAGCAAACAAAGCAGAAGCTAGACACACTTTATCTTGCCTTATTGTCAGCTCCGTTAAAGCACTCCGAGCCTATTGACTTCATTTTCACATATGGCCACTTTATATGCACTCAGTGTTAGTGGTGTCTCACTCACACTATTACTTTTTGTCTTGTCTTCTGTAGGTTTGGAGTCATTTGTTAAAGTGGAGATTATAGTCCAGGACATTAATGATAACAAACCTGAACTGATCACTGATGAAATAATTGTCTGTGAGAACGACAGGGACGAGATGGTAAGGATTCTTACATATTTTATGTTTTATCTTTTTATGCCATATATGGGCTGCAGTAGCTCAGTGGGTAGAGTGGTCGTCCTTCAACCGGAAGGTAGGCAGTTCGATTCCCGCTCTCCCCACAGTTCATACTGGCGCTGTGTCCTTGGGCAAGACACTTAACCCACCTTGACACCAGTGGCTGTAACACTGGTGATTACTGTAGAACAATGTAAGTCGCTTTGGATAAAAGCGTCTTCTAAACAAATAAATGTAAATGGTAAATGGCATGCATTTATATAGCGCTTTTTTGCACCCTTTCCGGCACCCAAAGCGCTTTACATCGTGCTTCCACTCACCCCATTCACCCCATTCACACACATCCACTCCTGGGGCAGACAGAGAGGGGGGCTGCCACACACATGGCGCTCAACCTTCTCCTACCACCACCAAACACACCTCCACAGTCACACACTGGAGGCAAGGTGGGTTAAGTGTCTTGCCCAAGGACACAACAACAGTTTGAACAGGCCAGAGCGGGATTCGAACCGCCAACCTTCCGGTTATAGGACGACTGCTCTACCACTGAGCCACTGCGCCCCAAAAATGTAAATATATCAATGCAAATGCTGTCAAAAGTGGGTTATATACAAAGCTGTGTAAAAGTATGCTGGTTTAAATGCATGTAATGTGAAAACTGCAACTTGGCTAAATACACCAATGACTAATGTTAACCTGTTCCAAACAGCTCTGTTGGTTTATATTTCATAGCAGCAGACATTTATTATATGTGCGTGGAGACTGGGGCATGTACATTATGTTGGCTTATAGAAAGTTTGGCACAACATACGTATACCTTAACATACATCATTTGTCCAAGAAGTACATATTAACTGCATGGCAATTACTGCATAAAGTTTATCCCTCCCCACACACACACACACACACACACACACACGCACACGCACACGCACACGCACACGCACGCACGCACACACACACACACACACACACACACACACACACACACACACACACACAGCCAGTTGGCCGTCATTTTGCTTGGCTGGTTCCACTCTGTCTGGCTGTATAAGTAGAAAATTAAATTCTAGTACATTCTGACCTTTCACTTTTTTTCCTCGTTCATTTTCTTCTCACAGGTGCTGGGGACCCTGAAAGCTACAGATAAGGACGAGCAGCCGGCCTTGTTCAGCTTCACTCTGGCCAGCCCCAGCTCCAACTTCTCCATCAAAGACCACGGCAGTAAGTCTTTGTAGACTCTCGGCATATATTTACCTTGCTTTTGTTGCTTGTTACTCTAAACGTTGCTCAGAGGATGCACAGGCCTCTGGACTTGTTGCTATGCAACAACTGCAACTCCATTTGAAGCACAGGGCTTTGTTGCTGCAAGTTGAAATGATTTTAACTTCTCAAAGCGTACGTGGCTCCTCTCCGGCAGACAGGGATTTAGAGAGGCTGTCTGGGACGAGAAGTGGTGCCTCGAATCAACAACAGCAAACACAAAATAACACAAGTTGCTCAGTGGACTCACACACAGCTCTTTATGTATTCTAAAGTCGTTCCAGACAAATGTTACTGTGCAGTGGCACTGGGCTGGTTAGAGTGTAACTCCACTTGGCTATAAACCTGGAATACATTAGCTGTTTTATATTTCTATTATTATATTTATTATTTGCATACAGTACACAGCACGCACATGCTGTTCAAGGTAAAGAAGAGGATTGTAAATTGAGTGGAAGTTGCTTGGTACTATAGATGTAACATTCCAATCAAAAGAGAGATTTTGGTGTCCAATTATAGTTACAATTTTTATGGAAAACCATGTAAAAACCACTAGATACTCGGCTGACCACGGATTGACATTGAACGCATCAGTTAATGTTCATAATTTGGCAGACAGAGGTGACATGTGATGAAAAAGTGCATTAGCTTTCTACAACACTGTTTAAATCTGAGGAAATGCTTTTATTAATCTGAGCTGAGGCAACAGTGATGACAAGGGGCAAACATGAGTAAGGGCAAATACTCATTTATGCATATAACTGCCACAGGAAACAGTGTTAGTTTCTATTAATATCAGGAGCCAGAGCAGTTTTAGACATTTCTACCTGTTTCTGCTTGAAAAGTTTTGTCTTCTGACAGTTTTACCTATATTTAAAAACAAAAACAAAACAAAAACAAACAAAAAATATCACTCCTCGCTAAAAAAATACTTGAAATTAACTTTTGAATTTAGAAATACGAGTTCAGGCTGTTGTAAAAGCACTACCACAGAGGCAGCTGGGCTTTTGTTCCAACCACTCAGTGATATTTTGACAGAATTCTCCATGTTCTTTACTTTGATTTCCCACTTTTTTATTTATTCAAGCCAAGGCTCAGAACGACAGTAGTAAAAACACCTTCCATCACTTTTGATCGGCTCCTAACCTTGTCGTACATAAAAGCCCCCGGAAAGTGTTACCCAGTGTTCCAGACAAATATTCACAGTGTGCGTGGATGAAAGCCCGTCTGTAGGTAGAGCGATGAAACATTTAGGTGAAGTGTTACTATTTCATCGAAGCATAACACACCCAGGGAAAGATAAACACAGGAAGAAAAACGCGACTTGCCTCATCCATTTCCTGTGCACTGGTGCCTGGGAGGGCCTGACACAGGTCGAGGGAAAGACAGAGGCCGAGGTGGAAGAAAAGATGAAAGGGAGTTTGGAGAAAGAGATTAGGATTGAAGGAGATGGGGGGAGAATGAAAGTGCTGAAACAAGAGGAGGAGAGGGCTCAATAAAAGGAGACAGAATAATAAAGAGGCATAAACAAGGGAATAGAGCGGTAAAAGATGCAGCGGATGACAAAGGAGCCAACTTCAGAAACAAAGAACAATGTGTGAGTCTGAGCAGAATACAAAATAGTCTTTATGAACTCTACACCCACAACACACAGACAAAACAGTGTCTATAAAGAGCGTGATTTGAAATTTATCCATTTGTCCATTTGGGTTTTACAGTCTTGGAGTCATTTTTGTGCAGGTCTGAGTATTCTCGGTTTTAATGATTTCAGGACTTCATATCCTTGCGTACTTGTAGAGTGCTTCTGTCCTTGTCTCTCATTTCTCCAGTACTTTTTTTTTTCCACTATGGACTATTATTCACTCGGCCTGTCTCAGCAACAGCTTTGGTGCATTACTGTAGCAGAGTGCAGGACTCCAAGACGATGCACATATCAGCAGGAAAGTTTTATTAGAGTGAGGATATGGAAGCGCTGTTGCAGAATGTTCTTTAAGGTTCAACAAAAAAATGTGGCCAGCCAAGAAATCAAACCTTCTGTGTTACTGCTAACCACTGCAGCAAAATGAATGGCTCTGAAAACCTTGAAAATGTCTGGTGGATGGGAAAATACAGAACACTTTGCTGTATGTAAAAAAAAACACAAACTATTGTCAGGAAAGTGTGTTGTGTGAAAAAGTGGAGGAGGAGGACGAGAGTGCACTAAAAGGTTGGCTGCATGTAATTACTGTGTCAATCAAAGAACACGGGCATCCATTTGAAACTTGTGCCGGCAGCAAAATGTGTTCAACCATAAAAAATACAACATGTAATTTATCACAGGGTTTGATAGGACAACACGAACACCAAATTGGTTTATGTAGAATTGAGTGTCTATAGTTTTGAAGTAGGCTGCTTCTGCCTGGCCGGCCCTTTTTATTTTTTTCTGTTTGGAACAAAGAATTGATCTATTCTCTGGTGATTTTGAGTTTGATTTCCAGGAGGCAATACAAATAGCCACAAGTTTAACTACTGCTGAATGCAATGGGATAAACAAAGAACCATTCAGAAAATGAGATGGCAGCAATATTGAGCGCAGGTTAAACTGCCTCTGGTCCAACACAATTGAAAACATAGTACAACCAGAGAAACAAAGCCTGGCAAACACAGTGCATTTTCATTTAGTCATTTAGAAGACACTTTTATACAAAGCGACTTACATTAAGCTTCCATTCAGAGTTACAGCTGGAACACCACTGGAAGCAAGGTGGGTTAAGTGTCTTGCACAAGGACTCAACGACAGTTTAAACTGTGGGGAAAGAAGGAATTGATCCACCAACCTTCCAGTTATAGGACAAACACTCTGCTACTGAGCCACTGCAATTTTCTATAGAGGAAAGGGCATTAGCCACCAAAATTCACAGATTCTGCCTATAGAATATGATTTTAGCAAATGATAACCAACTATCAGTGAGCGGGTAGAAAACATTAGTGAGTGGATCAATATCCATCTGTTTAGGTGACACTGGCTAAAGGCTAAAAAATCTAATCTTGTCAGGCTCTCAATTTAAATTTGACAAGAAAGACCCATAATAATTTTTGTGTAACTCTGGCCCCGTTCATAGACTGTAAATAAGCAGTAAAAACTTAGCTCTAGAGACCAGAGCAATATTTTGTACCAGGTTGTAAACATAATTTTTACATTTGTAACTTCGCCATTTGATTTCTCCTTATATTTTTGCTTTTGGAGGCTGCCCTTTGGTGGATAAAGGTATATCGCTGTATGGTGGCACCCTTACTCAAGGCCCTTGTAAAGGTTTCCATGAGGAAGGCTTGTCCCCGTCATGTGGTGTTATTTGGTATTCTGTAAAAGTCCAGTCTAATTTCGAACCATCCAGTTACTAAGTATTTAGCCTTTAACTGGCTTAGCCTTAATACTCTCTTAAATAGTGCAGCTAAAATTTTCTACCCCCTCACTGACAGCACACATATAGTTGGTTGACATTTGCCAGAGCTAATGTGCTTTTATACACTGAAAACATATTGCAGTGTCCTTCATCCTTCATCAGCCAAAATGTAAACATCTCATAAAAAAGGATTTATACTATTATTGTCTGAAAGCAACTAAATAATTACCTGGAGGAGTTGTAGGAGAAGTCTGAGAAGAGGACCAGATCCAAAATTAGCAACAAAAGATGGATGGAAATATAGGTTATTCAGCCTAAATTATTCCTAAATTAATTTTAGTATAGCTTTTAAAGTTTCTTGATTATTGAGCAAAATAAAAGTAAAGAAAAAAGATGAAGGACAAGACATGAAAGGCATAAGGACAGTGAGATATGCAGGCGTTAAAATGAGAAGGTGGTCATCGGTTTGATAAAGTACTGACAGTGTGAACCTGTTTCCCCATGTGGCTCTGAACCACGCTCTTCCAAAATCCCCCAACCGCCACTTTCTCTTCCTCACACACACAAACACACGCAGCTGCAAAGTGAAGGCTTCTAAAATATTCATCCACTACCAGCTTTTTAAAACCTGCAAAAAACACAAGCGCGCTTTCATTACGGTCCCCCAAAAAGACACTGCGAGGCTTAACAAGTGGATGTATCTGTACAGTGAAGTGACAGGACTGTGTCGAGCGCGGCCAGCTACAAGGCGCTCGGTGCATTAATACCAGACAGACAACGGAGAGGAGGGTAGAAAACACAACACTAATGAGATTCCAAAGGCAAAGACACCGGCAGAACAAACGGAAGCGGAGAAGGGACAGTGGGACAAATACACAAATCCTATGAGATCCAAACAAAGAGGCAGACGAGACAGACAGGACGGCAAGATGACAGCAGGACAGTATTTAATCTTTTATTTAGTTAGTTAAGACTCCGTATGTACTTTCCGCCCACACACACCGTATCTGGAGATGTGTCGAAACAATACACTGCAAATATCATCAAGTTTGGTGGTGTATAAATCTATCACAAAGACTATTCGAAACTTTTGGCATGTTATACATTTTGCATCAGTCCTTTACCCAGAAGTGTGAAGAGTAGGAAAAAAATGTTTTGAATGTAGAAAAAGTTGTCATCTATAATGGTACTTTGGATTTAGAGACTTCTCTGCAGTGTGTTATATTGATAAATTATACACATAATCTGAGCAAAATGCATGCATTATTTTTTATTATTTTTGTCTCAGCTGTTTTTTAGAATCAGGTGGGTACATTCTGGACAATCTCCAGTTAATTGCAGGTCTAACCCAACCATTCACTTTGATTTATGTTGGTGTAAGAATTGTGTTTTTGGGTACCTTATTTGGAAGAAAAGCCAACATTTTTACCAATTACTACCTCCATCTGTCAGTAGATATTGTAGAATTAGTATTTTCTCTAAATAGCTAACTTGTGTGACCTTTACCTTAACCTTTGGCATCCGACCTACAGTTCCACCCTTCACTTAAGCTGTCTTTTCCAGTGTATCCCAGTGGACAGTTCAGGTGTGAATGGACCTAGGCTCTGTCAGAGTCTGCCATTGACCTGCATTATTCATGAAGTGGCCAGCTTTAATGCCATGTGCTGGCATGTGTACAAAAAAAAATCAGTGATTGCACCAAAAATAAAGGACTCCAACTACACTACTGCAAACATATATTGGACTGTTATCTCTTTATGTGCATTATATCTATTAGACGTATTAAAAGTGATGTTTGCTGAGATATACATTCTCACAAAATGGTAGTGTGCCCTGTCACTTTCACAGATTTAAAAAAAGACATTGCTTTATTGTGCTGTCCTGCTTTACATAACTGAAATCAGTTTTGACATGATTTAAAAGAGACCCAAGATTGAGTATTGTGAAGGGCCAGGGAATTAGAGATTTTGTAATCAAGTAGCGCAGGAAGTAAAGATGAAAGGCACCCATCATTATTTGCGGCCTTTAGAAGAGCTTGTTTATTTGCATACAGAACGGTCTAGTGTGATTTGATCTGAAGTGGTCGCAGGAGACTCACTGGAGAAGCATGCTAATAAGTGTTAGCAGACGCTGTCCACTTGTGATTGGGCTACACAGGACGCATAGGATTATTTGTAACTTCAGAGCTTCATTTGTTTCACAGCCCAACCCAGCTGAGATTTGGACCTGAGTGTAAAATGTGCATGGCTCAGCAAGATTGTATCTAATCTTGCTCTTAAGCAGCGGCTGTATGTAGAGTTTTTGTCTTGGAGCTAAAGTCTACAGCTTGTCTAGGTATGTTCAAATGTACACAAGGCTGTTTCCTGCCATTGTGTTGAGTGAAATTCCTCCAGAGCCAGGACATTGTGGATAAAGCTCTCCCTGTCGTCTCAACAGGAAATGGTCGCCTAGGAGGATTTGACAAATGGATGAATTGTTAGAGCCACTGATTGTGTTCCACTTGTTTGCTTTTTTTTTTCTTTAACTCCATTTTTTAAATTTATTTTGATGCAAGGCAGTTATAGTCAATGTCACACACTGTGTGTGCCCATGAATGTAGAAAAGATTGATTTGAGGTGTAGTTTGAGGTGAGCTGTTACATGCATTAATCTTACAAAATTTAAATCTGTTTTGTATAAATATATTCTTTTTGGGAAGGTGTTACCTGACATGCAACATCAACCCAACTTTTCACACTAAATGTGGGGTTTTTAAAAGACTAATTCCATGAAAATGAACCTTTTGTCTTCATGCTCCCCTGTGCCGTCTTGTTCCACCTGGTGGTATAAATAGACCGAAGCTTTTTACAGATAGAGCAGGTGAACATTAGCTCCGCTTTGCTGAGGAGACATGATGATTCAGACAAATTAGACATGCATTTTGCTAAAGAAAAGGTACATCTGATGCGAGGGCGGTTGACGTATTTTTGGAGACTCATTGTGTTTATTTCCATGTTTCTCATTCAGACAACTCGGCCGACATCGTGGTTAAACAGGGACCCTTCAGCCTCGATGACTCTAAGGATTACGGTGTAGAAGTGCGGATTGGCGATGGAGGGCGGCCTCTGCAGACTAGCGTCACACGCCTGGCCATCAAGGTATGTGTCTGCTGAGTGTTTGTGGACCATTCTAAGACAGAAAATACAAAACCTTCTTGATGATCTTATAAATCAAACATTTCTTGTAACAACAGCTGTTTAGTGTTTTTAACTAATTTTACACGTAGGCCTACTACTGTTACAATGAAAGAAATAGATGCTCTGCTAAATGTGTGGTACCAACAAGCTAACAGCTAACTTGTTACAAGCTTCTTATTTAAAAACATTTTGGGACCTTTTTCCATTTATTTGGCAGAGAGTCAGTGTAGATAGACAGGAAACAGGCTGAGAGGAAGGGGATTTACAGTGAGCACAGGAATCTCAATCCCAGGTTGCTCAAGTATTTGGTATTTGCTTCACCAGGTGAACTTCAAACATGGTTTAGGTCATTTTAGTGAGTTTTACTAAACTCAAATTAGCACTTATCAAGGTTTGAACTAAACAGACAATCAGGCCGTCGGAACAGATTGTTCAGCTTTAGCTTATTATTTGTTGTCTGTGAAGGTTCTCAGTCATCCAGGTCATCTTGAAGAAATGGTTAAAGCAAAGGTAGGTATCTGGACTAGTTTTTTAAGGTGAAGACATTTTGTCTCTTCTTCCAAAAGACTTTCTCAATTCTGAGATCAACTGATAAGAGAGCTGAGCTTATATCTCTCGAGGGAGGGGTTTGACTTGAAACTAAACCTAATTGGACCAGGCTGTTCTGGTCTCATAGTCGTTAGCCATGAAAGCACAGTGTGACTCCTGATGTGAGAGTCATTAAAGGCTCAGGTGAGTTGTTAGTTTCACTGATCCATTCAGGTGTTGTTGTTGTTCTAGAGTGAAACTATTATTATTTCATATTAAACCATAAACTACTTACTTACTTTTGAATATAAGGCAATGAAAAAATAAAAACCTAAATCCCTGCCTATTAAAAATAATTCTTGCCATAGGTAATGTTGTAGTGACTAAATATATTTTACAATTTGAAAACATTTATAAAGCAGACATAATGATAAACTGATGAGACTAATGAGACTTGAATTCAACTAAATGTGTAGCCGAGATGCATTTCCTCTACTATTCTAAATATTGTGTTTCAGGTATGTCGCTGTAATGCCAGACGAGTTCCTAGTCAGTGTAAAACATCTGCTCATAAAATGGGCGTCAGTGTGCACGCGCTCATCGCCATCCTGCTCTGCATACTCACCATACTGGGTAGGTCCACATGCACGCGTTGTACTTTTTCTTTTCTGACTTATTTAACTTTTATGAATGGAAATACATGGAAGTTAATTTACAGCTACAGCTGTCCGAAGTTATATTTTTCTCTCCTTCTGTGTATGAGTATGACCATATAGAAACAGCATCACATTTTTACTTTGTACACTATAGCTTCTGTTGAGTTATAATTCTGACCACATTTTTATCATTATTAGAAAGGCTTTTCATGTTTCATTATTGCTCTGTTTGATAAAAATTTAGACCAGTAACTATCCAGTTAGCATTAGCTCAAGTAAGTACAAATGACTTTTTGAACAATGCCTGATGCTAGCTTTAAACTTAACTTAATTTAACTGAGTCAGACTACTAACTTACCTTAACTATAGTTAGCATCAGTGGTTAACTAGACCATCTACAATATTTTTTACTTAAGCTTTTTTTTTAAATGCAGTACTTTTCTGGCATTTAGCATTAGCCGCTAGCTAGAACTTTGCTCTGTTCTGGCCAAACTCTAAACCTGAGGCACACAGATTTATTCGCTCTTGCTTTACCATAAATAAGGTTAGTGTTTTTGCGGGGAACTTTTTCTCCTCCCAGTGTTGTTAGTTTTTTATAAATAATGCAGCAAGGGATGTAGAAATAATGCCTACGGTCTTGAGCTCAATATTCTCTTTGATACCTTCGCCCCTTGCGCTTTATTTTTTGGAGGTGGAAAAAACGGCACTTGTCATAATGGTTGGGCGTCATGGTGGAAATAGTCGGCCAGGAGAGGTTGAGGATGAGAAGTGCTGAGGTAAAAAAAAGTCTGCAATAAAAATGTTGGCAATCTCTCCAAGTCTTAAAATTTCACGCAATGTAGTGGACTTAAACATTGAACAGGGAAGTAGAGAAGTTATTTTTTGGGTGGTTGGGTATTTCTTTGAGTTCCATTTCTTGCACTTTGTTTTCCTCAAAATATATTTAAAATTGTGTGGAATCTCACACATATATTTCAAAGATAATTGTCCTCACAGCTTTGACCAGTATACCCTAAATGATCCACAACCACACAGCACACACTACAGGAATTTCAATCTGTGGTTGACAGAGTGACTTCCTCTTACATGTTTTCATGAAGCAGCAATGTAGTCACACCAGTGTTAACAGTGCTGCTTTATATTGATTTTGTGCATCTCGTGTACAACTACTCCGCTCTGACTGCACTGATTTGACTGTGAGGAACTAGGAACATTTATTAAAGTTGTCTATGTTGATGATCAGTTTCCATATAGTTGGAATAACTTCATAAAGTCATATAAGGCATAATCCACAGCTTTTGCTTTCTTTCACTGCTCCAACCCCGGACAGGTCTTGTGTAGGCAAAGGCATGGTAGTACGTTTATTCACACGTGAAGGTGCCCTAACTATTTTACCTGGTATGTGTCATTTTAAGCTACTTCAGTAAATCATGCCTTGGAAACATTAAAATCTTTACAGACAATGAGAAAACGCAGGCAGGAACGAAGTTAGAGACAACGGAAACTGTGGGAAAGGCTGTCAAATGAGAGCGTTAATGAGGAGTTTATCTTATCGAACAGCACCAAACATTATTAACTATTAATACATTGCTCCACTATCTCCCTTCTCCCTTTGGGTCTCCCCCTTCTTCTCTTTATCACACACCTCCAACACAGGCCAGATTAACTATTTAATGCACTTGCCATTATCTCACAAGGCCCAAAGCAATTTACGGAGCACATTTTCTCACAAGGACTCGAGCACTAAAAAAAGACGTCTTTCCCAGTCTCCACAAAACGGCTGTCTTATTTTTTGTCTTGTCCCTAAGTCTGATATCTCCAGAGCTTATTAAACTGCAGAGCATGTGTTGTAAAAGATTAATCTGTTGGTTTCCCATGCTCAGTTAAATGAGTGCTGTTCGCCCCCTGCACTAAAAGGCATGGCTAATGTCTACAAGAAGGAACAGTGGGTTATATCAGGACTGAGGCGCCAGGCCCCAAGTCATGTCCAAAGTGCCCTTTCTATCCTCCTTCACTTGCCTGAGCTCATGTGTTTGCTTCATCTTTCCTTCTTTTCCATTCACTAACTTTCTTGTCTCGTGCCTACTGAGAACGCAATACAAAGTTTGATTATGCATAAACTAGAGATTAATCACTGAATGAAGTAGATTTTTAAGGGGAAGCTCCCATTGTGCACCACTTTGTGCTGGAGAAACAGGTAAAAACTGAAATTTAGAAAATTTACTTTTGCATTCTGAATGATAGACATTTTTCGCACTGTACATTAATTATCTTTTTGCTTAGTGTCCACAATAGCTAGATGAAAATCTGAAGAAAAAAAATGTAGTCCTCCAGATGAGACACTCATTTTGCATAGCCCGTCCTAAAATACCATTAAATTTTTTTTTAATTTCTGGGTGGTTTAAGATCGCAACAGCATCTGTCAGCTCTGGGCTGAATATTTTGTCACTGCAGCAACACGTCCTAAGCAAACTGGCACAAAGCCAAAACAGACTCATTATTTTATAGCCTAATAATCACCACTAACAACTTCACATACATTGTTTAACATTTGTTTTAATTCATCAAATGCAACTAACGAGCAAATCCAACTTGAGTTTTGGAATGCACACTAAATCATGGCTGACCCAGACCACAACCCTTCTTTACTACAGACACTATCAAAGGCCCTAGTGTGGTCTGGACTACTTAGAAGTATTTAGAGGGGACAATACTTGAATGACACGTGAGCCGAGCATAAATCCAAACTGAGCATTAAGTCTAGCAGTCTGAACACGGAGTCAGTTTCAACAAAGGCATTAGCAGTTCTTTATTTGATCCTACTGACAAAGCCTTGCGTGTCTTTTCTGTGGTGCATTTTGTTTGGGCAAATGTATCAGTCGTACAAAGCAACCACACTAAGCTTGTAAGGACGGGGAAAGAAAAACAAAGATGGAAACATAACCCAAACTAAATTTGACCCACTTCAAGTATGTGTGCTGCAGGGAGGTGAGCTCTGCGTACTCTAAATAAAACTAAAAGTTAATAGGAGCCAGATGGACCGACCAGGACTGACATGCCGATATGTTGTCATCGAGATCCTTCTGCATCATTAGACCTTTTTGCATATTTACTTTATTTTTTTCCATTTCCATTTATTATGTATGAAACTGCTTTGATAAATGTCTTAGCTTCAAACAGGAAATTGCATTCTATACGTATTCAATATCAACCTCCTTGAAAAATATAGCTCAGTGAATTTGTGTTCTAAGAGTATTGATGTGTTTTAAGCTTATGGTGACGCCTGAGGAGCTTCATCTTCATTATCCTGTTTCCGCTGTTCACGTCTAACCTTAGTTTCCCGTGTTTTTGCTTTTCACCTTGTCTTTCCACCTCTTCGGGATTAGTTACCAAACCGTTCTTCCTCTTTCCTGCGTGACAATCTCCCAGCACTGAGTTCTGTTTCTGCCTGTGGAGTTCCTTGTGAGATTTTAGGGCTTGGGGCAAACATTGCAGACACCTTAAACCAGACGCTCCTCATTTTCTTCCATTTTTCATTATCTGGGCTCATTCACATTTTTAATTCACTTTTTAATTTTCAGACTTTATTCTTTTGTAGATGTAGTTTCTGAGCCCAAATTAACCTCTCAGTTAAAGTGCTTTAAAAAAAAAAGACCTAAACAATATACACTTGGTCAGCATTTCTTTAAAACTAACTCTTTTTGGCTCTTTGGAATGGTTCAATCCAAAAGTTGTGCTACAGAAAAGCAGTATCTACTGTCTTGGAACCTCAACCCCACAACCTCCCACACTCTTTTGCCGTGGCCTAATCTTGTCAGTATTAGAGCAGCAGATAGAGGTGAGAGGGTTTGGGTGTCACTCTTGAGAACAGTTGATTAAAATGTGTAACAGATGACAAGCAGAGAAAAATATTCCTCAGCTCAATATGAGACAGAAGTGTAGGCAAATAATAATTAGGCACTGGATTTGTTGTGAAACAAGGGCACGATCAGCTTCATCATTCTCATATGACCCTTGCTACTTGCATTAATACCAGTCTCAAGAAACAGCAAACAATAACTACCAACATAAAACTGAAAAGCTTTATCTGTTTTGGGGGCTAGGTTATACTCGTAACCATCAGTATTTTGTTATATTCTATATCTATATGAGTTTGATTTCAAGTAGGCAGTGCCCACGGACCCAGAATAAACTGCTTCTGGATGCAATATAATTTTTTGGTTTTCTACTGGGCAGAAATGGCTGTGAAGAAAATGGATTACACACCCATTTTGAGGAGATTTTTTATGAAGGTAATGGCTAGGCTAGCCACCTACTACATCACAGTATTAGATTGGTCTATGTTGGTTTATAACATATTCAAAATAATAAAGGGCTCTTTCTTACACAGCAGACTTTCTTGGGGACCCCAGACCTGGACAGACCAGGGTTTGCATTTACACTATGGGTTCATAATATTACCAACATATTTAATAATGTATGACCATAACACTATAAATTCTTTCTTTAGAACAGTTGGTGTAAAAAGAAAATACTGCGTTGATTCTTCCTCTGACTGGCAAACAATGTTGGCATGGTTATGTTATTGCTGCTGTGAATTGGTACTTCATTTTAAACAAGGCCTTTCATAAAGTCCATATGCTCATACAAATTTCTTTATTTTTTCTGTGCAGTGATTGTGATCCTGTTTGTGATAAGGAAGCGCTACCAGAAGGACTCTCTGGCGAGTATGAAGCACAGCGGCGAGATCCACGAGCAGTTGGTCACCTATGACGAGGAGGGAGGTGGCGAGATGGACACCAATGGGTCAGTGAACAGCACACGCACCCCTCCCATCATTAAAGTGTCCCCACTTACTGTCTTTTGTGACACCTTCCTGGAGCTCACATCACTCACTAGTGTGGGCCACTTTGATGTGCGCTGAGTTAATAATTCTGTTTATGCCAAATGTACTTCTACAAATATACGTTAAAAACATAAGGGGGTTGTGAATGCAGGAGACCTAGTAACAAAGCTCTTGGTTCAATTGAGGTGAGGTAATGCAAAGTGGAGCCAACAATGATCCAAAGGAAAATGAATTGTATGTGAGATACTGGAAACACTCCCAAAATGACAAAACATTACAAACAAATCAGCAGAGAATAACCATAGTTAGGTTCAACCAGTATCGCTCCTTTCAATTTAATACTTCTGAAATAATCCATTAAAGTTCTCTCTGGTATGATATAAGAATATTGAAGGGCCATGCTGAAGACTGAAGGTTTATTCTTAAAACATATCTTGTGTTTGGACCTGGTTGGTGGTCACAATTATTGTTGTTGCCATGGATATGCATATACTCATACAAAAACAATAAGAGTATGTGTCAGAGTATGTGTTGAGCGGGACATGACCACACTTAGGAAAAGCTATGTTTTATCTGTCAGAATGTTAACTCAGTAAACAACAAAAGTCATTATCCTGGCGGGAGTTTTGAAAAGAGTGCACATTCTATGACCCAAAACATTGTTTGCCACTTGCCAGAGGCCAAAAAAAAACAAATAAAGCACATTTTTTAGAAATACCTGCCTCTCTGTGGACAGGTAAATTTACTGTAGGCCCCAACCAAGTCACAACAACAGGTGTGAAAAAAACTTGTGAACAACTTTGCAGCCCTGCAGGTAGGGATATGCTGTCAATTAATAATCCCTGTGAAAAAAGGTTTCATAACTCTTTTTTTCTCAGATAGACAAGTGTATTGTAGTGTTTATGAGGTGCGTTTTCACAATTTAAAACAAAATTTTGACTGATGTGTTTTATTTAGTTATAAACAACTGTATCCTACAACATTTGTGCAATGCACTTTTAATACATTTTTAACCAGGGCTTTTTAATATAATAATAATATTAATCTTTATTTTAATATAGCGCTTTTCCACCTACTGTAGCAGGCACTCAAAGCGTGTTACATACATTAAACTATTACCAGTGTTACAGAACATCACTGGAGGCAATGTAAGTTAGGTGTCTTGCCCAAGGACACAACAACAGTATGTGGGGGAGAGCGGGATGTTATAATGTTTTGGGATGTTTAGAGCGGAGATCGAATCGATCTACCCACTGAGCTACTGCCGCCCAATCTCTTCCTGTATTCATCTGTTCCATTTTCCATAAGTCTATAGAAAATCATCTGCATTAATCTTGCCAATATTTATTTACTCTGCACTGTCTGCACACTTTGCTGACCCACTTTATGTAAAATGATACATTAAAGTTTAATGTAATCTAAATCTGATCTATACAATTGTCTGCTGCATATGCTGTCATAATGATACATTAGAGAAAAGAGGAAAGCAACCAAAGAGACTCCTTATGGAAAGAAAAAATCTGGAATAAATCAGGTTGTAATGAAACACGAATGCCCCAAAACTTTGAAGATACAGTTTCCACAACAGAGTACAGGATAGTTATGTTAAGTATAAAAGCAGAATGTGTTGAGGATGTTAGTGTTTGGTGTATTTGGTGAAAATAATGGATGTGCCTTGTCTTCAAAAAAAATAAAGGGTTCTTTTTTATTTTATTTAGAAAACTGGCTTTATGCTGGATTTCAATCTAGCTGCCGCTCTTTTTGGCCTCAAAAGCACATTACCAACCAAATTCATATTTTTTGATTTATTGGTAGATTTTGTGGTGTGTTGCACAGGGGTTTTTCTGCAGCCCTTGCTCTGTTGAAATAATAGTTAGTGGAAGCACAAGAGGTTTTAAAAAAATAAATAAATTTAAACAGTGTGTGTAGTTTGGCATCACTCTCCTCTTTAGATCCTATAAGCATCTACGGTAGTGCTTGTCGCGATTGTCGATTTAATGGCCAATTGCGCGATATGTGGAAATGAGCGCGATAGTATTTGGCGATGCAATAGAAATATTGTATTTGGGGAGAACTTAACCCTTCATATCTTTTTTTTTCCAGCTATGATGTTTCGATCCTGAGCTCTGCCTGCCATGATGGTTCCCTGCTGCGTCATTCCGACCACCACCCTCACCCCTCGCTCTACGCCATGGTTCAGAAGCCCCACCATTCCCATCCCACCGCCTGCAAGGGAGACATGGCAGCCATGATCGAGGAGAAGAAAGACGAGGCTGACCATGACCGGGACGGCTTCCCTTATGACACCCTGCACATCTACGGCTACGAGGGCCCTGAATCTTTGGCCGGTAGCCTTAGCTCTTTGGAAAGCTCCTCCAATGGATCGAACTTGGATTACGACTTCCTGAACGAATGGGGACCCCGGTTCAGGACCCTGGCTGAGCTGTACGGCGTGGATGCACCTGAATACTACCATCAATACTGATCTTTAGATCTTTAGATAACGCCAAACACGCACTATGGTAACAAAGAGCCATAGAAATCACTGCCAAAAAGCATAAAGGAAACACACATAATCACAACTTGACTTGTTTTTGGCTGTAGTTCAGTGAGTTCATTAGTTTGTCGAGTCTCCCCTGGTCTGTTCACTCCCAATTAGAGCACCATCCAAGGCAGCTCCATCCTGTTAAATCAAAGGCCCTGATTTGGTTTTGATGGCTCTTTCCGTCCTCCCAGTGGATGTTGTTGACAACATGTCACAGGAGCAAGCTAATAGTGACTGATTCACCAATGAGAACAAAAATGAAAGTTGTGAAAGTGTGGAGTTTGATGTGTTTTTTATATATATTCCACAAGTGAAGTTTGAAAACAAGCCTATTATTTTACTGTATCTAAGATATTTGTACTCTGTAATTTTTTTCTAAAGCCAGTCAGTGTCCATCTTGGAATATTTGATTCTCAAGTAACAGTATGGGACATAATGTTACCCTTTTGGCTTGGCATGGCATTGACAGTAAGCATAAGTGGACAGAAAGTGTGATTTGACGTATTCTGGTAAACAGCACAAAACAGTTATGAATGACATTAACTTGTGCTCATGCTCCTTCAAATTACAATAGAAGTTTATATACAATTTTAGGAAAGGAATGACAACAGACAGCAACTAGAACAGTCTGTCTGTGTCTTTTATTTGAAAACACACAAATGTACTTTCAGTATTTTCAAAGCTACGGGCAATGCTATCAGCTAACAGTTTATCAAAAGCCTCTTTTACATTTTCTTTTTACTGCTGCCAGCATGGTTGGTGTAAAGTGGTCTTTGCCCTGCAATGTGAGATTTGACAGGAGCTGTACAAGACATTTCTAAACAAGGTTAGCAGTCTTGAGACAGAAGTTGAAGGAAAAAGCTTATTAAAAGCAGCTTTTATCTCCAAAAGTCAAAGAGTCAATAATAGCCAGGCTTCAAGGAGCAGGACTTATAGCTAGCATACAAACGTCTGGCTTGCTAACATAGCTAACAGTGTCTACTTTTTAGAAGTATTAAAAGAGCTGGATTTTCTACTAGCTGTAAAAAAAAATATCCCCCAAGTTGTATGTAGAATGTGTGTGCAATGGTAAAAAAAAAAAAGACATGTGTTGTCTAGCTGACAGGACATCTACAACTTCAACAAGTAGTTAGATATTGTATTGTTTACCTATTTCAATATCTTGTACTATAATAACTACTTGATGACACTGCTCTGTCCCATTATTGAAGACTATTGATCACAAGTCATTGGCAGAATATGACAATGGAAAAAACTAAACCGCATGTGTAAAGGCCTTAGTGTGCCTGCTTTGGGCTGTATGGCACACAAATTAAAAACAGACATCAAAAACGTTTTTGGCATTTGCAGCTCCAATGAGCAACTCTCAAGTCCATGGCGACCATCACTGAAAATTCATCAATGGTCCACTCCAGTTTACTGTCAATGAGTATCACTTAACTCTTCCAGGTATCTTATTCTAGTGTTACCACATTTTTCATCCAAAACTATTACACTATACGGCATTTTTACATCTGGTTGAAAAATATAGTTGTGGATAAAAACTCGTGGATGCAAAATTGAACACGTCAGACTAATATATTCCTCACTCTTAGTTTCTGAAGCCACATTTTATTTTTCAACTTTCTATTGTCAGCCTGTAATCATTTCTATCTTTGATGCTTTTTCTTTTAAACCAAAGGACCACAGACAGCAATGGTTTTATTTTTGATCCTAAGTTGATGATTGCATTTGTAAATAGGGATTTTTTTATTGAGGAAAAAAAAACTTTGAGTGGCCACAAGAGTTTTAAGTCAAAGAAGGTTGAAAGCGTTTGATTGCCGCCAGATGTCAGTTGTGTGTTTTGTTCAAAGTATTCGAAAATGCAACTCATAAATGTGGATGTGGTTACGCAGCTGGCCATCAATCGATAATATTATTATATGGCTTATACATTTTTGCAGAATGCAACAATCAGAAAGTTCATCTGAGGATTCACATTGGAAGCGAACAACCTTTTATCACTTTGCAAAAGTGCTATGAATGAGGAGTCATTTCGTAAGTGTCCATTTTCACAGATATTTTTTGCTCTTAGCCGACAAAAGACAATGGGTGAGACAGACAGAGAGGAAATGGCAGCGGTGGAGCGAAGACAGAATTACAGCACGTTCACAGGTTTTTATTTGACACAAGCCATCATCACAGTTATTGTGGAGATGAAAGACCCAACTCACTGAGGCCTACTAGAACAAAAGTCACACAGACAATTCAGGAAACACACAGAGGCAGAAGCAGCTTGTTGGACAGTCGATGGCTTGGAGGTGGCCCAGATTACTTTAACCCGTCATCCTTTTCTGGCACAAACAGTCTCATTCAGATGTGCCGTCACAATAAAGCCACACATACATGTGAACTTTTTTCAACTGAATGAGGCTACTCTTACCTATTTCAGTTATAATTTCATTTGAAACTTTTGCATTTACAAATTATAGTTACAGGTTTCTATAGGTTTCTACAGACTATGAGTCAGTGGCATCTAACACCAAATTCCTCCAAAAACCAAGCAGCCAAAAATGTATACATGTCCCAAATTCTAAAAAATAAAAACTAAAATTCCTTCTACTTTGATTTTCAAAGCCATCAGCATTAGCATCCTAGCCTGGCCTACCAGACCCACTGACCTTCCAGTGAAGTTAAGTGGGTCTAGAACCATTGTTGAGCTGGTCTTTCACACAAACCAGTATGAACCGGGGAGAGCGGGAATTAAACCGCCAACCTTTCGTTTATAGGACGCTCAACCACTGAGGCACTGCACCAATGCTGCTGTCTGTGTGTCTAATGGTCCATACTGAAGGATATTTAGCTGCTAGGTTTTATTGGATTGCAGTTGCCCAGTCCAAAATCAAACACACTACCTTTAATGAATACCTCTTTCCCATTCAATTATAATATTCCTGAACAATGGCTTTGTAGACTGTATGACCCCTGACCTTGTTTAAGCACTCACCAGAATTTACAACTGACATCCATTGGCTTGTAGATAAACCTTTACCTCTGCATTTAGAGCACCATCTCGAAAAGGTCACAGTTCTAATAGCGATACATTAATCATTGACCACACTCTTATTGGCCATTATTCTTATTATGACTTATAATTTAAAACCATTGTTGGATTCAGTTCATATGTCTCGTGACTGACAGCCATCTTTGTTTTAAAATTTACATTTTAAATTGATATATAAAGTTTATTTATTCTCCCGTTTATTCTGTTTTGTTTGGCCTTAACGTCTTTTCCTTAAACCTGGAATACAATAGCTGGAAGCCACGTCAGTGCTTTCCTGTCCAGTCCATATACACTTGTGTTTGTCTCTCTATCGTAACTCTCCCACCCGGCCTAATCAGCTAAACTAAACACTCCAGTCCTCTTCCATCTGGTTGCTCAGTGCCCGCCCCTTCCTGTTGGTTTTATCTCCCCCATTGTGCGGACTTCCTGTTAGACCCGGCCTGGGAAACAACCTAGGACAGGATAAGGGAGCAAAGAACTCCAAAGAAAGATGGTGAGAACAATATGCTGCAGTGATGTGATTTCCAGCTGAGTAGAGTTTAAATCAAAGACGTTTGCATTCCCCAACACTGTTTACATCCCGCCGTGGCATTTTCAAGAATCACAATCGGCAAAAATAACTGGGACAAAGGGACAGTGAGTTTATTAGTGATGCATAGTTTAAATATAAATGAAGGATAAGTATGTATTCAATAGAGTGTTTTCATTGGCGAGGTACTGCAATGGTTGGGTTGGTATGACACACTTGTTTTCATTGTCAACAAGTATGTCTTTGGTTACTGATTGGAAAACAGAGTTACTCAGGCAAAAACAATGAACTGAAACAAAGATCCAAACTATTTTCTTAGAGGCTGTTTACTACACATTTGACTGCAAAAAGATTCTGTTGCGTTTCGGCCAAGGTTTTTGTTTGAGAAAGTCCACCCACTGCGTTTTTGTATAAACTGTAAATATGTTGTCCTCAGTAAAACCATGGGCTTCTTGCCGGCTCCAAACAACTACCTGCTTCTGACGGCACTGAGCAGCAATTGCAAAATACTACGTTTTTGTATTTTAATAACTAATGTTCTGAAAATATATTATTATTTTAAGTTTATAGCTATACTGAGGCTTAGAGTTTATCAGTGCTGCTCCAGATAACACTAGGGTTTATACATTTGTTGGACTTGGAGCAGGCTACTTCATGAATTAAAAACAGTGCAATTACTATGTACATTGATAATCCTGGGCAGAACTGAGACATTGTTTCTAAAACGTAGGAACCCGGTGCAGCTCTCGAAATTTTAAGTTTAGAAAGCTTTGAATAAACCAACCAAACAAAGAAACAATCTTTCGTACACAGTTATACTTACAGCCTCTCGCAATGCTTCACAATAAATTCACTCGCTTTTTTAGTGTAATACATTAGACAGACATTAAAAAGTGGGTCTTTAGGAGTTACTTGTATCAAATAATGCATGCAAACCCACCCTTAACAGCACCACTCACTGGAAACTTGGCCTACAACTGATAATAAAATGCACATCTACCTGCCATTTCAGAATAAAAAATTAAAAAGATTTTAGTAAATGTATTTATCCATTTGACATTGAGCTCCAGCAGACTGAGGGGTTTATTCACTGTACATCCTTTCTGAAGGCAGTACGGGATGGTTTCTGGGGAAAAGAATGATATGAAAGGATAGATGGATTTCTCATGTTTCTTTTCAATTCTTTGTAAGATTTAATGAAATGTACAAATGCACATTTCCTTGTTGTTTTTTTATGCATTGTAACAGATTGTAAAGAACTCTTTATTAAGAAGTGCCATATTTGTTTGTTTTTATTTTTATTTTCTTAGTTTTGTTTTTATAACAGTTTATTAGTTAGATTTTTGTATCTGGGAAAAAATGAAACTTGTAGCATACATCTCAAAAACTATTGTTGTCAGGCTGCTTGGGGGTCATTTTTCTTTTTTTTTTTTTTACAAAGTGCTGTATTTGTTTGTTATTGTTTGTTTAAAGGTGCATTGTGTAATATTTTTGTAGTATTGTGAACAATTGTCAAAATTTTGAACAGATAATCTTACATTAAAGCATAGGACATGTATGGAAAAAAGGTATTTTTTTGCTAAATTTCGAACCAAAATTATCATATGACTTTTTTTTTTGCTAGATTTAATCATACACACCAGAATGTCCAGGCTGGCCTTACAGGCATTCCCAATCAGGAAGTGAAGCGTGGAATTGTAATCCGAAAAGATGTTTCAAAAGGGCTACACACTGCACCTTTAATGTCTGAACATAATTTTGTCTATTACTTTAAACTGCAATTTATCTGGATTTATTTTGGGCTGTTCCATCGCACACCACCTTTAACTAATCTGTGGGGTTACAATGAATACAATTCCATCTTTGAGCTTATATCAATCTGTACAGAAGTATGTGCCTCATTTAAAAAAGGTTTCTTTGGCCTAACATACTGTAGTTACAAATTGTTTCCTTTTTTAGAAGCTGTTAAAGGAAACTATTTTCTACATGAGTGAATCTATGACGTCCCTATTTGTTCATGTGTCCCATGTACAGACTGTATGCACCAAAGGGTGGCTACACTGAAGCCCCTGGCCCCATAGTTAAAGTATGAAACAGCTAGCATACATACTTGTAAATACAGCGAGGCTCTTTAATCAAGCGACATGTGCCTTTTATTCAAATAAAAATACTGTAAGTGATTTTTGATGGTGAACACAATGTTTTCTATCTTGTTTTTATGATGTATAAAAATTACTTTTTATTACGAGACTTTTTTGTAAGTGTAAAGTAAAAATAAAATAAACCAAATTATGTGTGTTCTCAGCTCAGATTAATCAACTTTATGAACATGCACACTGGAAATATGTATGAGCTTTGGGAATGTGGCAGGGTACAAAATCACAAGGCTAACACGTATACCGTTTTCACAACCACCACTGATCCTGTCCTAATACTTGCACTTGTCCCTTTCAGTGTGCATTTCCACATAGACTTTTAGGCACAATCATCAGACCTAACTTTGCTAAAGGATATTAACCATTATCCCTTTTGCTGTGACATTTTGAACAACCTGTTTCTAAGCAATGAAATGCAATGAGCAATAATAATTGTCACCTGGTGAAAATGGAAAACATGTAAAAATGTATTATTAATAATTAATTAGATTTGACATTGTGCTTTTCAAGCGCCTTAAAGCGATTCACAAATATGTCCATTATTTATTCACTCCACAGTCACACACTAGTGGTGGTAAACCACTGTAGCCATAGTTGCCCTGGGCCTCTCCGACCACCACCGAGCATGCTCACATTCATACAGCATATACAAGAGTGCCAAAGACACTGGAGGTAAAGTGTCTTGCCAAAGGACACAATAACAGTGTGAACTGTTGGGAGCAGGAATTGAACAACGACCCTTCCAGTTACTGGATAACCTGCTCCACCTCTTGAGCCACTGCACCCCACAGCTGAAACAGTACAGAAAAGCAAATAAATATACCTGTTGCCACGGTAACAGTTTAAATGCTGTGTACACATCTTTTTTCTATGTCTATCTGCTGTTGTCTACTTTCTGACAAATCCAGCAACAGTTTAGAAAAAACATCACTGCAAAAGGCAGCTTGCTCTTTTTTCTGTTTGGTGCCTGCACTTAACTGCAAACTTTGAGGAAGTGACTAGGGCGTAGTGCAAATATTAGAACAGGGACCAGGCTACATGGCGTCTTTGTTTTGCAAACCTAATTGTGAATTGACCAACGTTTTCAAACAAATAAAGAAGTTAATTCTCAACGGTTAATTTCTCTTTGCAGACAGTGGCATCATGTGGGGCGCAGTGGCTCAGTGGTACAGCAGTTGTCCCTTAACCAAAAGGTTGGTTGTCCAATTCCCAATCTCCCCACAGTTAATACGGTCGTTGTGTCCTTGGGCAAGACACTTAATCCTCTTTGCCTCCAGTGGTGTTCCAGCTGTAACAGTGGTGAATAGAAACCTAATGTAAATTGCTTTGGATAAAAGCATCTGCTAAATGAAATGAATAAATGTGGTTTCCTAGCTTCATCATATTGCATTGTTTACCAGGCCTTGAATCCAATGGTTGCACTAGTTTGGTGTAATATTCTCTAAACAAGTACTTAGTGTCCTTCAGTCCTTGCATTTCAATACCTTTATACCTTTTGCCTCTATCTGAATACACCTGAACATCTGAATTACTTTTTGAGTCTGCATCAGAGCACTTCTTACTTTAATGATCACACGTTATGTGCATACACTGCCTCTCTGCAAAATAATTTAGCCTTAATAGAATGGCGTGATTCTCCTATGTGCAGCGCTGACTAAAGACGTGGCACTGATGTGACAGGTTTCCCATTTACATGTCTGAGATCTGAATACATATAGATATAAGAGATGCATTTAGCCCAATCACACTATGCATTTAGCATGGACATATTTTAACTCTGATCACACTGTCAGGATTTTAGTGTCAGGTTTGCAGACACCAGTGTAAACTGCATTTGGTCAGACCTCAGCAAAATTCCTGTTATCTGTGTCGTTCTAGCCGCCAAGTTAAACTGTATTAATGTTTCATGATACACCCTTTTTATTATTTGGCATGAGGCCTATCTAATCATAATTCTGGAAATGTAACAGAAACATCAGAGTGTTTTTGAAATTTAGACATACATGACATCATGTTGCCTTATGAAAAAATCTGCCTCGATGAAACAAAAGTGGAATTTGCAGATGTGACCTGTGAGTGGGTCAGGTACAGAGTGGGAGGACGCCTCACAATAAAGCTACGGCACATATGATACAAGGAGAACCAGATTTATATACATTTGAGCCAGGATAGTTTTTATACATCAGTTCCATATGCTGGAGGTCAGCTGTGTTTCTTTGAGTAAAACAATCCGACGGGTCACACACTAAACCGGCCAAAGTGAGGAAAGCTCTGATCCCCTGCACCTTGATCCCTGACATGTGATCACACGTGAACTGCAGGACATGTTCTGCTCCAGCCAAGGGAAAATTCCTGACAGGTTTGTGTGGTTTTATTATGGAGGGGTCACATATCCTCTGATCATGTCCATATGAGACAGGCCTGGACGCTCAACAGAAGACAGGCCGACTGAAGCAGAAACACGCTTGATTTGGAAGTGTTACATTAAAAAATAGTTTAAGGAAGTGGTAAAATTAGCACTTGTCAGATATTGACATGTTGGCCAAAGGCAAGATTTGAACATGCCATATTAGGAATATCTTGAACCACCACATTGGCTAGACCTACGGTGGCATAAAAGACAACATCTACAAAAAGACTGAGCCAAAACCATGTTTTTCTAATACCCCTCTGTCTGTGTTCCACTTAAACATGTTAGCTTCAATCGACCGGCATCAGTAAGAAGAGCCGACTAACGACTAGTAAGCTCACATAGTAACATACATTTCTACAATCTATGTATTATTTACATGCTACACAAAGTCTTTAGATATCAGTGAAAACTCAATAAAATAGTGCTTAGTGAAATCAAAACAAAAACAAAAACACACACTCTGCTGGTACGGGGGTTAACCCTCCTGCCTCACAGCAAGAAGGTCCTGGGTTTGAGTCCCATTTAGGGCAGGGCCTGGTGTGGAGTTGCATGTTCGCTGTGCAGGTTTGCTCTAGTTTTCCCTACCACTACAGACGTACAATATACTGTAGGCCTACAGATGGAAATTAGCTGTTAAGATATAGCCTGGTACAAGTATCTCTGCTTTGGCTTAATGTACACGTGCTGCCCTGAAAAAATGAACTAATCTCATTTTTAAAACAAACTAATCTAACATGGCTAATTAACACAAACTGATACTGGTTTTGAAGGTTCTCAGTCATTCATATTTTTTCATTCACTTTTAGCAGAAAGGATCTTTCACCCACACATACCTGTCTTTGGACGCTGGGAGGAAGCACAAGTCCCCAAATCCTTCAGTTGCATGGTCAGGACTTTGAGAACCTGCAACCTTTTTGCTGTGAGGCTAACAATCATTTTTATTCATTAAATCACTCAATGCAGTGACAGAGCTGACACAAAGCCTAGTCAATGTTCATGCCAATCGTGGCTAGATCTTGTAAAAAAGTGTGTATTTGATCAATGTGAACTCTTCTGAACTGACACTTTGGATGCAGCTCCTCACTTTCAACCACATGTCACTCTGAAGCATAAATAGCATTGGAAATGTATCATTCATAATGCATATTTTTCTGATTTTCAAATGACCCTTTGAAGCAAATAAAAAAAAACTAAAACAGTTTGACTATTACAGACACGTTCAAATTAAACATGCTCCTTATCAGGCCTTAAATTTTAGTTCTATTTTCTTTAATACTGAGGACTTTGTAAAGCCTTTTCTGGGTTAGGGTGAGCTGCTCAGACAGAATCTCACTCAGTCATCAGTTATTCAGAGGACAAGATGGCTGGGAGCTGGGATTGGTGTCTGCAGGAAGAAGGCAGACCGAAGGGAACAATTAGACCATCCCCATAAGATTAAATCCATTTTCGTCTGGTTTGGTTACTTTTGATTCCTCTCTGCACTTAAACCGTATCTAAGGCTCTGCTCACTATCGTTATGACAACGGGAAGTCTGCCGCCTGTACACAGTGTTTAACTGACCATAGCTTTGGGGAGTCTCTTGTCACTTTAGTTTTAATGAAGGAAATTAATAAACTGATTAGGGCATAGCCTTTAGAGACCTGTTATGAAAATAGAATTACTACAAACAAATGTTCACCCCTTTTTTTAGAGCTAAGAAAAGGTCGGCCGCAACTTGTCTGATTAAACACACAATAGTATTTTATTTTCAAAAATCACTGAAATCTTTTTTTTTTCTTCAGTTTATTTCTTTAATCATGTAATTGTTTGTGACTTCCTGTATTTGATCTGGGCAAGAGCTAACCATCAACAAAGCCACTTTGAGGAAGACAAGACAAGACATTTATTTTTGTATAGCCCAATATCACAACAACAGCCGCCTCAAAGGGCTTAACAGACTGCACTAGACAACATCCCCTGTCCTTAGACCCTCCATCAGGGTGAGGAAAAACTCCAAAAAAACCCAGCCGGGAAAAAAGAGAAACCTCAGGGAGAACCACAGAAGGAGGGATCCACTCCCAGGACGGACAGGCCGTGCAAGAATGTCTCCAGGACAGAAAAAAAAAAAAAAAAATACATAAAAACAAAACATATTCACAAAAAACATTTATGTTGACAGCGTCCAGTGTCCACTCTGTCTATGTGTGTAAGGTGGATGGGACCTCAGCCATTATCAAGGTAGATGAAAGATGAGCTGTGGGTCCTCACACTGGAGCAGAGTCGGGAGGGGGGGGGAGGGGGGTAGTCACATCACCCAGCAGATCAGAGGTTCGCGTCCACCCTAGGAGGAGGTAGAAAGGAGAAAAACAAAAGTGCTAAATACTACTGAAAAAAAAGGCAGATGTAATAATAATATCAGCGGTTGAGTGTGTACCTACAGCTACAACCAGTGTAAACCTAACCCTATGATCACTCAGTCTCCATACGTTTGGTGAAATAAGTATGTTTTGAGTTTGCTTTTGAAAACCTCAACAGAGTCAGATCGCCGCACTTCCACCGGGAGCCCATTCCACAAAAATGGGGCTCTATAAGAAAAGGCTCTGTAGCCAGCAGACTTCTTCTTTATTCAAGGAAGTTGAAGGAGGCCAGCGTCCTGAGAGCGAAGGGTACGAGCTGGAGTATACCAGGTGATAAGGTCAGATAGGTAAGAGGGCGCGCGTCCACAAAGGATTTTATAGGTTAACAAGAGAACTTTGAAATCAGCTCTAACATGAATAGGAAGCCAGTGTAATGAAGCCAGGACCGGAGTAATGTGATCGAACTTCCTGGTCTTTGTTAAAAGTCTGGCGGCTGTATTTTGGACCATTTGTAGACTGTGAGTACTTTTCTTCGGCAGTCCAGAGAATAACACATTACAGTAGTCCAGCCTGGATGTGACAAATGCATGAACGAGAATTTCAGCATCAGCTAAAGAGAGGCAGGAGCTCAAGTGAAAAAAGCCCATCTTAGTGACCTCACTAATGTCCTGCTGCAGAGATAGTGTGGGGTCAAAAATGACACCGAGGTTCCTTGCAGTTTTGCCGTGCTCCAACACACAGTTGTTGATTGAGACAGTAAGATTGTTGAACTTGTGCCGATGACTGGCAGGACCAATTAACAAGAGCTCTGTTTTATCCGCGTTCAAATGGAGGAAGTTTTGAGACATCCATGTTTTAATTGAAACGAGGCAGGCCTCTAGACGCATGATGTCAGTAGTATTATTCACTTTTATTGGTAGATACTGCTATATATCATCGGCATAACAGTGGAAGTTCACTCCATAACTTCTGATGATTTGTCCCAATGGTGTAACATATAGTGAAAAAAGTATGGGACCGAGCACAGACCCTTGTGGCACACCGAACTTCACTGGTGCCGTGGAGGAGAAGGATTTATTAAAAGAGACAAAATGAGACCTATCACACAGATAGGATTCTAACCAAGAAAGAGCAGAGCCAGAGATGCCAAAAACATCTTTAAGTCTGTTGATTAGCACTGCATGATCAATCGTATCAAATGCAGCACTGAGATCCAGCAATAACAGTAGAGCCGATGAGTCCTCGTCCATCTGAAGGAGGAGATCATTACTCACTTTAACTAAAGCTGTTTCAGTGGAATAAGAGGCCCTAAATGCAGACTGAAACGGCTCGAGGAGGTCATTTTCTGATAGATATAGAGTAAGTTGTTTTAGCACAACTTTTTCGAGGACTTTAGATAGAAAAGGTAAATTGGAGACAGGACGGAAATTATTTAGGCATCCAGGATCCAGAGTAGGTTTTTTGAGAAGGGGTTTGACCACAGCCTGTTTGAAAAGGGAAGGAACAGTGCCAGTAGACAGGGACAAGTTTATAATGTTTAATATAATTTGCCCCACATAGGGCCACAGTTCTTTAAGCTGTTTTGCTGGCAGGATATCCAGGAGACACGTAGTTGCTTTACATGAAGAAACCACCTTTGTCAGCTCATCGAGGGAAACAGAATCTAAGACTGAGAGACGAGAGGTCGGTGGATCCAAGTGAATGGGACCCGGAGCCAAAGAAGACAAAAACAAAATATTATCCCTGATATCTTCAATTTTATGATTAAAGAAATCTAAAAAGTCTTGTGCACTAAAGGGAGAGGAGTCTTCAGTTGTTTTTGGTTGGATAAGTTTAGCAACTGTTCCAAAGAGAAACCTGGGGTTATGCCGGTTTTCTCTTATAAGAGATGAAAAATAGGTAGTCTTTGCAGTGCTGAGGGCGTGCTTATAGGTGTTTACACACAAACACCACTTTTGATAATTTAGATTTGTTTTTGACTTGCGCCATTTGCGTTCAAAACTCCTGCAGGCCTGTTTCAAAGCCCGCGTTTCCTCATTATACCATGGCGTAGGTCGTCTGGTTGGTCTGGGCTTTGTCCTGAGGGGTGCCACTGAGTCGGTGATGGCTGAGAGGGTTGAATGGACCTCCTCTGTGTAGGCCTCTACTGAGTTTCCAGTTGGAGTTAAATTAGGAAGAACATCTGTCAGCAGTGTGGCAATCATTTCCATTGCAGCTGCGCTAAAATTCCGTGTAGACACTACGCATTTGTCTGAATTTGAGGGAAATGTGTAACTTATCTCGAACTCTACCAGTGAGTGATCTGAGACAGCAGATGAAAGAGAGGAGACAAAGAGATTGGAGACATCTATTCCCCGAGCCAAAACAAGATCAAGATAGTTTCCACTAATGTGTGTGGGCTCATGAACAAACTGGTTGAAAGACATGGTCGCAAGCAGTGATTGAAATGCTCTGGCCAGAGGAGCACACTCCTTATTTAGATGAATATTAAAGTCTCCAACTAGAAGGATGTTATCAGCATGGGTTATTAAGTCCGAGAGGAAAACTCCAAACTCATCCAGGAAAGAAGTGTAGGGACCCGGAGGGCGATAGATTACAGCTAAATAAAATGGCTTCCTTCTGTTTATTTGAGAAGAAATATGTTTAATGAGTAACACTTCGAAAGAGTTAAATTTCGGCTGTGATGATGTACCTGTAAGGTATCCTGTAGGAAGGTCTCCTCTTTCTGTCAGACCAAAGACCAGCTGCTAAGTCCAAACCATGGTCTACTGAAGCTTTCCTAAAACAGCAATTTGGACCAACAGAAAGGGAAAATCCAAATAGTGTAGTGTGAAAGTGCCCTGGAGCTCCATAGAACATTGCAGGTTCAGGTTCCTGTTATTGTATTTGCTGTTTCTGAGCAAATGCCTAGAGCGGTCAAAAGCAGTGAGCACAGACTCTGGAAAGAAAGGGTTGAAATGCTCTCTGCAATGTTCCACCAGACTTTCTAAACCTTCCAAACTTATGCACCTTCAGTTCCAAGCTTTGTAACCCGGCTGTTTTGGGCCTCATGGGGTACACTCATTTTTACGCATAAGAGACATACACAAACAGACAACCATTCACACTAACATTTATTCCCTATAGGCAATTATGAAGCCATGGTAACACGGGTAGGACATACAGACTCCACGTACATGGGCAGCTGGCCCTGGGATCGAACCCACAACCTTCTTGCCAGGCGTGCTACAGTTGTAATGCTACAGGTTTTTGAGTATTCTTTAATAAACCTGTATCTTTAAAAGGATCAGTATTGTGTAAATGGTTCTGTTAGATGCTGTTGGATAGTTTCTTTTATTCCTCACAGTGGACTGTAGACAGCACACTGCATGTTTGGAAAAGCAGACAGGACAGGGAGCAAACCATGTACTGCTAAGTTCATTTTAAACACTTTACATTTGAAATATTGAACCACTTTTACACAATAAAAAATCATTTTACACATGATAAATTGTTTTACGTATGCACATTTGTGTCGACATTTGTGCAAACTTGGGACTCTTTAACTCTGGCAGCTTAGTTTAGAAGAGAAACACAAAGATCAAAAAGAAGAACAAACCGTCTTTACTTGTCTTTGTCCAACTTTGGCTCAACTTGAGTCTACTTGTGCTAAAGACGGGACAAACCCAGCTGGCGGCAAACCTGCTTCATATTACGTTTCGGTCAAGTTCCAAAAAGCCGCTCTATTAGAATTTACCCCCAAATACGATTACATGGAGACTGCCAATGGATGGATAATCCTTTGAAGACTGATCAAAGAAAGTCTGAATTTTGAAGTGGCGTGCGCTGTGTGTTTACACGCAAAAAGACCTGATACAGGGAGCTGTTTACATGGCCGCAGCATGTAATCCGGTTAGAGCAGCACTCCGTCTACTCACAGGCAGTTTGGAGGGAGTGTCTGTGATGGGAAACAGATGAGAGCGAGGTAGACACATGCCTACCTGTGTACAGAGTGTACAAATGACACGCACATTACATGTGTGTGCGTGTTGACATATATCTAGAAGTGTAAACAGATCATATGTATTCTGTTTCACTTAAGAGCATCAGAAATAGATTTGACATTATTTAGTTTCAGGTACCAGTGCTGAGTAAAGAAATATATCCCCATTGTGTCAACCCTGATTGCTGCAGAACTCTGAAGTACAGTTACAGTACAGAGTAATTACAGATTCTCAGGGAACACCTCTCATATGAGCTGCTGATGAGATAAATATGATGCTCTAACACAAGAGCCCATTACCTATTAGGCTTTATATTTTTTACATATAAGTTAACACTAAATTGTGATTTTCTGGCTTGCTTGGCCCTTCTAATTCCTTTTCTGCTCAACACAAAGAATTAGTCTGGTCTCTGTAGATTTCATTTGACTCACAGACAAGGTAAACCGTGGTAAATATGTAAATATCTTTTTTTTAGGCCTAGATGTAAGAGATATAGCATATTAAAGCGAACTCTGTGCTGTAGAAAAACATCTGTAGAACTACTGTGAAGATACAGCCCTTCTGTGAACACTGCACGTTTAACAAACCTACAGCTACAGTAGCTTCTTTATGTTCCTAGTAAACTGAAACTGCTGATGACAAGATAGTTAATGTGACAAATGAAGGAACAGATCGTGTATCTTTTGCTACAGCATCTGCCAAAACATACTCTTATTTATCTAATATTACCTATTCTTATTTCATGCAAGAATAAAATTATCCAAAAATATCCAGTGAAGGAGGCCTGGTGTAAAAAAGTTAAATGGGCCAAAAATAAATCTATCTCCAGCCCTGGGCTCATGTGTAGTTTAAGGGAGTATGCATTAAGGAAGAAATCTTTATGTTCATGTTTTAAAGTTTAAGTAAAGTTGCTGCTGTTGAATGTATTAGCTCATTTGTAAAACGTGGTTTGAGATTTGAGCCCCTGCCCCTCTGTAGCTCTCTGCATGGCCCAGGTCCTGACTGCAGCTGCCCTGCCAACTCACAAGCGTTAACTTCTCAATATTTGTCTTGTATATGTGTGTTTTTTAATCAGAAAAGAGAAGAGGACTCGTCATTGCTCATTGCTTGCACTGGAAGTAGTTGTCTGTACACCATCTGTATAATTGTCCTAAACGCTGCTCTGAGGAGCGAAGAGGAGAGATGAGGATACATTGGAGAGTTCTTCATGGAAATCAGACTCACAGCGATGAACTAAAACTCTCTTATGTTTGTTTATGAACAACTTCAAAAAACTTGAAGATGCTGTTTGTAGGACTAGGATTCCTAATGTTTATGAGCTTTGTGTTTATATGAATAAAAAGTAAAAGATGAATAAATATATGTTTATTCAAAATGTAACAAATAATCCATGCAAACATCATTACATTGAAAATGTTAATTTTGGTTTTGCTGCAGAGCCAGTTCTCAAACAGACATCACTACAAACGCTCCTGAGGAGGATGTTCCATTGATCTAAACTCATCTCTTTATCTCCTCTCTGTGTTTCCTCTGTGGGCTGGAGTAAGACACAAGGAGAGAAGGCAGTGGAAGCAAAATACAGGCTTTGAGATGTACCTTATCTTTAGGAAGTCCGATTCAAGTTGAACTTTACCTTTACTGTCCACTTCAGAGGAAATCTGTTTCTGGTTCAGCACATACACCATTACAAGCACAGAAAAAAACTAAATATGTGTATATGCCTCGCTGTTTAAACCTTGTTCAGCTTGTTTTTGTTTACCACAGTCAGATAACCAAACCAGACAGTCACATTAAACACCAAAACACTTTCAGTCAGGCTCACAAAGACACTCTCCAAAGACATAAATACTCTCACTCAGAGTTACATGGGGTTTCTGGAGAGAGGGGAGTTAGACAGAGAAAGGTACAGAGTTACACAGTGTAGCTAAATGAGTGTCCTTTTTATTTAAATAATATCATATGTATGTATTCATATCAACCACAGCTTTATAACCCATTGTTCTTTTGGAATGATTCAACGTAAGGTTCCACTCACATCTGTTTTACATTTGTGTTTGTTCTATTTCCCTTTTCTTCACAAAGCACTTTGTAATGTTGTTTTTGGTAAGTGCGTCACAAATCAATTTACTGTCACTGACTGTACTTCAGAGCCTGACGATAGATGGCACAGATCAGACGTGTTTGACTCAGATGACTTATGGACATCAATCGACAGAGTGAGCTGAGTTTACACATTCAACATTAACATTAACGGCACGATCAGGAAAACAAATAGCTTCTCTGGAGACGACATGAGTATTTCCATGTGCACGTTTATGGGAAGGCAATTTGCAAAATGGCCTGTGTAGAAAGTATAATTAATTAGTACCTGTTGAGGTTAGGCAACATTAGATATCCCTAAAAGCCAAAGTAGTATAACTTTGTTGTAAATATGACAGTCGCTTCTTTTAAAAACTGTATGTTGCACATTCACACCTTGCTTTCAGACTGACATGAGATCTCTGTTCGGACTGGAATGCCATTGACTGGAACAGTACTATTGTAGTACTGTTTACTACAATAGCAGTAAAATCTAAAGTTAGATTATGTGTTGTATGTAGCTTAATGTCTTTTATATTGTCCTGTCCAATGTGAAAAAAGCTGACAGTATATTAAGTATTCATTCTCTAAGATGGCACAACTTCAAAAAGAAAAACGACCTCTGAAAACTGCAGACAAACAATAAGTCCGTGCACATAGAACCATTAAGCTTTACTGTATCAGCCCAGCAACATCACAACAACCATTCTTTTAATTCAACCTAAAGAATGTCTCTTATTCTCAGCCGGATAAGCATGTTGGTGCAGAATGTGTTTACTTGTGTCCTTGCCCACATCTTTTGTTAAAATCACACAAACACCGATTGTTCTTCCGTTCACAGACTAAACAGTCATGTTGTGTCTGAGCTCTGCCTTGGTGAATGCACTGGGATGTCTCTCCGAAGGTATAGCGTGGCACTGTCAGACTCCGAGCTTCAATTCCCTGAGTGTAAGTCACGGTAGAGCAGGATTACTCAAACACAGCAGGGACCCTCCCCGCAGGATGCCCCCTGGAGAAGTGCCCGTTCCTCATTCCCGGTTTGCAAAGTACTGCAGTCAACCATCAAAAAGGCAGAGCTGTATCGAACACTCCCCTGACACACACATACACACTGAAAAAAAGCTTCAAAACGGCCGCTACAAAAGCACATGCTGGGGCCCAAACATCTCATTGGGGTTTGGGTGAAAACTGTTGACACATTCACAAGATCCCAAGATCGGAGCTGTTTGACTGATGTTTTTTTTCCAGTGTAACGTTTATGGTCATAGAATAGTAACAGCGCTGCTAGACATTCAGGTTACTTGTTTTTTTCAACACTATTTTCTGGATTTTACAGTTGACTAGCCCCAGTGGTCTGCGAGGTCACATGGTAACATATCACATTTTTAAATTACAGTTTTAAATCAATTTCCTGTGCATGACTTAGGTGTGTTGTTTTCAGTATTAAATGAACGCGTATGTATTTGAATTGGCTGTTTTGTATTGCATTGTCAGACTTAAGCAGTCGCCTGGTATACCAGTCCTGCATACTTTTTCAAAAGGAGGAAGGGCTGGTCCGTTTCTCACAGCGAGTCCCTTCTTTTGTCA
Source organism: Neodontobutis hainanensis (assembly GCA_024349245.1). Taxonomy (NCBI): domain Eukaryota; kingdom Metazoa; phylum Chordata; class Actinopteri; order Gobiiformes; family Odontobutidae; genus Neodontobutis; species Neodontobutis hainanensis. The sequence goes on along the minus strand of JALDNG010000087.1, from coordinate 614,281 downwards.
ATTTTGCGAATGGACCAATCACAAGCTGTTTGTCTGCAGCAGGGTGGCTTGATTGGCTAGTCCAAAGAAATTCTTTCAAAAACAGGCTTTTGCTACGGTTGAAAATCTGAAAAGAATGTCCAATTACATAAAGGGTAAAAACCAGATGAAACCTCTGACAACTGTAAAAGTGCACTAACTTGATGCATATCCAAGTAGCTGTTAGTTCAGTTAACATTGCTGTTGAGTCCCAGGACCATGGTTTAATGTTAGTGTTAATATGTATGTTAATGTTAGAGCTCGCCACAAAGTTGTAAAACTCAACCTGAATGTATAAAATTTTCTTGGGTTGCTTGACTGCAACCCTGTTCCCGAAAAAGGGAAATTAGAATAATTTAACAAGCAGCAGAGTACTTTGCAGTTTGCTGTTTTCTTGTTATGTTTCTGTAATTTTATTTTAAAGCACATTTCTAATTTAGGGACACAATCAAAGTTACTTTTATTATTTTTTTTATGTAAAATTTATATTATATTTTACAAATTTGGTCTTGTGTTACCTTAAGCCCAGTTTAATGACATGATGATAAACATTGAGGAGGTTAAAGCTGCTAAGGGCCACTGTAAATTGTGGCAAAACTTTAATTGTGTGTGTAATTTGTGCACAGAATAAAAACAGAACCAATAGTTGGACTGAATTTTTTTTAAATTATCCAGTAGATCCCTTACAGTTATTGGAGCGGTTGAACTGGAACTGACCTGGATGCAGTCCTTTTGTTGAAAGAAAGTAGTCAGAAAAATAACACTAAATTTAACAGGAAACTAAACTGACTTGAAGTCAAATGAGGTTTCATTATTGGTGCAATGAAAATGTAAGTGTAGTTTCCACCCATGTGGGTGGAAATCAACCATTGTGTTTTTAAATGAAAAAAGTAAAGATCTGAATTAATTTTAGTGATTTTTCTAGCTCTTATCCTTAGTGGTCGCTAGGGAGTGAAGTGTTAAAAAATAAAATAAAATGGATACAGACAAGCTGGAGACCTTAAAAAAAAGAATATCTCTCATCCTCCATGTTATATTATTAGCTTATACAGCTAATAAATTTACATACTCTGGCAGAATTTGTTTTTTTGGGGGCCATTTTTCTGAGAATATGATTGATATCACAAAAACCTTTCTTTCACTAATAGTTATTGGTTGGGTGAAGCAATTTATTGTCAAACAACTGTGTTTACTCTTTTTAAATCATAATGCCAACAGAAACTACCCAAATGACCCTGATTAAAATTTAAATACCCCAGTCTTTTGAGGTAGTTGTGGATGAGGCTCTTAATTTTCTCAGATGATAAAGACCATTCTCTTTGGCAAAAAGCCTCCAGTTCCTGTAAATTCTTGGGCTGTCTTACATGAACTGCACATTTGAGATCTCCCCAGAGTGGCTCAAAGATACTGAGGTCAGGAGACTGAGATGGCCAGAACCTTCACTTTATTCTGCTGTAGCCAATGACAAGTCGACTTAACCTTGTGCTTTGGATCGTTGTCTTGTTGGAACGTCCCATGTGCAACTTCCGGGCTGATGAGTGCAAATTTTCCTCCAGTATTTTTTGATAACATGCTGCATTCATCTTTTCTTGTGCCTTTGCAGTTCACACATCCCCAAAACACCATTGATCCACCTGATGTTTCACAGTAGGAATGGTGTACCTTTCATCAGAGGCCTTGTGGACTTTATTAGAGTATGAAAACTGCTGATTGACATTCTCAATTCCTTGGGTATCTTTTTATATCTCCTTCCTGTTTTATACAGTTCAATCACCTTTTCCCACAGATCCTTTGACAATTCTTTTGCTTTCCCCTTGACTCAGACAGAAACATCAGTGCAGCACTGGATGAAAGATGCAAGGGTCTGTCAGGAGCACAGAAACTCACTGACCTTTTATACACACACTGATTACAAGCAAACAGATCACAGGTGCAGATGGGTACCTTTAGTAGCAAATCAAACCTGTTTTTTTTGTTGTTATCATTCATATTCTCTAAAAAATGGCCAAAGACATCACATATTCTGCCAGGGTAGACTTATGAGCACAACTGTACTGTTACAGGTTTAGACACATGACCCAGATCCGGTTTTAATCACTCAGACTGAAATTTACTGAAAAGTCACCTACCTCTGTGATTAATATTTTACATTTAAAGTGGTTCTCATGTGGTGGGTACTGTAAAATAGACAATGGAGCTGTCTGTTCAAGTTGACAAAGATTGTTAGAGGAAAGCCACACAGGAGACAGGAGAAGAGTGTCTTTATTTCATCCACTCCACAGTATTTACAGCATATGAAATATGAAATTGTCAAACAGGTTAGTCTGTGGTGAGGGCCACAATATCTCCTGAAAACTATCGGAGACAGAGAAGGTTTATTCTGGTGTTAAGCCACAAAACAGTGAAGGAACAGTGCTTTGTCGCCATCACGTGGTGTAAAGCATCATGTGCATCTTTGGTTTATTTCTTATGAAGACTCTCATTGAAAATATGGCTCATTAGTAAAATGTGCTACATGTTATTGGTGATTTTACTTAAATTTCTTTTTTTAAATAGAATGTTTTTACAGCCAATTATTTTATTTCATTACATTATATTCACCATAAAAATAAACTTGGTCAGTAACTGTGTGGCTTTATTTAAAGTTTGCTTAAAAAGGGTTCCTTTACATAAGGATATCATATTTATCTGAGTAAATTGAAACTGACATATGTGCTACATCCACACTAACATATATTTACATTAAATATATATGTGCTTAAATTGTTAGACTACAAACAGACAACTATTTTTGTTTTTGTTTCTTATTTTTGTTTTTTTTCCCCTGAAACTCAATAAATACATTTTAGACATTAATGGACTGTTTATAGGGACTTGAACAGAAATATCTTGAACAAAGGATTAAATGGTTCTTCTGACTTTATTTGCATTAATTGCCAAATTTCCTAGCCCTACAAAATAAAACGCTATAAAGAGGTTATGTGTATTTGCTTTTATGAGACTTCAACACAATTCAATTATTTATTCAAAAATAATTCTTTGTCAGTTACATATTCATTACTGCTTTACTTCTGCTTCATAGTGTTGAATTATTATATACAACAGTCAGTAAGCTCAGGTTCTATTTTTCAGGTTTTATTTTTAAAATCACATTATTGTTGCTTTGTGTTGGAGTAGAATCTGAATTATATTGTGGCATTCATTTTGTAACACAAAAGTAGAGACTGTTGAAAATGCTGATGACCTTGTTTAAAAATTTTAACGTCACATTAGGAAAAAGTTAAACATTTAGCAAAGAACACACTAGAACCGACCAGCATTGCACAGCTCCAGTGGAAACAAAGCTACTGTGAACCTGGGGCAAACTGCACTAGAGGTATTTTTTCTGGTCCCAGTATTAAATCATGTTCTGGAACTCGGACTAGGTTTTGTTCTTGAGGCTGGTTTTAAGATCACTTTTTTAATAATCTCAGTCTCGGTTTTAAAATAATTAAAGAATTGTATTCCTTGCTTCCATCATCTGGCTCAAACTACCTCCTAATTAACTTTGTCAGAGACACTTCTAAATACTCCAGGGCCCCTGGGCAGGACGTGCTGCATTTTTGTTTGAAATTTTATTTCTAAAATCAAGCATACAGTACAATAACCCTGAAGGAAAAGTTACAACAAGAAACTACAAGGCACAACAACAAATACAACAAAAGACAAAAACATAGGCACAACACAGAGAGGGTAGGACATAGACATACATAAGAAAGGCTAGATGTCTCGTCCGCGCTGTTGGCCAATGGAGATCGACGTCCGCACCTGGCGGCCATCTTGTCACAGGCAGCTTGCTCACTCGTAACATTGTGTTTTAATGGTGCATGTACTTTTTAAATAACCATAACTTGCTAAATTTTCTACCGATTTTTAAACAGTCTAGTTTGTTATAAACGTCAAAGATATACTTATGACACTGCATACTTATGAATAACTATAACCATGGACTTCCATATGAAAATAACATTGAACAGAACATAGAGATGCAATGAATATACACACGCCGAAGGAATGAATATATATATATATATATATATATATATATATATATATATATATATATATATATATATATATATATATATATATATATATATATATATATATACACACACACACTTTTATAATGTTAATATTATAATAAAATAATTAGGCCCGAGCCGGTGATAGCCGGGAGGGCCTATTGTTTTTGCTCGGATTATTTTTTTTTTTTTTTTTTTTTTTTTTTTATTTTTCTGCAAAATGATCCTTAATTTGACCCAGTGAACATGCACGAAAAGTCATTTTTATTGAGCCCAAAGTTCAAGGTCGGCGAAAAATTTATGTATTTGAAGTCCCCGAAAAAAAAATATGAAAAATGACTCAGTGGCGACCCCTAGAAAAGTCAAAATACATTGGGCCTATGGAAAGTACATTTTTTCCAATGTAGAAATACAAAACTTGGTACATCCATAGGACACCTCAGGGCAAACAGAAAAGTCTATGACAGCAACAGCCTAAACTCAACAGGAAGTCCGCCATGTGGGGTGAAAGGCGCGGCCACCTAAATCGCACCCCTTACGCCAAAAGATTCAACTCATTGTGTTTTTGTCTAAATGGCCCCAATTTTGGTGAGTATCATCTAGACACAAGTGCCAACAAAAGCTGTCATTTTGTTTTTGATATCTTATCGGGTGTGGGTGTGGCAAGCCTGTAACGAGGCGGCCATTTTTGTGGTAATAAATTATCCGTTAACTCTCAAACGCCTTCTCGGATCAAGTTGGACCCAAAAAGGCGTTTGTGCACATTCACGACCTGAACACAATGATATGTAAATAAAAGGGTTTGCTTTAGAAATGGCCCTCTAGCGCCCCCTACAAACTTATAATGGGACCCAAGAATTTAGTATGTCATAGAGACATAAAATTTGGCACACACATCACTTATGTCATGACGAACATAAAAGCTAATGACAACCACCCCCTATTTATAAATGTGTTGCCATAGCAACGGCGCAAATATGTGGAAAAAGTCAATGGGAAGGGAAAAATTTAGTTTGTCCTAGGCAAATGAAACTTGGTACACACATCCAGCATGGGCTTATGAACATAAAAGCCAATGGGGACCACACCCTATCACACACGAGAAGGCGGCCATTTTGAATTGAAAATGTGAACCGTCTTAGAATACACCTCATTTTTAAAAATTGACAGAAAATAGCTGCTTCATTCCACAAACACCAAACTTGGGCAAAATGAGCTAAACACTTGTGTGCAAAATAGACAATGCCTTTTCTTGTTGTTTTTGCTCAATTTATATTTTTATTTAATTTTTATTTTTCTGCAAATTTTTCTGCAAAATTATCCTTAATTTTGACCCAGTAAATGTGCGCAAAAAGTAAATTTTATTGGCCACTAAACTTAAGCCTGGCGAAATATTGATGTATCTTAAGTATTTGAAAAAATAATAAAAAGAAATGACTCAGTGGCGACCCCTGGAAAATGAAAATACATTGGGCCTATGGAAAGTGAAAGTAATTTTTTTCCAACGTAGGAAAATGAAACTTGGTACATCCATAGGACACCTCAGGCCAAACAGAAAAGTCTATGACAGCAACAGCCTAAACTGAACAGGAAGTCCGCCATGTGGGGTGAAAGGCGCGACCAACTAAATCGTACCCCTCGCGTCAAAAGATTAAACCCAATGTGTTTTCATCTAAAAGGCCCCAAATTTGGTGAATATCATCTAGACACGTGTGCCAACCAAAGTTGTCATTTTGTTTTTGATATCTTATCGGGTGTGGGTGTGGCAAGCCTGTAACGAGGCGGCCATTTTTGTGGTAATAAAATATCCGTTAACTCTCAAATGCCTTCTCGGATCAAGTTGGACCCAAAAAGGCATTTGTGCACATTCATGACCTGAACACAAAAATATGTAAATAAAAGGGTTAGCTTTAGAAATGGCCCTCTAGCGCCACCTACAAACTTATAATGGGACCCAAGAATTTAGTTTGTCATAGAGACATAAAATTTGGTACACACATCACTTATGTCATGACGAACATAAAAGCTAATGACAACCACCCCCTATTTATAAATGTGTTGCCATAACGCGCAAATATGTGGAAAAAGTCAATGGGAAGGGAAAATTTTAGTTTGTTCTAGGCAAATGAAACTTGGTACACACCTCCAGCATGGGCATATGAACATAAAAGCCAATGGGGACCACACCCTATCACACACAAGAATGCAGCCATTTTTAATTAAAAATGTGAACCGTCTTAGAATACACCTCACTTTTAAAAATTGACAGAAAATAGCTGCTTCATTCCACAAACACCAAACTTGGGCAAAATGAGCTAAACACTTGTGTGCAAAATAGACAATGCCTTTTCTTGTTGTTTTTGCTCAATTTATATTTTTATTAAATTTTTATTTTTCTGCAAAATTATCCTCATTTTGACCCAGTAAATGTGCTCAAAAGTACATTTTATTGGCCACTAAACTCAAGCCTGGCAAAAATGTATGTATTTTAAGTATTTGAAAAATAATAAAAGAAATGACTCAGTGGTGACCCTGGAAAATGAAAATACATTCGGCCTATGGAAAGTGAAAGTAATTTTTTCCAACGTAGAAAAATGAAACTTGGTAGATCCATAGGAGACCTCAGGTCAAACAGAAAAGTCTATGACAGCAACAGCCTAAACTCAACAGGAAGTCCGCCATGTGGGGTAGAACGTGCGACCACCTAAATCGTACCACGGGTCAAAAGATTAAACCCAATGTGTTTTCTTCTAAAAGGCCCCAAATTTGTTGAGAATTATCTAGACACGAGTGCCAACAAAGTTATCAGTTTGTTTTTTGATACATTTGTGACTGTGGTCGTAATGAGCCTGTGAAGAGGCAGCCATTTCTTTGGGAAATAAATGCTGTTTACCAATTGCCAGGATCCTTCCTTTGGTGGAGGCTCCTCCAGAGCCAAGACTAGAGTCTTTGAAAACTCCTCAGAATCTTTTGGAACTTGTAAACTTGTTATTTTAGACAAGTAATATTTGCAGTGCTTTCTGAGTCATTGAAAATCTCCAGCCAGTACTTTGTTTTTCTCCCATTAGCCCAAGCATAATCCTTTATCTTCAAAAGTTCAGACAGATCCCAGGAAAACCAGGGAATGTGGAGACCTTTAACTCTAAATTACAAGGTGGTGTAGCAGGCCCCAGCAGTAGCAGAGGCCCGAGGTGATGAAGCAGGCTCCAGAAGAAGATTCAAGCAGAGGCACAGGCCCGGTTATTTGACATTACCGTGAAGTTTATGCTTTAAAGCACGAAATGCAATCCTCCGAATACATGTGTCCCCGCGGTCGCAAGGGAGGCGAGGGCCTTTATCGCCGCTTGCGGCTTTAATTTGAATTATTATGTTTATTTTAACTTCTTGAGGATTGGGCCATTTACTAGGCTTTTCCCCTTGACATTGCACTGCGCCTACTTCAGAGATCACTGTTCCCAGATATTTTTGCCTACCATCAAATGCCTGACCTCTTTAGAAAACTGAGACCCTGTAGTTTCTTAGGAAACAATCAGAATAATTATGTGAAGTACTTGCACAGAGTTATAGAGGCTAGAATATTGTTTTTTCTTTCTGTTGGATAACAAGCATCTCATCTGACCACATTTCTGCTTCTAGGTCTCTTGATATGACTTTAGAAACACAACTGAGCCCAAGCACCAGGTCTTGTAAAGCTGTGTACAAAAGCAGATCAATATAGAATGAAATATGAGTACTTTAGACCATTGATTTGCCAAGGTATGCTCATGCGTTTTGTAAAATGCCCTATCAAAACTCCCCATAGGACTATTGGTTACCCAAAACATAGACATAGGCTACATAATAAAGGCTTACTGTGTGGTAACCTCTTGGTAACACTCTGAAGTTTCTTGTAGACTATTTGGATTGTATATCAGGGGTTCTGATATAGAATTACTACACAAAATATGGAATAATTACACAAAAGTCTATTTATTTATTTGTTGCAGAGGACATATCTACAGCTGACAGGCTTGTAGAGGTGACAATGACAGCTGGGAGGGACTCTGTGTCATCCTGTGCTGTCACATTGCCTCTGCATGGTTTAACAACCCCACACCGGGCCATCAGCTTCCTGAAGATGTACTTGAACTGGCTGGCATTAGGATTGTTATTCCAGCCACCTTAAAATATATATATATATATATGGAGTATAGTATACAGATATTAAATACATGCTTTAAAAATGTTTTATGCTTAAAAAAAAAAACTAGAACTGAACTAGCCACCCCTGAATGATCTTTCCATATAAATTAAGTTGCATGACATTATCATACAGTTCAGACTGTATCAGTGGTGATAAATTCGGCAAACAGATACAAATACAGGCATTTTTCTATATACTCAAAATGGTTTGTGACACTTCCAGGTACTGTGTATGTCTTAGGGTTAGGGTTAATGTGCATGTCTTCAGAAAACACATTTTACAAAAAATAAAAATAATAAGATGTTTTTAACAAACCAAACCGATTGGAAATCATGTGCAACTTAAGTTATATTGAAAAGAAAGAGCAATTCTGCCTCTCCCACTGATGTAAAATTGCTGGGTAACAGCTCAACTGTAACTACTAACGTTAGGTCTCATTCAAAGCCAGCTAATAACTACAACCACATTCACAATGACTGTAATATAGATAAAAAAATAGTTGTCATAAAATCGTTATTGGTGTCAGTAAAACTATAACTGAACAGCTCGATGGTGGTCTCAGCCTTGATAACTTGCACAGGTAACGTTAGCCGTGATACACAACTATGCTGCACGATTAAGTCGTCTTTCGAAAAGAAAAGCTGCAATTTCAACATGTTCACGCATCCAGAATTATAGCCACATTATTAACGTTTGTAAGAAATCAAACATTTTGTAAATCCGTCAAGATTTCAGCGAGATAAAAGTATTTATGTTCGTGCAGATCACTCACCTTACATCAGGTACCATGGAGTCCGATAGGAAGCTTGCCTGTTTCAAGATGGCCGCCGGTGATGCCGTCGGAGACTGTGCCGTGAGACATCTAGCCTTTCTTATGTATGTCTATGGGGTAGGACTTTGGTGGTTGCTTGTGATTGGACAGAACCAAACCATTTCCTGTTTCCTGTTTCCAAAGTGCACTGCTCTGTCCATAAACACAGATCTGTTAACATGCCTCCTCAATGCATCAACCCTTTGCTTGCTACCAGAGGTTAGTCTTTTCGTTAGTGCTGTCCAAAAGCTCTTGACGCTGCTCTGAGGAGTTGTAGGAGGCTTCTGAGAGAAAGCAGAAGCGAGGACTACTGGAGCTTCCAACTGGAGCTTCCAAGTGTCTCTCGTGGTTCATTTATGAAGAACTTCATCAGAAATGTCTCTCGGTTGCAATAGTTCATCTGTGAATGTTCTAATTAGTCCTGGTGTTTGTGAACCTTATATTTATATAAATGAAGAGAAAGAATGTCATATATATTTATGTTCATTTTAAATGTAACAAATATTTTAGTCAAACATTTAGATCACAATATGAAAATGATTTGAGATCTTGCTGCAGGTGTGCTGACGTCCCATCGCCTTCACTCATCTCTGCTCCTTCTGTCCTCTCCTCTTTGTGGCTCATCTGTGGGCGGGACTAAGGTGCGAGGAGAGGAGGGGAGTGGAGGAACCCAGTGTGCATGTGAAGATCTTTGAGATGCTTTTTAATTCAAATCAAACCATGCTATTGTATCATTTCAGGAACTTGGGTCACAACCTGTGTGAAGGAGCATATGTTGAATTCCTCAAACAAACAAAACAAATGTTGCTATCAAGTCAGTTATATTTTTTATTCTATATTGGGTTTTTTTTTTCTCAGCAACATGAATGTGTTTCTAAAGATATTGTCTATATCAAACTATGAAGCCACTTCCTGTTTACTTTAAGGAAGTATCTATTTTATTTTTATTGTTATTTGTTTTTGTATTGTTTTTTTTATCTTACATTTACATTTTACATTTATTCATTTAGCTGACACTTTTATCCAAAGCGACTTACATTGTTATACAGTAATTACCAGTGTTACAGCCACTGGAGGCAGGTGGGTTAAGTGTCTTGCCCAAGGACACAACGACAGTATGAACTGTGGGGAGAGTGAGAATCGAACCACCTACCTTCTGGTTGAAGGACAACCACTCTACCCACTGAGCTACTGCCACTATCTGTTTTTATCTGTTTATCTGCCACTATCTGTTTTTTTCACCTTGAAATCTTGACTGCAAACAAATGTATAGACGCATGACCTAAATGCAAAAACTGATATTTGAATTACTGTTTTGTGTTGCATACTTGTTTCTGTGTTTAGTGACGTCTTCTTGTGACTTTAACAATGTTAAAACATAACCTAAATGCCACATTTTCATTATCACGTGTGACTTAATGTCTATCAACGACATTAACGTTGTATTTGTGTTTTTGTCTGTTGCCCTGTAGTTATGTAATAACACATTTTCTCACGTTGGTATTTGTGCTCTTCTAAACTCTGTAGAAGTCCTGTTTGGTGCAGTCTCCCTGCAGCGGGCCTTCGGAGCGGGATTTCCTGAACACGCGCGTCTACCTCCCGACCATGACACTGTTATCCCGGGGCAGCTGCAGGCTGCAGGGCACGGACATCAAACCCAGCGCAGTGCACACAGGACGCGCTGGTGTTGACGCTCGGACGACCCTGAAGCAATCCGCCAAGAAGTAACAGGCAAAACAGACTAAGGACTGTGGGCTGAACGGGACAGGGAAGAAGAAGAAGAAGAAGAAAAAGAGGTGGAGGGAGAGCAGAAGCAACGCGCTCCTCGTCGAGCGGCAGAGAGAGAGAAGCAAGCGGTTTTCAAGTAGAGTTGAACGGAGCGCTATTCTGAGGAGGTGGGCCAAGTCCCAGGAGAAGGGAGGGTGGAAGGAAGGAGGGGACAAGAGGACGAAGAGGAAAGAGGACCGTCCGACTCACTGCTGCTTCTGCCGCTGCCGAGAGAAGGAGAGAGGCTGTGTGAGGATGTGAGGAGACAAGGAGGACACGCACTTCTACCGGAGCAAGTAAGCGTCCTCACTGCCCTTATCTGATCCATGCGTCTCTGTGCATTCAGCAGGATAGTCTCCTGGTCCGTATAGAGCTGATGCAGCTTGTGGGTGTGCACTGAAAGAGTGGGAGCTCGTGTGTTTGCGACAGGACAGAGTTAAAGGCAGTACCTCTGTAGACTCACGCGCTGTTACATAATAATATTACAGTGCCGACGGTTGCACTGGGAACAGGGGACTAGACTGACTCTGCAGTTCTACACTTGTACGCCGGGATTAGGTCTGTTTACGTTCGGGACAGTCGTACTGCAGCAAGCCTCGTGCTGCATGAGTTCCGTTTGGAAGTGGCATGTCACTGTGGGTGTGAGAAAGCAGTGACCTGTGTGCACAAAGGTCAGGATGTTTGTTTGTTGAGTACAAAGTGAAAAGTCTGTCAGTCCTAAAGTGGGATTTCTTCTCTGTTGCATTTCCATTTCTACCTTATAGTTTAAGGTAAAAAAAAAAACACTTGAAAGAGACTCCTAGAAGTGCATACAAAGTGGCTACATTTATTTGATTGACTTAACGTTTCAGAAACATTTGTGCGTACATTTTTGGAGTGAGCATGGCAAAGCAGCGCAAAGCAACAGTTTTGAATTTGTGACCACTGTTTGTACCCGTGAGCCCATTGTCTGTAACTACACTGCTGCTAAAAGACATGGCACTGATGCGTCTCAAAAAGGCTATTGTAAAAAAGCAGATATTAACATACTGTGTCTTATAGGATGGTAGTGTGCCCCGTCACTAAGAGTCACAGTGCAATCTATAGTTTTGGCTAGACCCAACCTCACTGAATTCATTTTTACTTTTCTGGACTATTGTTGAGTCAAGATTTTGACCAGTGTAGTGACAGTGAACATCACAAATTTGCCGCAAGAGCTTGATGTTAATGATTGTTAATAAGTGACAAATATCTATTGATAACTGGTGCTCCTCTTTAGTGAGTTTACACAGTTAAGTGTGTACTAATGCTTTGACAGGGGCAAGTGTTCTGGAGTCATGAACTCAGTACTAACATAATGTTGGATTGAATTTCATCAATGAATTTCTGCTTATTTTAATCAAGCATGAGCCTATCCCAAAGCTACAGACATATACAATTATGCTATAGTTGTATTCACACTTCATTAGTGCTCAGCCCTGTCACTTAATACAGAATACAGTTCAATAATAATACAAATACACACTAAACAGTAAAAGAGAAACAATTATAATCACATGATGACAAATCCATTGTGGTAGGCCTATTTTTATAGCTAAGAAAATACCATTAAAACTAAATAGTTACAAATGGTCCAAGGTGCACAGGGAACAGGTCTGACTTACTCCCGGCAATGCAAACCAAGATCCTGCTCCGGTTTTACTGGGACCCTTAGCAGGGGACCCCTGAGAAAAAGATGGTCATGAGCTGTGGGTCATAACCGATAGAGAGAACATTTTCCGCAGCTCCCTTAGAGACAGGGGGAGTTGATCAGTCACTCTGGAAGAGCTCAGAGTAGAGCCGCTGCTCCTTTGGCGTCTGTTCCAGAAGCCTCCTGGAACTCAAAAGTGAATGACTCCTTTTCTTTTTAGGACATAGATGTTTTTGTGTTTAACAAGACTTTTTAAACAACGAAGAAAAAAATGCAAACTGAGAATCCACACCAGTGTGAACTTGTTAAACATAACATAGCCCCCTCACAGAAACTCAGTAGGAGTTGTGGAGTGATTTTTTTTTGGATATGCTCCTCTCTCGCCGTGCACTGCTTCCTCCCAGGCTTTTCCTCCCACACACTTTAACTCTCGTCTTTCTGCTCTAAAGTACAGTAGCCATGCTCCAACTGCAGCACAAAGCGCAGGGATTCAGGCCAACACTGCGTTTTTAATAGGTTATACTTTATCACCGAGATTAGCAGCGAGCATGTGATCTCGGTTATATAAAACAATCTAGCCCCGAAAAAGAGAGGGAATCCGAGCAGGTGTATGTGACGTTAGGAAGCATGTGGGTCAGGAAGAGGCCGAATGGAGCTGAGAGTTGGTATTAAAAACAATGCTTTTATCAAACTGCAGCATTATTTATACTATATTAAATGTGTACTGTATTAAGATAATATCTAATAAAAAAACAATACAAAAACAAATCACAAAGTCACAAATCAGACTAAGGATTTGTGATTGGACAAAATAAAATAGATACTTCCTTAAAGTAAACAGAAAGTGGCTTCATAGTTTAATATAGGCAATATCTTTAGAAACACATTTATGTTGCTAAGAAAAAAAAACAATAATGAAAAAATATATAACTGAATGGATAGCAACATTTGTTTTGTTTGATGAATCCAACACATATGGTCCTTCACACAGCTTGTGACCCAAGTTCCTCCTTAATAGACATTGCTTTACTGAATAATAAAAGTAAATTTTATAGTATTTTCTTCCTTTCTTTTTAAATTGAAAATGCACATTTGCCCTTAAAATGTACAGTTTCTTCGTACTACAATCATTTCCATTATCTTCTTGGTTAAAGACTTTGCCTTTGCAGAATCTCTGCTGAATTTCTTTTTCTCAGGGGCTTGTTATGTAGTGCTTCCTTTAGAAGTGCTTGCTTCTTGTGTTAGACCACCTGCTAACGCTAGCTTGTTGTTTACATTCACTGTAAACCTCTGGGAATGACTTGACGAGTGATGCTCCTGCAATAACTTTGACATTGCATGCGTTGCATATTTCAATCCGACTGTCTTCTTTTGACACAGCAAAATACGCCTGGACGGCAGACAAGGCAGCCTTTGCACTGCATTGGCAAAGTGTGCATGCCTGAAATGGCATGCCTCTGCCGCGCTTTCAAGTGCTCTACAGTATCACAGGCACCGAAACAGATGAGCAAATTTTCCTCATTAGGCCGATGTCAATTAATTAACAAAAACACACACATATCGCCGCATTACAATATGAGCACCGATATATTCCATCCATAGCCACAGCAACCAAAACCATTGCAGTATGACATGAATGTCAGCCCTGTTTAAGCTAAAAAACAGTGCACAGTCCATCTCATGTCAAAACAAGAACTTTAACAAAAGTGGTCCAACACCAATAAAATAATGCATATCCTATTTGGGCCAAATCCCATTACAGAAGCTCTAACTAAAAATGCTACAGATTCACTCTTTGGTATACATTTCTACACTCACTACTGCACTTTTCCACCTAGTAGGTACTCAAATTTACAAGCGATGTAGCACTGCTGGACTAGAGCTGGCTGACAGAAATAGCATGTAGGCTATGCTTCTTGTTTGACACAAACAATTAAGAACTGAACCAAATGCAAATAGAACAGTGTTCCTAGTTTGCTTTGGTGCACAAGCTATATTTAAAAATAGCAAAAGAGCGTCCGGTGACTGCACCTCTGACCTTCTCGCTCTGGTGTCCATTCTATGGCCGGACCATTAGGGACCTGGACCCATGGGCTCTGATGGAGGGACTGGGGCTGTAACCGTGGCTCGGCAGGCTGTGTGGTGCTGCAAGGACTGACAGGGTGAATGGATGACAGGTCTGTGTGGGCCAAATAGACTGTCACTGGAAGCAGGGATGAGATGGATGAGAGGAGGGACAGTGGGACGAGGGGGCTACAGGGAAAGGAAACACCCCCAGGACTGATGAGGGAAAGATGGAGTCTAGTTGTAGCTACAGGCAATAGCTTATTCCGGGTTATCTCTTGTCAACCTGGGCATGACCTTAGCTTCTGTTGTCTCTTTCCTCTGTGTCATAATCCTCCTTCTGTGCTGCAGAGTTTTATTCTTGGAATCTATTTCTTCTGAACTCATCCCATTACATCACTTTCTTTCTGCTATAGGTTTGTGGCAGTGTTTTCCTCTAGTGGCAGTTTTGGGAATATCAGTTTATATGTGGAATTTAGTTTGCGGCTGAGTTTTTAGGAATAACAGTTTTAAATGAAACTTTGTTTCAGTGCATTGCTTTTCCCTAGTGGCAATTTTGGAAATAGCAGTTTATTGTGAAACGATGTGGCAGTTTCTTTTTCCACCTGTGGCAGTTTTGGGAATAGCAGATTTTGTGGAACCTTGTATCTGGTTTCTTCTATTGGCTGTTTTGGAAATAGCAGTTTTTAGTGGAGGTTTTTCATGATGCATTGTCGGAAACTTTGTGTGTAATCCAATTGAGCCACTGGATATTCAAACCCCTCTAAATGCTGCTCTCTATAATGACTGTGGTACTGGGACACTGTCAGTGTTGTTCTATGATGTCCATTTTGAGGCCCTGTGAGGCGTCTGCATGTCCTCCTTGTGTTACTGTGGGTTCTCTGCCTACTCTGACTTTCTCCCACCGTCCAAAGACAAGCATGTACAAGTCAATTGTCAACTCTAAAGTGTCCTTAGTGAATGAATGTGAGAGTGAATGGTTGTCTGTCAGTGTCTGTCTCGAAGTTTCAGAAAGACCTACAGTAGAGCTATTGGTTTATAATTAGAAGAGTATTGGAACTGTGGATTTGTGTCACATCTCAGTGTATTTGCAGAGCATTAGTGCCTTGGTGTATACTGTGCAGAGTGTTGTCTCCTCGGCCTGTTCACTCAGAGCTCTGAGCAGCCTTTTATCTCAAACCAGAGTCTCTCAGGACGTTTACATGTGATTGGGAGAAACTGGCAGCAAAGCCTGTTGGCAGGTTTTAGTTTTGCAAGTCTGTGGAGAAATTACATCATTTCCTACAAAACATGCAAGTCTGATAAAACTGGGCCCTTTCATAAAGCACTGCTACTTCACTTTAGTACAGTAAATTATGCAGTTTTAACAACTGAACAACTAATTGCAGATTACAAAGAAATGCTTGAACCTATATTATTCTTGAGCGATTTGTCCTATCTGTACTTCCTTGTGTCCATTTGTAAAGGATTATTCTGGCAAACCGCTAATAAAACCTCTGAATCTGTTGATTGACAGATGACTGACAGTGGATTTTCTCACACAATGATGCTCACTACCACTTAATAGTCTTTGTGAATGGATAGAAACACTCCACGTCCAGACACAATGCATATTCAAGATATTTCAATACTTCAAATTGGGTATTGTATTGGGTATTGGGAAAATTAAAAAAAAAAAAAAATTTCCAGCAAAAAAAAATGTATTCATTCATTCATTCATTTTCTACTGCTTTGTCCCTTTAGGGGTCACAAGTGACTGGAGCCTATCCCAGCAGCTTTGGGCCTGAGGCGGGGTACACTCTGGACAGTGGCCAGTTAGTCGCAGGGCTGACATTTAGAGACAGACAGTGACATACAACCATTCACTCTCACTTTCATTCACTAGGGACAATTTAGAGTTGCCGATTAACCTGTACATGCATGTCTTTGGACATGGGTGCACGTGGCAGAGTGGTTAGCACTCCTGCCTTACAGCAGGAAGGTCGTGAGTTCAAAACCCGGCCAACTCAAACATTCTCGGCCGACTCTGGTCTTTCTGTGAGGAGTCTGCATGTCCTCCATGTGTTACCGTTGGTTCTCTCCGGGTACTCCGGCTTCCTCCCACCGTCCAAAAAACAAAATCATTCTTAAAATAAAATATAATACACTCCCATTAAAACTTCTATATATTATCACATTTCACAAACCTACCCTTAGAAGAACTTGGTGGCAGAGTGGCTACACGCCTGCCTCACAGCAAGAAGCTCCTGAGACTACGCCAAAATTATCATTACTACCTGCTGTTAAGTTCTGGTTCTTGCCGACAGTGTTGTGTAATGTCCATAACTCTTACTAAAACAATGTGACCCCCAGTGGACAAATTAGGAATAGCAGGTACTTTTATTAAAATAAATTGCAGTTAATGTCTTTTATGTAATTTTTGCACTTCCCAAAATCATCCCAAGGGCCAGATTGTACCATATGGAGTACCAGGGTTGGTCTGTGGGCTGTACGTTTGACATTCCTGCTGTAGGCAATAGTTTGATGTAGATTGATAGTTTTAGCATTACAAATAATTATTGTTTTATACAATATATTGACAATAATACACTTTTATTTTAGACCATGAAAGTAAGTGTAACCAAATCTATTGTAGTTTGTTATTTTGAAATGAAATAGTACCAGTGTGTAGAAAATGTCACTGCGTCGTCCCATCGGATTTCACACTAATGACTCGATCCTGTGATATCTCCGTCACTGAATCACACTGGACAAGACTGGGGTGAGAACACTCTACTGTCTGTGTGAGGACCAAAGACAGGGGGATGACAGTGAGGTTCAGCTTCAGTGTGTGGTCTATAGTCTCTGTCTGGAGCAATGACAGTTATGTAAGAACAAAGCAGAGTGTGTCACATGGACCTGTTGTCTGTGGACAGGAAGTGAGGTACGGAACACTGGTTTCAGAATCAGTTCAAATAAAGCAGGGGTCGGCAACCCGCGGCTCCGGAGCCGCATGAGGCTCTTTCATCCCTCTGATGCGGCTCCCTGTGGCTTTTAAAGTAATTAATGAGTATTTAATAAAAATGTATTTTATTTTATTTTGTTCGATTTTATGTTGTCGCTGTTACTGTGCACAATTTGTTCGTGGGCCGATTCATTTGCTTTCACTGCTGACGAGACTAGTTTACCATTATGCTTAATATTTAATGAGGAGATATGAAGTTGTTTTATGTAACAAAACATAAACATAAGCTTTATTAGAAGCAAACATCGTGCACGCTTCACGGATGACAGCTTACGATTTCTGAGGTTCAGGAGCAGGAACTACCATAACCAAGTATAATCAATTATAATACAACAATACAAACAATATTGGAATTGCCTATTATTTTGCATATATTCATATTTTTTCATTGTTCAGTGAAATAGTCCTTTAATTATTCAGATTGAAAGCTGACTGCATGTGCAAGTAAAAGGATGACGGCACACAGAGAGAGGACGGCATCTTTGGTTTGCTGCTGGTGGATAATTTATAATATTTATTTAATAAGTTAAGTGCATTTTTTTTCATAAATATAATTAAAACTCAAATAGACATTGAGCACTTAACTTAAAAGTATCCTTCAACCGAACATATTTTTTTTGGAGTTCAAAAGGGTTTTGTGGCTCCCAGTGTTTTTTTTTACTGTAGGAAATGGGTCCAAATGGCTCTTTGAGTGGTAAAGGTGGCTGACCCCTGAAAAAAAAGAAAGTGCAGTGTGAGTCCTTGTGTTAACAACAACAGTCTACCTAAGTGTTTACACAGCTCGAAAATTGCAGTAGAAATAGGTCTAATATACTTTTTCTTCACAACCATTTCCAGTTTGTAGAAATTCTGTCAAATTAATTTATTAAATTTTTTAAATTAAAAAATTGGTTGTATGTCGATCCAAGAGGAAATTTATTCTGCATCTATTGGTACAGCCCCCAGGACAGCCAACTCTTTTTTCTTTTTACATAAATATTAATGGGTATATGGCTGTTACCTCAGTCAATTGAATTATATATACAGGAGGTCCTTCTCTACCATCTTTGGAAGTGTTTCCCACTTTGACCTTGGGGCTTCCAGTCCATACTCTGCATCGATGACACTATACCAACCACTTGGTTATAGAGTTCCATGTATGTTTTTCCTTCTGGTAACCTTCTGGTTATATATATATATATATATATATATATATATATATATATATATATATATATATATATATACAACTATATATATATATATATATATATATATATATATATATATATATATATATACAACTATATATATATATATATATATATATATATATATAAATGCCAAAAATGAATATATTTATTTCAGTGTGGATCCTTAGGCAAGAACCTTAGCGCTACTGCCTACCTCATAAAAATGATGAGAGACAAATGTGACAAAAAAAAAAAAAAATTATGACAAGTGGGCTACTGGAACAAGAACAGGAACAGGAGCAAGAACAACACGGAGATGGGCAAGGTGCAATAACAAAGTTCTGTTGGAACGCTACTACTACACCAGTAACCCTAGTCAGAGGGGTTACATGAAGAGGATGTAAGATGAATGGTTACTTGGAAACCCACAGTCCAGGCTTACATCCAAACAACTAGTAGCTCAGTGTTCCAACATCCACAAGCAGCAATTGCTATCACAACTTGAGAATGACGAGATACAACACAAATGCTACGGCAAGGGGGAGCCAGGACGAGAGGTCAGAGGGGAGCCAACGGGGGCTCCCCAACCAGAGATTGGGGAGCTAAGTGAAGTACCAAAGGCAGCTGATGAAGATGTGAATGCAGCATTAAGTGCGGTCCCTACCACAACCATCACTGAAACCAATGAGCTGATATACACCTCAGCAGCAGTGATCCTCGAGATGCTTGGCTATAAGAGCAACCATGGGAACCATGAGAAACAATACCCACCATGGAAACAAAGGCTGGAGGCTAAAATCAAGAAGGCACGGAGAGAACTGAGCCAACTGACAGAAACCAAGAAAGGTGCAATGAGAAAACAAGTACCCAAGAGGTACAACCAGATGCTTATACTTGAAGCACTTGAAACTGCCAAACAAAGGCTCCAAGCCTTAGCCAGCCACCTAAAGAGGTACACAAGAGAGAATGAAGCCAGAAGAATAAACCGGCTGTTCGCAACTCAACCTGCAAAAGTGTACGCTCTGTGGCAGGGTAATAACAGCAGAGCAGACCCACCAAGGCTGGAAACTGAACAATACTGGAAAAGTATATGGGAGAGGGAGGCATCACACAACAGCAATGCCCAGTGGCTGGTGGCTCTGAGAGAGGACCACAGCAACCTCCCTGAACGAATCCAGTTACCATCACAGCGGCAGACATCCAAGAAAGAGTCTCAGGTATGAAAAACTGGACAGCACCGGGCTGTGACAGGATCCACACCTACTGGCTAAAGTTCACTGCACTCTATGAGCGCCTTGCAGCACAAATGAACCAGGGATGGGACACACCCTGAATGGCTTAACGAAGGACATACAATCCTGATCCTGAAGGATCCCACAAAGGGTACAGTCCCATCTAACTATCGGCACACAAATGAATCACTGAATGTTTGGAGATGTCCAACATCAACAGGACTCTAAGAGACCTAATTGTAAACTTGACAAAGTTGGCCACAGGCAAATGGCAAGTCCTAAGAAGTTAGCTCAATGGCAAGAACAAGGCACGGGATACAAACAGCTACACCCTGCCAGTGATCAGATACCCAGCACCCTGAGACTGTACGCTAGCTGTAAGGAAGGCGACCGTGGACTAGTGAGTGTAAGAGCCACTATCCAGGATGAAACATCCAAGATTCACAAGTACATCAAAGATAAGGCCCCAACAGATGACGTGCTTAGTGAATGTCTCAGGCAATGGGGAACAGAGGAAGAGGAGCTGGAGGAGGGATCATCATGGGAGGACAAACCCCTACATGGGATGTACCACCGGAACATAACTGAAGTGGCTGATATTACAGAGGCACTCATCATGGCTGCACAGGAACAAGCCCTGAGCACCAGAGCAATAAAGGCCCAGATCTACCACACCAGACAAGACCCAAGATGTAGGCTGTGCAAACAGGCCCCTGAGACAATCCAACACTTAACTGCAGGGTGTAAGATGCTGGCAGGGAAAGCCTACATGGAACGCCATAACCAAGTTTGATGGTGGTCAGAGAAGGATGTGAGCTTAATGTAAGAATGTGTGTGAATGGGGTGAATGGCATCATGTAAAAGTACTTTGGGTGGCCGAGAAGGGAACAAAAAAAGCTCTGTACAAATGCACACCATTTACCATTACCATATGCTGTATATATATATATACTGTATATATACATATAATGCACAGATCTAATTCATTAGCCTTTTTCAGAATAAAAATAAGTTATTAATTATTGCCCCTTTAAATATAGTGGTGGATTTAGACTATTTAGAAAATTATGGTACCACTGAAACATTTACCCTAAAGCAAAAAATGTCTATGGTATGCCAAAAGGGTACTTCTCATAAGAAAAGTGTGTATTTAAGTTTGTTCACAGCAGTAAGAGCAAAAGATGCAGCCCCAAATGCAGTCAAGTGTCTGCCCACGCATCTATCATTGTGTGTGTGGTTATGGGTCTTTAGGGACATGAACTCAGAGTTTATGTGTTTTCTGATCGTTATCTGAACACCACACACATGCACCGACACACACACACCCACACACACACACACACACACACACACACACACACACACACACACACACACACACACACACACACACACACACACTTCTACACTGGGAACAGAAACACGGATATGTGCATTTGTTGCTTAATACAGTGACACAACTACTACTATCATCACTAACAGATCAACATTCATTGACATTTCTTGAAAAGACATATATATATAAACATTTTAGAAATTAAGTATTGTCATCATCATTTCAAAAGATAATTTTGCCCACATCTGTGGTTTCAAAATACTGGGTTGTTGACTGGATAAGCCCTATTATTACCTGTAGCACAAAAGTGTGGTTTAAATTTCAAGTTCAACTATTCATTAACTTGCAATTTTATTTTATCTTGTTTTGAGTCATAGGGGCCACCATACACCTAGAGTATGAAGGTCTCATTTTTTATGTTATGAAGCAGTGTAGACACTGCACGAGAACAGCAAAAACTATGCTTTTATAAAGTCTTAATGTAGTCTAAAGTCTATTTCCATTAACCCCCACCAACACCCATATGTCAGGCTGTGACAGCTGTAGCTCCGTGCAACAGATGAAGCACACACACATATGGCCTTGGGCACTTAAACAGGCGGACTGGAGGTTGTGACTCTCCCATCAGTCTCCTCTGACTCTCATCACATCACAGCGGCATGCTGCCTTTGTTTGTGTCTCTCTACTCACCACTGACCTGCTGCTGCCACTGCTTTGTGTCCCTCCCTCTCTCCGTAGTCACATATAAGAGCGCCGTGTGGAGAGAAGCGGCAGAAGTCAGCCAGCTGCCTGTTGAGATGTGCCAATAGGAGACTCTCAGAACGGGGGGTTCATGCTGATGAAATTGATCTGCTCAGGTAAGATCAAAAACGTTTTTTTTTCTATATTAAAAGCCTTTTGTTCTAACTTTAATAGCAGTCTTGTGTTTTAAACTTTACAGAGAGATACTCACTGTATTAAGACAAAGAGAACTGAACTAAAAATAATTGAATGCAAAGTAAATCAAGTGACGCAAAATGGAAGATGGTGCAATGTTGCCTGAATGTATGCCTACTGTGGAAACATGACACTAGTCTATAATTTTCATATATTTGTGGTGACATTTACACTTTCACCTTGGTAATATTTACATTTACATTTATTCATTTAGCAGACGCTTTTATCCAAAGCGACGTACATTGTTATACAGTAATTACCAGTATTACAGCCACTGGAGGCAAGGTGGGTTAAGTGTCTTGCCCAAGGACACAACGACAGTATGAACTGTGGGGTGAGTGGGAATCGAACCGCCTACCTTCCGGTTGAAGGACGACCGCTCTACCCACTGAGCTACTGCCGCCCCTACTAACTAATATGTAGTTCGACTGCAAATAGGGCAAGTGTAAGACCAAGTTGGAAATATATGAACATATATCAAGACTGCATTGACCGAGACCAAGACATTTCTGGATAAGAACAAACTAATACCATGTCAGGGTGAGATCGTGTCAAAGTGAGACCAAGTCAATGCCAGCACCATGTAATTGGTAATGTATAAGACCAAGTCAAGACCAGAACCAGCACAATACATTGTAATAGATACAAGAGAGCAGTATTTTTGTTTATTTTTATTAAGTTTTTATGAAACTATTAAGTTCTAAGACGAAACCAACTCATTAATGGTTTGAGACCAAGACTGAGATCACAAACTGGAATAGATGATAGACAACCAGTTTTTGATGTCCAGACTTATGGAGGTTAGTGGTTAGAGGCAGATTTTAAATTGAATATTAAATGATTCATGCCATTTGTGGTTTTTGTTGTTTCCTACATTCCGAGACCAAGTAAAAATGAGTTTGAGACCAATAAAAGATTAAAGTTTTTAGGATTTGAGACCATGTCAAGACCAAGACCATTACAAAATATTCTTAAGATGACATATGACCCTTGCAGCCTTGATAAAACAAATGCATATATTCATCCTGCTGCCATAAACTGTTTAAAAAGACCTACATGAGCAAGTTGTCTGAGAATATATTTGAGTTGGCGAGGAGTCACACGAGATAAAACGACAGGCTTGAGATTTTTTGTATGTCTTAGGCAGGAGAAGTTTATTGACCATCAATGTTAAACAACATTAAAAAATGTGTTTAACATTAATGTCATGAGTACAGCCTTGGTGCTAAAGGAAGACTTCTACTATCTCTCAGAGGGTGAGTTGACTTAATGAATAGATAGACACAATCGAGGCTAAAGACATTTATCTAGTTAAAGTTATTAAATCTAAATTTCTCCAACTCAAGTATTCTATGACCTGCCTGCATTAAAAATCTAAAAATATATAAAATATTTTCAGGCTTCTGTACAATTCCACTAATGCCTGTTGGTTTCAATTTTCTTAATCATTTAATAAACTTTCTGTAACATTTGTAAAAGAAATTTAACATTTATTGCAAATCAAAAACTACAAAATGATACAGTATTTGAACAATTTAGTAAACTTCAGCGTCAATGGCCTAGCTTGGCTTCGGTAAGTACAAGAATTATTTAATGAAACCAAATTTCAGCCAGGACTTTAAAAAGGCTTCTGCTTTCTATTATTATGTCAAAACATAAGCATTTAACTTCTTAGATAACCACACTGCACAGATGCTCTTTCCACTTTTTCTGTTCATTTTGAGTTGTTGTGGTGGTGGATTCCCTTTGTTTATTTTTAGCTGTGCTACAGGTTGAGCTTTTAAACTTTATACAACAAGGCGGACGTATTTATAGAAGCTTCCTGTCTCAATAAAAAATGCATCGTGCTCTTACGCAACAGCACGCGACCGCAGCACAGGCAGGGAAGAGTCGGACGGACAGGGAAACAAATGGAAGGATGCTCGGATGGATAGATAACAGACTTTTGTGTCTTCCTGTCATGCTCACCTTCCTAGAAAATATTACTGGCTCCCTGACTCCATTTTCTGTCTCTATAGTCCTTCAGAAGGCTTCTCTCCTGTTCACTCTTTCTTTGTTCTGAGTAAGTTTTGTTCAGGACAGTCTGTGCAATTTGGGAGTATAGAGGCATTATGTTTTTGTGTTCCACTGACATTTAGTTAGAATGAAGCACTATTCCCAGCACCATTTTCTGGATGTGGAACAGCTAATTCCATATACACAGTATAGTGTATACAGTGTATACATTTGTGCATATAATTTTCCATCCCTGGCAGATTTTGTCATTTTTTTAGCCATTTTTCAGAGAATAAGAATGAACCTTTCTTTCACTTATAGTTAGTGGTTGGGTGAAGCCATTTATTGTCAAACAACTGTGTTTACTCTTTTTAAATCATAATGAAAACAGAAACTACCTAAATGACCCTGATCAAAGTTTACAAACCTCAGTTCTTAATAGCGTGTATTGCCACCTTTAACATCAATGACAGCTTGAAGTCTTTTGTGGTAGTTGTGGATGAGGCTCTTTATTTAGGCAAAAAGCCTCCAGTTCCTGTAAATTCTTGGGCTGTCTTGCATAAACTGCAGGTTTGAGATCTCCCCAGTGTGGCTCAAAGATATTGAGGTCAGGAGACTGAGATGGACAGTCCAGAACCTTCACTTTATGCTGCTGTAGCCAATGACAGGTCGACTTGACCTTGTGTTTTGTCATGTTGGAACGTCCAAGTACGTCCCATGTACAGCTTCTGGGCTGATTCTGCACTATTTTCTGATAACATGCTGCATTCATCTTTTACAGTTCCTTTGTAGCTCACACATCCTCAAAACATCAGCGATCCACCTCTATGTTTCACAGAAGGAATGATGTACCTTTCATCATAGTTTCCAAATGAAACAATTATGGTTGTAGCCAAAAAGTTAAATTTTGGTCTCATCACTTCAAGTGACTTTGTTCCAGTTCTTTTGAGGCTTGTTTCTGTGCTGTTTGGCGTACTAACTACGCAAATGCCACAAAGGCTTTCTTCTGGCGACTCCACCATGCAGCCCATTTTTCTTCAAATGCCTCCTTATTGTGCATTCCAAAAACACACCTCTGTCAGATGGATAGCCATAACATTATTGCAATTCAAGCTGTTTGTTGCAATATGGATTTTATATTTCTTGATTCTGTAATAATAATAAATTTGAGATATTTGTGCGATAGCGTGAATGGTGACAAGTAAAATATTTTAGAAAAAACAATGAAACCACTGTTCACTCAAGTGTATCAAATCAGGTGGACTTATTTGCATTGTGCTTGTGTAGGAATAGAGCATTTACATAGAACCATTCCCCGATGGCTTGGCCCACCTGATGATGGCCTTTCTGTGTGAGGAATCCTCCCTATGTTTAAATAGGTTTTCTTTTGCTCCAAAATGACCCATATTGAATGAATGTGAATGGTTGTTTATCAGTGTTTCTGAGGCTGGTGATATACTTGTGTTTAAGCCATATGACTCTTACTAGTTCACATAACGCAGGTATCACAGAATGTACTACAGGTACTGCTTCTAGTTTTGTTGTACTCTGGCACATTTAATTTACCATAGGCCCTCGCAGTGATGCAATGTGCTTGCCTGCTCAAACAGGAAGCATGATTTTTGCAGCATGACTGGCCATTATCCAGAGTGTACCCCGCCTCGAGAATCCCCAAAGCAGCTGGGATAGACCTGGATTAGGATAAACTGTGGAATTAACAAAAAAAATCAATACATTCCAGCTAAGCAAAAAATTACCACTAGTGCCTTTTCTACAGTACAATATATTATATACAGTAGCTATTGCTTCAACAACTACCATTTATTAAAAAACAAGTACATCAAAGAAGGTGGCCATTGAGTCAAGAACAAAAATCACAGTTAACAGTGTTTTTTACTGAAAACTGTCTGCGTGAAATTTCCAAATGGCCACCAGTGAGGTCATGTTTAAATATTTATTTCTGAAAGGAGACGACCTTCAGACTGTACACAAATTTAAATATCTCAGTGTCACAGTGTCATTTAAAAAACATGTAACAAACATATTTAAATCAAGTCAAGTTACTCCTCACAATTTTAGGCAAATTAGATCATCACTACCAGAAAATGCAGCTAAAATGTTTCTCCACAGCTTGATTTTCTCTTACATTGAATACTGTATTAATAACTGGTCACTGACAGGCTTGACTTCTTTAATATCAATACAAAATCTCTTTTTAAAAGAAATCCTATACTTTTTAGCATTGTCTCATACTTAAGACATTCAATATTCAAAGTTTTGAAAATTGTATAAAAAATAAACTAGCCTCCTCAATTTATAATGTTATTGTTATGTTAATGTTATATCATTATGTTAAAATGTAATGGGAAAGTAACCAGAGCCTCTGCTAAAGTTCTCATGGACACACAACTTTCAGTAAACAGATGTTATCAGTCAAGGGTCTGAGATCTGGAATAACATCCCAGTAGCAATAAGAGACTGTACTCCATTTAATACACTTACAACCTTAAACGATGGCTTAAGAGGAACCAGATCTGTGATCCTCTTATGTGCGTCATACCTAATTATGTGAGCAGTGTGTTCTTCTGTGCAGTGAATGTGTGTTGATTTACTTATATTGTGTTGTTCTCTTTTCTGAACGGCCAGGGACTACGGACGTAAAGTTGCCTTTGGGCTAATTCTGACATATTTCCATTGAAATGTTCATTCATTCATTTTCTACCGCTTTGTCCCGTTAGGGGTCACTGGTGACTGGAGCCTATCCCAGCAGCTTTGGGCCTGAGGCGGGGTACACCCTGGACAGTGGCCAGTCGCAGGGCTGACATATAGAGACAGACAGTGACATACAACCATTCACTCTCACATTCATTCACTAGAGACACTTTAGAGTCCAATTAACCTGTACATGCATGTGTTTGGACGGTGGGAGGAAGCCGGAGTACCCGGAGAGAACCCACGGTAACACGTGAAGGACATGCAGACTCCTCACAGAAAGACCGGAGTCGGCCGAGAATGTTTTGGGTCGGCCGGGTTTTGAACTCACAACCTTCTTGCTGTGAGGCAGGAGTGCTAACCACTCTGCCACGTGCACCCTATGATAAAATAATATGCACTATCCCTTTTAAAAAAATAAACTAAAACTAAACCAAACACCCTTCTTTTTTACAGTTTGTGAGCACCTATACGGTAACCCTGTTAGGACATTCTGAATAAACCCAGTGAAAAAAGGTCAAACTATGACTTAGTTTAAGTATTTCCTCCAGCCTTGCTTAATTTGTCCTCTCTGGGCAGTTGTAGGGACGGGAGTAAAACCTTTAGTGGGTTTTACTGAGCTTGGGATGATTATACACAATTGAAAAGATTTTACAGAATGAACTTTTAAAAAATAAAGGAGAAGTACAAAAGTATATGAGGTGTTTGTATCTTTTGTATAGAAATGTCTTTGTCTTTTTTTTTTATCTACAATCCATTATTTGCGTTCCATTATGACTTTGATGCCTCACATCCCTCTCTTCCAGTGGTGCGTTTATATGTCCTCTGACAGTCCGCCGTTTCATGCAGAATAAGAAACAGAGCGATGAATAAAAGAACGGAGACAGATAAAAAGCAATGGGATGGGCAGCTCTAAATGGATATGTCAGGATATCTCTGTGTGAGGCTAACTCTGTAGGCTGACATTTCACTCTGCTTTATGTAACGGTAAAAGCTGGCAACCATAAAAGATTGGCTACAGATAAAGTTACTATGTTTACTTTGGTTGTGGTATTGTATGGTTTCAACTTGCTGTGGATTCATTATTTCAAGATTTCATATTCTTCCTTATTTATGTATGTTGGTAAAATATTTACATTTACATTTACATTTATTCATTTGGCAGACGCTTTTATCCAAAGCGACTTACATTGTTCTACAGTAATTACCAGTGTTAGACACTGGAAGCAAGGTGGGTTAAGTGTCTTGCCCAAGGACACAACGACAGTATGAACTGTGGGGAGAGTGGGAATCGAACCGCCTACCTTTCGGTTGAAGGACGACCACTCTACCCACTGAGCTACTGCCGCCCCCAAAATATATGTATAATGTAAGGACGGTGAGTGTTAAGTGATTATGTAGTCTGAATCTGGCCAACCTTTTAGTGCCGCTGGAGTCAGTGAAGGAGGCTGACATGTGCTACACGAGAATGAGGATAAGAAGGGCAAGTGGTCCCCAAATGCCAGTGTAAACCAAATTGTCGGTAATAATCATGAAATATATTTACTCAAGGAAAACCTGGCTTTTCAGAAAAAGTCAACTGCAGTTTCATAATATTAGATTTTCAGTTTTAAGTAACAAGAAACTTAACCTGTGTTTACCTCTGATTATGATCAGTATCTAAGCTGAATATAGATTGTTTTACACAGTGTAGTTGCTGTGGACATTATGCCACACATTGTTGTTACCTGTTGATACCTGTGACTACAGTGCCACAAGGTCTAAATGGTGAGTGAGTGACGTGAATACCAGTTTGTTAGATGTCGCTTTTAGATGTCTTATATAGATTTAAAAAGTTGTTGGGGTGTACTTAAATCCACGCAAAAGTGAATAGCTGGAATGTGTGCTCAAAAAGTAACACAAGTGTGCCTCTCTTCCAGCAGTGCTCAGTTTGTCAAAACAGTTACAGGAGGTTATGGACTGGACTGGGTTCCATGTAGCTGTAAAATGTTCTAAGACAAATGGTTTAAAGAAATAATAGACAAATGAAAATATAGCTTTGACACATGTGTTCCATTATATCCAATCGCTTAATTCAGTATTATACACAATGCTAGTTTAAGATAATTTCAACCCAAGTAAGTATTACCAAATATTAACACACTAGTTCTTAGTATACACTAGTTCTCACATTTCCATAGCGGGTTTTAACATAGTATAGATGACAAATACCTTCAGTTAAAGGGTCTTGAAGTGTGTTCAATAAATGCAAAAGATAGAAAGAAACACAATCTACATATTGAAACCTGGCAATGTTGCGTGCATCAGATCTGAAATGGGATCTGCCTCTGTTACCCATGGCTGCACACATCATCTACCCATCTATCAGCGCTGCTCCACCACGCCTCGCCTTCCCTCCGCCGAGCCATCAATCACCACATTCCCATGCTCTATGGAAATTAGAGGGAGGGGAAAAAAAGGAAATTTAACGGCATTTTAACTTCCACAGTGCTTCCATCTGTCCGTTTAAACGTCCACGCGCCCTCCTACCTCCTCCGGTCCAATCTACTCGCTGAGTAAGGCCGCTCATTTGAATCTATTTAAATGGATATGAGGCGTGTGCATAGGCAAAGAGATTTCACAGCACGGCAGGTCAGCAAATACCAAGGCTGTTCCACCTCACTAACCCCCATCAGGGCCACAGGCAATTAATACAGCCCACAGGTGGCTGACAGAGAGCGGCAGGAGAGAAAACAATGTATCAGCATGTCCCATCTTATCTATCTACCGGTCTATGGGAAATCTATGAGCCAAAGGTGATGAGCCATGGGTGAAAGGAGAGAAAAGAAGGATGAGGTTGTGATGGGAGAGTGGAAATAAGGCGTAAGTAGAGGCGATAAAATTAGTGCTGAGGGAAACAATGGTGGTCCTTTAGGAAGAACGAAAAGGACAGTTGGAGAACCAGTGATTGAACTGAATCGGAGTGGTGTAGTGGTGGAAGAGGAAGTCAAGGTTAATGAACAATGGCTCCTTTTGACTTGCATGTGACATGCTTTAGTTTTAGGATACATTGTGTAAACTGTTTGAACAATAGAACCAAATACTGATTGATCTAATCTTGATTAAGGATACAAATATGCAAGGTCCGTCGTTCACAAAAAAAAAAAAAACGCACACAGGAATTATTATATAAAATGCAGACTAGTGACAATATTCTGGATTTAAACCTGACTGAAGAACAGGTGTAACCAAAATGTAAGATAATGTCATTTCCAGACACATTTAACCTACACAGGAATCTGTAAATAAGATTGCGTACCACATGATGGAACTCTAACATTCAGCAGGAGTCTTACAGTATACTGCCATTATAGGCAACAGTAAAAGTCTGTAGACTGGCCCATACAGCTGTGTACAGAGGATGGCTTTAACATTAACCGAACATTGACCAAACCTATGAGCTTACATGTTTGCTTGTCCATATAACACACATCACTGTCTGTGTATATCGATCGTCAGGGAGGTCACTGCTTATATAATGACCAAGGTATTTAATCTCATGACGGATGTTAAGAAAACTGCAAACTGTAGTGTGTAATCACTCCCAAACACTCTTTCCATTTGACCTAAACATAAATAGACATTCAAAGATCTATAGAATCCATATAAACTCCATATTATTTTCTACACAAACGTAACTGCCCAGGGAGAACAGACTGAGAACTGCTGAAGGAGACACACACTCATGTTTCTTGCTTATTGTCTCAAGTTTTTAGGCTTTTGTAAACTAACTTACTAAAGTGAGATCCCCACTAGATCTATTTCTACTGTGTGTTTTCAGAAACAACAGTATTACCATCACTGAGCAGCGGTGTATTAGCTGCAGTACATTGTGGTTTTAATTCAAGGGTTGTAGCCACAGTGTACAACAAATGTCTGACAGCGCCAGGATCGGTGAACCACTTTTTGGGCAAAGTCAAAGAGCAAGCTACAGAAAACTTCATTCTCTGGTCATGCATTGTGACAGGTTGTAGCCAAATCAAGTTGAACAGTGTTACATTTAATAGTCTTATCTATCTTTGCAGGGGCTTAAAAAGGAGGAGTTTGAGGATTGTGGAACCTGCACTTTTGCAATGTTACAAAAAGGCCACTCCATCTTTAACTAACAAATGGCTGCTCTGGAGTTACATTTTTCACCTACACTATTGTTCTTAGGCTGTGAACCCAGCACATGTATAATATAGTCAGAAGTGGGTAGAGTAGCCTAAAATTGTACTCAAGTAAGAGCAGCGTTACTTCAAAATAATTGTACTGAAGCAAAAGTAAAAAGTAGTTCTCCAAAACATTACAAGTAAGAGTAAAACAGTATTTGCTTATAAGACTACTCAGGTACTGAGTAACTGTTTGATCATAATGCCTGATTTTTATTTTTATTTAATTTTTATTTTCATGACATAAAACTTTTGAAACCAGTCCCTCCGGTTGGTCTGTGTGTGTTCATCCTTTTCACTTCAACACTTGAAACAGTAGCCTCTGTCATTTTTCATGTTTTTGTTGCGTCTGCTGTGTGTGAAGAGCAGTGTTCGGCAAGTTATTTGTAAAATGTAGTAAGCTAAGCTACCAGTTACTCTACGTTAAATGAAACTTCACTAAAGCTTCTCCCTAGAGAAATGTAGCAAGCTAAACTTCAGCTGGCTTGGTCACGGTCTGGCCAAATAATCCTCTCTATTTTTTATTAGCTCCCTTTAATTTTAATTAAAGACTAGTGAATGCCGTTGTGGTTTTATGCTTAAGTTTTGTTTCTCTCAAGCGGTGTTTTACTGCAGCGGTGGTCATGTGACTACTGAGCTACGTATGATTGGTGAAACACAGTCATGTGGTAGATCCACTGAAGGCAAAAATAAAGTGTAGAATGTGTAGAAAAAAATGGTTAAAAAAAATTAAAGTAACTTGTTGAGTAATGTAACTAAGAGTAAGAGTAGCACTACTTCTTCACAAATCTACTCAAGGAACCTTTTGAAAAAAAAATTCTGCTAAGAGCAGTTTTACTGCTCAATACTTTTTACTTTAACTTAAGGAAATGTAACGGAGTAAATGTAACTCATTATTACCCACTTCTGATTATATGATACAAAAATGTATTCTCTGTTTGTTGCACAAAACCGACAGCCACCTAATCGTAGATCCCTTTAGCAATTATAGTTATATTTGCACATATCATATTTTCTGTATTTTACAGACTGAATATTGCAACGTATTTTATTACCTATACATTGTACAATTTTTGAATTGCAGTTAAACTGTTTGTGGGAAAAAGTTCTTCTATAGTTTTATATATTCTATGCAGTTTTTAGACATAATGTAACTATCAATAGATTGGGTTGCTAAGAAAGAATTTGGCCTCTGGAGACTGTACCAGCAGAGACCAAGACTAGACTTGCTTTATGACTTGATTAAGTTAAAGCATTATACATATTTCCATTACATTAAGACAAAGCAAGTGTTTTAGGAAATCTCCTCATTACCTAGAAAGTAATTGTTTGGTTGTTGGAATACCCCATGGATTTGACCTATTTCTGCATTGTGCACTTACTTGTTTTTCAATGATTTAATGAAAAATGCACCAGAGCCCCCCAAAAAACGTTAATAATAGGCTTACATAATGAAATTGTTTTGTACACTAAAAGATTCCTGTCCTAAGTGGACTCTGTGATTGAAAATGCCTCAGTGTCCCAGCTGCACTAAGTCTGTATAAGTGTCAGCTTTTAACTGCATTAACCACATCCTAATGTTCCAGGGGTATGGAGGCCACTAAAAACAGGAAGCGCTCATGTCCTTAATAACCGCTGGACACCTGCTCCAGAGTAGTTGGGCTGGTTTTGGAGGACTCCACATTAATCTATCTGAGCTCGGAAAAGCGTTCCATAGAAATAGCCAAAATAAAACATCCACTTTTGTTTTGTTTACGGTGCTCATTAACCACCGACACAGATGTAAACACACATGTCAGTGCTTAAATGGACTAAACACATTTGTATTATGCCACTTAGTTTCTAGCAGTCTTATTTGTGAGTTGCTTTGGTCTCTGTCTTGACTTAATTTTTTTGAATAAAAAAATCCTAGTCTTTCATAGACTTGGATTAGTCTATGAGTCTACTAGGAGTGTGCCATCTGGGCACACTTTCTAACTTGGAGTGTTTTTTGTTGTGTTCATGTGCTTCCAACTTGGAAGGGTGGAGTACAGGTGTAGTACTACAGACAAGTCAGTATTAAAATTTGCTCTTTATTGTACAAAGGCTTACTGCTAATAAAGAAGATAACGTACAATGATATATTCTTTCTGTTTTAAAGCAAATGTTTGGAAAAAGCATCTGGACCAGATTCTTTTACTCAAACCTTTGCTTCAAGATGTCCTGGATGACTGAGAACCTTCGCAGACACTTTCTGTTTTAGTTTACGAGTACAAGATCGCATGATATCACCTTCCGTGTACCCGCATTGATTTAATGTGTTAAATAGAATAGCTTTGTTTCAGTTCAACTGGGTCTCACCTGGATTGTGGACGAGAATACAGAGCTGAAATTGGTGGTATGCTTTAAAAAGGTGGAGCAGTCAGCTGATTGGAAGAAATCGTGAAATAATTTGTGGCATTTGGTAAGTAATAGCTTTTGTTTGGTGACTCGACCATGCGGCCCATTTTTCCTCAAGTTCCTCCTTATTGTGCATCTTGAAACAGCCACACCACTCTTTACTGGATACTAGTACTGTATTTCAGCTGAAGTTATTTGTGGGATTTTCTTTGCATCCCGAACAATTTTCCAGGCAGTTGTGGTTGAAATTTTTGTTGGTCTACCTGACTTTGGTTTCAACAGGGTTCTTCCTAGAGTTTGAAAACTGTTGATTGGCATTCTCAATTCCTTGAATATATTTTTATATCCGTTTCCTGTTTTATACAGTTCAATTACCTTTTCCTGCAGCTCCTTTAACAATTCTTTAGCCTTTTCCAGGACTCAGACAGAAAAATAGGGCAGCACTGGATGAAAGATGCAAGGGTCTGTCATGAGCCTAGCAACGCACTGACCTTTAAAACATACACTGATTACAAGCAAACAGATCACAGGTGAGGATGGTCACCTTTAGTAACCATTCAAATCTGTTTGTGTCACTTGTGTTGATGTTATTAGGCCACAACTCTTGATCAGGGTCATTTGGGTAGTTTCTGTTGTCATTATGATTTAAAAAGAGTAAACACAGTTGTTTGACAGTAAATGGATAATAGAATAAAATTTACCCAACCACTAACTACGAGTGAAAGAAAATATTTGGTGTTATCATTCATGTTCTCTGAAAAAAGGTAAAAAAAAATACAAATTCGGCCAGGTTAATAAAGGTAACTTATGAGCACAACTGTATATTGCAGTGACTAAGTTGTGCCCGAGGAAGATCCATAAGGAATCAAAACATTGTCAGTCAATAAAGTGGAATATATGGAGTATACCTCTTTTTTTCTGAAATGTCTGTTTTTCCCAACTTTTCCTAATGCAAAGAGTGATTATCCACAACTAAATAAATTTTTGTCACTCCACAATGACTGTCTATTAAGTACATTTTGTCATGCACCTTGTCCAGGCAGTTATTGTTAGAAAGCCCTAAAACACATAATATATTCTTGAATGATTGCGATGCAAAAATAGCAAAAGATAATGGCATTTAACACAATTAACCTCAAAGATGTCCTCTCATTTTTCATAAAGTAATTATATCGAGCCCAGTGGTGAGTGGGTGAAAAATGTGAGGAGACCACAGAGGGCAGGTGTTGCGTGGGGACTTCTTCTGAGAAAGCCGCCGAAAATGAGTCACTGTCCCTTAATACAGCTGAGCCGGACCCGACACGCTCTCCATTGGAAAAAGCAATCACAACTTATTTCACCGCATCCTCAGTGGGAATAACCACGTGAACCTGTCCACTTTCAGTAATCAAACCATCACATCTAAACTTTCTATGACCGATCAAAGCTTGCTTTATATTTCTAATGACGTAAACTGCACTTTTTATTGTCCAATAACAGCAGGATTTACCCACCAATTACGAAGCAGACTCTATATTTATTGCTCCGATTTAGGGCATTTTGAGCGATCTTTAGACCTGAATGCACATTTTTATGCATAAACAGGGCGTGTGTTGACACAATAAGACCAAAGGATATCCAAAAGCCTCCAGTGCACCTGCTCATTAAGGCTTTCCTTCCCGCCAGACGAAGGCCAAGCAGCTGGAAGGACTGTGTTACTAAGAATTAATCCAGTATCACCTATGAATAGATCAGAGTTTCCAAATGTGTCTCTGTGTAAACGTAAACCATGTCTGCGCACCTGTTGTAAACACTATTGTCTGCTTTATTTGTGAGTTAGAAAAAAAGGTCAAGGCTATTACTGTTGTGGACTAGTTTAGAGCGGAGCCAGTGCTGAAAATGGTGTGACGTTTATTGTTTTTACTAGAAGTGACATCATAGTCAAATATAGAGGAGAACCAACATATGCCAAGGTTCATATTTGTAGCTTGGCAATCCATCCTAACTCTTTTTCTATTCCAGTCAAAGAAGTTAGTCTGATCCTTGATGATTTGAGTTGGATCTCAGTGGCAATCTGCTTTTTCTCTTCTTAAAGACAGATGCAATACTCATCACTCTAGTCCCTGATGCACCTCCTCAGATCTTTGGTGAAGCCTGTTTTCTTGCCAAGCTGGATTGTGCTCTGGAGAGCTAGCAGTTATTCCCTTATAAATTGCCTTTCCAATGCTGTAACCATGGTAATGCATTTTTTCTGACAAAGGGACTCAGATTGAACGACGTCTTGATGCAATTGGATAGACAAACACCCTAGCAGAATTTAGGGGGCAGGACCAACATACACAGAATAAACTGCCTCTTCTGGAAGCAAGCAATTTGAAAAACATACAAACCAATCTGGGCCAGTGTTTGTAGTTATTACCCTGAGATTTATGCAGATGACCTGGAAGTATTTTTAATTTAAACACATTTAAAGCGCTGCTTTAGCTCAGTGCAACAGGGTTACTGTAGAAATAGACGTTGTCGTCTCATAAACGAGGCTGGTATCTTTAAACAGAGAGTTCATATGGAGCTGGATCAGATAAAAGTTGTGGGCTGCTGCAAAGAAAGTAACTTGGTTGGCGTCAAGAGAACTTGTCTTCTCTCCCTCATAATGCTCCTGCTGCAGCAGTACTCACCCATCAGCTGAGCAGCAGCAGGAGCAGAGTCTGCGCACTGAGCACTTCACAGAGCAGCTGGTACAGAACAGACATGGCATACAATTCAACGCAGCAGACTCTTAAATATTAATCTAATACGAAATACTACGGCAATTAGACTATGTCCTAAATGTGCGGGAAACACTGGAATATCTTCAATAGGTTGTTGCACATATTAAAGGAACAAAGTCTCTTAAAGAAGAACAACCTGCTCTTTTCTGTCCTGAAAAAAGATCCTGCACTCTGTTCTTTAGCCCCTCCTCTGACTTCTCAGATCTTAGGGATTTCAGTTTTTTTATGCTTAGCAGGCTTGTGTTCTGGAGCACTATCAGTTGTTCTCTCAATAAAACATTGCTGTCACCATAGCAATGCAATTCTTTAGACAGATGGAGAAATATAGTGTAGAAATGCATTTTTTTTCAACAAAATAATTCCATCTGACAGAACATACGCACAAATTAATACAATAAAATGTCACAAAGCTACGTTCTCTTCGACATACTTCATCCTAATTGACGCACAGCAAAGGCATCAGTTATTGTCTGTTTATGGAAAACAGATGGAGTCGATCACAACACACAACTGTAAAAGCACTGGATGGATGGAGTCTGGAGCTGAATGAATGGAGCGAATGGAGGATGATTAAACGAGTGGAAGGCGTGAATGTGGGCCAGGAGGGTGTGATCATCTGTCTCTGTGCCATCCGTCCCACTGGGGAGAGCAGAGAGCGAGATTAAGAGGATCTATGATGTATTTTGACCCATATTCATACTCTGATGTTTGCTGACCCACATATACCTAATACATATCCTCGTTTCATACCAGAGTGTTCAGCCGGACGTACAGATGTTTTGATGTACTTATATGTGTGTATGTACAAGACTGTATAAAATACGCTTGTAGTAAACTGTGTTAAATGAACCTGTCGTGTTCACTGCAGGACAAACGCTTACCTCATCTGACCTTACCTCTTTGACCAGTTGGAGTTTTGACATATGTGTTTGTCTTTAGCCTGCCTATTGGTTAAAACATAGTAGTTTTACTGAAAGTATGACGAGAGAAGGAAAAAAAGAAAACCTACCTCAATTTTAAGTCTTAAAAAGAAGATGGGTTTCTTTGTTGAGGCAACATTTATAAAAAATGTTCCTCTGCTCTTATTTTTCTAGTGGACAAAAACTATTTTTATCATGCTCATAAGTGGCTTTAATTTGTCTTGGAATCTTTTTTAAATTTGAGAAATGGAGAAATGTCCCTTTCCTTTTGCATCATCCAAAACATTTTTAATGATAAGTTCCAGGGCCACCGTAGATATGTGCATACGCAAAACAACAAATTAATAACTGTTCAACCCTTTTCTTAAGACGCACAAAGCATGTCAGAGAAAGTTTAGGACTCAATGTAAGTGGACTGACATTAAACCAAACTAAACTAAACTACCTTTTTCTTGACAAATTGACATGTGTCAACACCAAACACAGGGATATTTTACCTCCTTGTGTTTGCCCTCTGCTCGTCATGCTCTTCTTCTTTTTGCTCCTTTTGGATGATGCAGATGTTAAGGTTTTCTATGGTAGCATTAACACATACCAATGAGAAACAGACCAACCACACTGCACATTTGCTACATACATACATACATAAGTAAATAACAAGGTAATATACACCCAGTCTCATGGTACAACAGGTAAAGCCTTAGGTGGACAAAGAGGAAAAAGTGAAAAGGGGTTTTGATCTCAATAATTGTATATAATTGAAGCTATAGATTTACACATACTTACATACACAGAGGAGCAACAATTAAAGCTGCATGCTCCAGGGTCCAATGTGTTAGCTGTGTTATCTAAAGATAAATGTGGCAGGCATGTCAACATCCAATCGTACATCATTTATCAGTGCAGTGTGCATCTTTTGGCCTGGAGTCAGCAGAGTGCCGTGATTCCTGCCTGTTCTTACAACACCTGTCAGTAACTGAGACGAGCTGTCACCTTGAACCGTTGTCAGGCCCGAGGTGGGACAGCCTCAGAGCTGTGAACACACTGCTCTTCTGAACACTTGTGTGGCCTACTTACACATTTGTCTCTTTATACATAACAACTCTGCACTCGCGAGCATCGCCTTGTTAGCTATAGCTGTCAACATGTGCTACTTCAAGGTGATACTATTCTAACGCAGCTGGTACAACTGAGAAGACAGTTTTCATACGGGTCCAAGCTGTTTTTTAAATTAAATCATCCTTGTACATTTAATATAAAGCTCTGGATGTCACATTTATTTTAATCCTCAATATTGGCAGGAAAAAGAGAGAAAAGGAAGTTAATTGATCTATTTTCATTTTTACGTATTAGGCCACAAAACAACGGGCATTAGTTATTAGCTTTAGCTAACAATTAGCTATGTTAAGGACTATTCTCGAGAAGATTGTTTGGTCTATAAAAGTTTAAGAATTGTTTTGTTTTATTCTTGTCCATGCTGGATCTGAAGTCTACTGCACAACAATTTTTTACAATGAAACAAAAGATGTTTCTCTATATATTCATATAGTGAGCAGCACCGTGCACCGCTAAAAAACGACTTGGAAATAACAAATATGAGGCATGTGTATATTAACAAAGAGTGACAAATTGTCACTCTCAGGCAAAATTAAATGCAATAGTGTCACAAATGTGCCCACATAAATCAAACATAAATCATCTTTGCATTGATTGGTTTATTGTAATAAAACAGGGCATAAGCAAAAGATTAA
Source organism: Neodontobutis hainanensis (assembly GCA_024349245.1). Lineage (NCBI taxonomy): Eukaryota > Metazoa > Chordata > Actinopteri > Gobiiformes > Odontobutidae > Neodontobutis > Neodontobutis hainanensis. The sequence goes on along the minus strand of JALDNG010000087.1, from coordinate 575,331 downwards.
GTAGTTTGACTGAATCAAGGCTATAAATTAGCAAGCTAGATCAACACAAGAAACACAAAACTCTGAATGTTTCTTAACTTAAAAAATTACCCTCTTTATTTGGAGCTTTATATTAAATAAAGTTCACATAGATCATTTCTTTTGTGTATTCCCTTTGTTTTAATATGACACAAGGAGGGTTATTGGTAGGACCCATTCCCACAAATCCACTTGAAACTGAAAATAAGCTTACTCAAATCTGTTTTTGTACAGATTGAGCTATAGAAGGAGCACTGTCAATATGGCGGAAAGATGCAGCCCTATAGATATAGAAGGCATAAATTTCTCTTCTCTCTGTTGTCCCCTGTCCTTGTGCTCACCCTGCTCCTACAGCAATGCCCCTTGATGGTTTAATGGCTAATGCTGTGTGCTCGTGACACTAAATCCCTGCTGGCATCAGTTCAATACAACAACAGGAGTCACTGAGAGAAAACGATCTCGATTAACGATTAAGAATAAAGAGTGACCAGGTGACCAGGCCGGAGGAAGGTTGGAGCATTTCCAGCACACTGCACAAGTGAGGCGATACAAGCTGTCACTGTGTGTCACAGGCACGACGACTACTGCTAAAAATAAGAAAGACACATGACTGACCGTAACCAAGGGCTTTAAGGTGACTCAATACATATCAAACTATAAATGTGACACTTGAAGGACAACAGCTGATTTGATCTTAAAATACTCTATTGATCTTGTCACTACCCCCCCCCCCCATGTAGGATGTTCTAGTTTTGTGCTCTCTCTCACCAAGCATCCACAGCTTTTGTCTTGTCCTTTTGCATTTAATGTAATATTAAATGCAATGTAATATTTTGGATGTTATGTTTTATTTTTATATACTTAATTAGTTCTTAATTTATACATGATGAGATTATGTTATGTGTTTTAAGGGTTTTATACCTATGCATGGTTTATAATCAAGTAGGATGTTATATGTAATACATCTAGAAACATATTAATAGGGAAAAGAAAACATAATGTCAGAGTGTATTGTTTTTACATGATAAGTTTAATGAACATACACACAGGGAAGATCGGGTTAAAGATAGGAGACATGTGCCTGGGGTCAGAAGGTAACTGGGACAGAGGTTACAACAGAAAAGTGGGGGCATTAAAATGGAGGGGATGCACAGTGAAGAGGTTGTAAATTGTAAAAGCTGTCATGTGAAAAAGTATAAAAGTCCAGTTTGAAGAGACAATCTTTAGTTGAGCTGGGGGATAGTCTACTCGTGTCGTTTTATTGTTGGGGTTGTGAACAATAAAAGACCCCATGTCCTGGAGATGGTTGTGCGTTTGTGAATTATTCCATACGATGGTGCATCTGAAGGCTGAGCGGTCAGTTTCAGATAATTTTGCCTCAACACTACATATGGTCTCCCTTCTTGTCCAAACCTTGAGCCAGATTACAATTGGGGGCTCATCCAGGATAGTTCATGACAGTCCATAAAGATATTGCATATAGTAGAATACAGCATTTCCTTTCTTATTCTCTGATGATGTTGAAGGTGCCCTTTTGTGTTTTACAAACATGTAAGGGTGCACTCACACTAGGGCCAGTTCGTTCATTATGTGCCTGAGTACGAGGGCCCTCCCTGTCCTGTTCCCCAATGGTTTACACATTTTCACAAGCATCTGCTCAGGTAAAACTATTAACTGCTGCTTTAGTCAAGAGCAACAGCCTAAAGAAAATTTATATTTATATTGCGCCTGGTCAAATCAACGATAGATAAAAGTTTATCTAAACATCATTTAGACATGGTTGTACTCCTGCATGTAATTGTGCTGTGCCTCGGCCCTAGTATGTGCATGTGCCTAGTACAAATTTACTTATTTGGCATCAAAAGCAAAACATGCAGTCTTTTGCTAAACTTGTAAAATTGCTCCAAAGTCTTGAACTTCTCTAAGTCCAACATGACTTCCAGAAAATGACTTTTAGCTGACTCAGCAGCATTGGCAGAAGTGAGCAATTATTGTGGTGGCTGAGAAACTCTGTTAAAACTATGAGACAACTGTGGAATGAGGGGTTTCCTGGGAAAGTCCTGTTTGTTTTGGGAAGGTTTAAATGTTCAATCTAACTCTAGTGGGGAAAAAAAACTTAAACTTGTTCTGCTTCCAAGGGATGCTCAGTGCGGTTCAATTAAGGTGAGAATGCAAAGGGGATCAAACAATGACCCTCACTGACCTAAAACCTTCTTACACTATTTTGACCAATGACAACAGACAACAACCACCAACCAATAAACGCAGCTCACTGACCAGTTTGCTTTAGGACTGACAAAGTTCATTAGTCCAGACACTTTCCTTTTTGACCATTAAATGATACAATTCTGTCATTGAAAATCTCCGCAGACACTTGAAAGAAATATAAAACTGGAGAGATTACACAAACTCAGAAAAACATATTTGACAAAGATTTACACTAAGGTTACAACAGCTCATATGGACATAAACACCTATAAACCAGTATTGTTCCAAACCAAAGTCTGTTTAGACTTTGGGTGAACACTTTGTGCCTCCCTGTGGTTGTACATTAGTATGCTGTAATGTGCACTGTCTGTTTCATATTGAAAATAGAGTGCTTGTAATTCATAATGACAAACTGTCACATGTAATCCGTGCGTCCGGTTGATGCTTGTGTATAATGTATGTGGCTACTGTACAAAGTGATTCAGCAGTCAATATCACAGGCTCTTACCCTTTATTACTTTTGACACCCCCAAAATAAATTGCTGCTACTGACCCCTGGCTCTGAGGGGGTAACACACAGATGAATGTGCACCCACAGGTTCTGCCGTAGGGTATCAGTCGAATGACAAGTTCACCATGAGGACTTTGTTTAGTTTAATAAATGTTTTTTTTTTTTGCACACTTAGTAAGTGTAGAGGACCAGGGAAATGTTCTAGTTTATGTAGCAACCTATACTACATACTTCACCACCAGCTCACATTTAGGGCGGCTAAACCCTGGGCTGGCATTGGCCCCCCTCATAAATTGTGGGCTATTGCCCTGAAAACCCATCACATTGAGCCGCTTCTGTTATGAGTAAAAAACTCCCCCCGATGACTGCAGCTTTAGCCTCTTTACAGGGCATTAGTTAAGGGCAGTGGCTCCTCTTTAAGGAATATCTGCAATATTAGTGCTGTGTGTTTTTGCGATGCTTCGGCTCCTCAACAGTTATCCCAGTCTGAACCAGGTTTACTCATCCCTAAAACAATAGCAGGGGCATAAAACACATTATTCTAAGAAGTTTTGTAAACTTATACCATATCTGTTCACATGCACAAAAAAAGAAACAAAAAGCTCAAAACTACTCATGCCACCTTAAAATTTTATATTCTCCAAAATAAAGGCCATGTCATAAAACTATGGTTTGGCAACAGTACTATATATGAAAGCTAAAAGTGCCCCGAGGTTTATTTTCAATTATAAGCCGCACTGATCATGCACAGTTCGTATGATAACATCAATTGGCTATATAGCCATTATCTTTTAACATTTTTATCTTTAATCACATGCAACGGAAACTAATGACTTGACTAACCTCTTCACCAGGTCACAACAGGCCTCCTCTGATCAGAAAGAAGATATTTTACAAATTCCTTGTGATTATGTCCAGGAGCGAAGTTCATCTGTGGTTGTTTCAGTAAGTGTGTGACTTATGACCGAAGATACACAGCAGTCGAAAACACAAGACAATTCTGGCCCCGGGCTCCACCAACAGCTAACGGAGCGACGGAGTGTCTGGATTATGAATTGAAGTGTGTGAGGAGTTCTATAGGAGCCACTGTACCTTCACTGCAGTAACCTTTAGTGACAGACTGTCTCATTGAATTACTAGGGGCTGTTTCATTGTGAACATACAAAAAAATATAGCATACAGTCACTTTGACTGAGGCATGTGAACCGCTAAGAGGTTACGGTGTGTATCTTTAGCCCCAAGCTTGGGGCAAGATACTGAAAAACATTGCAGTTGTTAATATTCATCTTTTTGACATAAGTAAAAGGGCTATGGTTGCCTTTTAAACAATGCTGGTCCCTAAAGAACTATATTTACATCAAGCGTTAAGAGTCTCATACACTCGCAAAACTCTCTCACACGCCCAGGTGGCAGCCACTAGAGGCAAGGTCAAGTTCAGGTTCTTGCCCAAGGACACTTTGACGTTGAGGATGGTAGGAGTCTGAATAGAACCTTCTGGCTTTTGGACAACAATTTACTATTGCAGCCCACAACATAAACTGTCAAAAAATGTTTCAATACCATACGTTTAGAAGAGATATTATGTATATATCTAATATCTAATAATAGCTCCTCTAGCTTTTCTGACAGTAAGATGGTTATGAATATGAACCTTAGGCTATTTGCCTTTTGACTCTGGGAACAATACATTTTATTCATTAATAGTTGAATGCTTTGGGTCAAAGAGATAATTATGTTAAGAAAACGAAAGCAGTGCATGTAAGCTGCTATGGTATCAATTATTTGGTTCAATTAATTCAAGTATTTGGATAAATAATGTCACTGCCTATTTTTAAAAGGTCGGCAACACAGTTCAAATAAACAGATAACACAAGATTCTCTGTTGAAATAACATTAACATCTAGAATTAAATTAAAAAGGATAGTTTGTCTGTCCTAACAAGCGGGGGGAGAAAAGAGCAGGGGTGGGGGGGGTCGCTAAAGTTATCTTGACAGCGCTAACACAAAGCTTACATACAAATGACCTGAGTTCTTCACAGAGATGGTGATTCTTGCGCTAATATTGAAACGACAGATATTGGATTATGTGAAGAACTTAACCAAACCGAGTAAAGTTCAAACAGCTGCAGAGAAAACAAGGTTTCAGTTCCAGACGCACAGCGTTCTGGTCATCAGCTCACCACAGAGACCACACTGAAAATGTTCGCACAACGGGGCGCTCTGGACCTGACACTGGGGTCACCTGGAGGGTCAGGTACAGGTGTGAAAGTTGGGGAGGTATGTTTATACAACCAGGGCACACAGATACTATTAATGCATAGTCAAGTCCTAGTAGATGTGTGAAAGTGGCTTCAGCTGTCACAGGCATGGATGGACATGCCCACTCAAATAATCGAGGCAAAATAAAAATAATTGAGGCATTTTTCTAATTGAATTACTCAATTTATTCAATGAATCGTTTCCGCCCTGGTAGGTTATAGTGAAGTACACAGAACCTTTTTGTAGGTCTGCTTCCCTGTGTTCATTGACATTATTCCAAACTGCGTTCTTTTCAGACAAATATTTTAAAGCGTACAGTTTTCCTCTGGCCCAACTCTCCACACACTCCCATAAACTCAATTTGTCTGCGGCGTCTGCAGCTGGGTCCAGGGCCCTCAGGGTTTTGAAATATAACACCATCACCATTTATTACAATCTTGGCCCCATCGCTCTCTTCCTTTTCTCTGTGCCACTGTTTTAAATCATGTTAGTGGCAAATGGAGAGCACAGAACAGTGGATCCAGAGCCATGAGGTCATACAGCACTCAAACACACGGTGCACTTGACATATGAAGAAATCATGGTTTGGGCTTTCCAGAATTAAAATAATGTTGTTTAGTAGTAGGCATCTCTCTCTCTTTTGTGTAGGTTTTGTTATAGTCCATAACAGAAAATCTAATATATAATACAGAGATATTATTCTACTCAACAAGGTCAAGTATCTTCAGTTAGAGCAGATAAAAAATACACTTAGTTTTTAATGTTAGTCATTAATGTCTGCTGTTAGAAATGTTCTTTAAAGTCTATAGTGCAAGTTGTAGTTGGCAGTTTAACAAAATGATCACAATGTCAAAACAATGTTTATATTAATAGTGAATAATCAAAATAACAGTGAATTACTTCATGTTTATGTTTGTAGAACTGCCCAGAGAGGACAAACTGAGTACTGCTGGAGGGGAAGTGCATTCTCACTTTGTAAAATCTCTAGTGGACCTAATGGGTTTGTTTGTAGACAATATTATGTTCCTGCAGGGTTACCATTGCTCTTTACATGCTCGAAAAAAAAAAAAAAAAAAAAATGGCATTTTCTGAAGCCTATGGGTATTAGAAGAACATGAGTTTTTTAATGTTTTTGTTCAACTCGCTGTGTGTAGTCAGCAGCCAGTACTTTTCTGGGATTCGGCTGTTATTTTATTGTTTTCACTGAGGACAGTGTATTTGAACAACGCTGGGTGTAACAACAAAAGGTACGCAGAATCATGTGTAGTTGTCAAGTGAGTACGGTGTCCTTGTGTAAATTCTATGGTCAAACTTCAAGAAAATCTTTGTGTTTTGGTGAAGTGTGCATTTTTCGAGGCAACTAACCAAAACTACTAACCAAAACAAACAATACAACAATAGCGTGTACTGGAAATGTTGACCCATATCATAGCCATGGGTAAGGAAGAGGTCCTGGCAATTTTCCTGGCAACGTTTCCGGACATAATATGTTTTGTAATGACAAGTCGTTGGAGGCACATATTCAATTTACAAATATGTTGTTATTTGTACAAAGTTTGCTATGGGACGACGGTCGCCCAGCGGTAGAGCGGCCGTCCTTCAACCGGCAAGTGGGCGGTTCGATCCCCGCTCGAAACTTGCTACCCTGCCTCCAGTGGTGTCAACGGTAACACTGGTAACGCGCTTTGAGTGCCTACTAGGTGGAAAAGTGCTATATAAGTAATAAAAGTTAGCCCCCTTTTGTAACCCTACCACTGTTGCTCATCATATTGTTAGTTTATAGTTTATAGTTTCTTTGAGACTTGAATAACAAGAAAGAGAAAATGTTGAAAATGTAAATCAGAATGAGGAAGCTTTCTGTCTGCTTTTATCAACCAACAAGTCAACCTGGACTTATGCAGAAATCCTCTCATCCTATAGACTCATCATAATCCTGCCATGCATCTACAAGCTAGATCGAGTTTAAATCTGTGGAGTTAATTTAACTAATTTGCAGCTAAATCCTAAAAGCTTTCATCACACAAAGTAACGACCGCACTTGTGTCGCCGAGTGTGTTAAAAAGTAAGCATCACCCCTGGACAAACTATTTCCAACATGTCATCTGTTTCCACAGTGACCCACTCATTCAGCTGAAGAAGGCAGCTCTGGTGAGTGCGTCTAACAACTGTGGTAAAGCCGGGCCTCACTCTTTAGTATTACGGTATTAGGCTGATACGGTGTGAAAGGGTCAGTAAATACAACAAAACAAAACCTTTTTAGTCCAATTAAACTAGCCTGGAGAATAATAAACCATCTAAAGATTACATGCTGTCTTAATAAATAAGAAACTATAAATAAATTTCACAATAAAGGCTTTTAACTATTAAGAGAATTTTACCATTACTTTTGAACTCACTCTTCAGATAAATAGTAGCTCTCCTTACGTTGTCCCTCATCTCTGTAACATCTCTTATAACAGTGATATGCTTTTGATTAGTGTTTGGCAAAAGTATAGTCAGGCTCCTGTTGTGATGAGCAGTAAATGCTTAACATATGAATAATAATGTAATGATGTCAGAGGTGATGGTGGCTGTTGAGCAGTTCCTTTTTGTGTATAAAACTGTTTTTGTCGGTGATATGCGTGAGCGTTCATGTTGTTGCTGATTAGCTGTTGTGTGCTGTTGTGTGGAGCAGTATGTGTGTGCGTTTGGAGCGGGGCCTTTTAAACTAGTTTGACACACAAAGTGTCTGACTCTGAGACCTCTTACAGTCTGTGTGCGAGGGTGTGAAGGCCCAGGTCGGACAGTCAGCAATGAATTTATTTGATTGGCAATGACATTTCATTTAAAGAAGGCATTTTCTCACTTTTATTGGGATAAACGTATATATTTGCAAATCAATGCATTGTCAGATAATCACATGAGAGCACTTCACAGGTGTGCGTTAAAGTCATACAGCAGGTGGGTGTCTTATGATCATATCAATCTATATAATTATACATTCCTATTCATGAGCTCTCTCTGTGGAGTCTGCAAGAAAATGGACTTTATGTAACAAGATAAGTAAAATGAAAATGATGTTAGAAGAGGGAGACAGGAGGCACAAAAGTGTGTGAAATACGAGCCGCCACTGAGAGGACAGCGGTCTGCCGGGAATCATTTGGTGAGAGAACATTCTACTCTTCTCAGGATCCTGCGCCAAACCAAATTATTGAAGACAACAGCATTGGTGACACTGAAGAGGCAGAGATGAGGAAGAGGCGAGAAACGGGCAATAAAAGTGAAATGAAGATGATATTGAGTGTAAATCATTTAGTCGTTTTGATTGTTTCCCCTGCTTTATATTCAGAGCGGTGACAAAGCAACGCGCGATAACAGGCAACACACACAGGTCTTTGACGTTACAGAGACATAAGTCAGAGAGATGAAGCAATCACAGTTATTTTATACAACTGTTTTATATCCATTATTGTGTCACATTCAATATTCACCATTCCTAGGTTCAATATTAAAATGATTTATATAGTATATACTATGTTGTAAAGTAGGAAAGCTTTTTTATATTGTTAGCATGCTAGAAGGTTGGCTAAATGTTTAGCATACACATGCTAAGTAGTTAGAACTATTTGTAAACTGTAGGAAAGATAAGGCCTAGTCCACACAAAGCCGGTGCATTATCCCTATCCGATATTTTTTTTTCCTTGTTCTAAAAAAAAAATTTCGTAAACACAGCGTCGTCTCAAGAAATATCTGCGTACACACGAATCCACTTAAGCTGACTGAAAACAGTGTAGTATATATGCCAGACCAGTATGGAGCGCTGTAATTCTGCCACAAATATACACTATACACGGAGAAGAAGACATTGAGCATGATGTAATGACATCATTGTTTCAAAAAATATACGGATTGGCTGTTCACACAAAACCACAAGGGTTTCGTTTTCAGATTTATCCACTTTAGAACCCGGTTTCAAAAAATAGTGGATTCAGTCTCCCAAAACTCCGGATCCGTGTGGACTAAACGCAAATACGATAAAAAATGTATACGTATACACTGATACGCAATACAACTCAAGCACATTGGCTTGATTGGATTTTTATATGACATTTATATTGTCCTTTAACATGTCTGTGAAGGGTCTCAGTCATCCAGGTCATTGAAGAAAAGATGGGGGTCAAACCCCTCCCTCTAGAGCTATAAGCTCAGCTCTCTTACCAGTGGATCTCAGAATTGATAAAGTCTCTTGGAATTAGAGACAAAATGTCTTTACTTTGAAAACTGAGTCCAGATTACCTTTTCTTCATTGTCCTTTAATCTTATTGGTTTCATCACAGACAGAAAAGATGATGAATAGACATTTGGTCCAGAAGCCTACTATCAGCATGCCCCAGTCTGATAAACAACAGTTTCATGGGTTTAACAAAAAGGGAGTATTTGTGGTGTTCTGTCCTGCAGCTCACGGATCTCAGACGTCCACCAGCTGCTCTCTGTTGTTCAAAAGCCCAAAGCAGGGGGTGGTTTAAGTTGTTCAGTAAACACTGAAATGATGCAGAGGGCATCAGATGCTGTCTCTGGAAACGTTTTGTTGATGATGTCACACGCAGTGTCTGGTACAGCTCATGGTTGAATGTAACTATGGCAACATGTGACTCTCTGTGTACACAAGAGGTCTCAGTCCCACTGCCATGGTCCCACAGCCAGACACAGATCTTCTCTTTAACTGTAACATGCATCATTTTCTCACACACAAGACAGGCCCTCCTCCTTGACTCCTCCCACTTGAGGGGCTCTGATCAGTGTCAATCCAATTCACAGGACTCAGTGAAAAGTAAAAGGCCGCACTCACAATAGGATTTGTTGTTGTTCCTCACAAGAGCCTCCAGTTCAGTCCTACTACTCAAAGATTTAACATTTCCTATTAAATCTTGTACATCCTGTTCCTCCAGTCCTTCCCAGTTCTGAACCCTCTGAGTCTGTGTCCTTATACAGTTGTGCTCATAAGTTTACATATACAGTTTTTAAGTTTACACACAGAATTTTTGATTTATTTTTTGGGCGATTTTTCAGAGAATATGATTGATAACACAAAAACCTCATTTCACTCATAGTGGTTGGATGAATAGGCGGCAGTAGCTCAGTGGTAGAACAGCTGTCTTTCAAACGGAAGGTAGGTGGTTCGATTCTCACTCTCCCCACAGTTCATACTGTTGTTGTGTCCTTGGGCAAGACACTTAATCCACCTTACGTCCAGTGGCTGTAACACTGGTAATTACTGTAAAACAAATAAGTCGCTTTGAATAAAAGCGTCAGCTAAATGTAAAATGGATGAAACAATTTATTGTCAAAAAAAAATGCTACTAAAGGTGACCATCCTCACTTGTGATCTGTTTGCCTGTAATCAGTGTGTGTAAAAGGTCAGTGAGTTTCTGGACTCCTGACAGACCCTTGCATCTCTCATCCAGTGCTGCACTGATGTTTCTGTATTCTGAGTCATATACTGTCGTTGTGTCCTTGGGCAAGACACTTAACCTACATTGCCTACATAGTTTAATGTATGTAAAGTGCTTTGAGTGCCTACTACAATAGGTGGAAAAGCGCTATATAAAAATAAAGTTTATTATTATTAATAAAGTAAAGGTTCTGGACTGATCTCAGTCTCCTGACCTCAATATCATTGAGCCACTCTGAGGAGATCTCAAAAGTGCAGTTCATGCAGGACATTCCAAGAATTTACAGGAAGTGGAGGCTTTTTGCCAAGAAGAATGGGTAGCTTTACCATCTGAGAAAATAAAGAGCCTCATCTACAACTACCACAAAAGACTTCAAGTTGTCATTGAAGTTAAAGGTGGCAATAAATGGTATTAAGAACTGAGGTTTGTGAACTTTGATCAGGGTCATTTGGGTAGTTTCTGTTTTCATTATGATTTAAAAAGACTAAACACAGTTGTTTGACAATAAATGGTTTCACCCAACCACTAACTATGAGTGAAAGAAAGGTTTTTGTTTTTTGTTTCACACATTTCAGCTGAACTGTGACAAAAACTGCCTGTAAAATATAAAAAGTTACAGTAGACAGGCACAAAGACAGATGGAGAAGCAGAGCGTACAGACAGCAGAGATACGAAACATTATCTCTCTGTAATCTAATGATGACTAAGTGTTGTGTGTGTAGTCTCTATCTGTAATTATCTGCCACACAGCGGGGAAGAGTAAAGCCAGTATGATGACAGAAAGCAGGGTAGAATCCAGACTCCGACTAAGACAATGATCTCCTGCGTGCTCTTTACAGTGAGCTCCAACCAGAGCCATGGGGAGTACCCGGACTGCAGGAGCGAGCGGGAGTCCGGAGGGGAGGCCTCTCTGCTGGTGTCTCCGCTGGTGGTGGCCGGGATCGTCATAGGCCTCGTCCTGTTCCTGTCGTGTATCACCATCATTGTGGGCAGTCTCCGCAAGGACAGCCGACTGCGGAACCCCCATCTGCGAGCAAGCTACGGTCAGTTTAACCAATCTTTACCACTTCTTTACCTTCATATTTAACAGAAGTGACAAGTCTCAAAGGGCAGTGTGTCAAAGGCATGTTACACTTAACATAAAAGTTGGCTGCTTTGTGAATCTTATATTCTCACAACCTTATGGTGTCTACTACAATTACCAAGAACTCTTTGGATGCACTAATAAATACTCTGAATAAACCTTTTGTATTTTGTTTAGCTCTAATTTCAGTTTTATATAATACCATTATCCATGCTATTAAACTAGCACTGCAGAAGTGGGAAAGTGTATTTTCCCACTTCTGCAGTGCTAGTTTAATAGCATTGCATGTTGGCTGCTTCTTAAAGTCCCTTTCACACTTTCACTATCCTCCTGACATGTGATATGGCGAAAAGTATGTATCAGTATTAGGCATGGGATGATATGAGATTCTGATGGTATTAAAACCTTGTGGAAAAATATTGCAGTATCACAGTATTGCAGATACAATTTTAAATGTATTTAATTTCCTGGTAAATCTGACATTAGATTAGTTAGATTTCTGGTTTGTTATAATAGTTAAATAATGTATTATGTAGTAATAATAGAATATACAGATAGAATTCTTCCCAAAACAGGAATCTAATCACTTTCTGGTCTTATCTCTTCAGCCCTGTTTACAGAAATGGTCATGTATTTGTGTTTTTTAATACTACAATTATTATGGCACTTTGAACTTGCCGTATACCTTGAAAACTGTTATCGTCCCATGACTAATCCGTGCTTATCACTATTCATCAAATGCATGGCAAAATAATAATAATATATATATATATATATATATATATATATATATATATATATAGAGCACCTTTTTTTAAAAACAAGGTTTACAAAGTACTTAAGAAAGCAATCATTAAAACAAACAATAGAACAGCAAAGATAAAATCAGAGAGGCAGATAGAACGTGTGTGATGAAGTTATAGGAGGCAACATCATCTAGAAATTAAAAAACTATAGATAAATAAATAAAACCTTAATAAATAATTTCAATCAATGTAACCATAACATATTCTTCACATTAACCACCCTTCTGAAACTTATTTAATTAAGCGGACGTTTGGTCCCAACAGACAGCTATCCTCATTGAGCATCGGTCTGTCAGGGGTTACTGTCAGGGGTTTCTGTCAGGGGTTACTGTCAGGGGTTACTGTCAGGGGTTACTGTCAAGGGTTACTGTCAGGGGTTACTGTCAGGGGTTACTGTCAAGGGTTACTGTCAGGGGTTACTGTCAGGGGTTACTGTCAGGGGTTACTGTCAGGGGTTACTGTCAGGGGTTACTGTCAGGGGTTTCTGTTAAGGGTTACTGTCAGGGGTTACTGTCAGGGGTTACTGTCAGGGGTTACTGTTAAGGGTTTCTGTCAGGGGTTTCTGTTAAGGGTTTCTGTCAGGGGTTTCTGTTAAGGGTTTCTGTCAGGGGTTTCTGTCAGGGGTTTCTGTCAGGGGTTTCTGTTAAGGGTTTCTGTCAGGGGTTTCTGTCAGGGCTTTCTGTTAAGGCTCTGTCAGGGCTTTCTGTCAGGGCTTTCTGTTAAGGGCTCTGTCAGGGTTTCTGTTAAGGGCTCTGTCAGGGGTTACTGTCAGGGCTCTGGTCAGGGCTTTCTGTCAGGGCTTTCTGTTAAGGGTTTCTGTCAGGGGTTACTGTCAGGGGTTTCTGTCAGGGGTTTCTGTTAAGGGTTTCTGTCAGGGGTTTCTGTTAAGGGTTTCTGTCAGGGGTTTCTGTCAGGGGTTACTGTCAGGGGTTTCTGTCAGGGGTTACTATCAGGGGTTACTGTCAGGGGTTTCTGTCAGGGGTTTCTGTCAAGGGTTTCTGTCAGGGGTTTCTGTCAGGGGTTACTGTCAGGGGTTTCTGTCAAGGGTTTCTGTCAGGGGTTTCTGTTAAGGGTTTCTGTCAGGGGTTTCTGTCAGGGGTTACTATCAGGGGTTACTGTCAGGGGTTTCTGTCAGGGGTTTCTGTCAAGGGTTTCTGTCAGGGGTTACTGTCAGGGGTTTCTTTCAGGGGTTGTTGTTAAAATTATTAAATGGGATTGTGTAGAGCTGTAGATGAATGAACTGAACTGATTTTAGCGTGTTGTAATGTGTGTCTTCAGGTCAGGATGGTTTCTCGTACGGAGGCTCAGTGGGGGAACTGAGGTCGACCTGCTTAGAGGAGTTCCCGCCTGGTTTAGACTTTGACTCGTACAGAGAGAGTCTGCCCCAGATCAACAGCCTGTATGCCGACTCACCGCCACGGTAAGACTTTTTCTGTCAAGTTGTGTGAGTAATGCACAAGTGACAAACAGACACAACAACATATTAAAAAAAAAAATACATATTTGTTACGCATATGGAGTACACGTGGCAGAGTGGTTAGCACACCTGCCTCACAGCAAGAAGGTTTTGAGTTCAAAACCCGGTCTTTCTGCGAGGTGTCTGCATGTCCTCCACATGTTAGCATGGGATCTCTCCGGGTACTCCGGCTTCCTCCCACCAACCAAAGACATGCAGGTACAGGTTAATTGGAAAATCTGAAGTGTCCCGAGTGAATGAATGTGAGAGTGAAAGGTTGTCTGTCATTGTTTGTCTCTATATGTTAGCCCTGCAACTAACTGGCCATTGTCCAGGGTGTACCCCGCCTAAGGCCCAAAGCTGCTGGGATAGGCTCCAGTCACCTGCGACCCCTAATGGGACTAAGCGGTAGAAAATAAATGAATGAATGAATGTTACGAATACACTAAAATTTTCAACACACTTATTGTTGCTTTACATTGGTGGATATTGGCTGCACAGTTACAGTATCAAAGATCTTATACAATCAAATACAAATACTCTATACAAAGAGTCAGGACAATGATAGAGAATCTTCCTATTCCCTATTCAAATGGGGTTAGTATTACTCCTGGACCTCTGTCATTCAGACCCCACAAAGTTTGTGTTTTTAGTGGCTCATTCACACTGACTTTATCTCTGGATTTGACATCACAGCATAGCGCGGATCCTACAATCACACTGCTGGTTGAGAAGAAAGACAGCCACTCACACCTGAAAGTGTGCAACAAAGTCCGCACAAAGATCTCACAAGTACACAGACTATTTTTAGCCTAGTAGCCTATTTGTTTGGTGCGCTAACTTTTGCCTCAGACTTCAGTCTTTAGACACGGACAATCACACTTCTTGATGATGTGTTTACTGTCATCATGCAGCGAGGGAGTACCTCTTTACGGTTTCACTGTGGTGCATGTGGTTCATTTTGCATTTCAACAGAAGAAATACAATAATCAGACTACAGAGACATGTATAACTACTAATAACAGAAAAAGAAACTTCAAAAGCACTAACGCTACATGTTTGAAATCAGTGTAACACTCAGTAGGAAACAGATGGCTGCACATGAGACATCTGTCATAGAGTATAGCCAAGCAAAACGGCTATAGCAATATAAAAAAGAGCAATACAAAACATAAAACATCACCTGTTTGTGTGATAAACCCAAAAATTAGCTTCTCTGTATTTTTTTTCCTATCTGTCACTTTCAAAATCCACACAAATGCAAAATCCACACAATCACCAAGAGAAACAGAATTACAGACTTGCACAGGACTAGTTTTATTACAGGACCCCTGCGTTTGGCAAAATACTGTGGGTAATTTGCAAGAATTTTTACTTACTTTACTTTACAAACTAAAGACATGGCAGATTTGCATTTGCTTAACCTTCCTCTGGTGTTCGGGTCGGCACCGACCCTTTTCCAAGTTTTAAATGCATTAAAAAACACGTACATTAGTTTATTGCGTCAAGGCTTTTTGACTTTGTCAAGAACCTCTATATCAACAAAATATAAGAAAAATTTTTTTTTTACTAAATTATAAAATGCTCTGGTTGAAATTATGACCTTTGAGTTGTTCGGGTCGGTTTCGACCCGGTTATAAAAGTCAGATTATAAAGCAATAATTAGAACCAAAACTTAAATAATAAGTGAACTGTCAGCCAAAACACTGACAGACAGCTCCTCTCTCAATCATGTGAGCTTCAGGGGGTCTTTGGGACGCATCGACAGGCAGAAATATTTTCCGCGCAACAATGTATCTTCAGACCTTTCGCATGATATCAAGAGTCCTCAGATTTGACAACAGAGATACCAGAGCAAGATCTGACAAGCTTGCCCCCATCAGGGATCTCTGGGAGAGATGGACACAGCTCCTTCCACTGATGTTCAACCCAGTGGCAGAGGTGACAGTGGATGAACGTCTTGTCCCTTTCCGAGAAAAATGCCCCTTCCGGCAATACATAGCCAGTAAGCCAGGGAAGTACGGCATAAAAATCTGGGCAGCCTGCGATGCAAAAACCAGCTATGCCTGGAATCTACAGATTTACACAGGCAAAGCTGCGAGTGGCATCCGAGAGAAGAACCAAGGAAAACGTGTGGTCCTCGATTTGACTGCTGGACTGCAGGGTCACAATATTGTGACAATTTTTTTACCAGCTATGACCTCGGACAAGAACTTCTCAGGAGAAAACTTACCATGGTGGGCACACTGAAGAAAAATAAACCTGAGCTACCTGCTGAAATCCTGCAGGTGAAGGACAGGGCTCCACTTTCCTCAAAGTTTGCTTTTACAGACAATATGTTGTCTCATATTGTCCAAAAAGAAAATGGAATGTGATACTTATGTCGACTCTTCACAAAGATGCAGCTGTGTCATCAGGAAGTGACAAAAAGCCCACAATTATCCTCGACTATAACACAAACAAAGGAGGAGTGGACAACCTGGACAAGCTGACTGCCACCTACACTTGCCAGCGAATGACCAGGAGATGGCCAATGGTTGTGTTTTACAACATCCTTGATGTGTCTGCATGTAACGTATTTGTGTTGTGGACCCACATCCACCAAGGGTGGAACTCAACCAAAAATGCCAAGCGGAGAATATTTATTGAGGAGCTGGGAAATTCACTTGTCAAGCCACACATTGAGCGAAGGGAACAGTTTCCCAGAGACCCAGACGCTGCCGCCTTGGTCAGACAGCTGCAGAGCTCACCTTGCACTCCGTCCACGCCCTCAGCAACACAAAGAGCATCCACAACAGCTTTCTCCTCAGTCAGCCCTGCCTCAACACCAACCAGAACAGCCACAGCCACAACCCCACTCAGGCCACCTGATTCTAAAAGAAAGAGGTGTCAAGTCTGCCCAAGCAGTAAGGACAGAAAGACAAACCTATTGTGCTTCAAGTGCAAGAAATATCTCTGCAAAGAACACACTAAAAGTGTCACTTTTTGTCACACATGCATCTAAACACACACACACACACACACACATACACATGCATGTTCTTGCACACAGAGACTTTTACTCTGATTTGGTATTTTGGTTTGATTTGCTGGATTGGTTGTTGTTTGTTTGACCTTGCAAATCTATATTTTGTGTTATGACCAGTTCTGCTTATCATTTTGTGTTTAAATTAAAGTTCTATTGCTGAAAAAAATACTTTTTTGCATTTTTTATGAAGTAAATATATATGGGTCTAAACTGACCCGTAACACCATAGATGTTACTATACTTAATAATATTAAAATTAAAAAATAAATAAAACATATTTATTTAAGAGATGTGTTCTAATAGTGCTTAGTAATAGTCAGGTAACACAACAACCTTTTATTTATTTATATGATTCTGTTGAGATTCATTTTACCATTTTTTTAATTGAAATTGAGGGGTATACTGACAAAAAAAAGGCCCAGAGGCCCACACCAAAAATATTAAAATCAATATTTTCATGGATATGGAAGCCTAACAAGGTAACCAAGATATGAGAAACAAATTGGATAAAAGCTAATTGTTTTTAGTGTATTTTACAGCTGATTTAAGAAACGGGTCAAAACCGACCCGTTAACATAAGAGATGGTAACAGAAAGTGAACACAAGAGGAAGGTTAAAATCACAGACCAGTTCTGCAATTATTACAAATTACTAGATGAGACTGTATTATGTTAAAGCAGGTAGCTAATCAACGATGTAAACAAACCTATGCTAACAACTTACATGCTCTATTTGTAAGACTGAAACCCAAACATTATTGCTATACTGTATACACCACTTAATCTGTCTCTTGCAAACTTGGCCCATTTTTGACTAGAGTTAAATTGTAGTCTATGACGCACTCCGCTTCTTTAATCACACGGTGTTCTGTACATGCATCAGACTTTGGGTTGTAGCCAAAATTTGTCACACAAGATGGTTACATCCTATGTGAGGGGAAAAAGGCACAGTGTAACAAGAGCTTAACATTTTATTTTGTGGGGTCACAGTTAACTAAAAAGTGAAAATCTGACCCTTGCAGTGGCTAGCCAGATGTCCCTGCAATTTGGTGAAAGGGCTACTTACATAACAGAAATGTTATTAGATTACCTAACATCATGGTAGCGACATTTAGCCCATTGTTATAATCTAAGCCCAAATAAAACTTAAACATACTGTCTTCTAGTTGGGAAAATAGTTTAAACCCCAAGTTGTCAGGAATGGAAAAAGAAATTTGGGGAGGATTGTCTCTGCATATCTCCACCCAGATCAGCGGGTCAGAGGTCAGAGGTCAGAGGATCCCTATCTGTGAGGACAGTTCTGTCAAATTGTTAGGCTTGTCTGTGTCAATTTTAACACTAATCAGACTTTGGCATATGAAGAGTTCTCAGAGTAAAAATGCTTGTTCCTTGTAGACTTTTGAAGAAAACAGGCTAATTATATTTAGTTATTACTTGTGGCAGCAAATAAATAAAAACTTTGTTTGACGGGCAAGGCTTAAAAATAACAAATCAAAACACCAAACACCGGAAAAACTTCACTACAAGAGACAATAAAAACAAGAAAAATACTGATAACTGGAAATGAACTACAGATAAACTTAAAACAAAAACTAAACTGCGCCCCAACACCCTAACTAACTAATAATTTGTCTTACAATTATTAAGTACAAGTTGTACATTGTTAAGTACAATTTGTACAAATAATCACATTTATTTTCAAATGTCTTTGCACAGATAACATTGAAACTGTATTAGAGTTTGCCTCTCGTTCATAAGAGTCCTTAAGTCTTTATTAATAGCTTTTTTCAAAGTATATGGACGTTGATTGTTGAAAGTTCAGGTTTGTTAAAGATTGTCTTAATGACATGTTTGTTAAAGAACTTTTTCCACCTGGGACTTTCTTTGTTGGAATGTAGGATTTTCTCTTAATTTATGACTGGCCCTGGCGCCAGGTTTCTGCGTTCTCCAGTCGTCTAGTGAAGGAACTGGTTGTAAATCCACAAGTGAATAAGTGAATTATTTTTCTGATGAGTGTCCACACACAAAGAAATTATTTTGGCAAGTTCAATATATTCTTGTCAATGAGGTCAAAGGTTATACGCTACACGTTCCAGGAAGTGAAATAGCGCTGAAAATGTCTTTTAACAGAGAAACAGCTCCTAAAAGAAAAAAATCAACAGAGAAAATGGATGCAACGTTAAATGTGGACAAATACTGTCAATTCAGTCTAGTAATGTTTAACGAGGCGGAGATAATTGCCATCTTGACGCTAAAGTTGCAGCTAATGTTAAGCTTACGCTAAGAGCTAAACTTCAGTTTGGTTTACTGTATTTGTATTTTGTGGAGAAAAAATTGGCCTGTTTTTTTTTTTTTAATAGAAGAGCAGCAGGAGAGGTCTCTAGGCTGCTTTTGGGGGAGAGTGGAATCTGAGACAGAAATGGCAACAGAATATTATGTAGTGGAGCTTTAACTTTGGTTTGATGGATAGAATTGATCAAAGTAAAAGCTTTCCAGCTAGTCCTTGTAACTTTACCTTTTGTTCTTTGACTCATCTGAAACACTAAATATAGAAATAAAAAACAAATTAAATCTTCAATTGCAGCCTTCTAAAACCCACGCCCACAAAAGACCTCTCCTTCTGCCAATTATGTCAAATGTCAACGCAAAAACATCCCCGTCCGTTCTGGCCCAGCTCCCCGCTGGTCTTTGTCCACTGCTCTGACCCGTCTTGAATGGTTCTTCATTTATTAAGGAGGAGCTGCGGTGCCCTTTGTAACTGTGGAAGAGTTAAGTGTTTGTGGGTCGGCGCTGTGGGTCTCTGAGTGTGCACGTTTGAGATTGGAGTGAAAGGGGAGAGCTCGCTAAAGGCCAATGTCATGGTGTTTTTGATCTAAATGTCAGCTGGTCTAATTGGCACCTTTTAATAATTCACATACATCCCTCCCCCGCAGTGTGCACAAGTGTGTGAGGACCTCCCGCTTCCTGCCTCTTGTATGAGTGTTTAAACTGCCCTGATAAGTCCTTGCATATGGAATTAGCAAGATAATTAATAATATGGTGCTTTATATATATTTTTTCATTGATTCACCAAGTGCCATAGTTTTTCAAGCAAATTTTGATTTGTCTGCCAGCTAAATAATCAAATCTACTCTTAGGAGAAATCAGGGATTAATTGTCTCATTTATTGATCAGCGATAGTGCTAACATCTCAGGCTACATGTATATTTTTTATAAACGGATCAAAAAATGTATCTGTCCAGACAAGAGAATAAACAGTTCTCTTAAACACATTTTGACATTAAACCTGTCTTTGTTTTAGTGTCCAAACGTGTAGGCTTGTCCAAGGCTTTTGTTTTTATTTGACTAAAAAAACAGCATGACTGAAAATGTATCTAAAATAGTGCTCCCTACTGACTTTTGTTTTCCACATTACATTTTTCACCACAATGTTTTACCTAATCACAACTTGCATGATGTTTCATTAATATAAGTTGATATTACAATAGGATATTAAACCACCGTTCAGACAACAAAAAAATTATAAAGGAATAGCTAATTGCATTCGGTCCTTGAACAGGAAACCAGTTTTATGTAGAGCTTCTCCTTGGACTTGATCATGGGACAGCAGCCAACACAAACACACCATCACACACTGTATATGTAAATAATGGCACATTTTGCTTGCCATAACGTTGACGTGTATTTTGTTCCCTGTGGAGAAACATGTAGCGGGATCATGTGACCATCCTGAGAGCATGTGCTAGCATGGCCACAGATGGTTGAGAGAAACTCAAGAGAAACCAGATCAAATGCTCACCTACTGAGGCTGCAAACAATTTGTTCCGACCGATGCTCAGAGCCATACATAACAGGCTTCGGTGGACAAAGACACACATAGATCAGAGGATAACCTGCGGAGACACAAAGCTTCTGTTTCCTCTTGAGGACCACTGGGGAGACTTTAGCCTTTGCACACACTGAAATAAAAACACTGAGAGGAAACCATAAGGGACAAGAATGTAACATTATGGTGGTTAATTATGCATTATCTTTATTTCAGACGTTACCATATTATACCAAGTTTAAAGTATGGAAAGTGCAAAGCATGACGGTTTCCAGCATAAAGAGGCTCTTTTACTGGTTGTAAACAATTTTGACAATGGACATTAAGCACACCTCAACAAATTAGGCAATGGATGAAATGGCATTCTGCACAAACAAGATGACTTTGGAAAATGGCAACTGACTGTCTACATATGTTTGCTATCAGTGAGTGGGGTGGAGAATAGTATTCATTGGCTCAACAGTCAGATTAAGTCAATGAAAGAAAAGAAGAATACATTAACTGAGTTGTTAATTTGTTCCTCTGATTAGCCATTGGTGTGTACTGACAATGGTTGAGACTCAGAACTGCATACTAATAAATGTTTAATGAAAGGCTAATGTAGTAGACTCGGTTAGCGACAGCCGCTGAGAGATTTATAGAAGTGCATTGATTGAAAATGAGAAAACAGTAGGACAGATCTCAGGTCAGGAGTTCTGGCTGTGATTATGACACTCAGCCAACGAACCTGTGAAAAGACTGACAGCAGATGACCAGGTCAAAATTCAAGTGTGAGACACAGGGGAACATTAGAAGCAGCAGCGGGACATTTTAGACATGTTTTCACTGCAGGGTACAGTAGGGGTCAGGTTGGTACAACAGAGTTTGGTACAACTAAACTGTCATCAAATTAAAGGACTGCAGTGTTTAGCAACGCCAAGGAGTTTGAGAAGTTGTACAGTGCTCTGATTTGAACATATAAGTCTTACACCTGTCCTCAAATCTGGAGGGCAACACTTTGATTTAGATTAATATTCAACATTTCAACCAAAGCATACTGGGCTAATTATACGTTTACACATCTTTTCAGATCAAGAGTGTGAATACAGAAGGACTAGTGCGATATGAGACGGCTGTTAATCAAATGACGTAAAAAAGCAGTTTAAATTTCATATAAAAGCTGTAAAGCCGCTCTCTTTGCCCGCACTCCCGAACACATGCAGGCAGGCCTCTGAGAGCAACATGTGCAGTGTGTGTGTTGGCCGGTTTCCTCACAGAGACACTCTCACAGTGGACCATATGCTGCAGCGAGTCTTGTCTCCGGTCCAGATCTGTGGCGTCACAAGCCAAGCCGGAACGCCAGCCAGAGGTCCTCCTTTATTACAGTAATAACAGGCAACTGCTTTTTCTCATTGTACAAACAAATATTTAGTGGATAGTTTGAGGTGTTTGCCTTAGTCTTATGGGAATATTATGTCTGTATAACGCCAAAATTTACAAGAGTAGGCATAGCACATTTAGGTCAAGTCAGAAATGGAACACAGGCTGCTATACTTCCGGCATACCCAAGTACTTTTACAGAGGGAAAAAACAACACCGTAGTTAACTGCCTAGGCACCTTCTCGAACGGGTTGTTAATATGGTCTGTAAAAATGCTGGTGAATGCCCGCAGAACTGCAGATTATAGCTGATTGAAATACATATGATTCTGGTGAAACAACAACTATTGACATACTTTATTGACATACTTTTTGGGGCAAACAGAAACAAACTTTGACGGCTGTCTGGAACGAACAGACAGGTCGTTACAGGAATGTAGTGGAGCACGCAGCACTTCAAACAAATGCAAATTTGCACATAAAGAATGACATTGCACACGACTAGTTTTGAGAAGTCATTTATTTATTGTTTTATAGTTTCGCCTGCAGAGCTGTGCTTTGGATGATGGCTGCCGGTCTGGGAGGAAAACAAACAATTAGAACTGATTGAGAAATGTGCAATAGATGTGTGTTTAAGTGTTTGGTGCTGTGTGTTAGAGTTATACTCACCTCTCTGTTCCTTGTGTCCACGTGTCTGGCTAAAAGAGTCCCCAGATGAACAACCAACATTAAAAAGGTTCTGGACCAGACCAAGGCAGGGGAATAGAGAGGGGAGAAGACAAACTGTGTTTTATTGTTTATGGGTCGAAAGAAGTCTAGGTGTTTGGTTTTAGGGTTTGTGAATTGTGTTGGGTTTTAAATATGGTTTATGGTTTGGTTAATTTGTCTGGAGGGTATTAACATGGTTTTAGCATCTAGCCGCTAACCAAGACCCGCCCTAACACTGTCAAAGTGAATAATGCTGCATTCAGCTGTAATCTGGAAAACAGCAAACCAAAAGTAATTTTAGGGAATGTGATAAGGATGAGAATAAATGTACCTGGTAGAAAATACCATCAACAGGAACAGTACATAGCAATGGCATGAAATTAAATAAATCAATTTGGATTTGCAATTCAGAAATGTATACTGCCATAATAAATCCATATAATTCAATAAATTCATACAATATCTCAGTCTGTAATAATATGTTCTGTTGCTTTTGCCACAACATTGTTTTCCGTTTGGTGCATCTTACTTTCTGTTTCTGTGATTCCCTGCAAATTTTGCAGAAAGATAGAAAAATTACATGAGATTTAAGTGAAAGAATAAATTTAAGAAAGCACAAAAATCACAAGCCGAGGTGTAACTCCCAGCTCACCTCTCCAAAGGGACAAATTATCCCCACTCAGCAACACCTCCTAGCCACATGTTAGCGCACCACCGGCATGTGTAAAAACCCCACACTCGTTATCCAGTGTGAGGCCAGGCTTGTGCGCAGCATCTTGAGACACCACACAGATTCGACACCCTGGGATTTACAGTGTGTCCCGGCACCCTTCATCTTTCCCAACACACTGTTCCAATTTTCACCTCCTCACATTTTATTAGCACACATCCATCTGAGTGTTATAGTGTTCCCAAAGTGACGCCAGCTAATCAACGATTCTCTAATGGCCTCCAGTGTTTTGATATGTGTTCAGGTGTTTAGAACTGATGCACTGGACCTTTTTTGATGTCTGTATTGAGAAATTATTTTCTAGTATACTTCTGTGAGAATGTAGGCCTACATCCCCAAAGCATCAACCCTATGTGCCCGCAGAACTGCAGATTATTACTGATTGAAGTGTTCTCCAATAATAGACAAGATGTTGAAAGGAACCTCCCATTTGAGCTGAACTATGGGTAACTGGGGCTACTTAAAATTAATTTAAAGACATTGTACAGATGAAGTTTTTTATTTATTTTATTATTTGCTAAAGGTGATATCAGTCAAACCAAACTTGAGTGGCTTAGTCCAATCAGGACCACGTATATGGATTTGGGCTTTGAAAACAGGGCTATGCAGAGAATCACTTACAAGCCTTAGTTCACTGATTTCCAAAAGGGAATTTATCTGTTTTTGCTAATGAACTCTTTAAATGTCTTTCCAGTTGTCAGTATTAGAAAGCTATATACATATTAGCATTAGAGCAATAGACTCTAGATTGACTGTTCAGTCCGATGGAATTTACATTTAGGATGCCCCAGCAGCTGAGTATATGCAGTACTGTCTAATCTCAAAGATTAAACCAGACCAGACATCCAGAAGTCTCTTGTCAAACAGTCAAGATGTCGCGTGGGACTGCCGAGAGTTTGTTTTAAAACAGTTTTAAATAATCAAGACAACATTACGTGTTTAAAACCTCAACAGCAGACAGCGCTAAGAGCATTCCTCTTTGCCTAGCTAACATCATGTCCGTTGGAATTTTGATTGGTTGGCCCTGAGTAGCTTTGCCACGCCTTGAGGAAAACAAGCTGACATTGAGCTTTTCCAGACTCCTTGCTGATACAGCGAGGAGTCTGGCTTGCAAGGCTAGCAGCCTTGGTCCACGGTCACCAAAATACAGGAAACAAATGGCATGTGTGCAGTGATTTTGAACATGATCACAACTGTAGTGCAGTAGCTCATAACTCCAACTAGTGGGACAAAGTGATATAACAGGCTTCCTATGACAGCACCTTCTGAGGCTCGCATTAATATATAAATAATACAATACATTCAATCCTAACACTGCATTAGTCTTGTAGGATGTTGTGTTGTCATTTTTATTTGTGTTCTATCATTAATTTAAACCAGGTCAAAGGGCAAAAGCCTATCCATGCTGCTTTGGTGTAAGGCAGGGTACAACCCGGACAAACAGGGTTAACACTTATAAACTTATAAACACAGACAGACACATATTCATTCACTAGGGACAATTTAGGTTCAGCTATACATGCAGGTCCTATCCTGCTCCATTCTATAAGTATGTGTGAGAAAAAAAAAAAAATTATAAACAATTTGTTGTTTGGTCAGTTTTCCAGCACACACAATTCCCTGTACAATGAAGCAGATAAAGGTCACTCTGAAATGTGCATTAATAGAGGGGCCTAAGCATCAGCAGGGCAACACACAGAGCTGCTGCAGAGCTGTGGTACCTGCCTGATACAGTTAACCACAGCCTCATTGAGTTACACTGATTTACAGCTTCCTCTGCCTCCACCAGCAGCGCCCATTATCCCCCACACACACAACACTCCCACTGATTTTATAACTCTGTTTTTTATTGACTTTGATTCTATTTTATATGTTCTCTTCCTCTCTGTCCGGGTTGGAGGCTGACACAGATATAACCTCAGGCAGGCATCTCTGGGTTTGTGCAGACAGAAGGAAGGCCGTTCACTAAAGGCAGGGTACAGGATGTGTCATGTCCTATGGCTGCTGGCTGCAAAAGGATGTTGTAACAAAAAAATGGCTTTTTATCAGTAAATGTAATATTTTACAAAAACAATATTACTATAATGACATAATTGTTTAAAAAAAGAAACAATTTGAGAATTTTGAATCTTGACATATGAGCCAATAAAATATTTGTAACTTAAGACAAAAATGATAATTAATAGCTGTTTGATAGACCTCAGTTTGTCCAAGACCAAATGATTACTAATGCTACAGCTGAATAACATTGCTATTTCCCAAAGAAGAAAATAAGAAGCCGGCTAACATTACAATAGTTTTAGAAAAGTAGAAGCTACTTTGCTTCCTTTACAGTTCCTTTAATTTGCATAGCATTATGCCTTATTGGATGTGATAATTTTCTGTAAAAATGTCTGCAGCACCTGTAGTTAGACCAAGGCCCCATTCCTCTAACTTACCCTTTGCCCTTTCTACTTACGACTAACTCATTAATTTTTTGTCTAGTTATGAGGAGTGTGTGGGCCCCGGTGCGACTGAGCTCTACATCCCCACAGATGACCCGCCTCCTTACTCCCTATTGGACCCATGTCAGGGAAGGGCAGGGCAGGGGGAGGAGGAGCCTAACTACCCCAGCGCAGACCTATCCCCGTATCGGGCAGCGAGCTCATCCAGCACCTCCTGGTTCTCCCCTTCAAGCCTGCCGGGACTTGCCTCCATTTCGTTCCCTCTGGAGGAGGCACCGCCGTATGAGTCTGTGCTGATGGAGCAGGGTCAGTCCCTCCCGCTCATGCCGTGTGACCTTTACAAACACCAATCAGAGCGAGGGGAGTCCAGTAACTCACAGCTACCAGAAGCAAACCAGATCCGGTAATGACTTGGTTTCATCTGTTAATTGGATAACGACAGTTTACAAGACAACACAATGGACTTACCATACACAGTGCTCCGATTTTGAACAGTTTTCTGTGGACACAAAATCCAGTGGCTGATAGTGTTGTGCTAGAAAGACAATTTTACTGGTAAAGCCCTCTCAGTGAAGCTTTAACAACGACCAATAGTTAACCAACATCTGTTTTTATTGCCTAGACTTTGACTGTTAAATTCTTTTTTTTTATTCCAGATTCTCAATGTACACATCCTGAACTACTGCCACAATATGTCTTTGTTATATTGTAAGTGATGGCTTTAAATGTAGTAGTTTAAGGTATAAAAAGCACAGTGTTCCTTCCTCTGTGACATTGCCCAACAGTGCATCTTCACTTAGCCATACTGGTTGGGCTCTATTGATTGTAACATAAGCCTTCTTTCTACTGGAGTGGGACGGTACAAGTCGGGTTAGTAGGGGTAAGTTTCCATTTCTAAAAAGTGTCCCCAAATAGTGTACTGCAACATTTGTAACGCTTTCGCCTTGTTTCCA
The DNA here is from genome assembly GCA_024349245.1 of Neodontobutis hainanensis. Lineage (NCBI taxonomy): Eukaryota > Metazoa > Chordata > Actinopteri > Gobiiformes > Odontobutidae > Neodontobutis > Neodontobutis hainanensis. The sequence continues at coordinate 548,512 of JALDNG010000087.1, read as the reverse complement.
CTGGGCTGGTACAGTAGGGGTAGGTGTAAGTATGGTACAGTAACCCCAGGTGAGGCTTGTGTTTCCATTATGCTTTGTGCACAATTCGAGTGGCACCTGTGAGGAGACCGTTTGGAATGGTCCCGTTTCTGTTAAATAATACGTAGACCTAATTGCTCCAAAGACATTTGTAAGTAGTGATAACATATTTTAAGAATGGTTGGAAACTCATGTGGAGTGTGAAAAAGCAGTTTGTTTATTTCCAAATGTAAGTTCTTTATATACAGTATTTTTCGCAGGATATTTCTTTCCACCACAACAGATACAACACATCGACCGACTAAAAATCATGGCCCTGGACTTAGAGGTGCCTATTCTCATCCAGCCACGTCACACTCGGCTGCAGACTTTCCCATTATAATGTGGTTTAAGGTGTACCATAAAGCAGGTGCTGACTATGTGTTGATAATGTCAAGGCGCACCCAGCAGCATCATGTAGCACACAGACTTCCTCGCAATCAATCGCACCAACAAACCAACATTTCAGTTCCAGATCGTTCTTTGATGCAGTGATGACAAATATTCCAATGCCTAGATCTTTTTTTTTTTTTTTTGAAACAACCATTTGACATATTTACAGAAGCACTCACATGCACACTGGATGTACAATGTAGACTATTTAGTTTCCTTGGTGTCAAAGTTTATTGTGTGTGACATAAGAACACCAAAACAGTAGACGTGTTTCATCACAAACTTGAAACCAGCGGTTTTCCCTTTAAAGAGGTGCGACCTGAGTGAGAGTGGGGTTTATTTGGAGAAAAGCCTCGGGGGTTTTCCTGGAGACACTAGACCTGTAGACTCCAAAACATCAACGCTGATTCATCGATTCTACATCCACAGCTCCCAAAGCACAGACTCAACATCTCCTGGGTTCGTCTATGTAATTACAACTTTCTTTGTTAGAATTTTCCTATCTCGTTCTGCATTATTGTCCAACGTGTGTCATTTAAATATGTGCCTATCTGCCCTTAGACTGTTAGCTCCAACATTGTAGCCATAATTGAATAAGCTCAATGCAAACAGTGGAGTGCACACTTTCAAATAAATGTTGCTGTTGGTTGATGGATGACGCTTTTATTAAAATTCTTCTGAATGTGTTTTGTTGACAATTACAATTCACAACCCTTCTGTAATTGTTTCCATTGTCACTTCAATAGATGTCAATAATGAGGTCATTGTCTAAATATTTGTTAATTTGTGCATGCTACATATTGTGAACCCTCTTGTAATAGACTGCCATCCCTAGTAACTGTTTTATGAATGTTATTTTTAGTCTCAGTGCATAATTTGGCTCTTTGTTGTTACATTTTTCTGTCAAAGTGCAATTTAAAGGTGCAGTGTGTCTCCTTTTTACAGTAGCCCTGCAGGGACATGCTATTGTCCATAAATAACACAAACTGAAACAAGTTTGATAATGAGTTCATTTAAAAAAAATGTCTATTTAGTTCATACATGTCATAAGACTTCATGCAAATTTGTTTGCAAAAAGCGTTTCTTTTACTGGTGTTTTCATTTCTGGATCAAAGAACCACACATTATTATTTATTTTAAAAAATGTCATGGTTGAGGTATTGTTTATAATTTTGTTTTAAATAGGCTCTGCTAGAAAACAAATACAAATTATACAAATTAAACAATGGCAAAGGTCATTCAACTTTGTTGAACATAACTTTACATCTAAAATAACTAGTCATACTGTTAACATTACTGTTATGCTATTTTGACTTGCATAGATTTTGTTATCAGGAATGCTATATGCTAAAAATTGCTTAAATATGATGTTGTTTGTGTCTGTTATTTATAAAATCAACTGCTCCCACGTATTAATTTACACTGCAAATCTTCCCTCCTCATCATAAACGTTACTTTTCTTGAGTCATATTGTCCAACTGTATACTTCAAAACCTCTCTGCACCTTTAAAATATGCAAATATAGCAGATAAACACAACCCTTTTACAAATGCACCACAGGCTCTTATATCTGCCATCATAACTGCGGCTGAATGATGTAAACAATGAGTAATATTGAGACAATGAAGAGATTGATCACATTGTAAAAATTTAAAAGAAAGCCAAAGTAGCTTAGACAAATTAGTGATTCAATGAGGATTCTGCTTGTGTGGTCTGTTGTAAAAAGTAACTTTAGAAATAGAAATGTTTTCGGCCAAGACAGATTTAACACACAAAAAAATTGTGAAACAACAAAACAACAAAAGTATCTAACACAGCCACATTTACAAAATGCATATCCAAGGAGCACCACATTAAACTGTATTTTCACTTTCACTATGAGCACTCTGTGGCCACTAGAGGGTGCTGCACAATGGCACTAGAGCATTTGTATTTACAGTAGACACAAATTCTACATGCTACATAAGTCTCACAAAAGAAAAAAAAATGTAAAATGGCTAAAAGAGTGTTTATGTGAACATGGCCACAGTGTTTAGACTAGAGCAACAGTGAAAGGTGAGAACACTGGAACTACAGTATTAGTCAATGAATAACTTTCTGAAAGGGGGTTGTCTTGAGTTTTTAGTCACTCACACTTTTATTCTTGTTGTGGAAAGCTCCATATTGTATGTACATTTACTGTAAGCAGATGTCCATAAATTTATTAATGTTCACCACTTCTTCTTTTGCTGTCTTTTTGAACAGGCAGCTGTTGTCATGTACATAGTTTCATTTATGGTCTGTATTAGAAGTTTTGTTAAATATATTTCTTCTGTAGAGGAGAATGAATAAACCTGAACTCTTATATGAAACTGAATGATTGTTGTTTGTTAAAATACTAGACACATACTATATTTTTTTTTTATTTTTCACAGCTGTATTTTTAAACCTGGTGGTTAATAATTGGTCCAACTTGTTTCATTCAACATGATGTGTACAGACATGTTCTCTGTCATAAATTATGCAGCGCATTATGGTCTGTTTTGACCATCTAGTGACCATTGCAGTTCACTACATTTTATGATACATTGTGGGGAACTTTGAGTACCTAACAATTCAGTCTATAGAAATACATGTTTTTTTTTTTATAAAAAAATACAATAATTACCATTGTTCCTTCTTGGAATATGAGTGTTTTTTGCTTCTTATTTTAGGTTTAATTAGGAATTCTCTATCATCTAATTTGTAGTGTTTAGCGGGACCTTTTTTGAAAGCATATAAATGTATTAACCCATATATTATCAACATAGTAGTAACATACTGTCAATATTCTATTAAAAATATATGAATGTTAAGATTTGACAATAGCAACCCTTTACCCAATTACGTGTACTCCTCCATTGTTTGTTTTCATAATGGTTGACTTTGTCTTCTCCTGTATAGGCAGAAACATCTAAATAATGTAACCTACTGTAAAGATCTATTGTCCTGGTGTATGTTTGTCATACTTTTTTCATTTTCCGAAAAAAGTGAACGAGCCAGATTTTTTAGATGGCTTCCTGTACGACACACCCAGAGGCACTATCTACTGCTGCGTGACTTTAAACACTGCCGTCTGTGAGGAACTAACTATACCAGTGGATACCACAACTTGTTTGAGTGTCTGTGAAGGTTCTCAGTCATCCAGGTCATCTTGAAGAAAAGGTTAAAGCAAAAGCATCTGGACTCAGTTTTTAAGGAGAAGACGTCTTGTCTCTAATTCCAAGAGACTTTATCAATTCTGAGATCAACAGGAAAGAGAGCTGAGCTTTATCTCTAGAGGGAGGAGTTTGACCTGAAACTAAACCTGGACCAGACCGGTCTGGTCCACGAGTCGTTAGCTGTGAAAGGACAGTGTGACTCCTGATGTGAGAGTCGTTACTGTCACTCTTCCATTCAGGTGTTGAGTGAAACTGTTTTGATTTAGGTTTCAGAACATTGTTGTAAATTCTAGGCAGCATGAAGTTATTTCAGGTTTGGTTTTAGGTCAAACTCCTCCCTCTAGAGATAAAGCTCAGCTCTCTCACCAGTTGATCTCAGAATTGATAAAGTCTCTTGGAATTAGAGACGAAACATCTTCACCTTGAAAACTGAGTTCAGATGATTTTGCTTTAACACTTTTTTGAGTGTTTTTATGCAACTTTTGTAGAAAATGAAGGTGCAGCTTGTGGGCCTACTCCTGCTTTGTGTTTTTGTGATGGGGATCACAGCAAATGATCCAGTGATGCTTGGGAACAACAAAGGTACTGTCTTCTTTTTGTTAAAATCCAAACATTTTTATGTACAATGTTGTAAACTTTTTTTTTTTAATAACCCTAGTGTTAACAGAGGATGACGCGCTGAAACTGTTACAGGGGGCCAACAAAAACAACAAGGGCAACACAGACACAACAGGTGAACGTGAAAAAACATTTACATTTACCTAACTATTGTTTATTTAACATAAAAGCTATTAACATTTTATAATCAACCCACATACCAAACTAGCATTTCTTTCATTATGTTCATTTCCAAATTATAAACAAACTACACTGTTAGTGATTCAGTAATTAATGATAAATAAAGACTTGTTGTTGCATATTAATGAAATGTCTTCTAAAAAGGCCATATAGTTATTGGGTGGCTAATAATTCTTTTGTTTGCAGACAATCCTGCTGGTGGGTCGAAATGAAAGCCAAGCCAAACCTGCTTTAAAAACTGTGTCATGAAAAAAATATATATATAATTAAAGATAAATAGTTGGCTCTAAGTTTCTTTGTTTTAATTTACAAGTTTAATTTGGTTACATGATTTTACATTATGTTATTTAGGCCTAGCACAATTTTACAGACTTTAGGTTAAGGCCATTGTATATAACACTTTACCTAAAAATGGTGACAGAAAATGACATATTAAAAAATGCTCCTCTTTTTAGACACTAAATTCACACTATGTACTAATCTGTTCACTTTAACTGTACTGACACTAGTTTACACAGCACTGCTCTGCTGTTGCCAACAGACAATATGTATTTCCCAATCAAATACTTGCTTGTTGTATATATCTTGAGTCACTGCTGCTTTGGTTGAAAGAGTTCTTTAAAACCACAGTATACAGGATTTTAGGCAAATGTGTGAAAACAAATGTAACCCAATAGGGCATAATCTCAATGCTCATTGATGAGTAAAAATCAAATCTACTTATTTTGGATTGATTACATATAGTTTAATTATATTTCTGTTCTTGCTTTGGTGAGCTTGTGGAGAAGAGCTGCACACTACAAAATGACCTCCACATGTGGACAAAGCAGGAACATGGAGAGGTGATATAAGCTTTAGAGGGATATTCAAATCCTCATTGTTCAAGGGTGACAAAAAATTGATAAAAAACTGAAAAAATTTACACTGAATGAAGATTTTATGACTTATAGTAAGTAATTGTAAAATGAAAAGGCCTTGAGTTTTGTGATTAGAATGTTAAATGATCATTTATTTTTATGGTGTTTATCTGTTTGTTTTACCACACCTCCCCCTGCTGGTTCTTTAGTGTAAATGCACATTCAGAATAGAAACTAGTTGGATTCATTTTACTCACAGTTCAGTAATAGTCCAAAGAAACACTGCCGGTCATATTACCAGAGACTCAACATGGAAGACTTTCTAAAGGGAACATTTTATGTATTGTATCAAACGAGGGTTTTTTCCTTCTTTCTGATTGATTTAGACAAATGTCAGCAGCTTCTCTGTCAGCCTTAAGAAAGCCTCGGGCTGCCATGTGACTCCTCCGCTCAACCCAAACTACGGCCGGAATGTCAGCCGTCATTTGTGGCCTGCTGATCGGTAAGTGACACCTTCTGCCCCTCGGTGTCGTCCAACTGAACTGCAACACGTCAACTTTTTCCCCTCGAGGTTTTTCCCCGCTTCTTAAATTCAGCCTGGAGAGTTAACGGAGCTGATAAAGTAAAAAAAACAAACAACCGGCGAACATCAACTTCAGCCAACAGCAACATGCGTTCAATAGCGGGACTAGCTGTCATAGTGGCGGCTGCCAGCGTCTACCTTTACCTGCTGTCCTCGCACCTTCCACGAGGACCGAGGCCACACGCACCGGGCTCCGAGCTGCAGGAGGACCAGGCTGAGCACGAGTACAGGTAAGGCCAACGGCAGCCTGCCACACTAAAGAAGAAACACTAATGAACAGAGGCGATTCTAAATACTCCAGGAACTCTGGGCAGGAGTTACTGGTGGGGCCCCCTATACATTTAGATCAGGGTGCCAAAAATGAAAATTAATCATCAACTCCAGGAAATAAATTGCCCAAATATGTTTTTATTTTTATTGTTTAAACTATAGAAAATTAAAAAAAAAAAAAAAAAAAAAAACAATAAAAATTAGCAGATCTTAAATTAATTTTTAGACCTATACAACTTATCCTCTTGCAATTTGCAATACTAGGCTTAGAAAGAACTATTTGCTTGTATTGTCCAGTGGTTTAACACTTAAGTAGTTTTAATACATACTGTAACTGAAAGTAGATAGTGGATGCTATGGGTAACCGTTTTGATTATGTCATTTATTATTTAGGAGGACTAAAATGTACTCACCTAATGATAAAAAAAAATTTGGTCTTCCTTTACTTTTGGTCAAAATAAAAAGTTGTCACAGACTGGTCAAGTCAGCTCCTACCCTCTACCGTGGTTAATGCCCCACAGATAACTCAGCTCCAAGTCTAGACTCTATCAGGTAAACACTATTCCTTATCTTTGACATGGCATTACATGCTAATTGGCCTACTATTAGGCTTTATAAGCTCAGTCTACGTAAGCATGGACAGACTGGTTGCTTGATGGTCAAAAAAACTTCTTCTGCCTAAGACATTCAGAAAGTCTCCAGTCTGTCTCTCTCGTGTGACTCTTCTCAGCTCCAAGAGCCGGTCAAATATTTAACACCTATATTTTATTATTAAGGTATATTCAAAGGTATGTTTTTAGTATTGTTGTTTACTAACATTGTATTGACTGAGACCAAGTCATGTCCGAGACCACAGTGTACTGAGACCATGACAGGAGCAAGACCATGGCACCAGAACTGTACTGTATTAGATACAAGGGGACAGTTAAAAAAATCCGCAAAGTGAAGTCCAGTTTTTGAGCAAGTCAGAACTTACGGAGGTTAGTGTTTGGTGGAAGACCAATTTAGAACAAGATTTTTAATTAAATATACAAAACCCTGTAAATACAAATTTTGTGGTCTTGGTTGGACGTCAGATATCTGAGCTGTCTGAGACCAAGACAAGATTGAACATCAGTAGTTTACATAAGAAATAATACATTTAAAAACTTTACATATTTGGCCTTACTTATTTAGAAAGGTATTCCTTCGTGTTGTCCAGCTTAAAGTAGACCTGAACCCTGAAAGAAACATCCAGAGTCATGTTACATAAAATATTTACAAATATTGCTGAGGTCATTGTTAATGAAACATAAGTATTTCTGTATAAAATACAAGTAGGATATTTAAATTGCCCCTAAACCTTTACTTCAGTTTCTATCCTATCTGACTTGAATACCCTCAGATCAGACTTCTATTAATCCACACATCAGACTGAATCAGTTTATGGTCTCTGAGCTCGTCCTGGCTCTCCCCACACTCCCCTCCTCCGATAACAGGCCGGGCTGATCACATTACCATACTCCCCAGAACTTGTGTGTCTTTGTGTCCCTCCCAGTGTGTCTATGTGCGTGAACACTGCTAGTTCCATGAAGTAATGTGCCAGACAGTCGAGCGAGAGGTTGTCTAGGGATGATAGAATAACGTCGACCAAGTCACTCTGAGGCCAGCACTGGGACCTACTGCACATTCTGTAAACCCTTCTCTACTGTTCCTGCTGAGTGAAATGAGAGCCCTCACAATCACATCTGACTGGTACTTTACCCAGTTTCATGGTGCTGCGGACTGAATGGCATGTGCTGGCCTCTTCTTTGCCTCCATCATGTCTGACAGTGGTGGCTAAACTAAAAAGAGACATGTCAAGTCTCATTCAACCAAAAGACACTTGGCCAGAGTGGGCTACATTAACAAAGCAAACATTTCAATTTCAAAAAGTAACTTGAGTATTAATAAAGAAGAAGTAAAGGTATTTCTAGAGCACATTTTGTTCAATAGTTACTAAATGGGCTTTACAGAAATGACACAAAAGTTGTAGCAAAGAACAAAAATGCATAAAAAAAATAAACAAGTGAGAAAAGGTGTGTTTTAAGTCAACTTTTGAAAGAGGTTATTGTTGGTGCATTTTTTATACTGTCTGGAAGTGAGTTCCATTTAGAAAAGTGTTATGTGAGAGATTTTCTTTGTCCTGTCAGAGCAGAAGCTGCAGACGTTTAATTGATTTTTGATGGAGTCCAGTTTACTTCTGATAAAGAGTGAATCAATTTTTCCGCATTGAACAGAGATACAAAGGCTCTGATTTTAGAAACGTTTTTAAGATTATAAAACACTGATGTGGTTACGCTGTTAATGTTACGATAAAAACTGAGATATGAATTGAAGATGACGCCAAGATTTCTTGCATGTTCTTTAAAAGTGAGTGAAAAGGAGTTAAGTTTAGAAGCAATTTGATATCTTTATAATTTCCGAGTTTGCAGGAAACTTTGATTCATCCATGTGTTAATGTATTTTAAGCACCGGTTTTACGTCATCAGGAGAGAGGGAGATATAGAGTTTACTATCATCAGTGTAGTTATAATATTGTATTTTATGTTCGTGAAGGATTTGGCCAAAAGAAAAAATCTCCAGATTAAACAAAAGTGGGCCCAGGATAGAGCCATGTGGAACACCACAGTTCACAGGCTTCTTTTCAGAGGTAAATTCAACTGTTAAAAAGAAGTTTCTGTTGAGTAGGTAGGAGGAGAGACAGTAGTTTTATGATCTCTGGGCTCAGGCAGCTAAAGACTGTTTTGAAGAAGGGTGTGTGCAGAGGGTCCAGAGAACAAGTTGATGACTTTAGTTTAACTTCAGCACATGACCGTTCCATTGCCTAAGCTGACATTAAACATGATACAACTTAATTTCACAGTGCACCGTGTGATTAAGTGAACTCAAGTGTACAGTCAAGTGTCGACACCCACTTGGATATTTTAGAGCCCAGTCAGTGACATAGTACTTCCCCAGAGGTTATGTAAAGCACATATTCCTCCCAAAATACTATACATACATACACAGAGTCTCAGGTATCCCAGCACTAATGCATCATCACTGTGTCGACCAATAGCAGAGCGGCACGTTTGCTTATTGGGCCAATAAAAATATTATAGGAATATTGAATGTCAGAGCAGGTGCCTTAAAGAAAGTGTCATCTTGAGTTTCAGGGGGAAATTTACTGTTTGGTTGTGAAGGTGCCTTAAGGAGTGGCTTCCTTTACTCGAGACTCAAGGCTTGAGGCTATTTTTATCCAATCAAACGTATTAAATTACTGTCCAAATACAAAAATACACGCAGGAAACTACCTTTGTGCCTAAGATAACAAATGAGAGCAGCTATTACATCATTTAAAAAATAAATGTGGGAAACAACTGCATTCTTAAACGAGATACGCTAATGTGGATATATTGGGTTTTTTTTTCTCTTAGGCTGAAGTTCCCGTCAGACCTGGATGAGCTGCGGGAGCTGGCTGACATGCTCAAGTTCTACAAGACAGAACATCATGGCTATGTGGTTTTGCTGTTCTGCAGTGCCTACCTGTACAAGCAGTCCTTTGCCATCCCGGGCTCCTCTTTTCTGGTCAGACATTAAGTAACGCCTCTTCTCAAGTATTGCAAGTACTACATTCATTTCTGGCAGCAGTGCTTGTGCTAAGGTGGGCGCAAAGTGTAACAAGATCAAAGACAAGGACAAATGTAGCGGGACCTGCTGTGATCTCTGAAAAATAACCGTAGTTTAAACTCCTTTGATATGGCTATTTAAGGCAACAGTGTCACTTTTAACCTCAAATTTGAAGCTTGAAAATGATTACAACCAAAGTGTTCATTTTGATGGTGTCTAGAGAACAACCCCTCTTTTACAGACAAAGAGCACCTGGTTTGAAAGATATTCTGCTATGAACGGACGGCATCACATCCATCATCCTGCTAGTATAGTAGAAAGTTGTAGAGTAGGACAGGAACGTCAGACCCAAACATGTATATTACTTAAAAAGGCGTGTTTGTTCATTAACTAATTACATTAAAGACTAAGGGACTACACTTTCTTTGTATTTCATTCAGAACATGTTGGCCGGTGCCATATTCGGGCCGTGGGAGGGTCTGTTCCTGGCCTGTTTCTTGACCACCACAGGCTCTACCTTCTGTTACCTGCTCTCATCTGCTTTTGGAAAACAGTACGTCGTTCAGTTCTTTCCCGACAAAGTGGCCCTGCTGCAGAGGAAGGTAGGTCTTTTTCCCCATCGTCCTATTTTAGCGCTCCCCATTTTTCTCTCTGTTTGTATTGTTTTCTTTTTCATCCTTTCCTCTCTTTCCTTTGTCTTGCTCCGTCAGGTGGAGGCGAATCGTAGCAGTCTTTTCTTCTTCCTCCTTTTTCTTCGTTTCTTCCCTATGACTCCGAACTGGTTCCTTAACATCACCTGTCCTGTCCTCAGTGTCCCTATGCCCATTTTCTTCTCCTCTGTCTTCATAGGTGAGACTACAGTTGTGGTAGTCATAATAATCCACCAATTCTGTGATACACAATACATAACAGAATTGATCTGAAATAAAATCAAGTACGATGTTTAGTCCTATAGGTAATGTAAACTGAACTGCTGTTTCCCACAGGGTTGATCCCCTACAACTTCATCTGTGTCCAGACGGGCTCCATCCTGTCAGAGATCTCCTCCCTGGACGACATCTTCTCCTGGGGCACTCTGTTTCAGCTGCTGGCCATCGCTCTGATGGCGCTGCTCCCAGGGGTGCTAATCAAACACTACAGCAAAGGACACCTGACAGTGGACAGCCTGGATTGTAACGGGGCCAGTCAGGCAGAGATAAAGGAGGACCGAAAGAGGCGGTGATTTTTAGGACCTAACCCTTTTCATTGTTAGTATTGTGAACTCAGCCTTAACACAAACATAATCCAAATCCAGCATTTAATATTAAATGCTGTTATAATGCCATGTCATGGGGAAACCACTTGTGCCTTTAATGTTTCTGCCTTTATATGAGCCTTTTTTATTTTTTTGTGGACTGTCGTGCTCATTTTCTTCTTTTTTTTTAGACTTTATTTTGCCCTTTTTTAAAAGCATGCTCACGTTTGTCTTAATAATGAACTAGCATTTGTGATAATGCTTTAACTAAAACTTAAAATTTATAAGTTATATATTGTAGCAGTGTGCCGTTCCTTTTAATTTAGTTCTTAAGTAGACTTAAAAATTCAGTCAAAGATGGAGTATTTTGACAGAAGTCCAGTCACCAGCCTCATTTTTCAGACTTATACCTCGGACGTAATACTTCTGGATGTCTACATGATGCGTGTTCTCAAGCACACGAACAAGTGACTCAACTCGGAAACTTCTTTGGAAGCTGACTTGGACTTGTACCTCAACTGAGGGCTGGTCTCAAACACTGAGGACTCTTATTAGATATTTATTAAAATATAATGGAATTCCAGAAAGCATGTTCCACACCTGTGAATGTAAAGCAGAGGTGCCCAAACGTTTACTCTCAAAGGGCCAAAACGGAAATGTATTTGTGGGCCACGGGCCAAACACAAAATAGTTTGCATGTAATCGACATAAATACTTCGCTCCATTTTTTGACGATGTAGCAGCTAATTGGAGCCCTGTGAACTTGCCCTTTCAAAAATCAGACTAGTTGTAGACTTATAAGTGTGTAAATGTGCACACATGGACAAACCTCCCTAAATTGTCTTATTTTTTAAGACCCTTTAACCTTTAAAGTTAATGTGAACACTGTTCACACTGTTACTGTTAAAAATACTTGCACCATTTTAGTGATTCTTAATACTTACTAAAACCCGGCTTTAAACCAGTGTTACTGAGTCTTTAAAGATATTTAAAGCATAGTCTTAAACGGCTTTATTAAGCAACTTAACATGCACTCTTGTCTTACATTTATTTATATGTGCTTAAGAGAATGGCATTGTGTTGTTTTTTTGTATTTCATGCATATAATAATCAGTTTGTTTGTTCAGGGAATTCATAGAGTGCAGTTATTTATTCTCACTGGTGAAGTTAACAAACTGTTCATGGGTCTTGTACTACAGAAACTTTTTGACCAAAATAAAAATAGTTTTCTGTGTACAGAATACATCTGTTGTACTGATTATAGTCCATTGTGTTGTAGTTCTTTTATATGCATTAACCCTCACCAGACAAGCTTCTTGGGATCAAATTAATTGTTTATTTGTGGCTTTCTTAAGATCACACTGCAACTAACCTCAATTGGCAAATAAACACATCCATAAACACTCACTCCAGAAAAAAAAAAAAAAATAATAATAATAATCATTAAATAAAACAGCCCAGTATACACCAAAAAATCTCACCTCCAACGTGTCAGTCTGTGGAAGACAGCAATAGAATCACACGCACATTCTCACAGACATGAGACACAATATCCCCCATCAGCAATGACACGTAAATATTAAATCTCATAAAGAACATTATTTGCGAGTGAGTTTTCAGGCACATGCATCAAGTGTGTCTCAGAATCAGACTGCAGAGGCCTCTTGTGCTTATTTTCTACCTGCCTGAAAGAATCCATTGAGTACCATTGACACAATCACAGACAGATAATAAAACAGCAGCAATACACAATAATAAAATTTGCGATGCCATCATGAGATATGTATCCATTAGGCTGCATAATAACGTGAAGTAGGTCAGTCTTCAATCAGTGCAAAGTTTTTAGTGCTTGGACTGCTTCAAGTCATGCATTTACAGTGTTGGATGTCACCACGTGCAAAACGTCCAAAACCGGAACGACATCTCAAAACAGACATAACACAAATTGGGCTTTTTGTTTTACGGAGATGCCCTTCAGAGGCAATTTGTCCTTAAAGTATCTTTTACTTAAAATATGCAAACATGGCTCAGAGTACGAGTAGTTCATGTAAACACAAATCTTTTAAAACTTTAAACCGTTACAGTTTTGTTTCTGTGCTCATTCTCAAATAGGGCTGGTCAATTAATGAGGGAATTTGCACTTTTAATTTTTTCTTCCTACAATTATAAAAACAAAATTAACAGTGTCACACATTGAGGAAGATCTCTGTCCAGTGGGAGACAAATCATGCAACGTCACTCGTGCAACGTCATGCGAAACAACTCCAACACAAAACATGTAGGGCTGGAAACTGTACGCTTAGACAGCCTTCAAGTCAGGTCAAGCCGATTTGTATAGAAACATCGGCATCCTGTCAATTAAGCACAAATGTGTGGCGTGCTATTTGGGAAAAAACATTCAAAAATATATATAATAAAAAAATAAACTCCTGAAATCACTATAATAACGGAAAGTTAATCTAAGTGTAAATCATCCATAAGCTGTTTAAATTAATGTCACTAAATATAAAGATAATCAAAAGGTAAGTAGGAAAGACACTAATCATTTCCTCTCTCCAGCTGATGAGCACCGCACTGAGGTAAAAGGTCATAACGGATGTAGGTAAGCGTTTGAAAGTGTTTTTTGTGTGATGACAGATCCAAGTGTTGTGTAGCACATTCTTGTTGTTCTTTCCCCAATATACCTTGAAGTAACTGTAACAATCCCAACATTTCTTGTTTACACTGTGCACAAAATGCAATTCTGTAGGCAGTAAAAGTTAAATCTAACAAAATAAAAGTGTGAAAAGGAACAACTCTAGGATCTATTCTCACAAAAAGACCAACTTGCAACCTCGCAGCATTCTCTGTTATATCTACAGCTAATTTGGCCGATTGTTAACAGCCGTGCACTTCCCTGTGACGCTGACAGGAAGAGAGTGAGCAGAGCAATACTGTAACAGCAGAATCATAAGTACTAACATATTATTGTAAAAAAAAAAATGTACAGTACAAAAACACTAACTTAAATTAAAACGTCCACTACAAAACAATAAAAAAATAACAGAAAAGGCATTAAGTAGAGTTATGGAACTTGAAGAGACAAAATACCTTAAAGAAGAAATGGCTTTTGAGTTAGCTCTTTAAAACCACAGATTTTAAATGTCTTTGTGACGAAGACTGTCAATGAATGTAGAAGCAGCATCAGTGTACCTCCTACAGTCACATTGTGGCAAATAACGACGTGTGTAAATGCTGAGAGAATACAAGATTGAATTACGTACAACCAATTTCACTTAGTCACAACAGACAGTAATGCACACGTTAAACTCAAAACCTGTGGGTTAAATACAGACATATTTTGCAATTTTTTATCTAGCACTTTGATTGAGAATTACATTTTGGCGAATTAACACAAAAGGAAAAAAAACAGGGCAGGTTTTCACAGTTGTCATGCAAGTTACATTTTGAGGAAATGTGAGACTATAGACCAGTATCTGCTGGAGCAGTTTGGGACAAATTGTGTTGGTACTGGCTGGTATAAGAGGCATTTTCATAGTCAAGTGGAGTATAAAGCACCACAAATAAGCATATTGTATTATGATACTTTGGTAACGCTTCTGGTTCTAACAAAGTGTATCACTGGTAGAGTGGTTATGAACAAAGTAAAAGATGAAAATGTTTGACTAAGTTTGAGCTCTTTAAATGTTAAATTACACTGTTTTGCTGAATCCATTTCCTTAGGTCCTCCTCTGTTCTCACATTCCCTCATGCATTCTGGGCCTGTCCCGTTTCGGTCCACCTTCGTCTCCTGTTGGTGAAGTAGTACAGCAGCGAGGCTTCATCTCTGAAGCGATGCTGTCCCGTTACATGATCCAACACTCCTCCATGATGAAGGTAACTGCCGTAGAGCTCTGCGTCCCCTCTCCCCGAGCATAAACCACGCTCTACCAGCCAGTCCACCAAGTCGCTGCCTCGGAACACACTCTGGGGGTCCAAAATTTGTGAATGGTGATCTGGATTAGACTGCTCGTCTGGGTCAGGAGTGAGGACTTGTGTTGAAGGTGGATCATGCGACTCGTGCACATCTGTTTGATGTTCGGTTTGGACGCTGGTTAAATTTTGCAGAGGGGGCTGCGTCACGTCCCCGTTGGCCTCCTCTGTCCCTCCTGTAAACCTGTCATTATCAGAGGAAGGATTCACGAGTCGAAGCAGTCACACTCTCCCCTGAACCACTAGAGGGCGACAGAGGCAGGATGGAGGGGAAGAGACCAGCCAAGGGAGAGCAAAAAAAGGCAAAGGGTTGATAAGAAGCGGGAAATAGAAACAAAGTAAAGCAACCCAAACTGTTAAAAATCCAAAGTGTAGGAGGTAACAGCCAGGCATTGAGGCTGCAGTCTGAAATACTTATCTTTATGTACTGGAAATAAAGTGGTTAGTAAGAGCATGCTTTTTGAATGAGTAGTGGTTGTACCTGCGATTGTGCACAATGTCCTGCACACACTGGTCTTTGTGGTAGCGTACGAACTGCGTACAGGTAAGACGCACCTCCTCTGGGACACCCGAGGGGCTCAGGTCGGTATTGTCCCTGCCCTGCCACAAGGCCAGCAGCCTGAGAGGGAAAACAAATGAATGTTGTAGATTTGGTACTGTATTATTACACTGTGAGAAATTGATGTGTATAATATGTAACTGGGTGATTTCTGGCCAAATATGTTCTCAGATAAAACATAAAATACCTCAATTGTATCTATTTTGGTGTGAACCCAAATTCTCATTTTTCATTAATTATCAACCAATCACAGTAGATTCAGGTTAAACCACGCCCTCTTAGGGACATAAAACTCAGCTTAGGATTGACAATGTCTCTTGGATAGGGGGACAAGACAACTTCTATCTTTAAACACTATGTCTAGATGGCTTCTTTGTAATCATTTTGGGAAATATGGCCAGAACTGTTCTGTCTAATAAATAATAAAGCCCTACCCCTTTTTGAACGGAAGAATGATGAGATGTCTGTCCAGGCCAAAGATCCCAAATGAAAGAAAACCCTAAAAAAAACATTTTACATTAAGACAAAACACAAGGCATTTGGCACATGGTACACTGAATGGAAAAAGTAAATGTCCGCTCGACCTGTCCGTAGTTCGCCACAGCACAGAAAAACTGCAGCTCGAGATAAAGTCTGCCTGGGTCTTTGTTAAAAAGCCACCACAGACAGCTGGACAGGTTCTACAGAGATAGATTTCTACATTAGATTTGTTACAATTCAGCAGTATAATTTCAAGTTCGTGGACTTTTCCTTCTCACCGCCAGCAGACTGACTGACAGCAGCAGACAGAGCAGGGCATGTCTAAGAGTCTGTTTCTCATCCGTTGGCTGAAGACCAGGAGGTGGCAGGTTCAGGGGCTGCTCTGAGGAAGAAGAGGTCTGCTGTCCATCAAACTGCGCTCCAACCTGGCCTGGAATAGATAGAACTATAACTATTTCTGTCAAGAGGTGTTATATACTCATGTTACAAAATATTCACCATTGTCATAATTTGATGATTTACAAAGAGAAGCACTTGCAAAGGAGGCTGAGTGTTTTACCTGAGTTGTTTGTGTTTTCCCTCTGTGTGCTGGTGATCACGTCAGAAATGGACTGAGGCGGAGAGCAGTTGTGCACATCTGAAATTGCAAAAAAACTACAATATATTCAACCCTCTGTATGTTGTTTTAAATGATCCCTCACCTAGGTTTTTCTGTTTTGTAATGGGACACGGTCTGCAAAGCACACTGGAAACATGACTGAACACTTAGCATTAGAGCTAATGTGAATATAATGAAAAATATGAATAATATTGACAAAAACACAGGGAATGTGGGTTTAATCACTTGGGTTATGAAGATCCAATAAATGGTCCCTATATTTCTAAAAGAGACACAAATGCTTCTGAGTACAAGGTGTTAATGGCTTTTATTTTTGCTGTCCTTTTAACTTTGATTGATATTCAGAATAACCCCCTTCACTGCAACTGTACCTGAGTTGATGCTGCAGGACGGAGAGTTGGCCACTTGAGGGTGTTGCTGTGGTTCCTCTGCACCAGCTGAGGGCCTTGGCTCATCGTTGATGCTGGTCACAGCCGCTCTGTTCAGGGCCTGATACCCCCTCTGCTCCCGGTTGCCCTGACTCAAACCCATCAGAGAGATGGCTCCAAGCACCAGACTGACTGCTAGCACCACTGCTGTACTGATTATCTGCAACAAAAATACAAACAGAGCACAAATTAGATCAGAATTGAAAAGCAGAAAAACGCATTTGCAATCTCTTAAAATTCAAACGTTTGGTGTATAATATTGTGCAGGGGTGATTCTAAATACTCCAGGGGACATGGGATGCTAGAAGGCCCCCCACACACTCAGGGCATGAAAGATTAGATCACTTTTTCAGGTATTAAAAGATCCAAATAATAATCACCCATCTCTTTTTATTTTTAATATTTTCATTCTTGAAAATTAAAAAGTTAAAACAATATTACCATAGTAGGTCAGAATTTTATAGCACATAATGGAAAATATGGAATTTATATTATAAAAAAATATATCCCAAATATAATAAGCTATCTTTGGGAGAGACCCTTCCAGATTGGGGGCCCAAGGCAATAGCCACAGTTTGCCTACCCCATTGCAACACCCCTAATGACAGTTATTATTTGGAAAATCTGCCACTGCATTTCATTTTTTTCTCCAAATTCTTTATGGTAGACTCCCATCTTTAAAACCTTTGTGGTAATGGAGTATTGCTGTGGACATTGTCATAAGCTCAGTTGAAAAGAGTTGCTTTTTCAAATACATGTATTAAAGAAAAGGGTAAGAACATCAGGCGTGATGTACAACCTGAGCTTTGCCAAAGAAGAAGGCAGAGTCTATGGAATCGGTCCTCTCTCCTACAACCAGCAGACATCCGACCATCAGGAAGGGAACTCTGCAACAGCAATAGAGCTTACAATATCCAATACAATATAGAATGTGCTCTTCTTCAAAGTAAAAGCTCAATTATACTTGTGACAAAATACAGGCTTTCAAGTAACTTTTGCTGGTTTTACTGGAGCCACTGAAATTGGTCACACCACAATTTGATGAAAGTGTAGCAATATATATATATATTTTTTTTTTTTTTTTTTTTACTAAACTATGCTGACATACCCCCAACCCAGTATCATGAAGACACTAGGTCGCAGTCTCAGAAGATCATCCCTGGTTGTCAGAGCCAAGCACAGAGGAATCAAACCTGAAACCCATAACGCACGTCACAATTAACACAACTTAACTATACTATGGAGCTATTATTGTAGCATAAGTATTTGTGTGTGTATTACAATTTGTCTGTAATAAGATTTGTGCATATCAAGATTTGTCTGAGTGTCAAGATTTGTGTGTGCGTAAATCGATTAATCCGTGAATGCACAAAAGTCCCAAGTCTTACACACGCAACACTTAATGCACACAAAACTTTTGCTACAATCCTGCCATGTTCATGTTTAGCCTTTGCCCTGAGTTTAGACTTACAGGCAGCTTACTAGTCTACTCAAAAAATAAATACCAATAGGTGGTGGTAGCAAACTCAGCTTTCTCTTTGCTAGATATACAGGCAGATGCTGTGATTCTGAGAGCACAGGTTACATTTTATCAGGAACAAAGTATACTTCAGTGCTGGCAGCAACAACCTCAGCTGCTCAGCTTTAGCTGGCACACCATTTATTTAACCCTTTGTCTCATGTTTTTGTTTGGTTTTGCCACAAACCTTGGCCGTAGCAAGGAATACAATGTCCTTTTCCATCTGAGTTACTGCAAGGAGGACTGTAATCTCGGCTCATAAAACAGAAATCGTGGATTTGTTGATTACAGTCTTCCAGTTGCTGTGCAGCCACCGGTTTGCAACCTCACGGACTCCTTACCGTCACTTAGGTGGAAAAGGAGAATATTACTCCTCGTTACGGCCATCTGCAGACAGGCTGGTTAGCAGTCCCTAAATAAAGTTTGTGGCAAAACCAAACAAACAGGAGACAAAGGGTAAAATAAATGGTGTGCCAGCTGAAGCTGCCAGGCTAATGTTGTTGCTGCCAGCACTGAAGTATACTTTGTTCCTGATTAAATAAAACCTGTGCTTTCAGAATCACAACATCTGCCTGTATATCTAGCAAAGGAAAAGCTGAGTTTGCTACCACCACCTATTGGTAAATCTCTTTTTAGTAGACTAGTAAGCTGCCTGTAAGTCTAAACTCAGGTCAAAAGCTAAACACGAACATACAACTCTTACATGTCACGATTGAAGCAAAGGTTTTGTGTGTATTAAGAGTTATGTGTGTAAGACTTAGGACTTTAAGCTTTTGTGCAATCACAGATTTGTCAATTTACACACACACGCACAAATCTTTGTTTGCACAAATCTTATTACAGACAAATCATAAGACACATAAAGCCCCATATACTATACTAATGACCATTTCAATGTTATAGTAGTTGTTAGCCCACCTGTCCAAATGTAGGTGCTGTAGAGAGAGCCATAAAGCAGCATGAATGTGATCATTTTACCAACTAAATTATCCTCTTGTCTGACCAGAAAGTTCCACAGAATCATACTGATGCAAACGAGGAACTAAAGAGAGAGGGAAGATAAAAAAGGTTACAATACAAAAGAGACAGAAATTTGTTTGGTAATTGCTAAAAAGGGTTGCGTTTAACAAATGTGTTTCTATGCAAGAAATTAATCAGAATTGAGGCCAAACATTCAAGGTGGATTGTGATTAACAATAAAAAAATAGGTTATCATACCGTCAAACTTACGGTTATCATACCGTCAAACATTTGTCTTTTCTACATTTTATAGATTTACAGCTTCATGTCTCAAGTTCAGCTTATGTTTAAAGCAGTAAAAAAGTAAATATGATCTTTTGAATTCAGATACAAGGAGATCTGAACCAGCTGAAATTTTTTAATAATTATTCCTTCTTGGAAAAAGACCATTTATCACAAGCAGGAGACAAGTTGCTTTTGAGACAGGAATGTTTGACTCAGTCTTTTAGTTTGTACCTTTTAGATTGTACCTTATTGTTGGAATAAGGATCAGTGCAACTTGAGACTGACCTGAGCCAGAAAGAGATTTAAGGCAAAGAGATGAGGAAGTCTGTTAAACTTCCTGCTGAGAAGCATCACCGCTATAGTCCACACCTAAAGACAGGCATGAGACACAAGTCACATACATTTATAAATTAGATAATATATGAATGATTAAACATGCTCTTTCATGGAGTTGTGTGCAGTATGCAGACACACTTACCAATGCTACAAGGCAGACAATGCTGATGTTGAAGCTGACGTTTTCGAGCTCAATGACCAGTGGAGTGGGGTCCATCAGAGGGATGGTTAATAACCAGGCCGACACATACATAATGGGCGCTGAGAGGAATGTGCTGATTACCATTCCTGATGTTACCTGGAGACAAAGGCAGAGAGTAAAATATGAAAACTATACATATACATCTGTAGCATTTATCACATTCAGCTCTTTTATCAAATAAACCGTGTGTGTAATCAGATGTCTCAAGTGCCCACTTCTGCTATTCCACACACCCACACCCCCACACCCCCACACATCCACACCCCACACCCACAACAGAATTAGAAACCAAGGCAGGTTACAACTAAGATAGACTTTACCACTTCCAGCTCCATGTTATAGTGTCCTGCATAGAGGGCCACACTTGGTGCAGTTGGGAAGACTCCATAGAGGAAAGCAAAGTTGGACAGACTGGTGTGGTTGGGACTAGTGCTGTTCACCCCTACGTCCAGAATCTCAACCATGTCTTTACAGACCAGAGGCATCACGAGGCTGGAGAGGCAAGAGCATGGTAGAGGGAAAAAAGTATCATATGGGTTTGCTGCTATCCAAAAAATAGAAATTACAATTTAGTAGATTTTACACAGACATATATATTTCAGTTTAACTTACAGTTTGGCTGTTATAAGGAGAATCAAAGCAACACCTGTGTCTCGTGTCAGTTTTCTAAGTTGACCAACCTGAGATAGACAAAAAATAAGAAAATCCAAAACCACATGTTTATATCTGTTCTGTCAAGTTAAAAAGGTGTAGTGTAAAATATTTAATAGTCAGTCAATATTTTGCTACTTTTCAATACTGTAACACTCTTAGCAGATTCATGTAAAATTCCATGACTTTCGGTTACTACAACTATGTCACAAACGAAGGACATTACTTACCCAAATTGATGGTATATAGTCAACCCCACCTTTAAGTAAATTTGCATTAGGCCAAACCTACCATGGTGAGACCAAGGTAAAACAAGGCCGCTCCTCCAAAAGAATTAGCCAGGCCGTCTATAAACTCGGAAAGGACCGGCGGAATCTGCTGTTTCAGGGCAAAGTGGGAGACGATTCCAATGATCACCATGAACACTATCGGATTCTTCAAAACCTGAAGTAAGGACACATATGAATAAAGAGAGCACGAAACAGACTTCGGTGTCTCTTAGTATTAGATCTTATAGGAAAGAGTACCTGAACAATCACAACTCCAAATATGGCTAAAGTGCTCTGCTGTGGGTGGCTGGCCTGCCTCCATCGTTGCACTTCACACAGAGCGAAGCCAATGGGGTTGAGGAGCATAAGAGACACTGGAGCCACCAGGTAGATGTACTGGAGGTATTCTGGGTACGTGCTCCGGTACAGTGCGTCAACTACACGAAC
Source organism: Neodontobutis hainanensis (assembly GCA_024349245.1). Classification (NCBI taxonomy): domain Eukaryota; kingdom Metazoa; phylum Chordata; class Actinopteri; order Gobiiformes; family Odontobutidae; genus Neodontobutis; species Neodontobutis hainanensis. The sequence goes on along the minus strand of JALDNG010000087.1, from coordinate 526,784 downwards.
AAGAGAGGGAGTTATGGTACAAACTTAAAGGATCGGAAATCTTTTTTTTTTAAAAAAAGCTAATTTAGGACCAAACAAATATGGAAATGGAAAGAAAATGCTGTGGACTTAAGGACAACTAAGATATTTTAAAAAGCTAGAAGGTTGCGAGTTCAAACCCTGGCGGCTCAAACATCCTCGGCCAATTACAGCCTTTCTGTGAGGAGTCTGCATGTCCTCCACGTGTTACCGTGGCTTCTCTCTGGGAACTCCGGCTTCCTCCCACCGTCCAAACACATGCATGTACAGGTCAATTGGCAAATCTAAACTCTCCCTAGTGAATGAATGTGAGAGAGAATGCTTGTCTGTCAGTGTCTGTCTCCAAGAGTTAGCCCTACAACATAGTGGCCATTCTCAAGCGTACCCACCTCAGACCCAAAGCTGCTGTGATATACTCCAGTCACCTGCAACCCCTCACGAGACTAAGAGGAAGCGAATGAATAAATGAATAATGGCATAAAATATATCTATTTTTCTCTTTCTTTGTAGTTGTGAATTGTTGTGTTTGTATTTTTATTCTGTTTTATTGGGTAGGTAATAAAAATAGGTTTACTTTACTTAAGCTTACGCCCTTTCGGTCAATGTGGGTATTATTTTTGGTTGGAGAAGCTAAAACTAATTTATTTGTTTATTTATTTAAGACAAAAAACAAATAAATTAGTTTTAGTTAAAGCAGTTTTCATTACAAAAACAGTTTGGTTTATCTCACCGATAGGGTATCCCAGAGCAAAGTCATTGCTCTGTGTAGCAAAGATGGCATACAGCCCGGCCTTGCTGTACCTGTTTTCGGGACTCGCTACCATCAGTGTCAGCACACAGACGAGCACAAACACGGTCACCTAAAGACAGAACGAGAAAGCTGATGCATAACAGGAACATATGCAGATGAAAAAAGTTTACTGAGCACAGAAAAGGCTGAGGATAAAGAATTGACTAAATGAGATAGAGAAAGACAGAGAAAGCAAGAAATTAGCAGAGGACAGTCTTCCTCATTGGATATATGCCTCAGCATCAAAACATAACCTTACCTTAGCCACCAATACACTCCACAGAAAAGCCCAGATGACATCTCCAAAATCCAACAACACCATGTTTTTAAAGAGCAGGGCCGGAAGAGCAAACTTGGACACGAAGTTTCCGAGACCTTTTGCTTGACTTTCTGTGATGATATCAGCCCTGCATAATGTCCACACATCCATGTATATCTTTAGTAGGTTTTATACATTTTCTTTTATGTAAATGTCTTGGCCTACCTGCCAGCTATGTATCCACACATTATGATGCCAAAGCACTCAAGAAGCGCCGGGAAAAGCTTGTCGATGGACATTTGCGGTCCAGCTGCAGCCCCTGCCAATGGATTGTGGGATATGTTCTTCCCATGGATCAATACGTAGTTGTTAGCTGTCTCCATGTTGACGAAGAAACTGGACAGGAAGACAGGTGCAGGCTGGGGAAGCTCTAACCTGGACTAAATGCTGCACAAGAACAGATAGAGCAGGACAAAAATGAAAAGCTGTTGGAAATAAAAAAATAAAAAATAAATAAATTAAAAAAAAAAAGGTACCTAACAGTCACTTATTGTATATGCAATATTATTGAGATGTTGAAAACATGAGCTCATTTCTTTGGGCTTATAATCCTACACTGCACCAAATAGTGTTTAATTAACTGCTAGCACAATAACTTAATTACCAAGCACCGTAATAGCATTGGGGGCCAACAAAACGATAACATGAATGCGAACACCCCACAAACTGCTGCTAGCTGCTCATTGTCACTTCCAGTTGACAGAGGTAGCTAGCTGGGCTACATGCTAAAAACATCAGGGGAGAATTCCCTTCACATCTGGGATTAGCCTCATTATTTTAAAATACTCCAATGTATTTTGCGCTGGATACCGTTTTCACTTATGTGTTCATTCTCGTCCACACGCTGTCAGCCGCATTTGCATCGTAGTTTGTGTTCAATTTCAAGCAAAGCCGTGTTTTGCAGTTTGAGAGGGTCCGCGTCCGTGAAAACTGACAGTGGCAACGCCCCGGTAAAAGATGGACACGCAATTCAGCCAATCGGAAAACGAGAAGCTTCTAGGATGGCAATTATGATTGGATGAGAGGAGTGGCATCAGCTGCTGCAGTCATTGGAATTATGTAGAGGCGTTACCTATAATTACGTCTGTGCCAATCTATGTAGAAGTTGTTTGAAGACAGTTCAGAAACTATAGTTATGTAAAAAAAAAAACCAAAATAAAAAAACATTGATTATCAGTAGTTTACACAAGTGCTTGACTTTGCTACAAAATATAATAGTTAAATTCGCAAAAGTGTTGCATAGTCACATAGGCTACAATTGATTATAATGTAGCTTGAGTTATTCAAGATATTGATTGTAATATGTCAAAATTACATTTGATATAATATTGTTTTAAAATATTTTTTAATAGTATGGCTAATTATCATCAAGTCAATTACATCATTTAAGGCCTGACAAAGACATATACCATTTCTTGCGCAGATGTCATAAAACATGGACCAACAATACCATTTATAATCTTGGGCAAATTTGTAATTCTTTATTTTCTGCAGTAAAAATAATAAAAAAAATAAATAAAACTGTTGGTTGATTCTTTTTTAGAATTTCTGCTTAGTATCCATAGTTAATATCTAAAAACTTCTAGTGTGTGGCGGCTGAGTGGCAATTCCTGCCCAAAGCTTATGTATTATTTAATAATGCCTCTGAGAATAAATCACAACATGTTAAAAGCCTATTAGTGACATTTTAAATACATTTTGAAATTGTATATACAGTTGTGCTCATAAGTTTACATACAGAATTTGTGATTTTTCTGCCATTTTATATAATTGATAACACAAAAACCTTTTGTTTCACTCATAGTTAGACTTTATGCTGCTGTAGCCAATGACAGGTTGACTTGGCCTCGTGCTTTGGATTATTGTCATGTTGGGACGTCCAAGTATGTCCCATGAACAGCTTCTGGGCTGATGAGTGCAAAATTTCCTCCAGTATTTTATGATAACATGCTGCATTCATCTTTTCCTGTGCCTTTGTAGCTCACACATCCCCAAAACATCAGTGATCCACCTCCATGTTTCACAGAAGGAATGGTGTACCTTTCATCATAGGCCTTGTTGACTCCTCTTCAAATATAACGTTTGTGGTTGAAACCAAAAAGTTAAGTATCACTCCAAATGACTTTGTTCCATAAGTTTTGAGGCTTGTCTCTGTGCTGTTTGACATGTTGTAAGCGGAAGGCTTTGTGGCATTTGTGTTGTAATGGCTTTCTCGATCATGCAGCCCATTTTTCTTTAAGTGCTTCCTTATTGTGCATCTTGAAAAAACACAATTTTTTTCAGATAGTCCTGTATTTCATTTGAAGTTATTTGTAGGTTTATCTTTGCATCCCAACCAATTTCCTGGCAGTTGTGACTGCCTTGGTTTGGTTTCAACAGAATCCCTCATTTTACACTTCCTAATTAGAGTTTGAGAACTGCTGATTGGCATTCTCCTGCTCCTTTTAAGGTTAAAGTGATGAGGAAGAGGCAGAAGGCTTCGTGGAGCAATGCTCCTTCTGTCAGGGCACAAAAAAGGGAATGCAGAAAAGCCAAAAGAAAAAGGCGTAAATTTAAACTCTTAATTTATTATGAGGTATACAAAGAAAATCTGCATGTTTTCAATCAAACTTTGCAAAAAGCAAGAGAAATATTCTTCTCAGAGATCATCAACAACAGCAGTAACAACTCTCGTGTCCTGTTTGCTACAGTGAACACGAACAGATTAACAAACCCTCCAGCTCCATTTCCTCCAGAATTAGTTTCCAACACTAAATGCAATGAGTTTGCATTGTTTTTTAACAAGGTTCAAGGCATTAAACATGCGATACAGTCCAAAGGGCATTCAACAACACTGCAGCCACCTAGAAAACACTTGGTTGGGTTGAAACCTTTTACACCCATTAATTACAGAACAATTGAAAAAACTGTCTCCAGCCTGAGTTCATCCACCTGCTGCCTCGATGTTATACCCACTAGATTTCTAAAATCAGTACTAAGCAGTTTCTTACCACAACTCACTGATATAGTCAATAATTCCTTACAGTCTGGAACATTTCCAAGGGCCATAAAAACTGCTGTCATTAAGCCTCTCCTAAAGAAGAGCCGTCTTGATGCTACTGTGCTCAACAACTATCGACCCATATTAAACCTGCCTTTTTTAGGGAAAGTCATCGAAAAAGTTGTATATCAGCAACTTAATGACTTTCTATTACTTAACAACTGCTTTGATCCTTTTCAGTCAGGTTTTAGGCCCCATCACAGACTGAGACTACACTTATCAAAGTCACAAATTACATATGTCTGAACATTGACGTGGGAAAAGTCTCTGTCTTAGTTCTGTTGGACTTGAGTGCTGCGTTTGATACAGTGGACCAAGAAATCCTGTCACAAAGATTAGAGGAATGGATAGGTATCTCTGGAACTGCTCTTAAATGGTTTCAGTCCTATCTTGAAGACAGAAAGTACTTTGTTTCCGTTGGTAACTGTGTATCAGACCAAATGGACCTGACATGTGGGGTTCCACAGGGGTCTATCTTGGGACCTCTATTATTCAATCTCTACTTGCTTCCTTTAGGCCAGTTAATACACAGCTGTGGCGTATCATACCATAATTATGCAGATGACACTCAGATTTACATTTCACTCACAGCAGGTGAAAATGGACCGATCCATTCTCTGTGTCACTGCATCGAACAGATTGATGTGTAGATGAAAAATAATTTTCTCCAACTGAACAGAAACAAGACTGAACTATTCATCTTTGGGCCCTAGTAACAAAGAGAAAGTGTCAGCAATCACCTTGAGTCTCTTTCTCTAAAATCTAAAAAACAGGTTAGAACTCTAGGGGTCATCATAGACTCAGACTTAAATTTCCAGAGTCACATTAAGTCAATGACATCATCTGCATTTTATCACCTTAAAAACATTTCCAGAGTCAAAGGGATAATGTCTCAACCAGACTTAGTGAAACTTATTCATGCTTTTATCTCCAGCAGGTTAGATTACTGTAACGGCCTGCTCACTGGTCTCTCAAAACGAGGGTTAAGACAGCTGCAGCTTATTCAGAACGCTGCTGCTTGGGTTCTAACTAACACCAGGAAGTACAACCACATCAGTCCAGTTTTAAAATCTCTGCACTGGCTTCCTGTGGCTCAGAGAATAGACTTTAAAACAGCACTGCTGGTTTACAAGTCCCTAAATGGTTTAGCACCAGAATATATTTCTGAAATGTTAGTTGCTTATAAACCTCCTCGGACTCTGAGAACATCTGGGACTGACCTTCTGCTCGTGCCCAGAGTTAGAATTAAACAGGGTGAAGCAGCGTTTAAGTTCCGCACTCTTCTTTTATAATGCTTTTAATTTTTCGTATGTTTCTAAATTTAAATCTTGTAAATTGTCTTTTATTTCTGTAAAGCACTTTGAGTTACCCAGTGTATGAATTGTGCTATAGAAATAAAATTGCCTTGCCTTGCCTTCTCAATTGGATATCTTGGATATCTTTGTATATCCCATTCCTGTTTTATACAGTTTAATTACCTTTTTCTGCAGATCCTTTTTGCTTTCCCCATGACTCAGACAGAAACGTCAGTGCAGCACTGGATAAAAGATGCAAGGGTCTGTCAGGAGCACAGAAACTCACTGACCTTTTATAAACACACTGATTACAAGCAAACAGATCACATGTGAGGATGGGTACCTTTAGTAGCCATTTAACCTGTTTGTGTCAACTTGTGCATGTTATCAGGCCAAAATTATCAGGGTAAAGTTTTGATCAGGGTCATTTAGGTAGTTTCTGATGTCATTGTGATTTAAAAAGAGTAAACACAGTTGTTTGACAATAAATGGCTTTACTTAACCACTAAATATGAGTGAAACAATAGGTTTTTGTGTTATCATTCATTTTCTCTGAAAAATGGTAAATAAGTGCTTAAGTTCAAATCTAAAAGCTGTGGGAAGAATAAGTGAATAGCTCCATTGTGCATTTTTGTTTTACCTCTTTTGTTTGTTGTGCTGACATTTTACATTTATCACATTTAGCCCTCAGGTTGGTCGATTCAGATCTTTCCCAGCCACACTGCATTAGCAAACTAGGTCACACCACAAGCTGACGTGTCACACACTGCACAGAGGACTTTTTAGAACCTAAAAACACATTTTTCATTGTATTTTGTGGGCTTTTATGAGAAAATTTATACCTAGATTATAGTTTGGGTTACATACATGTTACAGTTAAAGAGAAGATCTGTTGTCAGGATGTGGAGCTGTTGACAGTGGGATTGAGACCATGCTATATACCAAGAAAGTTCTTACATATCTTTGTGGTTACAGTTTATATTCAACCAGGAGGTGTACCAGATACTGCCTATGACATCATCAGCAGACAGATACTGTGTGTGTGTGTGTGTGTGTGTCTGTGTTTGTGTGTGCGTGTTTGCATGTGTGCATGTGCGTGTGCGTGTGAGTGCATGTCTACTTCATTGTGTGTTAGGACAGAACATCTACTTCACTGTCTGTTAGGGCAGAACTGACACTTCTTCTACTGCTTATAAGTTACATTGAAACTATCCCTCAGGGAGCTCAGTCACAGACAGACTGACACTCTGTACTGTTTTCCTTCTACTTGCAAGAAGAATAAACCTTACAGAGGCAACTTGATTGACTTGAGACCATTTATTTCTTTCTCAAACAAGTTTCCTAAACAATTTCCACGACAAACATGGTGTTAGAAGTATGATCTTAAGACTGGACCGTCCAGGACAAGCAGCGTAGAAGAGCTGATCACCCGGGATCAACAAAAAAGATCACGTCTCCATAACCATGAAAACAGTCTGCGACTCCTGGACTGTCACTTTGAGATTGAACAAACTCAGTGAACACAGTAAGAAAATAAATGGCTATCATTTAAATTTGATAGAGTAATGTATTTTCACAATTTAAATGAACTTTTATTAAGTTGAAGGGTCATTTTGATTGAGTCATGTAAGGGCCGATCCCAATTCTCTATCTTAACCCTACCCTTTTCCCTTAGCCCCACCACTTGGCCCTTCAAAGGAAGGGGTAGGGCTATGATTATACCCCTAAGAAATGACACACCTCTACACCTGTAGACGCATGGATGTATAATATCGTATCTTATTATCTTATCTATTATTATATATGTTCTATAAAATATATAATTTACCCTATATAACAAAAATAATTAATAAATTATATAGTCTTATATGGTTTATTATATATTATAACATATAACATAACATAACCAAAAAAAAAAAACAAATGACTGTTTGTTAATGAAATATCAACTGATACCAACAAATAAACAAATAGAGATGCATATAATATAAAATGTTCTGCAAATACTAGACTTGAGGCTAATGTTAGCAAACAGACATTTTTCAGAAACTTTCCGAGGAGAAAACAGATTAGTGCAAGTTACTCTGTCCCAGGCACAAAATGCTATCCTATGCATCTATGCATCACAGTTTTTGTGGCAGTTTAACCTCAGTGACATTATTTCAGCACAAATTGAACACAAAGCCTGTGCTGAGTTGCACCAAAAACAGCAAACTGCCTTAGACATGCACATTGGACTGGAACACCTGGCTATGTGGGGGACTCTGCACCTCTGAGCAACCCCTGGAAACCTCTTCCTCTCCTGAACACATCTGAACCCAAAGTCAGAGAATGACTGGAGAGGGTAGGGAGAGGCAACGGTGATACAATGGACACAATGAAAGACCTCAGTGTGTGCTTCCTGTGAAGAAGCACCTATGACATCAGTACAAAGACTGTCCAGCTAATGATGGACGTGGTCAGAAGAACAGCTCCCAGCAGAGAAACAGCAGGCAGGGGGCGTCCAGTGAAGGCCTCTACTCCAGGTCTTGACCTCTACATTAAACACATCACTGCTTATACCAGCATTACACGCACATGAGAAAAGCTTATCGATGAGACAATGATAATAACAATATTCACAATATTCTCACAGCTCTCTTACACTTACGCTAACACACACGCTTCAAAGTCAACATATCTTAAACACACCTTATGTTTAGTGGAGCACCATAGGCTTATAAAAGGATGCACACAAGTTTTGGGTCTGGTTTAAAACTGCTTAACATTTTAGAATGAGAGAAATATAGATTGAGATTCTAATAATAATAATATGAGATTCACTGGTGACTACTGGTTTCATAGCTCAGGTACAACACCAGGTTAACACCAAATAAATGATAAGCTCAGTAACAAAAAAGCCTGAAGAATGTCTTATACTGTACAGTCAGCAGCTGCTTATGACTTGTAAAAGGTTTGTAAAAACAGGGACACAACGAACCATTTTGTGAGAAGCCCTTAGGTAAAAGAACACAGGTCGCATTAAACATTAACCACAGATAAGAAAAACTCAATTGTGTTTGGTCTCAGAATCGGTATTAATATTTTCAACAAAAGCATACTTAGCTTTTCAATAAAATTTATAATGGGGATCCCACAAAATACAAACTATACAAACTTTTTCTTTTTTTTTCTTTTAAACCTTTTTATTCAAGACTTTTACAGATAAACTGAATTTTGTGAATTGACAGACATTACAAAGCAGTTCAAACATCAGCTGTAAAGCTGAAAAGCAATTGCAAAAACTAATTTATTACTTCATTTTTCCTAAAACATTGAATTAGTAATTTGACAACAGTTTATTAAATTCATTCAGCAAAGAATTATTCAGATAACCTTTTAGTTTTTTGAAAACTACATTTTAAATATCTTTTACATGGAAACTTGTAACATTTGGCTCAAACGGTCACAAAATGAATGGTTAAAAATGAATCACAATTGGAAAGGCTGTGCCTTTGGGGTCTGTGATCACAGAAAGGTGTTTTCCTGACTACGCTGTAGCCATCTAAAATATAATGAATAGAAAATATGTGTGCACACAAAAGGCCTGACTAAACTGATCCTACAGAATGATGTCACTTAGAAGAATGACCCTTTTATCCACAGCTCAGCACAACAGGCAACTCACATCTGACCAACTCTTCTTCACAGCTGGAATTTCCGGGTATTAATTATTTATTAATTATTAATACCTTGTTTATGGGTTTTGACACTTGACACAAGGTGTCTTGAAATCAATACAGATTGATTTTGAGACAAAAGAACTGTGGGCAAAGGAGTTGAAAAGAGAGAGGGATAAAGAAAATAAACGTGTAACTATTTGATATAAAAACAGGGGAGGTGACCATTTCAGTCATTTTATTCTGATTTGTTAGTACATCAAGTTCAACTAATTCCAAACTTAAAACGCATTATGTATAATCAACATTTTACTGTTTAACTGTGAAACATTAAACAATAAAGACATGCAACTTATTTATTCACCATACTTAGAGAGAGAACTACTTACAAGAGAACAAAATAATTCAACTTTTTCAACAGCTTTGTGCTGCTCCTGCTACTGAGGCACAGAGCCAAAGCAGACACAACCTCTAATCAAAGCTCGCAGAGACAGACAGTAAAACTTAGTGTTGCTGTCCGGTTTCTAAGTGATTAAACAGCCGTGACATTAACACTGCACCGGAACCTGATTGTATGTATATATTACTGTCTCCCACTTTCTCTCATTTATTCATTGTCATTTTACAATCAAACACAACAGAACAGACATTTTTATCACACAGACAGACTTTTGCCAAAGGCAACAATAGAGATTACTAAACACATTTTAAATGTATTGCATGTCCATGTCAAGAAAAATATGTGTAATAACTCATTTAAAATGCAAAATGAAATATTCATCAGACATAAAACTATGTCTTTGACCATGAAGGATAGAAGTGTTGTGTGCACAACACCTGGATTACTTTATCTCCGCAGCTTTCCTAGAGAATGACTATCAGGTAATGGTGGAGAAGAAACAGGTCCCAAATGGAGAGTAGCTATACCCTATTGACTTGCAAATAACCAGAAAACTACAGCACACCAACCAGTGCAAGTCAAGTCTGAGGAAACTGATAATCTGAAGGAATGTGTACCCTCGTTCAAAGGAAGAGTGCCAGGCTTAAAGAAATGTGGAGAATTGACAATGGAATGCAAAACTCTACAACATGCACTCAGACATTCAGCATTTGCCCACCACACAAAACCACTACTGGCTCCACCCTGCCTTGGAACTGGTCCAAGAGGACCTCCACCTTACCTTTTGAGGTGGCTGTTGTTGTGATATTGGGCTATACAAAAATAAATGTCTTGTCTTGTTACCTGAAGTCACTCTCTGCAAAGATGTACTGACCTCTTCACTCACATCACTGTAAAGGTGAGCAAAGATTTCTGGTCCAACACAGCCCGACTCAACACCTATGCCTCTAAGACTTAATAAGCGTATTGTGCCAGTTGGTGTTGACTAGCAGCGCTAACGTCCCAAAAGTCACCTAGTGACATATGCAGTTACACTGCTCCCATTCACCTTATGTTAGGGCATCATGATCAGACCACCTGACAAACGCCTGTGGCATTCTAAAGACCAGCTTTTTCTGTGCCTACAAGGCCCCCTAGTATACTGTTATTTCTTTCTTTACTGTGGTTGGACTTGCAATGGTCTACTAATGTCACTGCTGTGTCTACCCCTGCCTAAGTCCCTTCTCCTTCCTCAGATTCTCCTTCTCATAATCCTCTCCATTCTAAAAGCAGCATCTCTTTTGAACACACTGGTCACCTTAACATTGCCCTGACAGTGTCGAACCGGCTCCTCAAAAAAATGACTTTCTATGATTCAGCACTGTTCTGTGTATACTTTTTCCTGTGGCTGACAGTACTCTCTCTTCCTGGCTCAAAGCTTTTGGAAACTCTTGACTCAGTTTGCACTTAGCACTTTCTGTTGGTCTTACCTTATTTCTGCTAATGGGCTGTGTTTCCCCTATTCCACCGATGGTCTGTCAAACGATTTATGCTTGACTCCACTGATGGCAGCTATCCCCTCTCCTTCTTCTGACACTGAACCTTTTCTACTTTTTTGCCATTTTCTACGGCTGTCTTTGGCCACAGAATAGCCTTTACCTCTGTGTTCCATCAGTTTTTTTAAAAACTAGATTAGGATAATATTTCTTATATTCTTCACAAGAATCAGTTATCTATTTACAGTTCATGTTTTGTATACGATCTCATCTCTGCTTTTTGCAGATGATGTTGTCCTGCTGGCTCCATCAAGCCAGGACCTTCAGTGTGCACTGGGACAGTGCAGCTGAGTGTGAAGCGGCTGGGATGAGGATCAGCACCTCCAAGTCTAAGACCATGGTTCTCAGTTGGAAAAGGGTGGCTTGTCCCCTTCAGGTTGGTGGAGAGCTCCTGGCGCTCTAAGGCGCTCTCTTAGAGATAAAGTGAGGAGCTCGGTCACTAGGGAGGCACTCAAAGTAGAGCCGCTGCTCCTCCACATCGAGAGGAGCCAGCTGAGGTGGTTCGGGCATCTGTTTTGGATGCCTCCCGGACACCTTCCTATGGAGGAGGCATGCCCCACCGGGAGGAGACCTCGGGGAAGACCTAGGACACGCTGGAGGGACTATGTCTCTCGGCTGGCCTGGGAACGCCTCGGTATCCCCCCGGAAAAACTGGAGGAAGTGTCTGGGGAGAGGGAAGTCTGGGCGTTTCTGCTTAGACTGCTGCCCCCGCGAACCGGCCCCGGATACGTAAGTTGGTAGTGCGATTTTAATGTTTTTAAATTTTGTGATTAATAAATTATAACATTAAAATTATAACATTTTTTTTCTTTTAGTCTGTATTGTTTACACAAATAAGTAACCTTTTGTCTCCTGTCCACTGTGTTAGGACTTCTACTCCTTATAGGTTACAGTGAAACTATCCTTCAGGGAACTCAGTCGCAGACAGACTGACACTCTGTACTGTTTTCCTTCTAATTGGAAGAAGAATAAACTTCACAAAAACAACTTGATTGACTTAAGACCTTTTATTTCTTTCTCACACAAGTTCTTGTTTACCCACATTTGGTTATCATATTAATCATTGGGTGCAAATGGATTTCATTCATTATTCAAGTTCTAATTCTCAACAGTGTAAAAATGAAATAGTATTCTCAAAACATCTCTAGTCATCTGCAAATAAAGTACAATAAAACAAATATATCATGTAATTAAGCATAAAGCTAGTGTTTACTAAGTGACTTTGTTTGTAAAGATCATAAGGCAGATCTTAAAGAGGCAAAATTGAGGTGTAGCCATCAACAATGCCATGGCATTCACATACTGTAAGATACACAACATAACAAACTTCAGTAATTTTTTTGTTTCCTACAAATAAACACCTAAAACATGATAAACACAACTGGCATCACATGTAGAAAATTACAGCACATAGATATATTGCTTTAATAGTCTTCTTTATTGAATGTCTCTTCAGTGCAGAATCCGGTGGAGGTATCTGTTTGGGTCACCGTCGCCCCCTCTCTTTAGCCCTGAGCTGACTCTGAGTGGTCGCTCAGGCAGTTCATCTGGAAGCAGCCCCGGGGTACTTGGGTTTCTTCCTGTAGCTCCAGGTAAAGCTTCCCAGCATGTATCTGGAGTGGTGTGCAGGCCCGACTCTGAATCAGTGTTGTCTTCTGGATCGTTCCCTTGGGCACTATGGGAGCTCTCCCCGATCCTGCACAACAAGAGTCTTCTGTTAGTACATTAGAGCATTTTTATTTTTTTGTGTTACTTTAAATATTTCTGGATAACTCAAATTAAGGCAGGGGTTAACAGCAAAGTAGTTTGCCTGAGTAGCTTGACAATGTTTTTAAATCGGATGCCCTTCCTGACACAACTCTCTCCATTTGAAGATTATGAAAATTATAATCAATTGTGGAGTAAATTCATAAACTTTAAAAGGGCCAATATGTAACCCATTTTTCAGTTCCATTCAAAGAATACATTTCTATTAAATAAAATTACAATTTCATGTTACTTCAGTGGCTGGTTATGCTAGCTGACATTATACAAATAATCACTGTAATCATCCTGTAATGCACATAGGTATTTAGACAATATATTTTAGTTTAACCTTCATCCATCCTGACAAACTGACCTCACTGGACCTGGACCTCACTATTTGTAAAACCGTCCATGTGGGCTATACCTTCTGCTGACATGTGGTGCTAATTAAGAAAAATACATTTAATTACTATGATGGGTTTGTACCTGAGGTGATTGAAAGCTCTCAGCCAGTGTGAGCCCAGTGCATCTCTCCCTCTGGTCCTCAGTCCTCTCCTTTGACCTCGAGCTCTCAGAGCTATGAGAGCCTGTGCTAGCTCGGTTTCGTCTCCGTGTCCCCAGACCAGCTGGGCCCTCTGCTCTGCGTCCTGATCCCCTGCTGCTCTGAACAGTCTCTGGAGCTGCAACAGATTGACGTTGCTGAAAATGTTCCCTGAGCCGACTTTCCTGTTCCTCCTCTCAGTCAGCCTCCACAGAGACGAAGGGCCCGCCATGACGGAGGACGGAGTGGGGGCCGCTCCAGTGTCCATCCACACCAACACAGGAGAGGGTGGCATAAACCGTCTCTGCAGCGAGGGACACATTGATTAGCATTTTCAGGACTTCTGCGAGTACTATACCTTGTACTTCTTATTGTTCCTTTTTGAACAAACTGGCTTGTATAGTCATTGTTTTGTTTGCTTTTGTATGAGTGCTTTTTTTGTTGTTGTTGGTGGTAAGATTATTTATGATTACATGAGGTTTGTGATGTGTTCATCAACTTTATTTACAGTATAGAATGCCCCAACAGTGCTGAATAAAGAAAAAGTGGAACCGAAACTCACAATTTGCAAATTAAAAAAAATAAGTGACACCCTGGCAGTTGATCTTCTACTCCATGAGTGAGTGTGCTTTTAAGCCCATTACAGGGCAGATGGTACCTCGAACTCTCTTACGTGTGTATTTGTTTTAAGTAGGACATACAGTAGGTGGTAGTTGTCTTCTATGTATTTTAAACAGTGTCAAGGTTACACAAGGGTCAGCGCAGACTTACAACATTATTAACTAAAATGTCAATAAAACAAAGACTCATATTAATGACTAAAATGACTCAAACATTATATGTATCTTTGTATAACTACACACTATTAAGCATTTATAGTGCCCAAGTTACTCCTACAATCACCTTTACATTGTTATTATTAGTCTAGGCTAATGTATAATTGCATAAGCTATATATTCAACATCTATATTTTATTTTTCTTTAAGTAGTTATATATTTGCTGTTTAATATTGTGTCATGTTAGTCTCGACAAGGCATCAAAATGTAGTAGCTTTTTATGGAAGCTAGCTATTTGTTGGCACGTGCCACTTTTAAATATATTGTTAACCTAAATAGCCAATTAGTCAATCACATAGAACGTATATAAAGGAGTCAGTGACATAAATAAAAGCTTATTATATCCTAAATCAAGTTGCAATAATCCATCCTAACAAGATCTAATAGTTTTTACTTTTTTCATTTAAAAAAAAACATAGCTACTGTTATTATAAATGTGTACCGTAGGATTAACTAACTCAGCTATTAAACATGCAAAGCCAAAAATAAAAAATAAAATTCTTCAGAACAGACACAGTTACTTTCGAGTATTGCCATTGTCTCGCTTATCTTTTTTTTCGTGCACAACAAACGGTCATGGGTCACTAACGGTGCATGGTCCCTCGGTTGGACTACTTTTAAAAGCAAACAGGGACAGTACATGTATCCGCAGTACTTCTCAAATGCAAGAATACACTGACAACATGCGTCTTGTGATAATCATGTGCATTTTCCAACATCTGCTTACCTCAAAGAAATGAATCAAAAGCAGTTCTCCACTTCTTCATATCCTAGCACAGCCCGACCTTTCTTTCCAAGTGAACGACTGTTTGCTTTCTTCATCTGCAATCCATTTGTGCCCTTCAGCCGCCTGCCACTCACATAGTCCAGCCCTTCTGTGGCCAATGGGAGCGCGCGGAGAACTCTGGCACTTCTTCTTGCATCAACGAGGCCGTTAATTCCCTCCAATCAATGTTTAGGGGCGTATCCAAGTGCTTGAATCCCCGCCTCTGAGCCACGTAGGGCGTGATGGCAGTAAAGCATTGACGTCAATGAGCTTGGCAAACGAAGCGTCTGTCAATTAGAAGAGGGAGAGAAGAAAGACACGTGAACGTCCCGCGAGGCAACACGCATAAGCAGTGACGCAGGGCTTGAGTGAATAGAGAATGGCTCGACTGCTCGGTTTCAGTTAGCACTTAATAGCCCTTTTAAGCCATTATTCTAGATTTAGGCCAGTAAGCCCCCATACACTCAGTGTGTAGTCCCCACTAATAATTATTGTTAATGATGAATAAAAATGAATGTACGCCCACGTTCAAGGCCAGTCTGAGGTAAGCTCTCAGCTTTAGGCACTAAGACATGGAGCTGGGTATGTCTATAGAAAATCTCAGCACATCTTTGGGCTTTTAGGTTTATTATTAGTCTATTATTTGGCTCCCATTAGATTACATGTTGAGATTTGGCTATCCCAAATCCAAATGCGTGAGGCACATTTTTTCGTCTGTCAATTTACTATTCACTTCTTAGCCCTGCGTCACTGTCTGGTGCATAAGGCCACAATACTAAATTTAGGGCAAGATAAAATAGTAGCCTATATTTATTAATTTGTATATGATGATTAATTTCTGGATTTAGTCCGAGGTTTGGTCCTGTGTTTTTATTCTGAGGCACTCTCAAACGGACTCTGGTTGCTCTGTTAGCACGGTTCACTTGGATAAGTGTGTATGATCCAGACGAAACTCAGTGCGCACCAAACACGTGCTCCGAGACCCATTAAAACAGAGTCTCGAAAGCACTCTGAGCCGGGTCGATTCAAGTGTGAACCTCATAGACGATCTATAGACAATCTCAGGAAGCGCATCCTAAATTGCCGACAAAAACATCAATAATGCATATCTGTGAGGGTTCTCAGTCATCCAGGTCATCTTGAAGAAAAGGTTAAAGCAACAGCACCTGGACTCACTTTTTTAAGGTGAAGATGTTTTGAGACTTTATCAATTCTGGGAAAATTGGTTTGCTTTAACCTTTTCTTCACATAATGTTTAGTTTCCCGGTGTTTTGGAAAAAAAAAAAACAAATAAATATTGTCCATATAAATAAAATGACAATATGTCAAAGAAGAAGAGACACTGCTCGTTGGGCACAGTTCAAAGAGATGGTCTTATGGCACTCACAATTGTGCACGCTCATGTACACTGAATTTGTGTCACTGTTGCACTCTTCATGTGCTTATAAAAAAGAGGCAACCAGGCACAGGTCAGGATTGTGGCAGTGTGAGTGCAGGCCAGTGTGAGACAAGGAAGAGGGACATGATCAACAATGCCCTGCTTGAATGTGCCTTAAATAGGGAATTAAGAACAAACCATGGACGCCTAAACAGAACTAAAGCCTTATTTGGGGGAAAATCCAATGCTCTGAAATAACTTCAGGACTTAACCTGGACTATACCCAAGACTTAATGGTACAATTGACAGAATATAACTCATAAGATGTTCCCATGTTGTTTCTTGTAAGTCCAGAAACTGCCTGGAACTAAAGCTCCTACGGCTTGTATCGGCCACATTCTAAGCTTACATTGTTCTGATCTGAGGACAACATCAAAGCCGTGTTCCCAAACAAAACTTCTCAGTGTTCCGTCTTTGGCGCGCGTCAAAAGGTCACGTATGCTTACAAGCCAGTCCACTGAGGGACAGGACAGTGATGGAGCAGCAGCGTATAGGACCAGACTCGGGGCGGGCTTTAGATTCCAGCTCAGAGTCACATACCGCCCCCCTCTCTCGTCTTCCCCCGACACAGGCTCCACATTCAGCAGAGGAAACGGAAAAGACGAAACACGGGCCACACAAAAACGGTGCTTCATTACAAAACCTACAAGAGCCGCGGAAAGGACACAGGGTTCCTCGTTTATCGGACTTAAACTTCTTCTACTCTGCTCCACCTTTGTGCCGCAGCCTCTCGCGTTCCACTCCCTCTTTACGCGCGGCTTCTCCCAGCTGTTGGCAGCTGTTGGCAGGACAATAAACGGACTCGGTGAGCGTGCTCTGAAGGGAGACATGTCACCCCAAGCCCCACAGTCTCAATTGAGGGCCAACATCCTCAAGTTTCTCAAGAGTTTTCCGGGGATCGTTCGGATTCTGCAGATCGTTTTCGGCGCAGGACTTTGGGTGACCATCGCCGCGAACAAATACGAAGGCTCCATTCACTTCGTGCTGTTCGTGGCCGTGCTTTTCTGGCTCCTGACACTGGCCCTGTTCTTCCTCACGCTCCTGGACAAGCAGGATCTGGTGCCAGTGGTGGGGGGTCCGCGCTGGCTCCACACGAACCTGGCGCACGACTTGGCCGCGGCCGTGCTCTACCTCCCGGCCATCGGCGTCATGATCTACAAGACCGAGCGCAACTCCTACTGCAACCTGGACAAGTACCAGCACATGTGCCTGTACAAGGTCTACCTGACGGCCGCCGTGTTTGCCTGCCTCTGCTGCGTCGTCTACCTCGTGTCCGTGGTCTACGGCGCGTGCAGGAAGTGCCGGGGCGAGCAGACGGTCATCTAAGGAGACACTAAGCATTAGGGTGTAACGGGATATAACGGGACAGGGGCGAGAGACCAAACAACAAGATGAGGAATAGTTCACTCCACTGTATCTCCACGGGCCAGTTTTCATCCTTTACACCGCTCCATAATGTTGGACCAGTCTTCTTTTACATTTACATAAAAGGATGGTAAATACAACTTGAATCATTTCACCAGAATAAGGCTTGGACACAAAATAATCACTTTCCTTTTAGGTTTGATGACCCTCAGAGTCCTGGCAGCAGATCCAACCATTGTCAAACTTTGGACAATGTTTAGTAAGCCATGTTTCTCACCATCTTGCAGCCAAATTCAAGCGACACCACATGACATGTTAAAATTTTCTGTCTGCAAATCAGCTGCTGCACATGGGACTGTTATGCCTTAGTATGTATTTTCTTTATTTCAATTCAACTTTATTAATCTCCAAGGTTGAAATTCACCACCTGCTCTCTGTTGGTCAAAAGCCCAATGCAGGGGATGGTCCAAGTTGTTCAGTATAGCATCTCTCATGTTGTGTTGCTCCTCTATTTCAACCAGAGTCTCCAAACTAATCCCTTTAGGTGAACCAGCCCTTTTAAGGCGCCAGTCTCGCATCTATGATTACAGCTCAGTCCAGCTTGTTGTCCAGATGCACTCCCACGTATTTATAATCAGTCAATGACCATCTGTTTGTTTAGTATGAGTATGTTTTATAAGCTCCATCTCATACGACACATTAATCATAACTCTATTATGCGTCCTTAAAAATGCCTAAAAATGCCTAAAAAATACCCCAAACCAAATTATCATCAGTCCTTTAAATTGGGTGGTTATTTTTCAGGGCACCCTTTAGCTCAGTGGCCCATTTTCTTACCCCATTACAACACCTCTGATGTCACACTATCACTTTCCTTTAGGTTTGATTACAACACACAGCAGTCAGTAAAATAACCATATGGCCTGGCCACAAACAATGCACTGATTATGACCAATGCTTTTCACTATTGTATCTATTCCATCCACTTTAATTCTGTTTCTATTGTAACATAAATACCCCATTAATGCAATTGATGTGTCCCTGACAATTATAGTATGGACTGCAGTCAAAAATGTGGCCTCAAAGCCGGACAATAACTCCTTTATAAAACTGAGAACAGATATTTTAGTGTCCAAAGCTGTAAAAAAAATTGCTCTATACAAACAATGGTATGTGTCTTCTAATAGACCCCTTCCCAAACCGAATTGCTCTTTTGGGAGTAGTATAGGAGCTTTCAGATTGCATTGGCCTTTTTAATGTTAATTGTTTTGTGGATTCAATAAGGAATGTTATATCTGGGCGGTTTGACAAAACAGTTTTTACCAGACGGCTTCAAATCCAAATAGAAAAGCTTTCCCTGATTGTTAGTTATATTTGTGTGTCTTAAGATGTTGTTCCATTTCTTCCTCTTCTGACCAACTGTCCTAAACCCAGACCCCAGGGTACTGTTAGAAGTGCTGTCACGTAAAGCAAGCCTATATTACAATAAAAGCCATTTATTTAAATCAATGTAACACTCTAGTATCATGTACTAGATAGAAGATAGATGAAAAAGTTAAACCATAGCCAGACCAATACATGATGCTGTATGATTGTTTTGATTATGGTCACATTAGCAGCACCCTCTTCAATTTCCAATGCATCCATAGTTGTTTTGTCCGGTCTGTGGACGACATTAAAGTGCGTAAAAGTGAGCCCAGGTGACTCGCCTTTACAGTGGTATTAACAATTATGTCCCAAAATATAATCTGCTCTGTCATTCAATCACTGTGGCCCTTTACAACATGGAAACACTGCATCCAGGTACCGAGCTCTTTTCTGCATCTTTCCAACGACACTGAAGTTGTCATCAGGTGTTTTTTTTCTCTCTTTTCTGTTAATCCAGCATCATTGTATCAAGAATACTTTGTTATATTCCAGCTAGATATGTGTCAGTTTTGTGCCTTAATTTTTGCAGATTTTTTTTTACATGGGAAGTATATATTTTTATGTATTTGTAACATGTTTTTACAAAAGACTGAAGTGATAATGGAAAATCAACTGGCAACCTAAAAATGCAAAAGCTGTCAAGCGTAACCATTGGTTGAAATAGCACCAGCAAGTTTGGACTTATCTTAAATATCATTTGTGGCTCCAGACGGATTATATTTTTGGACCATAAATTATGTTTTTGTTTATTTTCATTGTACAAGTGCCTCCTATCAGTCTACTGTATTTCAAACAAGCAACAAGTATGACTGACCAGTGCTACTTGTGAACAAAAAGTCCTTTATGTGAAACCAAAAGCCTTCACGTCACAAAAATTAAATAAAAAATAAAAAAGTGAGTAAGTGCCATGTTTGTTCATTATACTCAAATGAAGCAGGGTTTATTCACAAATTCAAGGCTTCTTCTCCAAATGAAAATTACGTTTTCCCTGAGACAGAATCCTCCAGAACCTCCTGTTGTGAAATAAAAACCCTGACCAATCAGTAGGGATCATTTATGTGTCGTGACTTGAAAGACACGACCACATGAAAGAGATGGAGCTTCCAAGACTATCTGCAATAGAAACATGGGGAATGTAAAGGAGGGAAAACCTGTGTGTAATCATGATGACGGGAGGCTGTGTGCTTACCGTAAAACTCTGCTGAGGTTCTCAAGGCAAGGCGTAGAGCATTAATGATGATTCAGTGTCAGATCTATGCCAGTAAGTGAGCGTTTCTGAGAAAACAACACTGGACAAGTTACACCAAAGACAATGTCCATAGAGGAAAAATAGAAATAGAATTAGTTCATGAAAATTATTTGACACGATTATTATTTGTGTAAAATGTTATTTGGTCATTAAACACTGCCCTGTCACTGCGTAGCCTTGAAGTTATGCCTGCACTCTGAATGACATTCCAGGACACACCTTCAGCCCGGCTCAGCAGCGGAAGGGTTAACGTCAAACATCTGTGGCCCCAGTACATATCCAGACAAAAAGAGCCTCTAAAACCTCCCCTCCCCACCTCTATTCCCCCCTCGGAGACTTCCACAGAGGTGTTGTCCAGTCAGTGCCAGTGGAAATACATGGCCAAAATTTTTGCTACGATACACAAGCATAAAATACACAGTGGATTTGTGTAAAAAGTGTAACCATTCTGAATGACTCAGAGCATGTGTTACCAATTAAGGCCTAAAAAACGTTGCATTTCTTTTAAACTGCTCTCAAAGTAAGTAACTCTCTGTCAACATTTTATAAATGGCATATTGACCATATAAACTTACTCATCCTTGTTATTTTAAAGGTCAGGTGTGTGTTTTATGCCTTTTTGCTAGAATCTGGTTGAGAAAGTACAGATTGCTATTCCACACCTCACACTTTTAGAGCATGTGAACAGCTATGCCAGCTCAGTCTTTGTCCGTAAACTTCGTAAGTCTACATGTAAGGATGTGTGCTCAACAAAAAACAAGACTGAGTACTTCCTTGCCTCAGTTTGACCTCTTCGGCTATTTGTCAAGGAAAATACTCTATACAAATATAGTTTCATGTTTGTTGTGGAAGCACACAATTCTAAAACTATACATGGATTCATTAAGTTAAAATGATTAATTTGCCTACCATGTATTGATTTATTTGTAAAAGCATTACCAACACAAAGAAATGCACATTACATTTACATTTAGTCGTTTAGCAGACACATTTATCCAAACTAACTTACAAGTGAGGAAAACAATGGAAGTAATTTTAACAACACAAGGTAACAAAAAGCATAAGTGCACCAAAAACAAGTCAGTTAAAACTCATCACAGTAACCAAAGCTAAGAATAGGAAAGAAGTTTTTAGTTTTTTTAGGAATCACTATAATGGAAGTAGAATTCACTGTTTGTCTGTTGACAGAAGGTGTTGACAGAAGAGCGGTGTTTTCAGGCGTTTTTTTAGCATTTTAGATCATTCTTCAGTTCTGCTTGGTGTAACCATGGTAACAGAAAGTTTCTCCATTTAGCTCCATGTGTCATTATTTTATTTAAGGCTGGAGTGGAAGTGGGTTGTGTCATTTCAGAAAGGCCCCTAGTCTGTTAGCCCATCACTTTAAAAAGTTTCACATTGTCTTATTGTTAGTATTTTTCTACTAAGATGCACCCTTGGATGCATCCTTTTAACTGTTTATACTTGTTAGTTTTTAATTTTGCACGCTACACTGCACCCTAGAATAGGACACTGAATACCTCATCTGTTGAAACCAGTTAGAACCAGTTGGTCACAGCTGACTGGACACATAGTGGAAAAGTACTGACACAATGGCAGGAAGAGCCCACTTCCTGTGAGCGGTATGTCCAAAGGTTATGACTTTCAGGGTATGGAGTTGACCAGAGACACAACTCCAACACTCGTATCATCACAACTGTTTTCAGAGTAACACTGCTATTGTAATAAATAATAGAAGCTATACATTTAAAAAAGACAATGCTTCACAAAGTTAATCCTTCATTAATCATTTTGATTAATTTGGATTTTTCCTTCAACTCTGGAGATTACTCCTAAAACTTAATCCATTCCAAATGTATTTAAATAAAGATTACAGCAAACAACAAACTGTATCTTGATGTCGACCTGTTGCTGTAATGTGATAAGCACTACATTATGGTGTATTATTGATTTGCTTTGTTTACAGTGTACATGTGTAGAGAATGCTAAAGACACATCACTTGCCTTCTTTACATTGGAAAGTATTAGAGCGACTTAATTAGCAATGTCAAAGTGCACAAACCCCAATAAACAGTGTAAATAATGTTTCAGTTTAAAGTAGCTTTGTCTGTAAAAATATGTTCAAACAATCCCAATACAATTTAAGATTTTTATAACACAGGAGCTGTCGCAGACCTCTTAGGACGGGTCATGTAAGCCAGGCTGCTTGGTGTGCCCACTGTTTGATATTTACTTTGGCCACTGAGCCAAAGAGAAATTTCCTGTAAGTGCTCTCACTCCTGTCTGTCAGCAGGAGACCCACAGTCATTAGAATCCCTCCAAACGCTTTTAATGACCTTCCCCAAAGGCCTCATGTAGCTATAGGGCTGACGCAGACTAACTAACCCAAAGATGGTCAAAGACTGGATGAATAAAAGTGCCTGCCCACAGTCCGCGGTTTTCACAGCTTAGATCTGGGAAATATGGCCTCTCGAGCCGCTGATGAGATAACACAGACACGACAGGAATGTTTTCTGTCCTCTGCAGGAAAAACGTGTCAAGTGACGCACAGAATACAGTGTGTGTGGTACAAAGCAAACACAATCAAGCAAGCTTTATATTAGTCAGTTGTCTGCTGCACAACAACATTCACAAGTATCCCACTCCTGCTACATCCTACATTTTAATTTATCATATGACACTTTGAAGAAAGATTACTGTAAGATTGTCCTATCACTGTAGGAGTCAAATCAAAATCCAAAAACTTTCTATACCCCAGAGAGAAAATTCAGGTTTTCAAGTTAGCAACAGCTTCCTCCAGGGGCCAAGCATTTAAATCAGGCATCTAACTAGGCAGCTAAGGGGTCCTAATGCCTTTGCCTTTTTCTATTTACTGAAATTTTAGCATGTTTCACTACTAATTGATAGATTTATAGTCTGTAATCCCGAGTAGTATTTGAGGTGTCGCAGCAAACAGTTATTTAATACAGCCCAGAGACACCCAAATATGTGCTCGTTGCGTGTGTGGGGTCCGGGTTGTACCTCCTGCCCGCGGCCCTTGGAGTATTAGGAAACACATCTGTTTTCAGGAAAAGCAGCTGCCGGGTTTGTTCATAGACAACAGCATGTCCCAGCAGGGCTACTGTACTGCAGGTGCTCCTATGTTCTAGAAAGGAGGGGCATGAGTTGGCGAATTGCAATCTGAAACTTCCATACCAGAGGCATCTTTGAGATAAGCGGCTGGCAAATGGTTTTGAAAAACATTTTCTCAAAACTTGACATCATGTTTTATTTAGCAATGTTTTTCTTCAACAGCGTATTACGGCAATCTGTGACTTCCAGCTCTATTCCACCCAGCTGCTTTTCCATCTCTGCTGCTGGGGCCCCCCTGACTTTTACTTCTCTGTGGATGAGGCTGCTTCCAGGGAAGTTAGTGGGTCTTGATGGGGTAGCGTCGAGGTTTCTCAAGGAGTGTGCATCTCCTTTGGTTGTTGGCTGTGCTTCTGCAGAATATTTTCAACTGTAGTCTTTGAACTCGGCAGGTCCCTGTCTGGTGGAAAACATCATTCCTTGTGCCGGTTCCTAAAGTAGGAAGGCAGCGGTTAAGGACCACCGACCAGTGGCCCTGACGTCTGTGATGATGAGGAGCTTTGAGAGGCTACAACTCCGGCTCCTCAGACTACAGCTAAAGCAGGCACTGGACCCATTACAGTTTGCATATCTGATAGATGATGCAGTTCTTTACATGCTCCACCAGTCTCTCTCGTTTTTAGATGGGACCGTGGTTTGTGTAAAGTGCATTCAATACAATCCAGCCTCTGGTTCTAAGACAGAAGCTTGAGAAGATGGGTATGAATTCTATTTTTATCTCCTGGACTACCAAACAGAGAGGCCACAGTATGTTAGTGTGTTAGTGTGTCTAGAACTCTGGTGAGCAAAATTGGGGCTCCTGTACACTTCTGACTTTGCATAAAGGTCTGCATTATGCCATATTCAGAAATACTCTGATTATATAGCAGTTGTTGCATGTGTGAAGCAGCAAAATGAGGAGGAATACAGGAAACTGGTGGTGGTTCAATCATATAAATATCCAGTAGTCTGTCTTGACCACAAACTGAACGGATCTGTACATACTAAACATGTGCATAAAAAAGGACAGTGCAGACTCTTCTTTCTTAAAATAAATCTTTTGATGTCTGTGGTGAGGTGCTGTACATTTTTTACCAGTTGGTTGTGGCCAGTGCTATATTCTTGGTGTTGACTGTAGGGGGAGCAGTATGGACAAACTGGTCAGGAAGTGTCACTGTAATGGGTGGCAGACCATGCAGGCCATCCTGAACAACAGCAGACACCCTCTCCATGAGAATCTGGCAGCTCGGAGAAGCTCCCGCAGTAACAGGTTCCTCTCCCTGTGCCGTTAAACTGAGAGGTTCAGGAGATTGTGCTGATAAAAGACTGTATAACAGCTCCTGTTAATGCGTGTGCACTTTATTACTATTGCTAGTAACTGTTAACTAACCTTACGGCATATTTATTTATGTATTTATTGTGTTTTTATCTATCTGTCTGTCTTTCTCTGTCTGTCTCATTTTTAAAAGAAACCAATTTAAAGCTGTACCATGTTCTCCAGCTCAGCAGCAGGCTTTTTTTAAAGCCACTTTTACATCTCGCAGCTTTCCAGGTGTGTATCCTCATGTTCAAACCCAACACTCAGCAGTTCTCCAGGACTGTACATGTCCTTTTCTTTATGCAGACTTGAGGTTTGCTTAATCCCCACAGTGAGTCAGTCTGCCTCTTTCCTGCTGAGGGTCCTGGGTTTCTATTTGGAGAGAATACATCTGAAAAAACCCATGTACATGAAGCAGTGGCCCGTTAACCGCACTTTGACTGAGGACTGCTGAGATCCACATTCCACTGAAGGGTCTGAGAAAACAGACGGGAGCAGAACAAGTGAATGAACAGGCCTTGGGGTTAAGCTTTGAAGTTTAGAAAGCTGGCATTCCTCACATGCAGCAGATACAGTGGCACAGTGTTTGTGTCTGGCTTGTAAAAAAAATAAAAAAATGCAGAAATGCAGACTGTGGTGAAAAATGGTGCTATTTATGGAGCGGTGAAAATACTACAGCTTCCTTGTTTTGTGGATGTGAAGAAAATGTTGTAAGGAGGAACTAAGTCAGGCTGGGGTGGCGGACATTAACGGAATCATGTTTTAACAACAACTTTCGTTCATGGCTAATTATTTTTACCTCAAATACAAAAGAAGAGGAAATTCTGTTTGACTTAAAAAAAAATCAACACAAAAATAGCCACTTATTTGGTTAAGTTTGAGAAGAGACCGACGGAAACACAAGTTAGTTTATTTATTTGCTAATAATATAGTTTGCCTAGAGGTGGCTGGTGGATGGTGGGCTAATGCAAAGGCTTTAGAAAACATAACATTTGGACATTAGGCAACACAAATTTTATAAAGTACTACTGCAACAGTTTTAGACAAATTAAAGATTATTAAACATATCAGGTTGACTTCATGATTATGCTATCATGTTAATGCTAAATGCAACAGATAATGCTAAAGCTAAATTACTTTTATGATCATATCCTGCTGTTCCTGTCATTTCATCTTCATGGTATCAAAAGTACAGTGAATCCTAGTTATGCCTCTGTGTTTTTGTCTGGGCGGAATAAATTTAGCACTAATAACACCCGCCTTGCATTATCTATACTGTAATACAAGGGGGATCTTACATCTGTCAATCACAAAAATAGGAAACTGGTTGCTAAGGTCGCATTGTGCTCAGACTTATATATAACTTATTTATATTACTAGCTTTTAAAATTATTCACAAGATATATAAAAATATACATTTTAACATGTTTTAACAATACATCATAATAGCCTAAAACTGCTACCTGATTATATGTATAATAATTATATGTATAATAATCAGTATATTATAAGTATAATGACATATCCTGACTCAGGCACGTGCAGACATAGACATCAAAGGGGGCTTGAGCACCTGCCCTTTTTATTCCTGGAGAGAAAGTGCCCTTTTTTCTGGGGTGCTTTTTATTTTATTTTATTTTTTAAAAAATAATATATATTCCAGTTTGCGCACAGCTTCCCTGTCAGACAAATATATTTATTGAAGAATAGTATATCTAATAATCAGGTCAGGAGTTCTGAAGCGCTCATTGACCATTCCCCCCTTCCCCACTTGCGCGCAGCGGCGCACATCAGATACACAGACACACACCTGCAGGCAGCAGCAGCTCCTCCCAGCAGTGTTTTTTTGTCTTGTGCTGAGGTGAGTGGAGCTGGTGATGAACAAAAGATTAAAATACCAGTACCTCGAATAATGCTCGAATTTACTGCTGATTAGCCAGTAAAAACCTAGCAAAACCTGTGTTGCATGCATGCCTCATGAGCTACTAGACTAGAGCTGTGTAAGGGATAATCGCTATACATTATCCTCCTGCTTATTACATGGCTACCTACCAAATAAATAAATAATTTGACACAAAATATTAAAAGGGAGTTTATTGATTTAAACCCGATTGTATTGCTTCCGCTAAAGAAAATAGTACGCTCCGTCTCTACGGTTAGAATCCTGTAAGTCCATAGCAACAGGCCCGTCGCGACAAGGCAAGCAAACCAAGCAATTGCTTGGGGCCCCGAGCTGGTCTGGGGCCCCAGGACAACGACCGGTTAAGAATATTTATTTCTTAACCGGCCTGCCAACGTGATCTCTGCAGGCCGGCTGGAGAGATCAGGTTTGCAGCAGCCGGCAAAATACAAAACCTCCTCGGCAGTCATGAAGAAGAATTATGCTTCAGGAAGCCAGAAGAGAAAGAAGAGAAAGGAAGAGGAGGATAAGAAAAAAACAAGATAGTGGTAAGTGATAAATTACACTGGATAAAATAGCTCTACTTGTCAGTCTTGTACAAATGGTGTAATTATGCAGCAGGTTAGGCTAGCAAAAATATGTGTATGTTAGCTAACGTTACCTGCCTGACGGCAAATGCTGCTTTAACGAACAGTTAGTGCAACTTTTTTTTCGATTTGGACAGAATATGGTTACTGTAATATGTATTTTTACGGTATAAAGAAGACTCAGATCTGTTCCAGAATCACTGTTTATTGTATTTAATGACATGACATTGCTGTAGCTTTGTAATAGGTTTTGATGAAAGTGTCATAGCAAATCGCATGCTATACTTTTCCACCGTGATAATCTATTTACCAAATGGGTGTTAGGAAAGGAAAACCACACAATAAATTCCGTGCATCAAACATTAGCTTGGGATATTTTTAAGCAATGATAAGCAGCTGCCTGCATCCCTTCCCTTCTAATACCAAAATATGGAAATGCTAGCATTGCTAACGGTAAACTTTATAATAAGTAATAGGCTCTTCCTAAGGATACTTCCACTGATGAAGGTAGAGTGAATATCTCTCACTGAGCTGTTAATAGTGACCTCTTTCAATATGCTAACAGTGAAATGGTAAAACGTACTCCACCGGTAATTTTAGATATTTTTTTTCAATTATTTTCACAGCTACACCATCAACTTCAACATCAACATCAACAGATGCATCACTTCTTAGTGCTGATTGTTTCCTCTATAGCACAAGGTACCACAAGCTCTATAATTATAGTTGATATCTTGCACAGCCCAGAGTTTAAATTGATAAGTGTGCTGTCATATTATCAGAAAAACAGTGCAAATCACTATTGAATTCCCACCAAACTGTAAATACCAGTCACTTTTGCCCATGGACAGTTTAGAATTTTTAATAAACAGTAGTGCTTGTCAAATTTCTAGGTGTCAGACACTCACTGATGCATTCTGTACCTGATCATATGGATTATATTAATAAAAACATTATTTTTCCCCAGCTACACCATCAATACCATCTCTCACAGTGGAAGACACTGCATCCAGAACAGAAATTGAGTCTGCACCACTTCCCAACACTGAGGTTTGCTCTACAGCTCAAGGTACCACAAGCACTGTCATTATAGCGTTGTTGTATAGTTATTGTGCACTTTTTAATGTATATTTGATTTAAGGGTACAGTGGTGTTTTTTGCAAATGTTCAATGGTTGAAAATGCTAAAATTTCAAATATTTTTTCAAGCAGTATTTGCATTGTAAACATTTTTATTTATGTAGAGTATATGCAACAGCAGTATTTGCACTGTGAACCTTTTATATATATATATATATATAAAGTGTGGGTGAACTTAAACTGTATGGCTATGCTGTGGTTCCTGTAGGCTTTGCGTGTGTGTGTGTGTGTGTGTGTGTGTGTGTGGGGCGCTCCATGTCCATTTTGCTTGGGGCCCCCAAATTCCTTCAAACGGCCCTGCATAGCAACGCTCTGTTTTTCATGGCAACGATCTGTTATACTCCGCACATTCTACATTGGAGATCAACCAAGCCATGTAATAAAATAAGTTAATAAAATAAGAACGTCCCCAGTTAGTTAATGACTTACATCAAGAGTCTTTTTTACTGAAATTTAGAAATCTAAACTGATGAATCTAGAAGAAATCTACAGATGCAAACAGATAGAGGATAGGCTACACTCTAAAAAATGTAGTAAAACTGCATCTGTACATTAATAAATAAAACTTTAAAAATAAATAAATAAAGTGTCCTTTATTTCACTTGAGCCCCTGCCCCTCAAAATGTCTGTGCACGTCCCTGACTGTAGGTAATTGAGCTAACGTCTAAGTCTTCTGAAAGCAAATGAAAGTTACTTACACTTAGGCTACAGCTGATTGAGAGGGATTTACATCTATCTAAGTCGGGTTACAACTTGCGTTATTAGTAACGTAAGAAATAAGAAAAAAATATGCAAATAAACATGCATGTGTAGTTATTGTATTATTTATAAAGTTTATTTTACTATGCATGCATGCAAATATAGAAAACCTCTTAACAACACCTGCACTACAAACATGTGTGTGCCGCTCATGTGTCCTGCAGCCTGCCTGATTACCAGAGCTAAGAGTCTGTACACTACCTATTACCATTAGGCTATGAAAGTTACTAGAAATAAAGATTGACCGTATATTAATTTAATTAAAACCAAAATGTCTAATAATACATTAATTAAGATCAATTAATGAAAACCAATTAAAGTTTTGCAACACGTTCATGTTTGAATGCACTGTGTACTTTTTGTCTAACATTTGAAATTTGTAATACATTGTCACTTCAGCTACTGTGACGGGGGCTATTACACAACTGCTGTCAATGAACAAGTGTATCCACCAGGAGGAGCCCTAGAGCTACACAGTGCCACTTTCTAATTTAGCAAGTTAAAAAAGGTCTGTAGTGTGTTATTTTTTAATAAAAAATCTCACTGATCAACAATTAAATTTGATGAAGTGCATTTAAGTTACAATTCAGATGTTTTTTTTTTTTAATGAACCCATGATGAACCTACCTAAAGCTGTGTGATGGGTAGTTGCAAATGGCGACAGTCAGCTATTTACATGCTATAATGCAAGTAAAAGCATTATAGCATATTCCAGTCACTTTAGACACTGTACAATTAGAATAATACTTTGTTACAAGTTGGACACAAACCTGGTAGTAAATGTAATTCATAAATATCATTATTTTAAGGTAAAAAAAAATCAGTGGGATATTAACTGTTTTTTTTTTTTTTATAACAACTTACAAAGGGTAATATTTTAGGCTAAAAAGCGCTGAAACTTGGTCAATAAATCAGGGCTAGTTCAATGTACAGTATGAAGGTCATAGAACAGTCCCGCCCACCGCTGGTATTGGTCAGATTTTCCGTGACATCTAGCAGGGCAGTCTCTAATTGGACAGCACAACCAGGAAGTGGGGGAGGAGCAATCCACGGATAAAGCTTACCGGTTAGCATTCAGTGAACCCGTCTGGAACTTGACACTGGACATCCTTGCCTGTACTCTGCAATATTTTCCCACTTACATTTTTCCGTTTTGAAAACTTGATATAACTTATTCTAATCAATAATGGCTGCTTACAAACTAGTATTGATCCGCCATGGAGAGAGCAACTGGAACCAGGAGAATCGATTCTGCGGCTGGTTCGATGCGGATTTAAGCGAAACCGGAGAAAAAGAGGCAAGAAGAGGCGGTCAGGCCCTGAAAGGTAAAATGTACTGTTCTTAAAATTCACCAGCCTTCTCTGTAACGTGTCTGGAAAGCTGTGTAGCGTGGCTGCCATTGCAAAATGACCGCCTACTTTTACTTTACCGAGTTGAGTCATGTCAGAGGATGATGTGTGAACGTGCAGCGGTGATGCTCCAGTGTGGCTGCACCATGCTCTGGCTCCCATTATGTAACAGGATAAAACAGAAATATATTAGTAGGAAATGACACACGGGGTTTACTTTAGCTCTCAGTTAACACCAAGTTAATAAAAATAGAAGTCTGCATACAAATTTTAACTTTTAGTGGCAATAAACTATATACTATTATAGTTACTATATGATGGGACCTTTTAGGACTGATGAGGCTCCTAATTAGGAAATATTGTAAATATAATAGAATAGTTGTAAAATGTCATTGCAAATAACCTTAGATCATTTATGTTAATATTAGGAGGAGGATTAGGGCCACTGGGAAATAAATAAATAAAATTACAGCTGCTAGAATTCTGAGGAAATAATCAACTTTAATCTCAGAAAGGTTACATATGAGAAACCTACTTTAGTAAAAAAAGTCACAGTGAAAGAATGAAAATATCGTCCATTACAAGTTTATCTTAAGTCTTTTTTTCCCAACACGGGCACATTTGGTCTCGGGCTAAAAGAAACAGAAACTTTTTTGGGATACCTTTCAGACAGGATTATGGGAGTCTAGATAATGAGATATTATAATCACAAAATTGCCACAGAATAATGAAATTTGATGGTTTAACCAAGATGGTTTAAGTGTTATTTCTGGTTTTACATGCTGCAGTGGTAAATTAACATTTTCTATATCTCAAGCCATTTTTACTAGTTACAACCTCTTTAGCTGAACTGTACGACCCTTCTGTCTGCCTATCATCTTGTATCAATTTCAAAACTGTAACATCTTCCTTCCTCTCTCTAAATTCCACAGATGCAAACTTTGAGTTTGACCTCTGCTATACTTCGGTACTGAAGCGGGCCATCCGGACGCTGTGGCTCGTCCTGGACGGCATTGATCAGATGTGGCTTCCCGTGCACCGCACCTGGAGGTTGAACGAGCGCCACTACGGAGGCCTGACGGGGCTCAACAAGGCAGAAACAGCTGCCAAGCACGGAGAAGCTCAGGTGAAGATCTGGAGGCGCTCTTTCGACATCCCGCCTCCCCCCATGGACCCCGATCATGACTACTACAATGTCATCAGCAAGGTAAGACAAGGCTATCTGCAGCAGGTGTGTATTGTAGATGTGACGAAATGAGTGACCGTGTATACTGTAAACGCTTTCACTGATACTAAAACCAACTCTGCCACATGGGTATGTTGAAATCAGCCCAAACGTGACTCCTTGCTTCTTTTTATATATTCTCCTTTAAGTTTCCACACATAAAGCAGTGCTTGTTCTACAGCAATGTAGAACTGGCCAACTTTAACTGTGCCTGGACCCTAAGGCTTCCCCCTATTGTGCTGAAGGGCAGTTAATAAATGACTGGAAAGGACAAGGTTTCTGTGGTAAAAGTTCAAAAGTTCAGTCAAGTTTTAAACAAACTGATAAAAAGTCTCTGGAAAGGGAATTGTAGACACAAACGAATCAAAAACAGTCAAAAAAACGGTCAAAGTTTGTGGTTGTGTTAATTGTATGGTAGTTTGACTATATATATATATATATATATATATATATATATATATATATATATATATATATATATATATATATATATATATATAAATATAACTCAAACAAGCACACGGCACGCTCCAAAATAAACACGCTCACCAACGCAAAACCCTGGTGAGGTTTTACTGTGTGCATATGATTTTAGTAGCTCCATGTGTAGAATTAACAGTCATTTAGCTGTATATCTCATTCATTTAAAATGTATGTTAAAACATTTTTTTTTAGCTTTTGGGGTATACTAAATTTTTCTCTGAATTTGACAATTTTGACTTTCTTCCTCTAGGATCGCCGGTATGGAGATCTGACCGAGGACCAGCTTCCATCCTGCGAGAGCTTAAAGGACACCATTGCTCGTGCGCTGCCCTTCTGGAACGACGAGATTGCCCCTCAGATCAAACAGGGGAAGAGGGTGCTCATTGCCGCACATGGAAACAGTCTGAGAGGCATTGTCAAACACCTGGAGGGTATGTGACAACACTATGAACTGATTTTGCCGAGTCTGTACAGCTAGCGTTATGATCTACTTTTTTCCTGTGTTTTCTGCTTCCTACAGGGATGTCCGACGAGGCCATCATGGAGCTCAACCTTCCCACGGGAATTCCCATTCTTTACGAGCTGGACAAAAACCTGAAGCCCGTGAAACCCATGCAGTTCCTGGGAGACGAGGAGACCGTGCGTAAAGCCATGGAAGCTGTGGCTGCTCAAGGAAAAGCTAAAAAGTAAACCTCCTGTATTCTCATTGGATTGTACTCAGCAAAGACCCAATTTAACACAGGCTGTGGTATAGCTGCTCTTAAAAGACTGTTAAAAAAAATGTTAGATATATGGTAAATTAATATTACAGCACTTAAATGTATCACTATATTTAACTAATATTTAATGAAGACTTGAATATCTAAGGGCCAACCTTTTTACTACAGAGATACTTCATTTGAGGAAGGTAGTATATCAATATTTGGCACGTCACTTTAAAATGGGTTAAGTCTGAAATACATCTTTATGGAACATTGTTAATCAGTATATTGGTTGTTGGCACTTATTGTTAAATAATCTATTCTATCTTTCCCAATAGAGAGCACTTTTAATGACAAATTAACAGCACATATTAAAACGAATGTTATTTAGGTTTTTTTTTTTCAGTCTCTTGAGAGCGCAATAGAACCAAAGGGTTAGGTCTGATGTCTTACTTTCTGTGTTAGAATGTTCTGTTTCTGTCAAGTGTATTATTTTTTTTTTATTTTTTATTTTTTAATTGGCACTGCCTGATTGTAAGTCTGTGCTGCTGTCTGCGTTGTAAGCCATTTCTTATTGTGATGTTCGCATAGGTTGCTATGGTAATAATTTATAAGTAGGCTGCTGGGAGAAAAAACATCTTCAAGCATACAACTGTCCAGTTTCTTACTTATAAACTACTGAATCCAGTGTTTGGACAATGTTTCACGGTGTCACATTGGCTTAACTCTCACGTCTGACCTGTTTGCTGTGCTTGACCTCTTGTTTGTCCTTGTGCAATAAACATTATTACAACAAAGACCGGAAGTTTTGTAAAGTTGTATGATTTGTATTGTTTTACCAATTAAAGACACTTATCCAGGCATATTGGAGAAGAAGAAACCAATCATTTGAATTAAAAAAATGTGGCATATTTGAAACAATGGTGTTTACCATTAAAGCTAATTTATCCAGGTCTAAAATTATTTATCATGAATGTTGGTTATTCAAGCTATAAAACAATGGAAGTAGTTTAGGTAAATAGCTTGAATAAGTAAGCTAGCTTGTTTTGTCTAAAAGAGTGGCTGTGGGGTAAAGTGAGCCACATGTGGGGAAAGTTGAGCCAATAGTCCAACCTAAAGAACTGAAGCTAAAATACAATTTTATGTTTTGCATTATAATATATAACTATCTAGTTCATCAAATGGCTATTTTACTGTCCAAAGTTGGATAGGGACAAATCTACCCAAATTTTCCCTCATTATGACCAGGAGATTATGGGCTCATTATGGCTGCATACAAGTGGACAGAGATGATGACTTTCAAGGTTTCCATTCTTAAGTAAATTTAAGTAAATTTTGCTTGTATTGACATTAACAGTAAAAAAAAAAGTTATTACTTATTTTTTGAGAGCCCATATTTTTTAAAACATATGTCAGAGATAAATTCTAATTGTTTGATCTAAAAGGAAACATCCTAAAATATGTTACAAAATTATTATTCTACATTTAACTTCTACTGGCTTGGCACAAAGACCCCCTGAGCCAACAAATTGATTAATTTACCAGACTCTCCCCCTATTTTACACCCGCAACCCCAACAAGTTTAATCAAGTATAAAGGTTGTCAAGTTATATTCATGTTTTGCTAAAAGGAATATGTGGCAAACTTTAAACCTTTTTTAACATTAAGACGCTATATGTTTTAATCTTTAATTATTTTCTGTAAATGGTACATTCTGTAGCTCTATAGCTAAATTGGAAATTGTTGTTTTTAATCATAGTTGGCATTGAGCAGTACATGTTACTATTCACCTAGAGTTCAACCCATTAACAATAAAAAATAAACACTTTTATTACACTTTATGTGTGGCTTTTCATCTTTTTGGGTTTAACTTCAACTCCCACAATGCATTTCACACTAGAAGTCCTAATGAGCCTACAGGCGGGAGATGTTGGTCTTCCTGCGCTGTTTTTAGCATGACAACTTCGTGGTCTTTAAAGGAATTAAGTGTATTTTTTGTAAACCTCCCCGCGCCTCAAAATGATAACAACTTCAGAAAACCAAAGAAACGATGTGTAAGTACAAACCTGCCCATTTTGTTCCACTTGATAAACTGCGGTTCTACTAGCTAGTTAACTAACCTAGCTAAACTGACCACACTTCCTGGTTACTTTCAACTTGTATTATGGGTTAGTTAGCATGTTAGCATTAAATTCTGCTTTGTTTAAACCTTCGATACCTGCAGGTATTGGTCATAACACTGTTATTTAGCTAAGCTAATAAACGTTCATTTTTTTTTAGTCAATTCGTAGCTTGACTATTTGCTAGCCTGTGATTATGGGACATACGTGAACTGTTTATGGTTTTGCTGTCATTTCTACAAATTTTAACGTTAGGTGCCCATCTTTTGCCAGTGTCACTTCGATACCCTGTATTGCTCTACAAGCATTGGTTACAATCTGGTAAATAATTTAAGTGTGC
Source organism: Neodontobutis hainanensis (assembly GCA_024349245.1). Classification (NCBI taxonomy): domain Eukaryota; kingdom Metazoa; phylum Chordata; class Actinopteri; order Gobiiformes; family Odontobutidae; genus Neodontobutis; species Neodontobutis hainanensis. The sequence goes on along the minus strand of JALDNG010000087.1, from coordinate 491,332 downwards.
ACAAGTCAGAAGTGTTGTCATGTTGTGATTGGTTTGACAAGCAGGTGCTTTCCTCGTCCTTTTGTACAATGTGTGCTACTGTTAACGTGAACGTGCTGTGCTTTTAAAGTTCTGCTAGTAGCATATTTTTTGTTCGTTTCCTGGGAGACTGTATGCACATATTAAAATGAAAACGAAGATGACTATGTGTCTCTTACTTGCAGAATACTGTCTGAATACTTCTCTCCAGGGACGAAAGGTAAGTGGTTGCATTAATATAGGCTGTATATGTGCTATACACTATGTAAACTTTTTAACAAAATATAAAAACCCAAAATGGATTAATTTTTAAAACACGCATCTTACTTTTTTTGCATTTATCTAGCTACGTGTTCAGTGTCACATAAACATGTGGAATAGGGTTTCATTATATGTTGTTTCAGGAGCCAGAGGTCTTAGTCACTCAAATATGGCCAGACCAGTTGCACAAGTTTTTTTTGTAATTTATTTACTGATGTGTTTGTGGACACAGTTGCTTTAATTTAGTTTATTTTGGCCAAGGGAAAGACACAGAAAAAGAAACCAAAAATCTAATTCCATATTAAATCAAATAAAGCTCACATTGGCCAAAAGGGAATAGCCCAAAGTCAAAAACCTATAATTGCCCTCCTCTTTTAAACAATCAAATCAAAGCACCTCATAATATCACAAAGCAAAACAGAAGACGAGTTCAACAGGTATGTTTTCATAAAAAAATATATTATTCCTGCCATTTTAGCATCATTAATTAATTTTTTTTAATTTAAATTAAATTTTAAGTGCTATTATTTGTTACATTTATAGTTCATTATTTCACTTCAGTATATTTTTTGAAAATGCTAATCTTGTATAATTTTATATAATATACAAAATATATAAACATTTATATATAATTTATATATTTTAATAATAATAATAATAATAATTATTATTATAAATAATAATAAAAAACTAGGATATGTGTAGAATTGCAATGTGCACATTTGCCATCAGCTGTCAGTCAAACGCGACAAGGCCCACTAGGGTTGTGCTATGTGTTTTAAGTGCCGATTAAAACATGTAGCACTTGGCTATAATTGAATGTGACTGAAAACAATCAGCACTTTGTCCGCACTATTTCAGTGTTAATTCTTTCTGTTGAAAACATCCTTACATTCACAACTTCATTATGGAACGTGCGTAGAGAGGGTTATTTATTAACAGCCGACACTTGTTTTATTACTGACGTTTATATGAGGACCTAATATAATTCACAAAAGCATCAGATTTAAAATGGACTCACATTTCTTCAAACCTTGATGTCTCAGCTGATGTACTTTTTAAATCAAACTTGTTCTAACATAGTTATAGCCTCAGAAAGAGATGGTTTAGTCCAGCAAGGACCAGTGCTAAATTCGAAATTTAGGCACTTATGGACAATTTAGGACTAGCTCTTTTTTTTTGTTGTTGTTGGTAAATGGGACATTTAGTATTTTTAAGTTCAACTTTCTGTGAGTACGGGGCATCCTCAGAGGCGGCACCTTGCTAACTCTGCTCTGAACAGACCAAACTCCAAGTAAAGCCAGTGTTTGCAGCGGTACATAACAGTGTAAGTTGGTTTAACTTTCACCGCGGAGCCCCATAACCAAGATGTGTCTGAGCTGCTAGATATTGTTTAATCAAGTGAGTCTTTGCTAGTCTAAATCGCCGCCTAAACCGTAAAGCGGTGGAGGGAAGCGCCTCTCTTCATATTGTTTGTTCATCAGCCTAAAGAGTGTTGTGATTGGTTGTTCACTCACAGAGGATGTGTTTTTAAAATAAAAAACTATTAATTTTACGCAGAAAAACAAACAAACCGGAATTTACCTACGCATATTGGACCGCGTAGGGCTTACCAAGCGGTTCAATATTGTAGTATTTGCAGTTGTTGCATCCCTACTAAATTGTCTGTGAGTGTCAGAAGGCATTGCTGTTCTTTCTGTGCATAATTAAAGCAGCACTTTGTAATGTAATGACCTATGGTACCTGCTTCACTTTTAGCATAAACTCATTTAATGCTCATAAACCAGTTTTCACAACATTTGGATACCTTGAGTGTTCCTTTTTTATTGTGTGTGTGTGTGTGTGTGTGTGTGTGTGTGTGTGTGTGTGTGTGTGTGTGTGTGTGTGTGTGTGTGTGTGTGTGTGTGTGTGTGTGTGTGTGTGTGTGTGTGTGTGTGTGTGTGTGTGTGTGTGTGTGTGTGTGTGTGTGTGTGTAAACTTCAAGCTTCAAGTGGTTCTAAACGTGTCTCTCCCCCTTCAGGCTAGTAGACGGTAATGCCCTATACTGGGGTATAATTTTGGGACGGTATACCGGTATGAAAAATTGGATATTGCCAACCCTACAGCCCACCTTTAAATCACATTATAGTGTGAAGAAAATATAAACGTTTGGAGACACACAGATTTAAATTTCTGCCTATTTAACTGTTACAGTTTTCTCTGCCAAAAAGGCCATTCAAATACTTTCAACATTGCTAATTTTCTTAATAATGATTTTCTTTTTTTTTTTTTTTTGATTTGTGTATTCCAGTGAAGGGCTTTCTACTCCAAGAGCACTCCCAGTCTCAGAATATCTCATTTGCCCAAGAATCTCCGATGAAGCCCTCACAGATACCTGACCGCTTTCCTCACCCTCCACCAAGGAGAACGCTGCCATTCCAAACCCCAGAGCAGTGCTACAGATACCAACAGGGCTACAGTATGAATACGTTACATCCTCCCCAACCTCACGAACTACACAATTTTCCAGGTTTTGGTCACTTTTGTCCAATAAATAATGGGCACCTAGTTAACAGGCAGGAAAGTGTTTCACCATCACAACCACAATTTCACTTACTGGGCCCTGTTCAGAGATGCCCAATGACAACACCTGGGCCTCAGCCCACACCCAACAGTCACTTTCAGAATTGGTACTCCACCTATAGACCGTCACCGGACATGAGCACCACGGGAGAGCCACCAGCCAAGTCCTCTGATACTTTACCGAGCCCAGAAAATGAACCTCTCACTGGACAGAACTTGAACAAGGTATTTCTTACAGTTCAAGTAAATAATATTAGGTTTCAAGGTGTTTATTTTCTAATTATGTCATTAGATTAATATTATGCTGCATAATATAACAATTATATTTAATTTACCATAATAAATCTGTATAATTTATGCAGCTTTCTTATGGCAAAATATGTAATTTGTTTGACTCTATATAGTAATTGTATTGTAGACAATAGCAGTACAGTTTATTATGTCAGTCTGTTGACTGTACTGCTATTCTCTACATTAACATCCTTTCAATTCCTCTTTATTATTATCTTGCTTTTAATCATCATTTTGTTGTCAAATTCTCAATGATGTAATGCTTAAATTGTATATTTTAACTTTTTGTCTTAGGTTCAGTCCAGTCACGTGGGATCCATGCTCATGATCCAGCTGCACAAACCCTGTCATCTACCACTCATCAGCAGTCCAGCAAAGGAAAGTATCCCGCTGCACCGCTCTGACTCCTGGGGTCCCAGCAGCAGCCAGAGTTTTCCCGGGACTCCCTTCTCAGACAGGAGTAGAAGGTCCAGCTTCCCCATCATGCACAGTCCGACATCAAGCCAGGTAAACCATAACTGAGACTATGATTACACAGGGATCCTGCAGGTCTTTAAAAAGTTTTACAAGTTCTTGCATTTAGAGTTAATTTATTGAGTGTTTAGTTTATCACATTTGTGATTTTTTTTTATTTATTTATTTTAATTAATATATTTTTAATTAAAATTAAATTTTCAGAGAATATGAATGATAACACAGAAACATTTTTTTCACTCATAGTTAGTGGTTGAGTGAAGTAATTAATTGTAAAACAACTGTGTTCACTCTTTTTAAATCATAATGACAACAGAAACTACCCAGATGACCCTGATAAAAAGTTTACATACCCCGGTGATTTTCGCCTGATAACATGCACACAAGTAGACACAATGGCTAATAAAGATAACCATCCTCACCTGTGAACTGTTTGCTTGTAATCAGTGCGTTTCTGGGCTCTTGACAAACCCTTGCATCTTTCATTCAGTGTTGCACTGACGTTTTAGTATTCTGAGGCATGGGAAAAGCAAACAAATTGCCAAAGGATCTGCGGGAAAAGGTAGGGATATAAAAAGATATCCAAGGAAATGAGATTGTCAATAAAGAAGTGGAAAATGAGGGATTCTATTGAAGGTAGACCAACAAAAATTTCACAACTGCTGTGAAAATTGTCTAAGATGCAAAAAAAAAAAAAAAAACCCTACAAATAACATCAGCTGAAATACAGGACTCTCTTAAAAAAAAAAAAAAAAAAAAAAAAAGGTGGTGTGGCTGTTTAAAGATGCACAATAAGGAGGCACTTGTAGAAAAATGGGCTGCATGGTCAAGTCGCTAGAAGAAAGCCTTTACTATTCAAATTCCACTTACAATACGCCAGACAGCAGAGAGATGGGCCTTAAAACTTTTGGAACAAGGTCATTTGGAGTAATAAAACCAAAATTTAACTTTTTGGCTACAACCATAAACACTACATCAATAAGGCCTATGATGAAAGGGAACTGTGAAACATGGAGGTGGAGTGCTGATGTTTTGGGAAGGCACAAGAAAAGATGAATGTTTCGTGTTATCATAAAATACTAGAGGAAAATTTGTGCATGGGACATTCTTGGACATTCCAATATGGCAAGGAGCCAAAGCAAATAAGAAAATAAAGAGCCTCATCTCATCCAAAACTAACTAGAGCCCAAAATTAAAATGGAAAAATATGCGGTAGAACTATTATTTTTTGCAGGAACCCTGATTCACTATAGTAAAAAAAATAATTTTCTTTTAGTATTGGGATTTTTGAAAATACATAGACAAAATATGTTCTGACATTAAATCGGCAATGAAGTCATTGAATCATTTACTTTTTCTCCATTAGAACCAACACCAGGAACGGATATCTTCAAATGAGAACTTACACACAGGTAAAAACTCACTGTTTTGCTGTTACTGTTCTTTTCACTTTTTGAACTGTTGTCTGATCTTGTTTACTCTAATAGCCACTTTTCTGCTTTTAAGCTAACAGCTGGAATAGACACTTTCTCTGTATTTTTGACCCCATAGCCCTTGTTTTGCGTTTGTTTTAACAAGAGTCAAGAGGTTAAGAAGGGCTGTATACTTATCCAAACTGTTTTTTGAGTAACACACTTAAAACCGGCACTGTGGCTGCAAGAGAGGTGCAAAATGTAACTAATTTGGTCAAAAATAAAGATTTTAAATTATGACAGTCCTGTATTATGTTCCTTTTAATCTTGAACTTGTTTATGTACTGATCTGTTTTCTCCTTGTAAAGTTTCTGAGAAATGTGTTTGCTAACGTTAGCCTCGCATAGGGCCCAAAAATTTCCACTTTTTAAACTTTTTTTTTATAATTTAACTATAGACAACATGATTAAGTGTCCAAAAAGTTTCAATTTGTTAAAATTCTTTTTGGCATTAAAGTGCAAACAAAAAAGCCAAATTTGGCAGAAAACAGGCTTTTCCCAGGTTTCATGTTCAATCACAAATGAAAGTGACAATGGTGGAGATAAAACATAATTACTTGTGACCAACTTATTAGGACTAGACCAGGACTAGACCTGGACAGAAGCTGGACAGAAGCTGGACAAGACTAGGACTGGAGCAGGACTAGAGAAGGAGAAACGTGTACTGTTTCTTGATTGTGATTGCTGGGTCATGTGCTGATAATGTCTGATGACATTTTGGTAATCTTTTTTGTCTCTTCCAAACAATATTATTATATTAGGTATAATATAATTTATTCTACCATATCAAAGACAAATGTTTTTTTTTTTTTTTTAAAACGGCTGCATCACCTCCAAACCCACACCAACCTGAGTACCCCTAAAGGTGCTGGAGAACCATCAATTTAGATATTTTACTGTGCTGTCTTTTTATTTTTGAAAATTTAAAGTTCAGTTTAGCAACAAAGATAAACTTTATAAATCTTTCTTCTTTCCATCAGGGAATTTAAATCATGTCCTTCAGAAACGACCCAGGGAATCTAACAGTGACGATGACAACACCAAGAAACTGTGTCTCCAGGCGGTCGTCTCTGACAGAACTCTCAAATGCACCCCTGGAAATGTGCTCAGTACTATGCCTGGGTCTCAGTCCTTGCAGAAACATTTTTCGGACTTACAACTATCTTCCAAAAGCATAGAAAGCCATCCGCACACAGAACCAACACCAGGCAAATCAGTTAATCCTGCTCAGTTATGGTGTACCTCACTCTTCCCTAAACCTTGTATAAAACCAAATTCACTAGGTGCAAAGCAGGCTTGTGTCAAAGCCACTCATAACGATTTGGTGATCTTAACAGCAACTCCCATGAAAAGTGAAGCTCTCACAAAACATGAGGAATCTAAAAAAAGAGATGATACAAGCACTTTATTACCTCCTTTCCACATAAATACTGGTACTGGAGCTGCTCAAACTCCAAATTCCCAAAGTGTGAAATGTCTCAACAAGGTTAATCAGACAGGGCAGAGCAAAAAAGTGGATTTGGATAGCTTGAATAAAAAAACAAGCTCTCGTAAAGTCCACCGTCCACGTAAACCGGTTATTTCCGACGACATCAATGACCTCTTCACTCCTGATCCTCTGACTTACATAGTGAGCTCTGGACATAAAGTTCGGAAGGTCGGGACAGAGGATAAAGCAAAAACGCACATGTCTGAGAAAAGTGGTTCATCTTGCATTTCAACCAACCCCCAAACTCCAGTCATGAGTCGGTCATGTCATAAAGAAAAGATCTCCACAAGCACTTCTTCTCATACAGCACATACCAACACCCATAATATGCCACAAATAAGCGATATCCAATTTTTAATGCCAACAGTTATTTTAACACGAGTCAAACTTGATAATATACCAAATTCCTCTAAAGCCACTGGGACTACAAGTGTTACTGTTTCCTCAGACAAGCACATTATGGATGAGGCCAAAATGGCTCACGAGAAACACAAACCCCACTCTCCCAACAACGCCACGCCTTGCTTTGTAGAAAAGCACGCTTCTATTTCCAGACGGGCTTCAATGTCTCCTCCGCAGACCGTTAAACAAGGCAAGAAAGGAGAAGAACAAGAGACAAAGTTAACCCACCAGGATTCCTTGGAACTGGACCTGGAACTGAATTTGGATTTGGATTTGAATGAGACCCAGAGCTCCATCAGCAGTGAAGACGAGCAGCTGGTCTCACTGCAGGAGATCATGGCGCGTAATACCAAACCTCCAGAGACACCGGAGAAAGGAGCCTTCTCTGAGCTAAGTACACCTGGAGACACCAACCACAAAAGAAACGTGAGTTGCAGAAATGGTTATTTATTACATATCTTTAATATGTATGTAATGTCAAATCTTCACATTTCTTTCTTTTGAGTTGTTAAACTACTTATTTGAGTAGATAATTTTTCAGAATTTTAATTAAAAGAATTAGGGCTGTAAGTAGTAAAATTATGAATGTAAATGTGGGTGCCTCAACATGCATACTCTGAGAACCAGGTTCTATTCTGGATCTGATCATTTGCTCAGTTTCACTCCCCCGCTCTCACACACTGCTTCCTGTCAATCTGCCGTCTACTACTATCAAGTACTACTATAAAATAAATGCAAAAAGCTTTTGCTATTGCAAATATTTAGTACTAAGAAACATACTGTCGCTTTCTGAGTGCAATTAGAAACAGGAATTTATTTTTATTTATTATTTTTTTTTGTACTGAAGAGTTCCTGAAGATGTTGTGACACCTTTGCGATCAACATTATTGTGATATTAATAGTATTGTTAATTCTCTAGCTTTCATGTGCTCTCTGCAACAAGTTCAAATCAAGAATATTTAAAATCCAATAAGTCTCGGTGGGGGTGCATAGGAGGCTCTCCTGGCAGAGCGCATGTCACAGTTTTCGGAGTATGTGGCATGTACTTTACCAGGATTAAGGTTGTCTGGGGTTTTCTCAGAAAACCACAAATTCCCACCTCATGGTAAGGCTGTGTGATAAATCTACTTAATAAATAGCCATGGCAATAAATCAGATTTAATGGAAAAACGTTTATTGGAGAAACTACTGTGTGCCGCTGCCGTCAGTGTAAAGAGTGGATTATTAATTGTTTTGCTGATAGAACTGAGTGAGGAAAAGACTGTTTATCAGGGAGCAGGAGGAACAAGGGAATTTATGTTATTAACCCTATCGCTGTCCCTGTCTCTGAGGGTCTGACGGAGGGTAAATGCACAACGGTCAGTTAGAGCCACACAAACAGAAGCATCTGCTTTTATGAGAATAAAATTATTTGGTTATATTCAAGCCATAATAAAGTAAGGGTTAAGTTGTATTAGTTGATAAAAGCATCCGCTCATTGGGGATTACAGTCCACAAACTGTACAGTAAAACTGTAACAGTTTTCACTAGTCTGAAAAGAGCCTGATAAGTGTCTTGTAAATTTTTAACAGTATCACTCTGAGCATCAGAAACATTTTACATAAATTTTTGAGCTACCTTAAATATCAATGTTCAGACACTAATTGCAATATAAAGCAGTTACTTTATTCTTGGATCATATATAAACATTAAGAGCTTTTAGGTAATAAAAAAATATATATAAAAAATATAAAAAAGCTTGCTATGAGTTTCTTTTTGACATTTTCATTAACCCAAATGAATAGGATAAGTACTGTGGGTTAACTGTTCACCGTGGTTGCTTGAATTAGCCAATATGTTCAGTTTCATTTGGTCATTCAGGTTCAAATTTTCCATCCAAAAATCTGCAGCTGTGAAGTAATGTGCGCTCACGCTACTTGATGGATGTAAAAAAACGCAACTGAAATCACTGGTGACGTGTTAGTTGAGATGGATTATTATTATTCTGCAGTCAGAGAGAAGCTGCTGACAAAACTCAAACACCCACAGACACTCTTTGCAAACATAAAAAACTCATGCAAGTATTAAGTGCGACCAAAAGAGCAAAGTAGGAATTTGATTGACAATGGACAAAGACGAGAGTCAATTTGAGCAGAAATGCATCAGGTATAAAAAAAATTACCCTGGTATGGCTTCTTTTTTACTAAAGAGGTAAGACAGTTATAGACCATTTCATGTGTGTTAGTTGTCTAATGCTAAATATCTATAAAGCTATAAATAATTGTGGATGCTAGTTAGTGAATATAATTTTAACGTGCAAACCTGATGTAACTGCTAGATCATAGCCAGCTAAAATAAATTTTAAACTTTACTCTAAAAATCATGACTGCATTGTGATCCCCACTCTTGTGGGATGTAATAAATAGTTCACAAGTTTTTTTTTAAATTACGTGAATGTATTTTCAAAGCAGCGCTTTCTGATTGCTATGTTTAGCCTCACATGTTAACTCATTGACCTTGGCGTTTATATCTAGATATCAAAAAGAACATGAAGACTGTTTACATAAATAAACACATTGCATGTTTACATTTATTATGACCATTGGGGTGTACGTAGTAAGGAAATCCCACCCATAAGACATTCATAAGCCAGTTCACAGTATAAGACAATATTTTTGCGCATGTTCAATTGTTTTACTTTACGGTGGTCATTTATGTTGAGTAAGTATAAAGTTATACTGTAACACTAAACTTGCAGATTTGTACTTTTTCTTAGATTTGTTTCTTTTTCTGCTTGTGGTGCAGTATCTGCCGGTTGTTGACGTGCGTGTACGAGCTTGCGCAACAACAAGGAAGCAGGCTGCAACAGCAACTAACAACCTGAAGTGTCGCTTGTGTTTAGAAATTTCTTAAACCTCTGAAATGCACATTTAACCTACTACACCGCTATGCACTCTGCAACAATTATGTAACGTTATTTTCAATGAAAGTATTTCCTCAACATCTGCTGCAATTTGGTTCCATTCCGGCAGAGCGGGCAAAATACACAGCAGTTCTATTTTTTGCCGGACGCCAGAGTCAAACCGTAATCAATCTGCTTAGATCAGATCATACCAAAGCGGAAACTGTATGTGCACAGCATCCGGATTTCCAAAGTAATTAAAAAATATACCAACAAATTTTCCTCCTTCAAATATTTGTTTATTTATACGATTGAGCATTAAATGCACTAATATCTGCAAATACAAAGTTTTTTTTGTGTCCAAAGTGATGATTATTTGAACAAAAAGCGATCTCAAACTAAACTTGTTCCTCTTCTGAATAAACACTTAATCTCACCTCCAACTCGCTGGCGTCTGAGTCAAAGTGGAGATCTTTGTCTGTTACTGATCCAACCACGGGCCCATCCATCTGGTCCGTCAAGAGTCACTCTCATCTCATCAGTCCACAAAACATTTGAAAAATCTGTCTTCAGATATTTCTTGGCCCATTCTTGACGTTTAACTTGTGTGTTGTTCAGAGGTGGTCGGGTTTCAGCCTTTCTTACCTTGGCCATGTCTCTGGCTGAACACCTCGTATTTCTTGACACTCCAGGTCGGTTGCAGTTGTGGAACATGGCAGCACTGGAGGATAATGGGTTCCTTGTAGCTTCACGTTTGATTCTTCGCAAATCTTAATTTAATTTACGTCTTTCCTTCTTGACACGTTTCTTGCGATCCTGTTGACTGTTTGCTGCAAAACGATTGATGGTTCTGTAATCACACCCCAATATCTTATATATTTCAAGAGTGGCAGTAGCTCAGTGGGTAGAGCGACCGTCCTTCAACCGGCGGGTGGGCGAAACATCTCAAAACATCATAACATCCCGCTCTCCCCCTCACACTGTCATTGTGTCCTTGGCCAAGCCACTTGACCTACCTTGCCTCCAGTGGTGTTCCAGCTGTAAGACTGGTAAATTGTAAAATGTATGTAAAGCGCTTTGAGTGCCTATTACAGGTGGAAAATCGCCATTTAAAAAATAGCGCAATTTTTGCCTTTTCAGAGTCAGTTAAATCTCTTTTTTGGCCCATTTTTTCTGAGAAGAATCTGCCTAATAATTATGCACATCTTTTGTACAGGGTGTTGATCTCTAGGCCACACCCTCCCTTGTTACACAAATACACATCACCTAATAAGTATTAAATCCAATAAGTATTCAAGTTTATACAGCTTAGAGTTAGAAATTATGGGTATAATGATGGTTTGGTCAAAATAATCCTGCAATATCTCTTTTAACACTGTTAATCTTCTTCTATTAATTTTCCACTTTAATGCATTTGTTTTACCAGCATCCTGTCATGTCCACCACAAAGACGGGCTCCTACAAGAACAGCCTTGATCAGATGCTCAAGGAAATTAACACTAGTAAAAAGTAAGTTGTGGTAAAAATTTTGTTTTGGTTAGCATTTCTGAACAGTAGTAGTTACTTTTGTTTGTTTTTCCTCAGAGCAAAAGAAACGGAGACGCAACTTCTAACGGCTTGTCAAGAGGATCTGTTGAGAATAGCTGAATATGAGGAGGCAGAGGAGAACAGGGAGGAGCCCATCTCAGCTGAGCAACGGTAAGTGAATTGGGATTTGAAAGTACAAAGGCATTAGTTGACAGTAAAGTTAATAAATATTCTTGTGATCTGTTTCAAAGGAAGTTCCTGCAGCGCTACTCCTTGATGTCCAGCGCAATTAGGGAAGTGCCCCCAGGACAAGTAGTGTTTAACTTGGAAACATATGGCCGCATCTTCAACCAGAATACACTGCAACTCAGACAATGCATGGTAACCCCACAGGAGACAGCGCAGAAGACACTCCTCTGGTAGGCCTTGATGAAAGCTTATACAGGGCTCCAGACTAACTTTTTTTACTAGGAGCACAGTGGCCCCCAACTGAAAATTTTAGGGGTACAACCAGAAAATTTAGGGGCGCATACCATATATCAACATGCTAACCAAATCTACTGCTCGCGTCTCATTGATTGTTTCATTGCTCGTTTCATTGATCATTGACGTGCCTTTTACTTTAAATTTACTGGTAGCACATGTGCGACTGGATGTAAAATTCAGTCGCACACTCTCAAATTTTGGTCGCAGTCCGGAGCCCTGTTATATATGCATCAGAATCAGCATCAGAATTTAAAAAAACTAACTGACTACTTCTGTTTCATCAGGTCTAGTCATGCTCAGCTAAGATTGCATATCAATATCCGATTGTTCCAAGAAGCCTACAATAGCCGCTCGCCCTGTCCCTCTCAGGTTACCCGATTTCTATTCAAGGTAGGCTCTCCCAGATCCAGCAGCATCACCTTTTATTTAAACTAGAGATTTTATTTATTTATTTATTTTTTTACGGTTTGTCTCCATCTTTTTCAGATGATGTCTGTTCATAATGAGAAGATTCTGTCGGAGAAGATACTACAGGCCCTTTGTGATATTGCTTACACTGCTGCTTCTCAAATTGGTGAGTGGTTTGGTTTTAGTCAAATGAGTTTTACAATTTTAATTGTTTTGTGTTAAAATTTTGAAAAAAACCTTGTGGTAGTCTATAAGCATTGGTTGATTAAAATTTCTTTAGAAAGCTGTCCAGACTATAATGACATGCAGTTAGTTGGAGTATTTTAGATCTACTGTTTAACCTTTATAACTTTAAAAAATTTTTTTACCTCATTTGGGCCAGGCTATTTATTCAGGTTAGCACACCCTGTTAAAGATAATGGCAGCTCAAATATTCCTTAACAATTTGGTGTTGTGTTAACAAGACTCAAGATAAACAAGATTCTAAAATTCTCAGACAACATTGAATTTAAAGAGAAGAAAAAGTTGGCCTAATGATAAAAAGAATTAAAACAAAAATATTGTGCTTCATTAAAACATGTATTTATTTATTTTTCTTTTCTTTTGATATATTTATATCCAGCCCTTACTATTTATATGTATTTCAATTTTTTTACTAAAATTTAGACGTTCTCTTTGCACCGTTATTTGTGGAAGTATCCTCTATGTTGGATGGTACTAAGTTGACATTGGATTAATCTAATGTTTAAATGCACTTTTCACTGGACCCATATGTAACATTGCATCGTTTAGTTTCTTTCTCATAGCTCCTGTCTGCTACTTCAAACTGAAGTACACTTACTACTACTACTACTGCTATTTTTATTAAAACATTTATTATAAAACAGATGTTATACTGTTTGTTAGATACATACAATTGTGCATATAAGCAGAATTTGATTTTTGGGCCATTTTTTAGAATATGAATAACACCAAAAACTTTTTTTCACTTATAGTTTGTGGTTGGGTGAATATATCTTTTCTTGTGCATTGGTAGCTCACACATCTCCAAAACATCACTGATCCACCTCCATATTTCACAGAAGGAATGGTGTACCTTTCATCATAAGCCTTGTTGACTCCTCTTCAAATGTAACGTTTATGGTTGTGGCTAAAAAGTTCCATTTTGGTCTCATTACCCTAAATTACTTTGTTCCAAAAGTTTTGAGGCTTGTCTCTGTGCTGTTTGGCGACTTGTAATAAAGATGCTTTGTGGCATTTGAGTAGTATTGGCGTTCTTCTGGCGACTCTACCATGCAGTACATTTTTCTTCACGTGTGCATTTTGAAACAGCCACACCACCTTTTTTTTCAGAGAGTTCTGTTTTTCAGCTGAAGTTATTTGCGAGTTTGTTTGTTTTTTTTTTTTTTTTTTTTTTTTCGTTTTTTTTTTTATCTCGAACCATCTTCCTAGCAGTTGTGGCTGCAATATCTGTTGGCCTACCTGACCGTAGTTTGTTTTCACCAGAATCCCTTATTTTGAACACTGCTGATGGATATTTTTTGATTACCCTTTCCTATTTTATACAGTTCAGACATTTCTTTTGCTTTTCACATGATACAATACAGAAATGTCAGTGCAGCACTGGATGAAAGATGCAAGGGTCTGTCAGGAGCCCAGAAACTCTCTGACCTTTTATACACACACTGATTACATTTAGCCATTTAGCAGACATTTACATTTAGTCATTTAGCAGAGACTTTTATCTAAAGCGACTTACAAGTAAGGAAAACAAAGGAAGCAATATTAACACAAGGTAACAAAAAGCAAAGGAAGAAGAATTCAGTGTTTGTCAGTCAGGTGTTGACGGAAGAGATGTGCTTTTAGGCGTTTTTTGAAGATGGCTACAGAATCTGCTGATCTTGTAGCAGCAGGTAGATCATTCCACCAATTGATTGATTGAATTTCTTTATTGTCATTACACATGTACAAGTACAATACATATACATTGATAGACACACAAAGGTTGCAGACCACACCAATACAGCCGTTGTCAGCGCAAATGGGATCTTCCGGAAAATGAAATAAGGCATTGTACAAACATAGCAGACATCAAAACACAACAACATCAAACATTAAACATAACTACAGTTGCAGTTATAGGATGGGGATGACAGCACACGTGGTCACGTGATGGAATTTGGGGGGTAGCATTAGAGTACAGGGTTAGACAGATGTAAACATGGCAGACTGTTGGTTTGAGCTTGGGGATAGGATAGGAATCCAAGGCCTCTTTGGGGGCGATGAATAGGCAGTCTGTTGGAGTGAGAATCAGTGGCCTTGGCTTTGCTGGGAGTACGGGAAGTCTCAAGCAGATAAGATAAGACCCAGCTGTCGGCTAGACTTCTATGTGGAACAGATCCAGAGAAAGTACGTGAGAGTGATTACAAACAAACAGATCACAGGTGAGGATGGTTACCTTTAGTAGCCATTTAAACCTGATGGGGTCAACTTGTGCAAGTGTGCATGTTATCAGGCCAAAGACACCAGGGTATTTAAACTTTTGATCAGGGTCATCAGGACATTTGGGTAGTTTCTGTTGTCTTTATTTTAAACAAAGTAAAAGACAGTTGTTTGACAATGAATGGCTTCACCCACCACTAACTATGAGTGAAAGTGGAAAAAACATTTTTGTGTTATCATTCATTTTCTCTGATAATATACAGGAGTTGATAATATACAGGAGTCTGATAATATTTAGAAGTTGTACAATTGTGCTTATGAGCAGTAAATTGTTTGTTTCCCAAGTAAAAAATGGAAACCAGAAGTTCAAGATTTGGGTTCCCACATTAGCCGACCTGACGCTGGTTCTGATGAATATGGGAGTTCCCTTTGTCTCGCTCTACCCCATGAAGGGTCTACAGCCATCATTCACAGAGGGAGATTTGCTGTAAGTACTCTTAACTTACATTTTTGCATATCTAATGTTCCTATTTTCAATGGTAAATGATATGCCAGGATTTTATTTAAGTTGGGTCTCACATGTGCTAAATAAAGTCTTTTTTTTCTTCCTCTTTAGGGAAGATGTTTATATTAAAAGTGAGAATAGCTCCAGCCAGAACCAAGAACCGAGCACTTTCCCTGAACACAATTGTAACAATATCATCAAGGTTAGCCAAAATAGACAGTACTTTTATATGGAACACTTAATAAACTGCTTAAGCACATAGTGTATTTCCTGTGACTTTGTGTCTCCACAGTATTTGTCTTACTGTATGGGCCTCTGTCCTCGAGCCTACACTGACAATGAGCTCCTCCTGCTGCTGACCGTGCTAAGTACCATTGGCCTGGACCCTCAGCTCATTCTCCAGTCCAGTGTTGAACTTTACCCTCTACTGTATAAAATCATCAACAACATCAGGGATTGGGACAACGTGGTGAGTTTATTCAACTTTTACTCATCAGCAAATAAGTCAAATTTGAGAATCATTAGATTAGACCAAAACAATTGTGCTTTTGTGTTAATTTACATATACCATTATTTTACCATTAAACAGTAGTTTGTTTTTGTTTATGAAATTATGTTAATTATGGAGCCGTTTATAATTCATTTTTTTTCAGATGCCGAAAATTTGTTTGGCCCTCATTGACCTGACTAATGACCACCACAACATGTGCCATCTTGTTCAACTGCTGCCTGACAATTCTCGTGGAAAGTAATGCCTCTTTATTGGTTTTCAGTTAAAAATTCTTAGGAGTCTCAGAGATTTTTCACTTATTACTGAGCAATAAGTGGCACACTTGTCATTGTTAAAGTGTAACCTCAAACTGACACCTTTTGAACATTTTACACTCTTAGGCTATGTGTTTTCTGACAAAGCAATTTCACTTGAACTGATTATGTATATTTAGATAAAAGTCAAAAAGTTCCATTTTCGATGATATTTTACTTTTGTTTAGGCAGCTACGTCGACATCTCAGTCTGTCTATGATTTCCAAACTGTTGGATGGAATATGTTTATACAGTCCTAAAAACCAGGAGCTTCGGGTACATTTTTAGAATCTTTTATAAGTTTTAGATTCTGAACTGCAACAGTCCGGTAATCTGTATGCCACTTTGTGCCTTTCAGCTTTCTGACCTCCGTTTGTATCTGTCTCGTATGAAACCATCCTCCCTTCTCCAAAGCTTGATGAGTAGTCACGCAGAAGGAGAGGAGGACATGGCCAGCCTTGACCAGCAGGTTTGTGCCGAGCTAAAACTCTTTTATTATACTTCTATTCGCATCAATCCTTTTAGAAGACACTAAACATCTTTTGCCCTGTCAGGCCTACTACCTCTGCTACAGCCTCCTGACTTTGGCAAACGAAGCAACTAACTTCCAGTTTTTCCCTGCTCATCAAAAGGTTTGTCCTAATTCAGAGTCGGGTTTCATTCATGTATCTTCTTTAATGTGATGTAATTATTGTGTTATTTTCTGCCGTTCAGGAGCAGCTGCTGTTTTTGTGCTCAGAGCTGGAAAGGCATGTCAAATGTCACATCAGGGAGAGTGAAAAGTGTCTGTATCGCAGTAAGGTGAGTTTGTGTTCTTTATTAAAAATAGGAATAAAACAATGATGTGTTTAATAAAATATAATACACATTTCGAAAAGTAGTCATTCAGATGAATAATTATATTACATTGACTGATTGATTGTACAGTCAGGAAGGAGTTCTTGTGGTGTTCTGTCCTGCAGCTATCTGTTCTTAGACGTCCACTGGCTGCTCTCAGCTGTTTAAAAGCCCAGTGCAGGGGATGGCCCATGTTGTTCAGTATAGTATTCATCCTGTGTGTGTTTGTTACTCCCCTACTTTAACAACAGTCTCCAAACTAATACCTAGAGTTGAACCAGCTCTCTCTCTGTTCAACAATGTTAATTGTTTTAGTTTTAGTTTTTCTACACTGGCCTGGTCTTGGACTTTTCTTTATTCTTCTTCAGTTTTGTTTACTAAACATTCATTACATCAATTCATATAAATTTTTACCATAAAATATGGTAATGGTAAAATGGTATGGTAAAATATATATCTAGAATCATATTAAAGAAGGAAACCTTTTCTGAGTTTGTGGTTTCATAAACCAATTGTTTTTTAAAATATAGTTTACATGAAATTTTGTCTCAACATAGCATTTTTTTCATTTTTTGTGCTGTCCTACATTTAAATTAGGTGAACGCCGCAATTCATAATGCTTGCTATAGATAGAGCTATTGATGGCATATTAAGATATGAATTGCTTAATTAGACATACTTTTTGTCATCCCATTTCCTATATAAAAAGTTCTTAAGACTAAAGTGAGATTTTTTATGGGACAGCCTAGGACCATGTGTCTCCACTAATTTAGCTTCTTGTCATCTCGGTAATGAATGAACTTCTGAGCTAGCTACCACACTGTATTGAACTGTTGAAACTTTTCTTTTCCACTTTTTATTTTAATTTTTTTTAAGGTGAAGGACCTGGTTGCTAGGATCTACACAAAGTGGCAGATGCTCCTTCAAAGGACAAGACCACTTAATGTAAGTGGCTCAATACAAAAGTTGAAATGTTGTGTTTTGCCAGTAGAGATAGAAATCCTTTAGTTTCATGTTTGTTTTTCTTTCTTTTTGTAGGGCAAACTTTATGATTACTGGCAGCCTTTACAAGCGGACACTCTGAGCAGTCCAGACGAGGAGGAGATTGGATCAAATTGCGACCTAGATGACATTGACAAAAACAGTGTCACAGAAGAGGGTGAAGACGAGTTGGAAACTACTAACGAGGACACTGGAGCTGACATAGAAGCTGAAGCAGAGGAGGAACTAACTGAGGATGACGGGGTACAGAATGGATCACTAGAAGAGATTAATGCTGCTAAAGAACTAGTGTTGGAGGATTTGAACAAGGAAATGACTGAAGAGGCAGTGTCTGACAAGGAAAATAAAAAAACACAAAATGAAAAAATGGAGTTTGAGAATGGAGAACTTTACCAGGTAGATCCTTTTTATTCGACTGTTCACCTATAACTAGAATCTTGGAGACTATTGGACTCTTGTTTAAATTATATATTTTTGTTTGTGTAACTTTTTATCATATAACACGTAGCCTACAATCATTTTTTTTTTTAGTCCAATAAACGATTAAATCTGTTTGATATTGGGAAAATGCGCCATATGCAATAATGTAATTAAAAAAATGACAATATTTAAATGCTTGACCTAGTAAATATAAAATATAAAATATACTGGAATTTATTTGTCAAAGCAGGAGCTTCATCAATATTGAATATGGATTTAAAAGGTTTAAACCAGGTCTAAATCAGGACTTTTTCTTTTGGACACACTACAATTTGATTTGATTTAAAGCTCCACTCCAATTTTTCTTCAAAAAATATTTATTCTTTACAGTTTAGTGTTTAGCGGTTTACCACAATGTCAAGGTCAAGACGGCAATTATCTCTGCCTCATTAAACATTACAAATTGAATTGACAGTATTTATCTGTTTTTTGTTGTCTCCCTTTTCCCTGTTGACTTATTCAGCGCTATGTGATTTATATTTTTCTCAAAAATGTATAAACAATTATCTGCGTTTAATTCCTTTTTAATATGTAATAACACTCGTGACAAATATATAAAATTAAGACAGATCATTTTACTATTTTCAAATACTGTTGTCAGAAAATGTTGTGTTGGGCATGCAGCACATGAACAATTCTAACATAACATCACAAGCCTCTTTTTATATTTAGCTTTTCAAAAAAAATTATTTTTCTTTGGGAAATAAAATGACCATGCTGGGCAAGCATTCATTTTCACATGCCCCTCAGTCCCACTGTCCAGAGTCCTTAAAATACAGTCGTAATGTTATTTTATATTAAGATTTGTTCGTGATGCTATTATTTTCACAATTGTAGCTTAATTTAATACAAAATTTTACAACAGCAGCTCATTATCAAACCTCACCTAATATAAATCAGGGTACAGATACTAGTTTGTCTGTCTCTACAAATCAAATCAGGACAAAAAAGTGTTTTGTCCTGATTCAGTCTTTAATATTTGTAAAATGTTTTGCTCCTGCTTTGGCAATTGAAAGTTAGTCCAGAGTCCCGTTTTTAGATTATTATGGATTTACTTTTTGACAATAATATTTCTGAAATTGTCTTTTTTTTATATATATATATAGGTGGTGCCAAATGCAACAGAGGACACTGGTAAGGAGCCTGATGTGGAAGAAGAGAAGGTAATTAGTGTTCTGGGGGAGACCGGTGTTGAAGGGGATGCTGAAGAAGAGAAAAGTTTGGATGGGTTTTCTGTGGAAATGGTGGAAATGGACACAGACAGTGCAGTAGATGAGACGAACAATGAGTGACTCTTAGCTTAACCGGTGTTCCAAGTGAAAAAACAATAGCCTCAGGGATGTAATGCTTCTAAAGAGATAGATTAACAAACACAAGCTGAAAATGTGAAGTTTGTAAAGAAAGACGATGAAAGACCGAGGAAAAGAATTATTCTTAACTTGGTTGAAATTACTTAACTTAATTCTGATATTTATTTCAGGACTTTTAGAAGTAGCTTATTTGCACTATATGCTTGATGTTTGTTTTTCCAGAAAAATTAACATAAAGATGAGAAGAATAAGAAAGGTTTTCCAAAACACATGAGCACGTCGAAGTTGGAAGAACAACTTTCTAACTCGAATAGTTCCCGAGGACCACATAAATGCATCATAAGCCTAAAGTCATCTTTAAAATACCATCTACTATTTTCAGCTCTCAGGCAGTTACTAAGTGCCTACACCGAGAATTTCCAGCCATGTTTTGTTCAAATAGTTTTAACATTTCTTATTGTTTACCTCAGCTCATGACAATTCTATTTACTTACCCACTCTTATACAGTCTGTGGTGATACAGGAGCTGCAGCATTTGTCATTTTGGATGTAAATAGAATTTGTCATCTGTTAATTGTAACTGTAGCAGTGTGTATTGTTGTTCATTCTGTTACTTAAATATGCAATTTAGTTCTGTAAATCATTTTTGTTTTTTGTATAATTTATCTATTTGATATTTTTTTTATTGATTTAAAATGTTTTTATAGCTGCAAAAAAAGTCACTTGGATGAATAAAAGTTTTTGGCATATATTTCTCTTGTGTTTGGTATAATGGGAGGTTTACAGCGCTTAAAAAAAGAAAAAACTAAGATTATTGTAAGCTTGTTTTTATTTTAAATTTTTTTTTAATTTGTTTTATGTATCTAGTAATAGCATACACTGTTAAAGTTTTAATAGCAGGCTAATTGCATCAAATGATCAATATCGCATTTGCCAGTCTTGGAAAAATTGACATTTAAGCCAGTTTATATTTTATTGTCAATACAAAGTTTTCATAAAAGCGTAGAACATCTATGGAAATAGATTTTGTTTCTAAGTTTTTAAAGTAGTCACGTAGAGATTTTGGCCCAAAAATATACATTCTAGTAATCATTGAATGGTTTGTGGACATGAGATCAGTAGAATCATGTTTATGTCCTTGACACAGTACCCTGGATAGAAACCTCTTACAAACTTGCCGGTTTGGATCATTTTAGGAAACAAGCAATGTATGTAAGATGTTGAAAGTTAGTGCTGCATTTGATACAGTGGACCTTTGGGAACCCTATTATTTATTCTTTACATGCTTCCTTTAGGCCAGTTAATACTCAGCTGTGACGTATCATACCATAATTATGCAGATGACACTCACATTTCACTCACAGCAGGTGAAAATGGACCAATCCATTCACTGTGTCACTGCATCGAACAGATTGATGTGTGGATGTAGAATTATTTTCTCCAACTGAACAGAGACAAGACAGAACTAATGGTAACAAAGAAAGTGTCATCTCAAGTCTTTCTATAAAATCTAAAAATCAGGTAAGGAATCAGGGGGTCATCATGACTTAAATTGCCACAGTCACATTAAGTCAATTACATCATCAGCATTTTATTACCTTAAAAAACATTTCCAAAGTCAAAGAAATAATTTCTTAACCAAACTTAGACTTATCCATGCTTTTATCACACTTAGCAAGTTGGATTACTGTAATGGCCTGCTCACTGGTCTGCAGCTTATTCAGAACACTGCTGCTTGTGTTGTAACCCAAACCAGGAAGTACAACATCTGTGTAGTTTTAAAATCTCTGTACACACAGATAATAAAATACTCTCTCAACATAGTTATTACTTATTGCATGTTTTTTTATCTTTTGTGCTGTCCTACTTTTAAATTAGTTGATTACCCCCATCTAACTAAATTAGTTGAACACAGCATTTCATAATCCTGAATAGATTTATTGCTGGCATATTGAGATATTAATAGCTTATCTTAAAGACTTACTAAACAAGCCTGTAACAATGTTCATGGGGAAGGCTCTTATTCTAAATCTTGTCTATGTAATTTATATTTGACTTTAATTTCTGTAAAGCACTTTAAATGACCAAAAACGTGGCTCTGGATGTCAGGTATGAATAAAAAGTAATAAATAAACAATGTTGTGTAGTTATACACCATTACAAAAGAGACCTGTTACATTCACCCCTCTGGAATTACACAAAACCACACAAACTATCTTCAAACAACATACAACACTGATTATAGATTATTTAAGGGGCCATGGAAACCCACTAGATAAAATGCGCCTTTTACACCACACAAAGTGACCATTTACATTATGCATTAAAAAAATTTTGGACACACTTTCTATGGAGCAGAAGCAAGTACTCAATAAAATAAAATCACAATCAGAGAGACAAGGAAACAGTGAGAAATTAGACAGCAACAACTGGAGACTAAACTCTCCCATCACCAAAAACATACTCAATCTGAGTCATAGACTCAATCAACCAACAGACTGGCATAATGATTCTGACAAAACCTTTTGGTGGACCTTGGATGTAATGCATTGAATTCGCTGATGCCTCAGAAGAGTCTCAAGGTGGTAATTTTTAGATGAAGCGGTCTCTCAATCTATTGCAGACACATCAGACTTGTCAGGTGCAGTGACAATACTAGCAGCGGGTTGAGTTCTCAAGTCATCCAGTGACACGTCCAAGGGCAAGATGTTGACTTGAAGGAGAAGGTTGCGGTGGACTGTTAATTTCCGGCCAGGTCTCTGATCATGATATCTTGACGTTTCATCTCTAATTCCAAAAGACTTTAAGACTCTTGGAGTCCAGATGCTTTTACTTTTTTAACCTTTTTTTCAAGATGACCTGGAAGACTGTGAACCTTCACAGACAAGATCTCTACATGTTCTCCAAAGTTTGGTTAAACCTCTCTGTGGTGGCGTTGGCCATGGGGTGGTAGGGCATGGTGTACAATTTACATTTATTTATTTAGCTGACACTTTTATCCAAAGCGACTTACATTGTTCTACAGTAATTACCAGTGTTACAGCCACTGGAGGCAAGGTGGGTTAAGTGTCTTGCCCAAGGACACAACGACAGTACGAACTGTGGGGAGAGTGAGAATCGAACCGCCTACCTTCCGGTTGAAGGACAACCGCTCTACCCACTGAGCTACTGCCGCCCTGATTTAACAATGCCACCCATTTTCAGAAGCTCCACGACCAACAACTCACTTTCAAAGCTAGGACCCTGGTCGGAGTGAACACATTGAGGGAAGCCATAGATGCTGTCTGGTCTCGACATGGGAATGCATGTGCCAACTGAAGTGGTCTGTAACCACAAGCTTGGACACTATCTCACATGGTTGCGTCCTTCTCCATGTCAGACAAAAGAAGCACTGACGAGCTAGTGACGTGGTTGGCCTTGGTGACCAGCATTGTTGTATATTCCAGAGAGCACAACTGACTTGAGAAACTCTGGGACAATAAACTGGAAGCGCTTGTGACTGTCTTGTCTACAGAGAAGCCCGTACAGCAGTTAACATACATAGTGAGGATCCGTAAGGCTGTTATAATCACTGCCCATGCTGCCCCTCTCATTGCACGGGGTGACAAGTTTAAATTGCTATTAGAGGGAGCAGAAGTGGTGGAGGGTGTGGGTCTGGCTGTCTGTCTGCATTCATGTCTCACATGTTCAGGTCTAAAACAGTTAAGACACAGTCTGAACAGTCTACAGTGTGGATAGGTGGAACTACAAACATGACATGCTGTGGATGCTTTGGGTGCTGTGAGGCCTGACTCGTTTTCTGCTGAAAAAGTATCTTTTAAATGTTTATTTAAAGTGTGCAATGACAATAAAGGTGATTCTGATTCTGATCAAATAGGCCATCATTTGCTGATCAACAGGTTCAGGTGTTTTAACAGTGGCCACTGCCTGTCGGTGTATGCAAAAGAATGTGGAGAAAAAAGCTGCTCTGAATTAGGGCTGAGGGCGGTCAAGGTTGACACTGGGCGGCAGAGCACCTGCTCGCATGACACTGGAACAGCTGACGAAGCACAGGACAACTAGAAAACAGGCGCTTGCGATGTCATATAACTGTTGGCTGCATGTGTATTTGCTGCTATATGCTTCATTTTCCTAACATGGCAATCCAGGCGGCACTGGATATCAGCTGTTGTCCACTCCTCAGGAGCCTTCATTTGAAACAACAGGGAAAGAGCTAGGTCAGGACAATGGCTAATAAACATCATGACATCCTCGGGTTTGGGATCATCAACACATTTACCACTCCTCTTTAGGCACTCATCAGCAGTGTCAATAAACTTGTTAAAGCGGATCAAATAGTCCATAGCATTCTCACCAGCTGAGAATATAAAAGTCTCTCATCGGCAGGTTGGAGTATGTTACCTCACTGAAGTTACGCTTTTAGATGTCAAACACAGCAGTAGTTAACTCATCTCCTCTCCGCTCAGAGTGGCAGCAAAGTGACACTTTGACCACACCAGTTCATATTTTTCTTCACCTGTAATCTCTAGACACTTTAT
Organism: Neodontobutis hainanensis; assembly: GCA_024349245.1. NCBI lineage: Eukaryota > Metazoa > Chordata > Actinopteri > Gobiiformes > Odontobutidae > Neodontobutis > Neodontobutis hainanensis. The sequence continues at coordinate 467,144 of JALDNG010000087.1, read as the reverse complement.
CATTTCCTCCCACTCCTGGATGGAAAATCTATGACCATGATCACCTCAGAAAAAGGGTGGAGCTTTGGGCTTTGTACTTTCAGCTGGGATGACCTGAGCTGGCTGGGAGACACACTTTCAGCAGGTGGCAGCAGCTGGGTGTGTACTGGGCTGGTACTCAAACTAGTTGTGATTTACATTTATTCATTTAGCTGACACTTTTATCCAAAGCGACTTACATTGTTCTACAGTAATTACCAGTGTTACAGCCACTGGAGGCAAGGTGGGTTAAGTGTCTTGCCCAAGGACACAACAACAGTATGAACTGTGGGGAGAGTGAGAATCAAACCGCCTACCTTCCGGTTTAAGGACTACCGCTCTACCCACTGAGCTACTGCCGCCATAATATGATGATGATGTCCCCAATTTGCTTATATATATATATATATATATATATATATATATATATATATACCACTGAGTGAACCATGTGTTTCAACTTGTGTGTGATGTGAATGAACATTTGCCACTGGAGTGGCATTTGCAGCAGGCACTAATGATGGGTTTATCACAGACTGGTCTACTGGGCATTCATTATTACCAGGGGAAAAATGAAACACTCTTAATACTAACTGCACCCAGTATATACACAAAACGTTATAACACGTTCAATACAGGTCTTCAGGTATCAACCACGCATGTGGCAGAGTGGTTAGCACTCCTACTTCACAGCAAGAGTCGTGAGTTCAAAACCCGGCCGACTCCGGTCTTAAAGTGAGGAGTCAATATGTCCTCTGCGTGTTACTGTGGGTTCTTTCCGGGTACTTCGGCTTCCTCCCACCGTCCAAAGACATGCATGTGTAGGGTAATTGGCAACAAAAGTGTCCCTAGTGAAAGAGGACCCCCTTGAAAACCTATGGATCTGAAAATTATATTGGAATAGGGAACCAGCAGGAGTAGACGGATGTCCTTTATGATTTTTCTTTTAAGCACTGAATTATATCAGAGAATTTGAACAATAGTAGGGACCTGTTACACACATCAGGGGCAAGCAGTGGCTACTGCCAGTCAATTCAATTCAACTCCATTAATCCCTAATGGAAAATTTTATTATGTCACTGCAAATGAATGAAAGACTTCATCTGTCATAGACTGATTGTCTAAAAAGTTTACTCCCTGCTCCCTGTTGTTCAAAAGCCCACATGCAGGGGATGGTCCATGTTATTATGTGTCTTCAAACTAATGCAGGCTTTAGTTCAAAGAAATAGATAAGAGAATATATATGTCCATGACAGGGTGAACACATCCAAGCTCAGATAATATATTTCTTATATACTTGAGTGTCAACTATCTACAATATAACATGACTTAAAGTGAATGGTAAATTAAAATATGTGAGTATTGTGAGGGTTGAAAGGCACTCTGGTGATAATGACTCGCCTATAGTTGAACCAGCCCTCTCTGTTGGTTTTTAAACAAACTGCATAAGTAAATTAGAAAAAAACATTTTGAAGAATGTGTTTCAGTTGGTGCAACTTTGACTACTTTTCACTTGAATGGAAAACAGACTTGGACGAAGTTGTTTCCTGAGCTGAACTAAATAACATTTCTTTTGCCACATATCCTCAGTCTGTTTGTTCCACTCCGCCCCATTTTCACTGCGTTGCTAGGCGACCGCGGTCAGGTGACTGTCTGCAGACAGAACATGGCTGACCTGTCAGAAGACCAATGAGAGAAAGGCCAAATTTAGCATTATCGATCTTTTTTTACGTCGTCTCTGACTGCAGTCTTTCTTCGTGGAAACTATTTGACCACTGAAGTCCAAGGTAAGACTGAGAATGCTTTCATTTGGTCTCACGTGACTCTGTGTTGTTTCTCCAGCTGCTTTTGCTAACGTTGTTTGTGACTAGCTAAATTAAGCTAGCTTGCTAACTAAAGACTACGCTTTCAGGTTTATCGTAAAGTTTGTCGAAACTAGCGGAAATGAGATGCAACGTTTAGGTGACATTCTGCAGAAATAGTGCCTGACACTGATTGAGGCAATGTCCAAATGTGAAATGTGGTTTACCTGTTGTGTCACAGCTAAACTGTTTAAATCCTGGCAAATAAGACACTGATTTGCCGAGTTTGTATCACCAGTTAGCTTGTTGACACATTGATACATTGAAATTGTGTCACTTAAAATAAAATACTAGTATGCATGCATTACAGTTGTGGACGTTTTTATTTATTACTACTGTTAAAGTCAATAACTGCTAGAAATGAGTCAGTCTGTTTCATATAGACTGAGTCCACTTTCGGTTTGTTGAGCATGTTTTTTTTTTTTCCTAATTCTACGATGCTTAAGTGTGAGGTTTAGCTAAGTTCCCAAAACCTTTACACAAAATAGCTTTTAGTGTTAGTGAAATGCGAATACACACATACTGCTATTTCCTTAATGTCCAAGTTTTCTCCAAGATCTCAGTACATGTCTTGCTATAACTTCTGACTGTTCCATAAAGCACACCGTGATAAAAGAGAAAATAAAAGAGCAGCAGTGTTTGTTTTAATGAGTTTCTCCTAAACCTTTGACCAGGTCATAGTAACTCTAAATAGTGGCCAGTGTCTGTAAATACAATACTTTAAGTGTGTCACAGCGGTCACATGAGGTAGTGAGGTAAAAGATGTAGCTCAGATTGCTGTTTTCCTCCGAGGCAGATGTCTGTGGTGCTGGATTGAAGTTAAGCACATAGGCAGTTAATTTTTATATATATATATATATATATATATATATATATATATATATATATATATATATATATATATATATAATATTTATAGTTAACACAAATAAGATGTTAAATCAGAAAAGAAAGGAGTTTGGAGTTTATAAATTGTGTGTCGGCTCTTTTATCAAAGGATTATTTATTATAATCAAACAAATTAAACATCCATAAATTGCAATTATTCACGGCTGTTGTTTAGCATCTAGTTTTTACTCTTTCATGTCAATATTATATGTTCACTCATTTTATATTCCTGCCAATGTTTATCTCTTTATACTGTATGTTCAAATCTTATGGCATTCACTGTGGACAGTAAAAAAATTATAATTTCCATATGTGCATACTCAGTTCTGTTCTGTAAATTTATTATGCATCATTTTAATTTATCTTGGATCCAAGACATCATGGAGGGACAATTCATGTAGTTCAGTATAGCAGCCATCTTGCTCTACATGCTTCATGTGCGTAGATGTACTTTGCAAATATACACAGTAGTGGAAACGTGTGCTGGTGGAAATGGATACAAGAATACATGTTGTTCAAAGACACTCATTTAATTTGTGACCTTAGAAACATTCGGAATTAGGAATCATATTTAGTCATAGTATATTGTCTTTGCAGATGAGTGGGTTGCCGGACGGGTTGACAAACGGGCCGAGTAATAGTCATCTCTCGGATAAAGATGCTCAGATTTGGGAGAGATCCTGGACGGTTGAAGAAATAAGACAGAACAGCGCCAACTGGTCCCTGGCGGCCGACTCAGGGGTGAGACATCAGCGCCAGTTCAAATACTTATGATAAATTATTCCCTTTGATCACCTTGAGCATGTGAATGTGCTTTTTATGCATCTACCCTTTTGCAGCTCTTCCTGTTTCTCCAAGACTTCTCTCAGAGAATGTTGTCCAAGACCCATGAGATTGAAAAGCAGCTGGACAGCCTCATTCGCGACACCAAGGCCACAGACAGCTGCCTGCACTCTGTCTTTAACGACTTCCTCATGCTTTCCAACACACAATTTATAGAAAACGTAATGTGCTGTGTTAATTCTTAATATATTTTAATTCAACAAAAAAATTATGGAGCATTTTATGAGCTCACAATATTGCAGAAGTCATTGTTGTGAAAGTTGGCCAACATTGTCTGTGTGCTAACAAAGTGTTTCCTGTTGCAGAGGGTTTATGACGAAGAGGTAGAAGAGACTTTACCCAAAGCTGATGCATCAGAAAAGCAGCCTGAGCCGGTACAATCAGCAAATTATCCACATGACGAATCATGTCCCAATAGCATTAACATATATGTACAAATATACAAGATATAAGGGCTGGGCAGTCAAAAAACACAGACAATAATCTTTTATTCAGACCAAATATATTGTCTCTGCTTTTTCTCAACACAGCCATTTTACTTGTTAATAAATGTATCCCAAAACATCTAAATCTGTGGTTAAATTAATAAATCTTGGGTCCAAAAGTGGGTGGTGGGAATATTTATATTTTTTCTGCCATTTTCCGCAGTTATTGAGTTAAATTAGCTATCTCAATCTTATCTGTAAATTAGGATTTTGAGAAGAATCGGATGCAAATGTTAAGAGGACTATTTGAGAAAATAAAAACTGATAATGATTGTTGGCCTTAATCAAGTAACCCTACAACACATAGAATGTTTTTGTGGGTGTCAGGAGAAGACCAGGGAACAGAAAGAGGCCGAACTCATCCCCAAAATGCAGGAGGCTGTGAACTACGGCTTAAAAGTGCTGGAGTCTGCTTTTGAACACCTGGACATCAAAGCAGGAAACTCTGACTCAGAGGACGAAGAGGCCCCAGACAGAGTGGCAGCCATTCTGGAGCCCAAGGTTTGATTTCAGTGATTTTTTTAATATAATAATCCTTTTTTTCCTTATTTCTTTTTTCTTTTCTTTTTTTTTCCTTTGACCAAACAGTGGAACAAAAGAGCCTTTTTATGATTTGAAAAAAAAAAAACACCTAGATGATTCTTTCAGTTTTCAGCACACGGCTATAAGCTTTATGGGTGGACTTAAACAATTTGGATTTGAATGTGTCTATAAACCAACATTTATTACAGTCTGTCTTTTTATGTAACAGCACACTCCACATTGCACATGTATTGTGGCAATATTTTCTGTCAGATTCTGGACTATCATCTGTGCACAGCTCCCTCACTGGTTTCAAGTGAATATAAGCCGTAGCCATTTCAAAACTTAAATGTTCTGTTGCTGACGCCCCTGCCATGTTGATCTGGATGTATGCTTTGAGTTATTTTGGTGATGAAAAGCTGAATTGACTGTCTTCTCTAATAACTTTTTTAACCTATGTTTGACATATATTTGTACTGATTCTGTTTGTGTTTCTCAGGATCTCTATGTGGACAGGCCTCTTCCATATTTAATCGGCTCCCAGGCCTTTATGGAACAAGAAGACGTTGGACTGGGTGATCTTTCCAGTGATGGTAATAGATTTGTTCTAAAAATATTTTCAGTTGCAGAATAAATCAAAGTTTGTTAACCCTCATGTGTGTATTGTCAACAGAAATGTCAGTGGACAGTGACAGAGACAGCGTTATTGAAAGTGAAGATGGCAAGGAATCAGTGGTAAGATGATACATATTCAATTCAATCTTTATATCAGAAACACAAAGTAAAAATATAAAATACATTATAAAGTTAAAATACTGTTTTAGTCCATTAATTTGAAGTTAATATGAAGTCTCTTAGTCCAGTGTTTTCTCAGTTCAGATGTGTATCTGTAGCAGCTTACAACACTGTCTCTGAATATCTCAGAATATTTCTGTCATCAGTCCACACTTAAAAAAGTGACTACGGTAGTGACATGTCACAAGAGGGTTGTCACACAGGTCAAAGGCAGGAAATTTAATGTCTGATCATCACTGCTTCTAACAACCATGATGTTGCTGTTTTTAGCATTAAATTTATCATCAAACTCTGTTCTGTACTCTGAGCTCACCTTAAGGAGCTGTTGCATCACAGCACTATATAAACTTATTAAAAGTAGGTCATCAGGTAATCAATAACAGACAAGTCTGTCTTATGTCAATTCAGTTCTCTAGATAAATCATCCATTTAGAGATATTAAATAATACAGGAGACAGAATTCTACCTTCTCGAACACCATTGCTATGGGAGGTCTATCATTTCTATGCTATTTTACTTCGCAGATTTGTGCTTAATATAGACTCTGGAAGAACACCATGAACTAAGAAACCTGTAAAACAAATGGAAAGCAGAGGGCAAAGTCAATGGCTTGCATGTTTTACATACTAAAGAAAATATTAGTATGCATTTCCTATACTTAGTTGTTCTGATAACATCTCATTTAGAAATTAGCTGTCCAATCGTATCTTTATGAAACCCCTTTTACAATATTCTAAATTTATCCCCTGTCTGTCTTTTTAATGGCACGCAGCAATATTGTATAGGTAGGTATATACTGTATGTCTTGGTTTTGATGTAGATGGCATGTCTGGTTAAAATAGCAGAACACATCTTGTCATCCAACACAAATGTGTGTTCCCAGATATTGGAATCTGAAACTGGAAAATATTAATACTAATAACTATTTATAAATGAATCAGTTTAAAAAGTGTTTTACATAGTACCGTAAATACAAGAAGATAATTAAAACACCCACACATCATTCTAAAACAAAAAAATTGCAGCAAGATTTAGATTAAAGTAATTTAATTCTAATAAAATAATGAGTAATAAAAACAAATGGCTTAGAGAAAACAGAAACAAACTAAAGTGGAGCATTAGACAAAATCAGAGTCAAATTAATTAATGCTTGACCAAAAAATCTAATTAAATCTATTCTATTTTTTTCTGTCAAATTGTGTTTTTAAATTATTTAAATTTACTATTTTCAAATCTTAAATGACCCTACGGTCAGGCAGTCCAAACTGAGTACTTTGACAGCTTAAATAATTCAAAATGAAAACCATTCTAATTTCTCTTTTTCTGTGCATTCACTTATTTTTTGAAAAAGACAAAAAGGTAAACTTGTGTTTCAATGAGGCACACTGCATGCATAGTATAAAAAACAAAAAACAAATAAAAAACATCTTAATCTGTGGTTAAACGTTCTTCTTTTTATTAATACCAAATAATGGAAAGCTCTTGTGTTTTTTCAGCACTCAGATGACTTTAACCAGGACGAAGATGAAGGTCCTGAAACTATCAAAAAGGTAAATGGGAACTTTAGTTGTATTATTTTATTAATAGTCCACTGTTATTAAGCAAACCTGGTTATTCCACTTTCCACACACTCTGTAGAAGTCATCCATGTTGAGTTATGAGGACGATGAAGAGGAGGATGAGGATTCTGACATATTTGGAGATTCTGACAAAGAAGACAATGAAGAAGACAGAAAGGTCAGTCACTACTTTAGATAAACGGATGGCTTATACAGAAAGTTTTTATTGATTGATGATTTTTGTCATTGTCCCACTCAGAGCACACACCAAGCTAATTTTGTCAATGAGCTCGCCGCCAGGATCAAAGGAGAACCAATCGGAAAACCTGAAGGAGACCGGACCTGTGAGTATCATCACCTCACATTACTACTTGTGTTTGCTTTGTATAATTTGTGTATTTATTTTTTTAATTCATCTTTTCTAAAACATTTAAAAATTTGCATTTGAGAACATTTTACTGAAAAGTATTCACATCTGTGCATGTGCATGCTCATGAGTTTTTGTTTCTGCCATGTCACATTTGTAAAGCGCTGACATCTAGGAAGAAAAGTAAAAGCCGAAAAGAGTCCAAGTCTGCAAAACAAGAGGGTAGGACACATGCACGTTGTCATCCTTTATTCTTTGTATTTTGCTTTTTTTTTTTTTTTTACACATTTTGTTACATGTTAAACATATATATTTTTTTATTCTTGGAGTTGTCGTTTAAAAAAAAAAACTAAGAACAAATTACATTAACCAATCAATAAAATATTTTTAAAATGACCACATAGGTAGTGTCCAAATGGTAGGCTGTAAGGATAATTACAAATAGTACAAATAAAGCTTCTAGAAATAGTTACACCTTTGAGCTTATTGCATGATTTTAGTGGGTTATGGTGCATTAGATGTCAGATAGAGATTTGCATGACCCTTGTTTGTAGACTCAGGAGGAAGTAAATCAGGAAGTCGCACTATAGCAAACACAAGAGTAATAATAATTAGGTTTGCTGAGTGTAACACAAAACACAGGTTTTCATTCATTTATGGTGAAACTTATGTTTTGGAACTCACTGTGACACTTCATTTCGATTTTCCATTTGGGACTCTAAATGTTAATCAACAAATGCCACACTGAAAACCATAAACTTCCACTTCAGTAACATGAGTGCACTTCCCTTCATGTCTGATCTGTTAACAGCAGCAGAAGATGACAACGACAGCGACGACATGTTTAAGCCCCCAAAGATGGAGGACGATGACTTCTCCTCGTTCGGAGGGAAAGGCGGGCTCTTCAGTGGAGGAAGAGGCCTGTTTGATGACGATGATGAGGTAAAGCCAACCCTACTGATTTATTATACTGTATGTGGAAAAACCGTAATCCTACTTGAATAGATTTTAACAGTTCTTTTTCTATTTTAGGATGACCTTTTCTCTGAGGCACCTAAACCTCCTGTGGCAGAAGAGAGACTACATCAGAGCACAAAAAGCACAGCGCCATCTACAGGTAAGACCCAGTGAATGCCATCAATAAACAGTTGCTGAATTAGAACTCTGGAAATCCCATATGATATTTGGATAAGATTTTTTTGCAAAGTGATAATTTGAAAATGATTCACAAAATTCAACACATGGTTCACCATTTGTTAGATTCTTCAAGTTCTGTAGTGAAGATTCCGCCTGGCGCTGTATCAATCTTCCCAGGTAAAACCAGTCTATTTAAAATTGCACTTTAATCATATCTTACTTTAATTATTTTAAATGTATCTCTCTTTTAAGGAAATGACTTGTTTAGTTCAACAAATTACTCCGAATCAGTAGAAAGTCCAGAGAACGTTGCCAAACAAACGATCTCCAAACCTTCCCTTCCCGTCTCTACTTCTGGAGGTGGTGGTCTGTTTGACGATGAGGATGACGAGGATGACTTCTTTAGTGGAAACAGTGTTACCAAGTCTGAACCTGGTAAGTCTTAGGTGCTGTCCGTAGGTTAGGCCACTATGGAACATTCTTGTACAGGTATCAACTGAAGAGGGCTGTGTTACTGCTGTCTGCAGAAGACTGGCAACAGCTGCGTTAAAACAAGTGCAACACAAGTTCAAAATGTAGATGAGTTGCCATTAATTAAAGAAATAAAGTAAATTGTTTTATATTGTAGTGCGAGAGGCTGGAGGTATAGTTGTTTCGTATCTGTTGGTTCCACAAAGAGAGGAGACAAATAAAGAAAGATCAGTTAATAGCAATGGGAGCTTTATTTGTAGTTTATAATGACAATTCATTGTCATCTGATTTTGTCTAGCCTATTTGTTACACTCTAAATAAGGCTTATTTAAGATAATAATATCTACTCGTCACATTATGGTTTTATTGCATAAGAATGGGTGGATATTCATAAAACAAATATGAGATTCACAATGCCCTGTTTGGCTGGAGTTTTACTTCCATGTGATCAAGAATACACACTCTGGTTGTTTGATAAAGCATTGTTGTAAAATGCGGTTTGTTGTGATGCCATCTGTAAATGTATGTTGCTAAACAAGGTTAGCGTTAAATGTATTTAAAGTGCAACATTTGGCATTCTTTTCTTTTAGAAATTGACTGTTTATGAGTAATTATGACTGACCTAATTCATACTGTACTGCTCCAGTGGAAACTTGTTCTTAAAGTGAACTTACCTACACATTTCTCTTTTTTTTGTAGCTGCAAAGGAGAAACCCAAACCTAAAAAGGCAGTGGATCTTTTCAACGATGACGACGATGACGGCGGCAGTGACATATTTAGTGAAAAATCGAGCACACCTCAGAGCAAGAAGGAAGTGGTGGAAGAGCAAGTGAAGCCACCTGAGAAAAAGGTTAATGTCACTCTCTTTTTGTTCTGTTACATCTTTGTGCAGATTTTCCCACACTCTTTGTTATGCTGTTATATTTAGATGCCAGCAGGAGCAGTCTCTCTGTTTGGCCCCGGGACTAAGAGCCTGCTCTCGGAAGGCCTCAAAAAACGCCACCCGTCTACCAGTGACGAGTCTGAGAAATCTGAAGAGGTATGAAAGGAGCATTGTGATGCAAAATAAATAAGATGTAATGGAGTTTGGTCTGTTTTCTGAGCAATTTTGTGGGTGAATTTAATTTAGTAAAGTCCCACTTGAAGGCTTTAATTTTAACAAGGTTCACATACTTTGCATGAAAAGTATAGTATATAAAGTATAAAGTATTTGTATAAAAAATCGTAGGAGTAGAAGTAAATTTTCCATAATTTTTCAGATAATATTTAATTACAAATTTTTCCAAAGAGGCGGCAGTAGCTCAGTGGTAGAGCGGCCGTCCTTCGACCGGCGGGTGGGCGGTTCGATCCCCGCTCGAAACATCCCAAAACATCATAACATCCCGCTCTCCCCCACAGTTCATATTGTCGTTGTGTCCTTGGGCAAGACACTTAACCCACCTTGCCTCCAGTGGTGTTCCACCTGTAACACTGGTAAAAGCTCTTTGAGTGCCAGTAGGTGGCCACTGTAGTTTATAGAAACAGAAAGTGTAATGGCTACACATTTCTTTGTAAAAATTTGAAAATGATACGCCCAAAAGGAAGAAAATGCTGTGTTTTATTGTCAAGATAATGACAATCTGTAAATATCCTAAAAGAGAGGAAATTGTTAAATTGCTTAAATTATATTCTTAAATTTCTATTTTATAAAATGGCTTAGTTTATTAGCATTTAATGATACAAACAAGTCAAATTCCTAATTTTAGCTCCTTTTCTTTTTTTTTTTTATAAAATGGCTGAATTCTGTTTAACACTAAGACCATGTGAATGCAGCGTCAGTGTTGTTGAGTCCATAATTGGACAGCATAATCATGCTACGAGCATAGGCTATGTACATGTAGTGACTGTTGCAGTGCTGCAATTAATATACTTATGTTTGCTCCTGGAAGGCACAATTCCAGATCATCTGAATATTCTTTATGTTTGTCTTTGGGGAAAAAAAAAAGTTGAAAATGGAAATGGCCTTTTATGTGTGTGGTTTTATGTTTTCCAGAACGGCATTGCCCCAGTTGTTGAAAAGTCTGCCACAAAAGCTCCTCAAAAAACTCAGACCAGAGGGCTATTTTCTGATGATGAAGACACACAGGTAAGAGTTAATAAAACTACAAAAAAACTTCAACTGTTTCCGGTTTATTCCATGGTTTCTGAACATTAAGTTTGTAGAGCTGCAGCAATTTTCTACAATTTTTGTACTATTTAAGGTTCTGCTTGTTCTCTACTGTGTTTAATTCAATGTAAACAATAAATGCAATGTTTTAATTTACAATATGAGGGCCGTACAACTGTTTAAAACCGAAAACAGCTGTTGTAAATGCTAGCGTTGTTTGTTGAAAAAGCACAACATGTTTTCACTTGTTTATCTTTTAAAAAAAACAACTTTATATTAATGTAATTAAACTCCAAATCAATTAAGCTTTATTAAGGGGAAATTCAATTGTTTGGTCTCTTAAAATAAATGAAAAAGAAAATGAATTGATTTAGCTTTTAGTGTCCATAGATGGATTTACAGTCTTGTACAATTTTATGACTGTCAGGATGTAGAAGTTCTTGTTAAAACTTTGTGAACTTTGGGAAAGTCACATTTATTGAAGCAGGTAGAAAGAAGGAAATTGAGCTTGTACGAAAAACCCACGAGCAAAAGAATCCCCAACCTGCTGGTGCTAACTTACAGTAAAGATATATAGTTTCTTTTGAGTTAAAGTTACTTTTATTCAACCAAAATATATTGTTTTTTTTATAAACCAATATATTGGTTACTCAAAAAGTAACTTAAACTCAAAAGTAACTTTATATTTTATCCAGTGTTTGTGTTTTTTGTTTTTATTTTAATTTTCCAGAACGGCATTGCCCCAGTTGTTGAAAAGTCTGCTCGAAAGGCCCTTGAGAAGTCTAAGATCAGAGGGTTATTTTCTGATGATGAAGACACCCAGGTAAGTTTCACCGAATTCTATTCACTTAAAATGATATTAAGTCAATGTGCATGTAAGAGCAAATAGAACCTCCTGCATTTAATTTAAAAATAAAATCTAATGACCTTCCACAGATATTCCCCTCCATTCCTAAAAGTCAGTCCAAGCCTGAAACACTGAGTCAAAGCAAAATCAGCAACAAAACAACTGTGTCCTTATTTGATGATGAAGACGAAGAGGTAAAACATTGACCCACTCAACTGTAGTTTATTTCTGCACTTAAAATTGTTGACTAACTCACTTTTGCATTTTGCAGGATTTGTTTGCATCTGCGTCTAAAACTAAACCTAAAACAATCAACAATCAAGCTAAGTCCTCCACTCCGCAGGCCAGTAAGGCTGTGTCCAGCTCCCTCTTCAGTGATGACGAGGTAGGTAAACCATTTCATTAGAGGTTAATTTTAATGTATGTCATATAATTTATAGCACATGTGTATCATAGGACCAGTGGCTGGGCTCGAAAAGCACAGAGAAGTCAGAAACCAAGACGGGGATGAAGTCCAGTGTGAGTGCACCCTCCAGTCTGCCCAGCGCTAAAATGCCTCAGAAAAACAGCCTCTTTGATGACGACGATGACTTGTTTGCTCCAGCTAAAGATTCGAGGTAAGTGTGAGAAGAAATGTATTTTGGTGATAAAATGGGTTGTATGTTCATCCTAAAGTATTTTTGTTTCTGTGGGTTATGCAGCCAGAAGAAGCCGCAGAGAGTAGCATTGTTGTTTGAAGACGAAGATGATGACAAAGGATTCCTCTTTGGCATAAAACCTGCGGCTTCACCAGCTGCAAAAGTAAGGCTATTAACGTTTAAAAAATTGTTTTTTTTTATTCAATATGAGACCTTTCTCCGTCTTTTGGGATGTTTTCACACCTGAAAGTCCACAGCAAGGTCTGCGCTGAGAACTCAAAATATTATGCAGTATTTCTTTGGTTACGTGCCTCCTTTAGACAACTTTTGACGGTGAATGTAGGACATGCAGACTCCATGCAGAAAGGCTGGAGTTGGCCAAAGATGTTTGAATTGGCCAGGGTTTGAACTCAATCGTCTTGCTGTGAGGCAAGAGCTTTTCAACTGTCAAAATAATTTCATCACCGGAAATAGTTCCAACACAGGCATAAATATACAGTATATTTATGCATAAATAGCAGCATTAATATGCTAAAGAATTCACACAATTGGACAAAATAACATAGCGTTAAATGAGGGCTATAGCCTTCCTAGAGATTTATAGAGAGATTTATAAAAAAAAAAAAAGGTCTAAAATAGCTGAGCATTGCCATTTCAACTATCTACTCTTGCATATACAACTTTGTTTAGTTTTCATGTTTTACATCTTGGTATTTTAATTTGATAATCTCCTTTTTAGGATCAAATTTGTGTCTTTCAAATTAATAATTCTTATTTATTTAATATTTTTTTTAAAGTTTTCAGCGCCCTCCTGGCAAAAGCCTCATATAGCATTTCTATTGGCTTACCTAATTGCTAATTTCAAACTTGATGCTTCATTTTTCAGACTCCCTCAGAGGCCTCTAAACCTCCCGTCCCGTTGCCCAAAGAGAAACCAGACATTACCTCTCATAAAACCTCAGAAGATAAGCCTCCCGATCTGGAAAAGGCAGCTGAAAAGATCCCCGAGCCTCTGCCAACGCCATCATCACCTCCAGAGAGCAGTGACACTAAAAAGAAGCCAGCTGGAGCTGTCAGTCTTTTTGGAGGGATTGATGTTTTTGCCAACAAACAGACCAAGAGCCCGCTGGATAAAAAATATGACGGCTTCCTCTCTGACGATAGCCCTCCACCGATTGTGACGAATGAAGAGAAAAAGGAGGAGAAAGCCAAAACAAAGACTGTCAGTTTGTTTGATGAAGACGAGGAAGATGAGCCAGGCTGGAATGACTCCCTATTCACCCCAAGTAAACCTGCGCAACACACAGAAAAGGTTTGAGATACTTATCACTAATAATTCACAAAACAAGTTAAGGGATTAAGTCTTGTATGTAAATGTGTATACTGTATATTTTATTGTATTTACAGCCCACAGAGGAGCGAGCACAAGCAAAGAGCACCGGTGTGTTCCAGGACGAGGAGCTGCTCTTCAGTCAGACACAGCAGAGGGACAACGACCCCGATGTAGACCTCTTTGCCGCCTCAGAGAAAACTACAGTCACTACGGTCTGTTATTTTATAGTTATAGTATGTCATGATTGGGTCACAAAATCATTTTACTTTCGTGTCCTATTATATTCCGTTGTGTTGTTAGAGCGCCAAGCCCACCTCAGTAAAGCCAGCAGCACCAAGTCTGTTTTCTGATGATGACGAGGACGACCTGTTCGGCTCCGTCAAACCAAAAGCCCCACCGCCGGTAACGATTTTTGATCTCGCTGCTTATAGCGCTGTAGTTTTGATGCGCCCATCTCTCAAAAATCTAAAAATAAATGCATTTCTATATTCTTGTTATACATCCAACACAAATTAAGGCAGTCACTTTGCTTTGTTTGTTGACAAGATCATAAAATGCTAGAAAAAGACAGAACAGCTCCAGGTTATTTCTTATTAACATTTATGATCAAATATATCATATTCACAGTAAAGAAACAAATATCCTTGTACAATTTTCTCTGAGCTGTCTACACAACAAAATTTAGTAAAAGTAATAGTAAAAATTAAAGCTAATTTTTGCCATCACTTTTCCAGATCACTTTTACGCTGTTGTAGACTGTCCTGTATTTATCATTGCCAGCAACATCAGTGTTGACCAATTGGAACGCTCCTTTTTCTTGAAGTGAACATGTGATTGGCCAAAATTGGGCTGGTCATGCTCATCTATTAAAATTCTTAATTATAAAGCTAAGATGATAGCTTAAGGCCTCACCAGATGATCCATGTTACAATAAGCTTTAGGTGTTTCAACTGTCAAACTAAATGCAAGAGTATAAAAAAAATTAAAATATATATATATATATATATATATATATATATATATATATATATATATATATTTTCCATCAGTAATGGTAATTGGGGCATTGCTTTTTGCTGTCTCTACTTTTCTCCACAGAAAGTAGCAGAGAAGCCCAGTAAACCTGATGAGAAAGCACCACTAGCAAGTCCAGAGTCTCTATCAGAGAGTCAGGTCAGTCTGCTTTTGAACTGAACTGCTACAATAATAAAATTTGATTGAAATGTGGGATTTTTCTCAGACATTATATAATACCCACTTATCCTTTGAGCAGTCTTTTCTGACGTTGCTTTGATTTGACCACACAGAAACCTGCATCAGGTCCTGTTAAACCTAAAGATCCCTCTTCAAGGATTGGGAAACTTCAAGTAACTTTTATTAGTTTTTTTTATTATTCAGTCAAGTCTTCATTTTCTCACATCTCAATTTTTTGATGGTAGTTTTCCTGTCCACTGTTGCACATTTTCAGTCGAAGGCTTTCTTGTCTGAGCCTTTTTATATTTCAACTTATTATGAAGACACAAAACTGACTTACTCTTTTTTCACAAGATGTTTTTTGCTCATCTTGCTCTTGTCTCATTTCACCCACAGTCCTGTTTTTTTTTCAGTTTTTCTCTCGATGATCTTCTGCTATGAACTTCACTGAGACGGCTTCATTATTCTTTAGCTGTAGCTCTCTCACTGCAAATGCTTTTACATAGACCCTTTTTTGTAAAGTTGTTGTAGCACTTTTGGTTATTCGTATTGTTCTGTCCTCATGTTCAGGCCAGTCTAGTGATCAACCCTCACGCCCTGCTGCCTGGTGCCATGCCCAGTATGCCAGGGGCGGGCAGTGGAATGGGTGCCAGCTCCTCCTCGGGGGTGTCCAGCTCCAGCCTGAGCCCCAGCCCTGCCACTACTCCCTTAGGACTCCCTCTGGACAGTGATGGAGGGATGGGCTTCGATACGCCTGTCCAGGTCACAACACTGCAGAGTGCACACAAGGTGGGCGTGTGAATGTTGGTTATTTATCTCTACTACTAAATTATCATCTGATTTCCAGGTCCATCAAACAGGCTTAGTCCAAATGTTTGAAGAACGGGAGCCCAAAAAAGTCAAACTTAACCATTCCCACCTCAAAATACAAATTTATTTATTCAGAGTAAAGTTTAGAGCTTACCTTTCGTTCAGGACCATGTAATCCCACAGTTATCTCTGCCTTGTTAAACTTTACACACCACCATCTTTTTTGTGCTGTTTGACTGTGTAACCAACATAACCAGCGGAATAGCATCTTTTCCAGTAAAATTTTTGACAATCATGGATTCAGTGTTTACAAAAAGTAAAAACCCTCAGGTGACATGTAAAGTTTTATTCAATAGATGACCTTAATGAGACAAAGACCAGAATTTAAATATTTAAGGAGAAAATCAATTATGGTCTACATATGTTATCTTGCACAGCAGCTATATTCTGCTGGATTTGTGAGTTCACAAACTGCTGTATGTTCAGACCAATGGTGTGGGAGTACCGGCAGTTACGAACATATCCAAGGTTTGACAACAGAGCAACTGTTTTTCCATATTACATTACTAATGTGAACAACATGGAGTTGCTCTGACTGGATAAAATGACCTGGTGTTAGGCATTTATTGGTATTTGACTTAAGTGTAAAAATGAGTAACAAACCTCCTGAGGAGATTACTACATTCATAGTCTTTGAGAATTTTTTGTAGTGACAATGTGTGTGCTATTTTACAATCTGGATCCACTGTGCTTTCGCTTGACTTTCAGTTTTGTGTATTTTCTTTCTCCACTCCTCAGGCCTCATTTTTAAGTGCATCCCAAAGGGATATTTGTTGAGGTTGGCATTTCCTCACCATAGTTGTGGCTCAAGGAGCACCACTTTGATAGGCTGCTGGTATTATCTTCAATCAAATCTGACATGTTTTAACCATGGTTTATGGGTTGATATAAATATAAAGTTCTCACTTTTCTGAGCTAGGTTTATGGAATACCCCTCTACTCTTTTGAATGTCACCATATCTTTTTCTCCTTCCAGAGTCGTGCTAAAGGTTCTTCCCAGCGGAGGCCCCAGTCTAGAGCAGCCAGACAGCAATTGGTCCAAAAGTCCACAGAGAACAAAGATGAGGACTTGTTTAAGAATGTTTCCACACCCAGTCTGAGTGACCTAGGCATACCCCCACCAGACAAATCAAACCAGACACTACTTCAGTCATCTGCATCTCCTCTACCGACTGAGGCCTCCTCCAGACCCTCTGCACTGACATTACCAATATCCACCAATAACTCTAAAATAGACTCAAAAAAAGACGGCAACAAACCTCAAGTGCTGACCCTTCCAGATGAGGATGACCTTTTTGGCTCGGGCAATTTGTTTGGAGCCAGCGTCGTCACACCTTCCACCAACAATCACAACTCGAAAAAGGAACCCCCACAGGCCAGTAGTGATTCGACGGTGAATAAAGAGAAAAGCACACTGCCGTCCATTTTTGATGACGGCAATGATGATCTTTTCCAAAAGGTCAAGCCAAAATCTAGCACCAAGAAGCCCACACCTACACCCTTTTTGGAAGACGACGACCTGTTTGGAGTCAGCAACAGCTCAACATCGTCTTCAACAAGTAGTAAAGATCTGAAAAGTAGCAATAGTTTTTTAAAGCAGGACATTTTCCAGGTATTGTTCTCTGCCTATTACTGTTTTCATTTTATTTTTGTGCAACTGTGTAATTTGGATTTCTGCCTCCCCAGGATGAAATTCCCCCTGCGCCTAAGAGTCACAAGAAGCATAAAGAGAAGAAAATAGAAGCCAGCTTATTTGACAACGTAGACATTTTTGCCGACCTGTCAGATGCTTTCAAACCCAAACAGAAGTCCAAGACAAAAGGGGAGACCAAGTCAATATTTGACGATGACATGGGTAGGAAGCTTATTGTAAATAACCCACAACTAAATTGATATTCCAGTATCATAACACTTATACAACCTTTGACCTAAGTATTATTTTGTACTAGCACCTCGTTGTGGCAGTACAAGGTTTTTTACTCTCTGTGACATTGAATCTTCAAACTGGGAGTGTGCTGACTACTATCTACTGTTTAACACAAGTCTATTATAATAAATTAGCTGTTCCAAAGTATCTAATCAAATCAAATCACAAATCATCATTTACAAAATGCTAAACTATTTTTACATTTCCCCTTTTTCACACAATGGAAAAAAAAACTAAAAAAACTAATTAGTTACTTTCATATACACAATATATGGTTTTCACAGCTAATACATGTTGATTTTATGCTTCTCTCTGCAATATCCTGAGAGAA
Organism: Neodontobutis hainanensis; assembly: GCA_024349245.1. Taxonomy (NCBI): domain Eukaryota; kingdom Metazoa; phylum Chordata; class Actinopteri; order Gobiiformes; family Odontobutidae; genus Neodontobutis; species Neodontobutis hainanensis. The sequence goes on along the minus strand of JALDNG010000087.1, from coordinate 448,910 downwards.
GCATAAAAGGGGCTTAGGACTGATTAACCAGTGTCACTCAGAGATTGCATCCCATTTATGCTCAGCCAGTGACAAACAGGCCACTGTACCCTTTCAGGCTTCGTCCATATCCTCAAAAAATATCGGTGTGTAAATAAATGTGCACTTATACGTCATTGATTTCCCTTAATGCTAAGCTGTCGCATTAATGCTCGAGACTACATTCGTCTCACTGTGGCATTTATTACTCACTCCCGAATAAAGACTGGACCACTTCACACCCCTCAACTTATTTTAGAATGAGGCTGCTGTTAGAAAGGCAAGAAAACCCTTCAACAAAAACTGAACATAGAAGGGCTACAATGTCTTTTATAAGTGTTATGTTCTAATAAAATGTTTCCGTTTTTTACAGATGATATCTTCTCCACCAGAACTGTCAAAGCAGTGGCAAAGGCTCCCCCACAGAAACCCAGGAAAATGTCGCCCCCACAGGAGCCCAGTACAACCGCAGACTCGGACGATATATTTGACGACCCACTTAATGCCCTTGGTGGAAAGTGAATGTGTATTTTTTATTGTATTTTTTTCTTCTTGTTGCCTTATTTGTAGAACTGTGGACTCATCGTTGATCATGTGACTGACTGGACAGATGAAAATCAGACACACTGTTGATTGATGAGTATTTATTCAGAAATATTCCAAATAATGCAGTGGATTTTTTCCAGTCATTCTGCATCTCCTGAATCATTTATTCAAATCCATAATCTAGAGACGGTTAATAAATACTGTATAAATACTGTATAGCATTAACATTGTACACAGCAGCACTTTATAAGCATCCCATATGCTTACCCTTGAGGCCTGCATAAATTCTCAGTAAACCCCTTTTTTGAAATTATTTATCATTTGGCTTTGCCATGTTGAGATTGGGTTTGTGCCATATCCCTGTTATGAGAAATGTCTGTGTTTACCCGCTGTCCAAGGAATTTTGAGAATGTTTTTATTAATAAGAATGTCATTTGTTTCTTAACTTTGGCTGTGACAGAAAAGAAATTCATTTTTAATAACTAAAAATAACCATATTTTATTCTCTCAACTGTGTGTTGTTTTTAAACTTGTTTTTCTTTGAAGTGTACTAGTCCAGATAGGATTTTTGATAACCGTCTGGTTTAGTCTCTGCTGTGAAGAAATGTAATGCCAGACCTTACATATTGGGATTAATGCAGTCCAGGTGCTTATTTTGTTATTTTATATTTTTTTTATTAAAACAAGGCACTAATAAGCAGAATTTTTTAAAGGCATATTATAGATTTCTTTTCAAAAATGATGAGGCTTTTTGGTGTGTAGCGATCGTCTAATCGCAGTTTATGGAAGAAAATGCAGCAATACTATGTAATCAGTGGGTATTGAATTAATTCAAAAGCAAACAAAAAACAAAAATGAATGAGCACCAGATGAGAGATGGGGCAGATTTTTGTGTTGTGTTTTTTTTTTTTTTTTTTTTTTTTTTTTGACTAAACAAAATTGGCACGGTGAATATTTATTGGCCAATTCAGTGTTATTTATTGGACTATTTTCAAGCAAATCCCCCGAAACATAGCTCTGACCAATAGAAGTAGTTGTCCCGCCTACTTCATCATTCGCTCCTTTAATTGGTTCCTTCACCTACCATTCAGCCGCTGTCACAAAGGTGTTATTCAGACGTCTTTGACAGGTATGAAAATGTCGCTAACAAGGGGACCGTGGCGACTGTCAACGACGGACACCGTTGGGTCCATTTGTATTTTCCGGACATAAATCTGATGAAATGCTGTTCGTCCCGGAGACAGACTATTACCCCCCGAACAACTACACCGAACACGACAGGACTCAAAAGCCTCTGGATGTAGCCTAGCCGTCTGCTAGCCGCCGCTGAGAAAGGTAGCCATTGTTTGTTGGCTAACATGGCAACGCAAAGTAGTACCCTCAAGAAATTCTTTTACTTGGATTTAGTTTAGCAATATTGTTAAATATTGTCTAAGAGCAAGATATTAAGGCTTTTGCTTTAATGAGGACTATAAATATTGCTTTAGCGGCTGTTCTTTTTACTGTTAGCAGCTGAAATGGTATTGAGAAACCTGGCAGCCCATTCATCACCGTTGTTAGGCAGCACAAGCTAACTCCTTGTTCTGTGGCTTTCACTAACTAGCTTTGCTGTCAGCTTCTGTTAAACACAATAAGAGACATGCCTGTTCATAATGGCCCTTTAAAAATGTCCATACAAACGATTTCAATTGAGAAATGTGTTGTATCAACTTGGCATTATGTGTGACTATGTTGCATAGACTTTAACAACTCAAGTGCTCGTTAAAGGCTTAGTATGTAGGGTTTTATAAAGTACTAAATTAAATCTAACTAAAAAAAACACTTTCTTTATCTCTGACCCTCTGGAACCAAGTTTTCGCGATTCCGTCTGTTTTTAACAGTTTGAATCCTTTCTTTAGGGGTTGGGGATATTTATTTATTTTGTTGTCAATTACAGCTCGAAGAAAAGTAAAATACAGAAAAACTATGACGGGTGGCCAGATTTCTTTCAAAGTCTATTTTTATTTACTAATTTGCTTATAGACATTACCCTGGACACTTTACATATGACTCCTTTTAATCTCCTGATTCCATTGGTCACACAATGGATCTTTTTGTCAAATTTTGATGAGTGTAGTCCTTCCAGAGGTGATTCATCAATGTCTCTGGTCAGCCACTGGATACCTTACCCAACAGGCTTGTATAACACATCTGATCTTCTTGAATTTTGGCCAGGTTCGTTAATGCTGCCCTAAATGTTTGATGAAGGGATTGCACGTGTAAACTTCCACTGCCTATGCCTTAATAACGGAGGTCCTTCATTGAAAACATGCAGAAGTACTCTAATTAGTTATATTTGCCAAGTCAGATGTCTAGATTATTTGATTATTATAAATGTTAGCAATTTGCATGTTTCAATTTGGCATTGGTTGTATGACGGATGAACTTCCTGTTGTAACCCTCTCCATTTATCGAGGCTTGGGACTGGCACAAAAGTACACTGGCTCATAGCCCCTATAATCAGTGATTTTTGTAGGCATAAAAAATCTTTTAAATTAAAGTTTAAAAAAAAAACTTTAAATTTTTTTTTTTTAAAAAAGGCTTAAAAGGCTTAAAAAAGGTTTTATCTTTTAGGTATGTCGCTATACACTTTATTTCCTCTGTGTATTCACCATTTGAGTTGTCACCAATTACTAAACTATTTAAAGAGAGAAAAAAATGTGTGCCTCTTGAAAAAACAAACCACTTGAGGCACAAGCACTTAACATTTCCTATATTATCATCACTAAAAAAAGAGGCAACATAAACCCACATTTTAGTAAGATTGTCATATAGCAGTATTTGAATAGGTAATTACACTGGCTACTGTACTGTAAAGGTGCTAGTAATGTTACCTGGCCTGCCAACCCCCAAAAAATTTTGCTGAACAAATGGATGCAGATTAAACTGCCTCAGAATGCAACTTAGTAGACTGATCGGAATTTAAGCGGCAGGACCAACATGCGCAGAATAAACTGCCTCTGGACGCAATTTGTAAAACCTACAACCAAGCAGAATAACAAAGTATTGCATAATGCCATTTTAGATGAAGGGCATCCACACATCACATTCCTCCTTTTTAAAAGCTTCTGAAGAGCTACAATAGCCTTGGAGGGGCATGCTATTGTAAATCAATAAACTTGTCGGAAAAAGCTCTGATGGAATATAACGTTTAAATAAAATGCAATTAATTTAGTTGTTAAAAAGCTCTGAACCTTCATGCCAGAATGTGTGCTTGAAAAGAAACAAGGGTATGTTTCTCCTCCTGCAGTGCTTAGCTGAAGGTTAGCACTGCTGGAGGTTAAACACACCCATGACACACCAGCAACACACTAGCACTGCCAAGTATTGGTTTGTATTAGGGTCTATAAAGCTGTACATGAATTTTTGAGTATACAGTAATAGCAGCTGTATTTTTGTTTTGTTTTTTGTGTGTGTTTTTCCCAATCCCAGCTGTGATGGCTGTCCATGATGTGTTGTGAGTCTAGGGAGCAGAGCCTGCCCTCCTCCTTTTGCTCATTTTGGGCCCTTGTTTATCCATATCTGTGAAGTCCCTTTCTCCCAGCCTGTCAACATGGCCGACAGGAAGGAGCCACCATTTTTCAACGATGACAGCTTGGGAGCCTTTCACTACAAGCTCCCGTTCTATGACATGATGGAGCTCTACATAGAGACGCTGACGGGCACCTGCTTTGAGCTGAGAGTGCTGCCCTTCGAGGCCGTCATTTCAGTCAAGGCAAAGATACAGAGACTCGAAGGTACACAAACTATTCTTGGGTAGTTCCACTCATAGTCTTGTCCTTTTTATTATAGGATGTATCTTGGACATGGGCTGCATTATTTATTTACGGGCTGTGCATCAACCTCTTGTTTTGGCCATTAAACACACCACAAATTAAATGGAAAACCTTATTTGACTCTAAATTGTTTTCTAATACATTAGCACTTTAGCTGCAGAGTGTGTAGAGTAATAGACCAAAACAAGGTTTTTAGCCTTTTTATCCATAACTTGTTTAAGAAACCTCATCATGAAACCTTGGCAGTACAAGTCTTAACTCTTTTGGTCAGAAGGGCTTTTTGCAATCAGTGTCTGGGAAAGTGTGTCAGCCAAGTATTGCCCTCTGCCATAAAAAGGCCATGGCTCCCACCCAAACGCTGGCTCACCTCCAGCTGCAGTTCAGCCCATTCACTTACTGTGGGCACTCGGCTTCCTGAAGATGCATTAGCTCCCATTTCAGTTCAATGAGGCTTAAGAGGCCCTTTGTCTCTGCAGCAGTTACTGTACACTTGGGCACTATTGTAGTGAGGCCATCTGAAACCCTGTGTGTGTTGATGTAAGAGCTTTCTAGTAAATATGTATACTGTTAACTGTAAACATAGTATGTGGTGTATATAGTGTCCAATAGACTATATGTTATCAGCAGTTGCACAGTTGTGGCTTTAGAGGGCAGTCATGCATCATCTTGACTGTTGCCTATTTTGGTAACCTTCTCTGGGTCCTGCTCTCATGTCATAGGAGTAAAGTTGGTCTACAAAAAATAGGTCATTGTCAACTGGACTGATTTGTTTCTCTCCAACTGTCTGAAGGGATCCCTGTTGCCCAGCAACACCTGATCTGGAACAACGTGGAGCTGGATGATGAGCATTGTCTTCATGACTATGGGTATGGTTCTTTTTACTTACTGTAACTTAAGTTAAAATAAAGATGCTTAGAAACTAGGCTTAATTTGCTTATCTAATATACTTGTACTTTTTTAGATATATTATAGATGCAATATCAAGTTCATGAGTGAGCTGGCTTAATTTATTCACAAAATAAATGCTGAATAGTAACATTTAGTACTGTGGCTAAGCAATATAGCCTCACAATTATATTGCTGTGGGCTTACGGAGTGTGCCCATACCCACTTTTGCTCAGAAAGGAAGTGGATGTGGCTACTCCAGACTAATTATTTGTGCAATTTTACTACAAACAACCAAATGAGGCCATTTTTCTATGCACTATTGACAAATGCAGCACAGCCAAAACATCTGCAACAAAACATCTCATAAAGTGGGTTTTGTTGCCATGTTTAGTTCTAACTCTGGGCACGAGCAGAAGGCCTGTCCGAGATGTTCTCAGAGTCCGAGGAGGTTCATAAGCAACTAACATTTCAGGTGCTAAACCATTAAGAGACTTGTAATGCAGCAGTGTAGTTTTAAAGTCTATTCTCTGAGCAACAGGAAGCCAGTGCAGAGATTTTAAAACTGGTGTGATGTGGTTGTACTTCCTGGTGTTAGTTAGAACCTGAGCAGCAGCGTTCTGAATACAATAATTTAACCTGCTGGAGATAAAAGCATAAATACGTTTTTAAGGTGATAAAATGCTGACTTAATATGACTGTGGAAATTCAGGTCTGAGTTCATAATGTCCCAGATTCCTTACCTGATTTTTATTTTTTATTTTAGAGAGACTTTTAAGTCAGTTATTTTTGTCATCAAGCATACTATCAATTGATTGAGTATTCAGATAAATAACATAACTGCATAGCTTTTAATAGTCAGCAACACAGTTCCAATAAACAGGAATAACACAAGATTTTCTGTTTGAAATGACATTATTTTATTTTTTATTTAACTTTTATTTAACCAGGATAGTCCCACTGAGATTACAAATCTCTTTTGCAGGGGAGTCCTGGCCCCCATGTGTGTTTGGGGGGGGGGGCTGTTGTACATGTTTTTGGTGGTAGGGGAAACCGGAGTACCCGGAGGAAACCTACGCAGACACAGGGAGAACATCCAAACTCCACACAGAAAATTAACATACATTAACATGTATTTATTGTCTGCATTGTAATTTCACTTCCATTTCACATTATTTATTTATGCATTGTAAATACAATACCTGAGACTTAAGGGCTATTAAATAATTATGAAAACAAAAATTCTGTCTAATAGAGTATGACAATGCATTATATTGCACATCATTTATCATTGAAATCTACCTATTTCTACCTGTTTTTAATCATACAAATCGTACAACCAGGGCATGCGGATTTTAGTGGATGTGTGAAAGTGGCTTTAGCTGTCAGGGGTGGTGCCCGCCCAAATCATTGAGAAAACATAAAAGGCATTTCTCTAATTGAACTAATCTATTTATTCAATGAATTGTTTCAGCCCTACTCAAGGTGACCGCTGACACTTTCTCTTTGTTTCTGTGGCCCAAAGATGATTAGTTAAGTCTCTTTCAGTTGGAGAATTTTTTTTTTGCATTAACCCATCAATCTGTTTATTGGAGTGACACAGTGAATTGATTGGTCAGTTGTGTTCCAGCTGTAACACTGGTGATTGGAAGCTTTGTGTAAGTCGCTTTGGATAAAAGCGTCTGCTAAATTAATGAATGTAAATGTGAACTGATAAGACTGCTGACCTTATCACTAGAGGGAGGGGTTTTACCTGACACTAACTCGAAAGCAGTGTGACTTCCTATAGGGGAGTCATTAGGCTCGTGTTTTGAAACCTGAATCAAAACAGTTTGTCTCTAGAGGTGTTAGCAATAGTAACAACCAGAGTATGTGAGCGGAGCGGAAAGAATTTGCGCTCCACGCTCAAAGTATTTCATAATTACTCCGCTCAAGCTCAGCTCTGGATGTGCAATTTTCTGCTCCTCGCTCCTTCCCCCGCTCCGTCCATACACGTCTCGCGCCGTTTTTGCTCCAGGGTATTTATTTATTTATTTTTTTAATAACACCAGTGTCTGATCAGAAGATGCATGTAGTGTAAAACGAATATGCAGTACTAAGAGAAGAACATCCATACTTTATTGGAATTTTGAACACTGAACAGCCCCAAACCCCTCCGTCTCCTGACAGTGGTTTGGTCCTGGGACTCCTGGCTCGTGATTGGTAATTGAGCGATAGTGGAGCGTTTCTGAGCAGGAGAAAATCACAACGCTCCAAGATTTTAAAAATCCGCTCCTCGCACAGGGCTAAATCACACAGCTCCGCTCCCACTCCGCACCGCTCACATACTCTGGTAACAACGCACATAAACCAAAATTTATATAAAATCCAATAAAAAAGAAAGAGGTGTGCATGGAACCACTAGGCTAGTACTAGGTCAAAATCCTTTGAGATCAAAGTGATAAGAAGAATAAGAATTTGAAGCTGCAATAATACTAATACTACTCTTAAAAGGGGTCCCAAGATAGACCACTGTGAAACTCGTCAACAGGACCATTTGGGCTGATACAGTTTTACACTTATTTGCATTCACTGAACTGTACACTGGGCTCATGCTAAAGCTACAGCCAGAGGACAGAGTGTACAAATAGACTTACCACCATATTATTGTAGAGGGCCATGGTACATAGAACAGTTAATTGATCTGACCAAAGACTAAAGCTATCTGGGACCAGTGGCATCCTGGTCACATTTGGGTAGCTTTGCCCTTTTACTCCTGACTGCTTATTAGAAGATGGCCACTGGCTGCAGATGGTGGTATTACAAATGTTTGTCACTTAATTTTCCACATGAACAGCCTCTGGTGAGATTTTGTTGTGGTTTTCTTACGCACTGCAACACTATTATTTTCTTTAAAGTTGGAGGCAGATTGTGTGCAATCAAACATCACACAGGAAACAAACAATACGGTGGAAATCCCAGTGGTGCTCCAAAGCTTATCCTAAAACAACCCTTCAGAGAATTGGTTACTTCAAATCTTCCCATGAAGTTTACTTTTTAAATATGAATAGTTATTCAATGTTTCCTACTGTCCCATTACATATGGTATAGACATGTGGGCTGAAGTGGTTGCAGTATGTATGTATTAACAGTCTGTGTGTGTGCAGCATTGCAGAGGGGTGCACTCTGAAGCTGGTCTTGGCCATGAGAGGAGGTCCCATTAACACCAGAAAAGGTAAGGATCGGACAGTTCAAAGTGCATACATTTTGAGCATTGTTTTTTTTTTTTTATTATTATTTTATTTATTTATTTTTTAAAATAAGTTTTGATTAATATTTGTTGGACATACAAGTAAAGTCACACCCAAGCCTTGTTACTGTGAAACTATTTTTATTATATATTTTTCATACATACATACATGCATACATACAAACCTTTTTTCACTTATAGTTAATGGTTGGGTGAAGCCATTTATTGTCAAACAACTGTGTTTACTCTTTTTAAATCATAATGACAACAGAAACCACCCAAATGTCCCTGATCAAAGTTTACAAACCTCAGTTCTTAATACTGTGTATTGCCACCTTTAACATCAATGACAGCTTGAAGTCTTTTGTGGTAGTTGTGGATGAGGCTCTTTATTTTCTCAGATGGTAAAGCTGCCCATTCTTTTTGACAAAAAGCCTCCAGATCCTGTAAAATCTTGAGCTGTCTTGCATGAACTACACATTTGAGATCTACTTTTACTTTATGCTGCTGTAGCCAATGACAGGTCGACTTGGTCTTGTGCTTTGGATTGTTACCATGTTGGAACGTCCAAGTACGTCCCATGCGCAGCTTCCGGGCTGATGAGTGCAAATTTTCCTCCAGTATTGTCTGATAACATACTGCATTCATCTTGCCATCAGGTTGTCCAAGTTTTCTGTGCCTTTGTAGCTCACACATTCCCAAAAAAATCAGTGATCCACCTCCATGTTTCTCAGAAGGAATGGTGTACCATTCATCATAGGCCTTGTTGACTCCTCTCCAAATGTAACTTTTATGTTATGGCCAAAACGTTTAATTTTAGTCTTATCATTTGAAATTACTTTGTTCCAAAAGTTTTGAGGCTTGTCTCTGTGCTGTTTGGCACAGAGTTGTAAGCGAAATGCTTTGTGGCATTTGCGTAGTAATGTCTTTTGTCTGACAACACGACCATTCAGCCGAATTATCCTGGCATTTTTGTTGGTCTACCTGACCATGGTTTGGTTTCAACAGAATCCCTAATTTTTTTTAGAGTTCGCTGATTGGAATTCTCAATTTCTTGGATATTTTTTTATATCCCCTTCCTGTTTTATACAGTTCAATTACCTTTTCCCACAGATCCTTTGACAATTATTTTGCTTTCCCCATGACTCAGACAGAAACATCAGTGCAGCACTGGATGAAAGATGCAAGGGTCTGTCAGTAGCACAGAAACTCACTGACCTTTTATACACACACTTATTACAATCAAACAGATCACAGGTGCAGATGGGTACCTTTTAGTAGAAATTCAAACTTGTGTGCATGTTATCAGGCCAGGGTATATAAACTTTTGATTGGGGACATTTAGGTAGTTGTCATTATTTAAGAATAACTCAATTGTTTGACAATAAATGGTTTCACCCATCAACTAATGAGTGAAGGAGAGGGTTTTGTGTTATCATTCATATTCTCTGAGAAATGGCAATACAAAAAAAAATTCTGCCATAAACCTATGAGCACAACTGTATTTGTTGCCTCTTAATCTTTCCTAGCACATGTAAGATCACAACAAACATTGTGGGAACAGAATTTAATCAGACCACAATAGATTTCTGATATTCACATACAAGGGTATTCACAATTCTAAAAATCCAAACTGGAAAATCTTTGTGGGAAAGATAATTTTGGGAAAAAGGCACCTGACTGACTACATGTGTGTAATGTCAGTGAGTGGGTAGAGAACATTACATTCAATACTTAGATTAGCTGTATATACCATCTTTTAGGCTACACTATAGGCAAGCTACAAGTCACTGGACGCTTAAGTTAGGACTAATATTAAGCTGGGCTAGTACGAACGCTAAGGCCCAATCCCAACCAAGACTCGAGTCACAATAAACTGTTCATACGCTATATAATGATAATGTAATATTATGTTGTGTATAAAAAATATAGGCTACATTATAAAATATGAAATTATATGTATATGTATACATGTGTATAAATGGAGAGAGCCTATATTATGAATACTTGTACTATATGACATCTTTTATAAACCTTATTATATATAATAATATAAGTCTTATTCAAGATTTGTGCCTCTTCAGGTGTGGTGTGGCCCAATTTTTAGAGGAAGCATATAATCTTTTCCCTTTATTTGGAGGACCAAGGGTAGGGCTATGGGGAAGGGGTAAATGAGAGAATTGGGATTAGGCCTAAATAACACCACATGAAGGACATGTGGTTGTACACAGATAGGACCTGTGCTTCTTAATCAAAGACTGCTGAACTTGGATCTGCCTGACGACATAAGCATACACATTGCTTAAGTTTCAAATCCTAAATATGGGTAAAATTATGTAGACATTAACATGTATTATTATTCAAAAATTCTATCTTAAACGTTTCATTGAAACCTTTTCCCATCTGAAGTAGCCGTATAATTATGTATGAAGATTTTTAACCTCGGAATTCCACCTCTTATCTGTCAGTGACTATGGAGGAACCTATAAAGGATGTGGCTGAACTTCTAGAATGCACAAAGGATGAGGGCTGGGAGAAGAATCTGGCAAACAAGCAGGTCACATTTGTCGTTTACCGCGAGGGCGACCAGCTAAACTTTTTCCGAGTGTTGGACAGAGGAGACGGCACCCTCACACCTGTGTCAGAGTCTGTGAGGTCAGAAAAAATATATACTCAACCTAGCTAAGAATAATGTTAAAATATCTGTACGCTAATTTAACAATGACCTAAAAAAATATTGTAAATAGGCCAAGCATGCTTTGAGGTCAGCTTTTAAAAATCCATATTTGTCTCAATTATTTTCCAGCGATGGCTCTGTGTATAATGTGTACACAGAGGAAGAGGAGGACGGAGAGAGTTCAGCTCCACAACAGAGCTGCGAGAACTCCATCACAATGTACAAAATGAAGCTGCTCAAAGCCAAGATGGAGGATATGAACCTTAACAAAAAGGTAATAATAATAATAATGATAATAATAATAATTAAAGCCGCAAGCGGCGATAAAGGCCCTCGCCTCCCTTGCGACTGCGGGAACACATAAAATCGGAGTAGGGCATTTCGGGCTTTAAAGCTTAAACTTCACGGTAATGTCAAATAACCGGGCCTGTGCCTCTGCTTGAATCTCCTGCTTCATCACCTCGGGCCTGTGCTACTGCTGGGGCCTGCTACACCACCTTGTATTTAGAGTTAAATGTCTCCACAATCCGTAGTTTTCCTGGGATCTGTCTGAACTTTTGAAAATAAGAGTTTATGCTTGGGCAAATGCGAGAAAAACAAAGTTAGGGCGGGAGATTTGCAATGACTCAGAAAGCCAAGACTCTAGTTGTGCCTTTAGAGGAGCCTCCTCCAAAGGAAGGATCCTGGCAATTGGTAAATGGCATTTTTTTTCCCAAAGAAATGGCTGCCTCTTCACAGGCTCTTTACGAACACAGCCACAAATGTATCAAAAAACAAACTGATAACTTTTGTTGGCACTCGTGTCTAGATGATACTCACCAAATTTGAGGCCATTTAGATAAAAACACAATGAGTTGAATCTTTTGGCGTAAGGGGTGCGATTTAGGTGGTCACGCCTTTCACCCCACATGGTGGACTTCCTGTTCAGTTTAGGCTGTTGCTGTCATAGACCTTTCTGTTTGCCCTGAGGTGTCCTATGGATGTACCAAGTTTTGTATTTCTACATTGGAAAAAATTTACTTTCACTTTCCATAGGCCCAATGTATTTTGACTTTTCTAGGGGTCGCCACTGAGTCATTTTTCATTTTCATTTTTTTTTTCGTGGACTTCAAATACATACATTTTTCGCCAACCTTGAACTTTGGGCCCAATAAAAATGACTTGCAGAAAAAAAGAAAATTTTAATTAAATTACTCGAGCAAAAACAATAGGCCCTCCAGGTCATCACCGGCTCGGGCCTAATAATAATAATAATGGTAAACACAGTCAAGGGTACTACAGCTGTGGTTTTCAAACAATGTCTGTGTAAAACATAATTTTTTTTTTTTTTTTTTAACCCAAACTTGCATCAGCCTGATGTGCAGAATGAGCGTCAATAAATCTAAATTTGTTGTGGTTGTCTCTGTAAGACTGTACAGTGAAATAAATTAGAATGTTTTGGGATTAAAACTCACACGCTGTTTCGGCACATATAACGTAATGCATCCTCGTTTACCCGGTTTAAACCAAGCAACGCTAGTAGCAAAGTTGAAAATGAATCTTGTGAACTCAGGGAAGAGACAGGCCTCAGTGCAGATTCTTTTTCGGTTGTTGATTGTGCTTGTACAAGCGTGTGCACAGTGAACACGCACGACACTGAATGCAGTCCCGGCAGAAGTGGCACACTAGTAAAAAAACACTGGGTCTTCTGTAATGCACTTTCTTTTTTTTTTTAATCCATTTTAAAACCATCAGGTACTGGAAATGCATATAATTGGCTTCTTCCACAATATAAAATATATTTGCTTTAGGTTTATTAAAATCACTAAATTGCATGGAAACATGATCATTGAGAATAAGTTTGTCTTTTTTTTTTTTCTTACAGCCCAAGAAATCAGCCAAGGTAAACCCCCGTCCCCCCGTCAGCCCCCATCCCAGCGGCACCTCTTTATTCTCCTCCAGCGCCCGACATCACCGCCTCTTTCGTTCTCTGTCCCAGATGAACCAGGCTAGACCGTCCAATGCACAACTACCTCCGATACGGGACCACAACTCTGCCAATCCTTGCTCTGCCTCTTCTGCTGCCACCTCCACTCACTTATCCATCCCCCGTCGACCCCCACCCACCTTCCCCTCTCCCTCGTGCTACATGCTTCAAGAGGAGCCATGGGACACCTGCCCGCCGCTTGCGAAGATTCGCCCCCCTCCTAAAGTTTCTCGTTTGGACATGGGCGGGCGGTTAATGAGGGACTGCGTTTACCCACAGCTGCCTCCACTCTGCACCAGAGGACCCCCTGAAGCCATCTTGGACCCGGCTGAGCCTGCAGGGGAAGCACTGGGGTTAGGTTTGTTGGAGGAAGCTGCAGGACTTGTGTCTTCAAAACAAGCAGGAGCTCCTTTCGGGGAGTTGACAGATCCTTTGAGTCTGGATCTTTCCGCTCAGCCCGATCTTCACTCTCAGCTCTCTCCGTCCCCTCTAAGCACCTGGACACTTGGGAGAAGCGATGTGCTAACAAGCAAAGCCGAAAGGACGCATGGTTCCTTTCATATCAGCCCCCCTTCTCCCATACCAATCTCTACTTCTCCAGCAACTTCTTCCAGACCTTTTGACTCTGCTGTCTCCTGTTTACAGCCACAAACCTCAGTCAAACCCGTTTCCCCTCACCTTTCCACCTCCACACACCTCCGAGGAGTCAAAGTAGAATCTCCCGGCAAAAGAGCAGAGCTGATCTCTAAAATGGAGGCCAGGGGGATCACGAAAATGGCCAACCAAGCCTGTAAAGAGCCAGTGGCGTCCCTCAGTAAGTCTGAACTTTTGGCTTCTCTCTCCACAAAGGCTTCAGAAAGCAGCAGCACCAGGGACCACTTCAGAGAGAGTCTGGGACTGACTTTGGCACTTCCTCCTGCAACCGCCTCAGGGCACGGCCTCGGATCCAAGCTGCCGTCCATCCCAAACAACAGGCTTTATCAGGACGGTCTCGTGAGACAAATGTTGCCTTTGCACAGAACCGCCACATCACATATGGTTAGCAAATTCTTTCAGTTTTTGTCTCACACTTTAAATAAAAATTACGCTTTTAGATGTTGACTATTGCCATGTCCATAAATACATACAGTGATGGCCAAAATTATTAGTTGTTTTTGTTTAATTTGTCATTAAAATACCAGTAAAACAAATGAAAGTGCATTGAGCAGGAAGAAAAAGTTACAGAACATACTGTATATTGCTATGAAGGTTGCATAATAGCTAGAGTGCCCTTTTTAACAGAACAAAGGTCATTTTATACTACCTGAATTTGAAACCAGAGTTGTATTTATTCAAATACAAAAACATTACGTTTTTAGGCCCCATGTACTTTTTACAAACTCCTCCTGGGGGAAAGAAGGGCCACATGAGGTGCTGTCAAAGTCATGCCTTATTATCTCAGGTTTAATAAACCCAGCTATAATAATAATAATAATAATATTAATAATAATTTTTAAAAGGGTAAACTATTTTGGTAAATGACTATGAGAATAAAAAATGTAACCATATTTGCTGTTAAACATAAAATGTTTCTGCCTACTTGAGTTGACGTACAAACACTGTGAAAGAAAAATGCAACAGAAGGCAATAATGATCGGCACAGCATTAATAAATCAGTGTAATGTAATTTCCCTCATGTTTGGCTGTAGTATACAATAACAAACATTGTATTTGCCATTTTTAACCGAACCCTTTAGTGTTAATTTCACCGGCCAATACATATGTTCCTTCACCCTTTCCCTGCAGCAGTTTGATTTGTTCTGCTATAATTTATGGCATTGTTGTTTTGTTTTCTCCAGGCCACCAGCGGTCACACATCAGCTGCTGGAGCCATGACTTCATTGGGGAGAATCGGTAAGAACAACCCACAACTTTATTCAAGGGAGTTACAAACTCCCAACATAAACATCTATTTTAAGTATGTATCAAAGCTGCAGTAGATGAATTGGCGTGTACACATTACAGCGCTGCAGCAGGAATCACATGCAGAGAGGATGTTCCATGTGTTCTTCCCCTGAGGCTGTTGTATGTGAGCTACAACAAAGCACTGCAAGGGTTTAAAATATTCATACTGGGACGACTGCAGAAGATCCACATCCCACAGAAGTTGCTAGTTCACCTTGCACACAGAAAACATGCTTTAAAAGTAAATGAATATAGTTTTTTAATGGAAACTACCACACTTCTATAAATCTAAAAATATTTACAATAAACAATAAATATTTAAGGTAAGTAACTGATGATGTTAAAGCTGGGGTAGGCAACTTTGTTACGATATAAATTAATATTGGCCTTTCTTTATGTAGTTTAATTAAAAAGTGTTTTTACTAAATACACAAGCTATATTAATCACAACAGCACAAATGACACCAAAGAGAAACCGGGGAAAATGAGACAATAGAGAAGCCAAACCAAAATATTTTGAAGAAAATGCATCTAGCTTTTTTTTTTTTTTTAACTGTGTAAACTCCATCCCTATTTTCAGATTTTGCCTAGAGCTCCATTCATTCACACATCTTCCCCTTGCTCAAAATGTAATTTCAAAAATTCCTTGGGACCTTCTGTGTTCAGGTTTTACCAGTTTAGTTCTTGTCTATGGAAAGATGTAAAGGGTTCTGTGCTTCAGTGAGGCGTGCTTTGGGTTTTTTCTCTGTTTCAGTTTTACAAACTAGTCAGCCTTATCAGTAGAACGTTTTAAAGGCAAGGCTTATCTTAGACTCGGTTGAGATATTTTAAATATGAGAAAACAACTCTTTCTTACAAACTACACTTTCAAGTCCCAAATCTTAATGTGAATTTTAAAGCACTTAAAACTACGTTGATTCTGTATCTGAGATTTCATTTTTAAAAATGGGGTGTATATTTTGAAATGGCATCTGGTGGCAAAATTGTAATTTAAATACAATCGTTTTAGTTCATAAATGTTTGTTTTCCAAAAGTGTTATTTTGCACCAGTGTTTGTTTGATTTTTAACTGATGTGTTCCATTTTGGGGGGGCAGTAGCTGAGGAGGTAGAGCAGTTGTCCAATAAGAGGAAGGTTGGTGGTTTGATTCTTGCTCCCCCCCAGTTCAGACTGTAGTTGTGTCTTGCCTCCATTGCCACAGCACTGGTGTATGAATGTGTTTAGTGTGATTGTTGAAGTGAGTTTGGTGGTCGGAGAGGCAATTGGCGCTGTGGGTTTCGCAGCTACGTCTCTCTGTAGTCTGTGAATGTGTGTGAATGGAAGCATCATGTGAAGCACTTTGGGTGCCCAAGAGGGTGCAAAAGAGCCATGTACAATTTTGTTCATTAAAACTAAATTTCCCACAGACTTGTAGTAGGTTTATCTGGAGGTATATCTGCTAAAAATTGCAGACTGCTGTAAAAAAAAGTAACATTAGCAACTGATTATGTTTTGCTAATCATGCAATTTTTCTTTTTTGACTTTTTTGTCTTACTGTTTGCGGGAAAAAATCAACATCCCTACAAGGATGGCAAAGGACTCATCAAAAATCTTGTTTCCATTAGAGTGGAGCTGGTGAATTCTGTTTACATCAACAAAAGGAATCCAAACTCCCCAAAAAGTGTACCTTACATTTGGGGGCGCCTTTTAAATAGATAACTGTATTGAATTGTTTAGAATACACAGAGCAGAGCTCCAGAGCTGCACAATATCCTCCGGTAATTACAGCCTCGGTGTAGCTCTGGGTTGCACTCACAAAGCATTATATGAACAGTGGAACATTACGCAGGCTATTTCTCCTTCTTCACTGATTCACACAGGGGTACAGGCAAACAAAGTCAGCGGTTTCAATAAAGCCATTTACGCCCGAGAGTCGCCACAGCAAACGGCCATAAAGCTATTAAACACATTTCTGACATTGTGCTCTTAGAAACTTTAGTGCCTCAGTGTGTTTTGTGTTCTGCTTTGTGCTGCACTCTGCAATATAAAACAAGTTATTACTTCTCCAATGCATTACTCTATTCTTTTTCATTCTGGCTGTACAAGTTATGAATGCTTAAGTAATGTAAATATTATACTTGGACCCCCTTAACACCTGCGAATAAAATCACGATGCAATGTGTGAATAAATTTAATCCGTCCTGAATGCGTCCTGAAAGACTGGATGTGAGGATGCATTTGGAGGTGGCCTTTTATATAATTTATCTGGATTGATTCATATCTCTGCAGCAATGAACAGCTTTGTAGAACAGTGTCTATTTACAGTGATATTTCTTTTAAAAAGCATAGCTGATGAGAAAGCTTTGTCCCACATATTTTTGAGATTAGAAAATCATCAGAGAAAACAGTTTAGAGAAAAGATGTACTGCAGACCTGAATCACAGAAGTGGCTTATACACAGCAAGATGAATTCTCAATATAGTAATTTTTACTGCAGTAGTATACCTATACTATACCTCTAGCTCCAATATATACAAATTTACGGATTTTACTCTCCTTTTATTATAATTAATGGCAAAGCAAGAGAATTGGCTTTATATACGGTTTAAATCTCAAACCCTTTTGGTATATCTTTATTTACTTTTATGCAAGAGCCTTTATATTTGACGCTGGATCTAAACTAAAGTCAAATTAAAGTAATTTAAGCCTCAAAGGACTATGAGTGTAAGTGTAGATAAATCAACTGTACCCCTGTATTGTGCTATATACAGGCAGCAAACAAAACTCCAGTCCCACAGCCAGCTGCTCAACACTGAGCTTCTGTTCCTCCATCACGGAACTGTCACTTTTATCTGCAGACCCCCGTGGTTCACAGATCAGCCACGCTGCACGCTTCCACGCAGCCTTATCACAGGTAGAAATGGCTTCCCTCGTTCAGAGAGAAGAAAAAAAAACAACTCCAGAGGCTTACTTTATTTACATCAGGTAAAGCTAGGATTGACAATTATATAGCGTGGTGTCGACAAGTCTCATTTATCACAGTCTGTGTCATGTTTTCTCCCCTCATCTTCATTGTGTTTGATTAAGTTTTACATGCTGTGTCGTCTCATTTTATGAGCAGACTTTGTTTCGAGTCTAGCTGCAAATTAGCTGTCAAGACTCAGGAGATTAAAGCCTGTGAGAGCAACAGTTTTGGCGACACTTCTCGGTTCATTCTTGGAGGTATTAGATGTCATAGGTTCAGCCAGACATGACATAATGCATGAGTGAAAAGCACAAAACTTGTGTGCAATGAAAAATGGCAACATAAGAGGATAAAGAAAAAGAAGAATCAAGACAGTTCAGAAGCCACTGCTTGTGCTCGGCGGTGGGTGGAGACTTCCATTATGTCGTTAAATATCTGTTCTGTGCTGATTTGCCTTCATGGTTTTACGGCTACTAGGACGAATCTCATTTGAAACTTAAAGATTGTAAAGTTTTATACAAGAACAGCCCGCAGTTAAAATGTTTTGTGGGCCAGAAGGAACCATAACGTGAGCCAAGTGTTTGCTCAAAAGATGCAACAGTCATTTGGGTTTTGTGGTGTTTATTTTTTTTCTTCTCTGTCAAGACTATAATTATTGGTTTAAAGGAGCACTGTGAAAAGTATTGGAATGTACTGTTGGAATGAAACACATTGCTCAAAACTGTTTTTAACGTGTATAATTGCCTTTTAAAATAACACTCTTTGCATTTGTTTATCTTGGAGAAAATTGCAAACTCTATAGACCCCAGTGGTTGAGGAGTTTCTGTTCTTGTACAGGAGCTGACAAACTGAGCAATCCTGAGCATGTGCATTCACAAACTCGTCAGACTTATTTCCACTAGATTTGTTTTATAGACAAAAGTATGTCTCTGCAGTGCTACCGTAGGTGCCCACTGGCTCTAGCTTCTCCAGTTTTGGAAACGCAATCTAAAAATGTTACCGCTAGATGCCGCCAAACAAACTACACACTGCACCTTTTACGTTTTCTAAATGGATTGATATGTTACAATACATTTTACTTATTCTGTCAGTTAGGACAGTATCCCGAAAACTCCTAAAAACTAAAGAGACCACGAGAATTTTCGTTGGTTTAGTTATCAGCATGTCCCTGCAGGGCTACCATAGGTGGTCACAGAATGTATAAAGGAGTGCTGTGGGGTGTATAAATGCTAACTGAATCTTTTAACATTTAATGTGTGATCACAAAGTTCTGTGAAGTAACATCTGTGTTTTGTCCTAGTTTTAATTCTAAATTGGGTTAGTCCTACTATAATCCTTTGACACCATTTGGCTTTGAAGAAGTTCTGGCTTTTTTTGGTCCATGTCAAATTTCTGCTTGGTCCAAGCCTAGGTTTACCTCATACTTCTGGGTTCAGTTCTAGGTAAAGCTGGGATAAATCCTTGGTCTACTCATGGTTTTAGTTGTGATTTATTCATAGGGTTAATTTTAAGTTTATTAATACCCGTTTGATTCTTGTTTAGCACTTTATTTAATTTTTTTTATTTTGTTTTGGTTAAATCTTATTTATTCCTCTTGTTGTAGTTGGTTTTTCAATTCGGGATTGAATCCTGGTTTAGTTTTCTTTTTTGTCTGTTGGTTTATTTTTTTGGGTTTTTGCTTTGGGTTGAATCCTATTCTCTCATAATTTAGTGGCGGTTGTAATCCTAAAAAAATAAAAATAATGTGGGGCTGTGTTCATCTTGGTTCATATTATATTCACACTATTGCTGTATTTAACAACTTCTTCAGAGATGACTATTGTCAAAGCCCTAACAAATATCTTCCCTTCTTCCAGGATCTTCATCTCACCCTCTTCCACCGGTCAAGACTTCAGCTGGCAGCAAGAAAAAGAGCTCCAAGCACTGCTTCCTATGTGGCAAAAAGACGGGCCTGGCCACCAGCTACGAGTGCAGGTACCAGTGATCTACCATTACTCTGAATCAAATCCTCAGCCATTTGTCAGCTGAAGATTTAAGCCAGCGTTCTTTCTTGTACTTTTGTCTGTGCCATCCCCTCCAGTATAAATATATCTCTGTTCTGTTTTTTCAACAATGACAAGACGGAACACTTCATGTTCTGTGGCCGTGTCTCGAACGAAGACTACTGATGCAACACAGTGAAAGTCTAATCATTTAACTTGAACATTTCTAAAGCAGCCGAAGCCTTTAAAGTGCTTAGCCCCCGTTGGGTTCAGACGACCGGCTGATAGCAGTTTAGTCAGACTCTGCAGATCAAATTAAAGAGTATTTCCCCCTTTCAAGTGGATTATTTGCGGCGGTTCAGGCGACCAGTCCGTTGCCACTCTCTGTGCTGATTGGATAAAAAGCTTAATTAAGGCCTTTAGTTGAAGTCAAAGAGGAAAAATCTGCAGCAAAGTGCCACTTAGACCTCATTAATAGAATCGCCACCATGATTAGACAGATGTTATGAAGAGTCTTGACTGCTGATTGTGCAGTTTCCAAACCAATATTGAACAAATTACAGATAATTTCAAAAGTATTCCCTCCATCAGTGTTTATTGTTACACATGACTTTGTTTGAGGGAAATTATTATTTTTTTAGGGTAATTTAACTTAATAAAAGATTGGTTGAAAAGTTTAATGAATACAAGGCTTTATCAATATGTGAAACATTGGTTCTCACAGAAAATATCGACTTTCTCATAGAATATTTTGTTGGTGGCCTCCGGGTGACTGTCTTTTATGACCAGTGTCTGGCTATTTATTGGAGGAGTGGCAGCAGTCATAGAGTTTACATCTGTATCGAGTGACTGGGGCTGTAAGCAGAGTGCACAGTGAACAGAAGCTGCGTACTCAATACAACTGGTTTGTACAGTACTTACTAATCAATGTAAGTGCTGTGACCGTCATCACAGCCATCACATTTGTCATAAACAGATTTCAGCCAAGGTAGTTATAAATGACAAAAAACAACTGCCCACAGTTGTGTAGGTCTATAATTTATCACCAGTTTTCATTCTGAATCTTTCTCCGTTCTCAGGTGCAGACAGAATTTCTGTGCCACTCACCGCTATGCTGAAACCCACGAGTGCACATACGACTACAAGAGCGCCGGTCGCCGCTTTCTACAGGAGACCAACCCTCTGGTTAGCGCCCCCAAGCTGCCCAAGATCTGAAGCTTCTCCTCTTCAACAGGATGCAATGAACAAGAAAAAACATTGTACTGACTGAATGGAACTTACTCACCAATGTGTGCTTTTTTTTTATTATTATATTCAGCCAAGTTATTTTTCAATAACTATATCTGCAAATGCCAAGAAAAGAAATGGCACAGAAATGTCTCACTTCTCAATGTGAACTTATTTCTCATTTTCTTTTTATTATTTTTTGAAAAAGCATGTGTGTAGGTCTTTGTGGCATAATATATCCGCTGCACGATACATTTCTTCAGCTTGTTTATCAAAAATACACAATTTATCATTTCATTTGACAAGTCTTTGACAGATGCACTTTAGACTTTTCATACTGTAACAATACTTACATTTCCTGTATTGTAAGAAAGCGCTATTCATTTCTATTTGTCACAATTATGAAGTGTTCCAGATTTTTATATTCCTGTTTCTTCTAAGGGCACATACAATATACAATGAAGAAAAACATACACCTATCATATTTATTAATAATAAATCTCTACTTATTTAAATGTTTGAATTAGGATTTGTGTACGTGTGAATGTCAGTTGTAATGTATGCCTATTGAGTCAAGTCTATTAGATGTTTTGTGGGGGAAAGTGGGAATTAATGCTTTTTATGATGTATCTTCAGTGAGGTGGTTGCCATAAATAATGAAATCTTTTGTATGTCTTTTTTAAAGGCTCAGCTGTTCTCCAGGGTTGGATCTAATAAAGGTTCTTTCCAAAAGTACCGTGTGTGAATGATGGCACGGCACACAGCAGTGATCAGATGAAACCAAACAGAAGTTATTTTGAATCAACTAGGTCATACAGGCCCCATTTCTGGTGACTTCCACCCATCATACAGCAAGTGTCCCAGAATGGAGAGTCTGGTACACCTTTTACTTTTGCAGAACAGACAAAATGATCACTATAGAAGGAGAAGCACAATAACATCTTTTAGTAAATTTCATGAACACATTCTTCAGGGTTACTGTAGGTGCTCCCATACACATTTGATTTGGAATATTAGCTCGCAGCACCATTAGTCATTTTTATCACTTAAAACACTTCTAATGTACAACTCCCAAAGGACATTACCACTTAAGGAGCCAATGACCGGGAGAGCTTTGTGCAAGTCATTTATACATCAGTGTAAGCCTCGGTGAGAAAATTAGCCTCTGGTCCTGTAAGTGCCCACACATGATTGAACTCATCAAACAGAGATCCCACCAGAGCACAGGTTCATATTTAAAATGCAGTATGTGGACATTAATACAGTTGCTCCAGGGCTGGAATTTTCTGACATAATATTGTAAATACACATTTATGAGAGAAGTGCAGATCTATGTATCGGCCAGTGTTTTTTGAGCCGCAGCGCACATTTTGCACTAGAAAAGTCACAAGGCACACCACACCGCCAAACAAAAATGGCACAAACAATATTTAAATATAATAAAAATCTAGTCTCATTTTACTGAAACCTGAGCTTTTTAGTTAAAGTGAAAACCAACATAGTATTAGAGACATGAACATCAGGGCGCCTCGGTGGCTTGCCTGGTTGAGCATGTACCGTATACTTAAGAGACCTGGGTTTGATTTCCGCTCGGCTCATTTGCTTGGTGTTGTTCCTTTCTCTCAACTTGTTTCCTGTCTTTCTACTATCCTTCAAATAAAACCAAAAATAATCTTAAAAACAAGACAATTGGGATTTTAATCACTGTAATATTTCTCAAAAAGCTGAGAAGAGGAATTGTCTGTGACCATAGATAAATGGACATGGATGATGTGGATGTATGGTCCCATGCAAAAAAAAATTAAATTTGAGCTTGGACAAAAGCAATACAGCTTAACATTATACACAGATTAAATACTATATCCCCTCACCGCAGGCTTCCTTCGACTGCTCCCTCTCCCCCCACTTTGTCCTTTAATGTAAAACTGATGTGGGTTCCTTAACTCATCGTATCTAGTCATAAACTTCTAACATATTGGTTTGGGATTTTACGTAAAGTTAAAAGTGAATTTCTTACCGACTTAGAAATGTCTCTTGTTCTGGGTCTCCAAAGTAAACATATAAAATTGGCAACTAACAAGAGACTGTACAATATTCTCACATTTGCAGCCAGAAAACATTTTCTATTACAGTGTCTTAGTGACAGAACCAATTCTGTCATATTATTTCCGCAAAATAATATGTTAATTATTCTAAAATATTTTACATACACATGTATATTGGACCTGACCTCTCCTCTATATTATTAAAAGGTCTGTCATGGACTTAAATAACTGTGGCTTGTCAACCTCCTGTTTGTTTTGGTATGTCTGAGCTGTACTCTTTTTGTTCCGTACACATTGCTGAAGCCACAAAATTGACACCAAAGTAAAATGCATATCAACATTAAAGACGTAGACATTATACAAATGTTAATGATTAAAGGTAACTCGCATACAGCTTGAAGGCCTTAGCTTTTTAGCATTCTTGCTACAACTGTTAACTATTAACAACACAGCAGCCAACATACAGTACTTGAATTAAAGTCCACTAGTAGAAAATAAACACACAATGACTATTTTTTTTCACTCCCTCTAAATTGTCTTGCACAGGTTTATCTTCGCAGATAACTGAAAAACACTGTTGCGGATGATTCTTGCCAAATATTTGAATTCCTTGTGACTAGAGGTGCGAGTGCTGCTTATTATCCACTTCCCTCTCCGTTTGAGTTCAGGTCATGTGCAGAACACCTCCTGCCTTTATTTTCTGTCTTAATTTTCACCCTTTTCTTCGACAGACTTTGATCTCTGATAATTGGGCTGTGAAGAGCTTTTGTAGTCGATAAATATCAGCGTAAAACGAGCGTAAATGAGCGTAAATGTCTGAGATATAACCAGTGTACTTCAGAGGAAGACCTCTTACTCTTTTTCATTTCAAAACCTTCGCTTGGATCTTGCACTAGATCTCGGTAAAAACCCGTTTGCAGTCCATTTTGATCTTCTATGCACCATTTCTTTTTCTTGTTAGTGCGCCTGGGAAGGGTAAGTATTTGATTTCATTTTCTTTCGTCTTGCCTCTTGAAGCTTTGCCAAGTACCTCCAGAGTCTGTATTTTGCACAGTGGAAAAAACAACCCTTGTGTTCTTGCTTTTTCAACTCAGCTCCATGACTTGCATACAGTAATATTAAACTGTGATTGTAAGAAATGGTGGTTTCTGTATTGAACTGAAAGATTATCCAGATCTTGTGCTAACTTCCAGAGCCCCCAGCCGTGCTTAAAAGATTCAGACACAAGATTGCCCTGGACACTGGTATAAAAGATACCATGTCCATGGCTCAGTGACATTTTGGAGAGGCATCATAAAGTTCTGTGTTTGTTGCCCAAAGCACACAATCTGCAAAGAATTGTGGGCCAAAACACCATCAGGGCAAAATTAATATCATACAACCGTTTATGTTAACGTTTGACTGTGTATGTGTACTCTGTAAAGTTTCTCTTTACTTATAACTTGTCTGATGATGAATTTGTGATTTGAAGATTCAGACACAAAATCAATTTAATTTGAATGTCCTCAGCCTTCATGCAGAGAGTGTGCACGAAGAGAAGTGTGCTTCACCTTCAGCAGTGCTCAGTTTGGCTGCTCATTGGGTTCTCTGGAGCGCTAAATGCCTTATCGCTTTCTTTTTGTTGGTAATGATGATGGATTTTATACAGGTTAAAAAAAAAAAAAAAAAAGCTCAGTCCCATTAGGGGTTGCGGGTGACTGGAGCCTATCCCAGCAACTTTGGGCCTGAGGTGAGGTACACCCTGGCCAGTTGGTCACAGGGCTAACCACTCTGCCACGTGTCTTTGAGCATGTTGAGTAACATTATACCGTGCTTGGGCTCATGATAATATAGCTAATGTGCGTCAAGTTAAGGTTTACCCCTAGTTTAACAACGAAGGGACAAAAAAGAATAAAGGAATGGGTCTACAAGGACTCACTCACTTCTAAGGGGAACGAAAAAGCATTCAAATGTTATGAATCATACTTAAAAGAATGTGGTACAACTGGCCTGACAGGTTTGCTAATGGTATTATTAAGCACACACACACACACACACACACACACACACACACACACACACACACACACACACACACACACACACACACACACACACACACACACACACACACACACACACAGTGTGGGCTGTTTAAAACACAAATCTTTTATTATCTCACTTACTCCTCTCAATCTAATCTGTTTTGCTTTGACCTGTTCCATCTCCTCTGACTGACCCGACAGTACAGGTCTTACAGACTCCTGCTCTTACACAACACCACCTGCAGTCACAGGTTAATAAGAGTCTGAGCTGCCTCGCCTAGTTCTGGAGAATACCAACTCTCTGTTTATTGCACACAAGAGACACAATGGCTGCCAGGTCTGAAGTCAGTCCAAATGTTTCACTAGAAAAGCTGGTGGCATATTCCCTACATGTCTATTATAATTTTACAGCCTGGCCAGCAAAACCCACTTTCCAAAAAAATAATGTGAAATCCCTTCTTTTTACAGCAATTTTGTAAAATTCTATTGTCCAATTGTTACCATTTATGTGAACCTGACCTGTTTTCTGATTGGTTGTATGTCTATCAACTTGGGACCCGTGTCTAGTCTGTACAGGGGCATTTGGAGGAAGTTTAGTCTGTGACTGTTGGTACTGCTCTCTGTTTTCTGATTAGTTCTGTCTTTCCAATTGATTATGGAGGATGTTTATTCAGCGTCCATTGGTACTACCTAGTGCATCCGAGAGCATCTTGTGCTTTGTATCAAATGGAAAAATAAATTAGATTGTAGAAAAAAAGCAGCTAAACCTTTAGCATGGTGCCAGTGTCTGTTTGCCCTTACGTTAAAGGTAATGCAATTTACCTGCACTTTATTGAGCAATATAAACTCTGTGAGCAGTGTCTAAATAAAATACAATCTCTCTGTTAAACCAGACTACTGTTTTAAAGACCACATTGTTCTATGTTTGATGTGGATTAACCACATACTAGATATGCCTCTGAGGTTGAGTTGTCTTTAACAAAACATCTCGACTGAGGCCAACCCACAACCCGACTATATTTGGGTTGTGTGAGCCACAGAGCAAACATCAACAACTGTTTTAGATTAGGCACATAAAGTGATGTCATGTGCTCGCGTACTCAAACAAGTACATTTCCCGGGCTTGGTTTGACTTTTTTTTTTTTTAAACCTTATATAGCACGTCTTTCTAATAAAAACCAATGGCAGACAACATAAGAATTTCAGAAAACAGATTGATTATAAGCTTGTCTACAAATGTATTGTGTTTGTTTTCACACAGGTCTAGACTAATGCATTCTCATTCTCATTATAATACAATACAAATTTGATTGATTCAATTGGTTTTGTTAACATACATACGAGTGCTGACATACGTACCCGGCTGTACACACAAAGACGGGTCTAGGTTTCGTTTCTAAGTGAACTTGGTGAGTTTCTGTTTACTGAAATTTTAACCCCCTATTGACCAAGACATGTAGACTGCCCAGAGACAAGCCAGTTCCTCTAAAGTCTGTACGCGAGCAACATCATCAAAAAAAAAACCCAACAAAAACAAAACACATTTGGACTAAAGTTGAGGTTATTCCCATTTATTTTGATGATTGAGCAGTAAAAAGGATATTTGTAGATGATGTTCTGTGTCTGATTGTACAAATGGACTAATCAACTAATAGCACACAGATCTGGTAATCCGTTTCCACTTGCCGAACTTTACTTATTCATTTAGGATTCACAGTCTGACATGAATAAACCTTAATCGAAGAAACTATTGGCCATATAGTCTTTAGCTGATGTAGAGCTAATTTCCACTTGCAAATGTTTTCCACCCAGGCACATGTAACCGTTCGGTTCATTTTGTACAGTTTCACTCGGTAACATCACACTGAAAGAAGAAATTTTGAGGCTGAGACTATTTAGTAAACACTCCTTTGCTTACATCCCCAAAGCGGCCTGCGTTTCACTTGTCTGCACATTTCACACTCCGAGTCCCATCCCTAATCCCTGCATGGCGCGCGGCAGCAGCAGGACAGCCTGTGGACTCGTATCTCGGTGATGCAGAGACACATACATGACAATTTGGCACTTCTGAGGTGCCCACATTGTCCAGAGTCCTAAATTCTACAGTGGGGCATTTGTACTTCTTAAATAAGAACTATTGTACCAGGCAGGATATTGTCATGAAATGCTGTGTGTGTCATCATCTGTTTAGCCTAATGATTGGTTATTCATTATCATATTCAAGCTAGCACTGCACATCTTCAGCATCATTGAGATCATTATCAGCTCCTTGGCCATAATTAGAAGCATTCACAGCTTGCTACTTCTGTTTAAATGGCACATCGTTTTTAGCAGCCGTTTCCTGTTCCTACCTGATGAGGTTGAAAGGTTAGCAGTTCCGGCTAATATCATTGCTGCATGCAAACATGTTAATGGATATTTTCAATTAAAGCCTTATTCATAATGAGTGCAGCGGGAGTAGTGTGGCATTTATATATATATATAGCACATTGTCATACACTCACCGGCCACTTTATTAGTTACCCCTCTTCAATTACTTGGTAATACAAATCTAATCGGCCAATCACATGGCAGAAACTCAATGCATTTAGGCCTCCAAATGTGGTGTAGTTGACTTGCTGAAGTTCCAACCGAGCAGAAGAATGGGGAAGAAATGGGATTTAAGTGACTTTTAATGTGGAATGGTTCTTGGAGCCAGACGGGGTTGGTGTGAGTATTTCAGAAACTGCTGATCTATTGGTGTATTGCTGCTAACCTTGTCCATTCCTTTATGACCACCATGTACCCATCCTCTGATGCTACTTCCAGCAGGATAATGCACCATGTCCCAAAGCTCCAATCATCTCTGACTGGATTCTTGAACATGAGAATGAGTTCACTGAACTAAAATGGCCTCCACTGGACAGTTTACACCTGTTGCTAACTTTTGATTGGACAGTTTTGTCTTCATATTTACATTTTACCTGACGGTTTCCACTTAATGCTAAACTTTTACCTGAGGCTTTAGAGATATTACTTGACAGTAAAATGACCTGACCTGATGATAACATTTTACTTGATAGTTTCCACTTTATGCCATCATTGTTGCTAATGTTACCGTTTTACTGGCCAATCTAAATCCAACAATGCTTTTTTTTTTCTTTACATTTTGAAGGTTACCACATCATGCTAACATTGTCATTTACATTTACTTTTTCACCATTGATAGTATATACTTAGTTTATACCTGATATTTTAAACTAGACAGTATTTAACCTCTTGTTCGTATTTTCCTGGACAGTTTCCACCTGCTGCTAACTTTGGACTGGACAGTTTTCTCTTCATGCTCACATTTAACTTGACTGTTTCCACTTGTTTTTAATCTTTTACTTGAGTGTCTCTACTTGAAACTTTTACGCCACACTTTCCCCCTGAAGCTCTTCATCTGATGCCTGACCTACATTTGACTAAGTTTCCATTTGATGCTAATATTTTACTTGACTTCACTGTACGCTAATATTTTACACCATTGCTGTCAATAAATGCTAATACGATTGTTCCCACCTTATGATATCTCTTTTCCCCCCTTTGGCAGTTTTCTTTTTCAACTCGTGACTGTTTGTAGACTATTTGAAGGTGATTTGAAGGGATTTATATAGCCTATATTTAGTTACATACCAGAGATTCTACCTGATGCTGAAAAAAAAACTGAAATCTGTTACTTCCTGTTAGTGGTGGACTCTGTGTAGACTGTAGACTTAATCACCATACTGGTAATTACAAAATATGCAAATTAATTATGCAATAAATGATACATAAAAAATGTAATTCAACATGTCAAGTCATAAGATTAAATATCGCACAGTAACATGAATTAAAATATTAAAATAAAAATATATGTGGTCATTGTCTATGGTAGGTACCTCATTATCACTAGATAATCAATATCTATAAGTACTCTAACACTTCTTGATTATTTCTAATTGTTTTAGATGATTTGTAAAATAAGGGGCAGGTCATAATCCTGTTCCTGTTGTTTTTTCGTTTATGAATTATGGCAGCTATGCTTGTTTACTTTTATGTTTATTTTGTGGTTGTATGTTCTGAGGGCAGAGCGGCATGAATGAAATGAAATAAACAAACAAACACTTTACCATGTTCACTATCGACAGCCATCGTCACTCTTCATCAGCCTCCTCCTCATTTCTCAGCAGCACCCAGCTCCCTGTGTCCGCGTGCGCCGCCTGTCCTTAAAAATTCATTACTTCCCTGAGCTTTTTATTTTTCCCTCTATCAACGCGGAAGTGAGTGACGCACCAGCAGCGCGCGCACACACACACGCGCACACATTCTCGCACAGCTGCTCCGCGGTCTCGAGTCAACCGAGCCACAGCGTCGTCATTCGGTGCAAACAGCGGCGGAGAACAGGAGCGTGTGTGTCCCGGGTTTCAGCAGGAGCAGACAGCCTATGAGTCCGCGCACTACGGAGCTCCACAGTTTCTTTGTGTCTGATTTATTCAACTAAACGGGACAGACGTTGTGGACAGTTCTGGGATGTGATTCTGTGACTATTCGTCTTCAACGAGTGGCCGTCTCCGTGTCGTTTGGATAAAGGTACGTGTGTTCCTGACCAGGTCTAGTGCGCTCTGCAGCAAACCTCAACTGTTGTGCAGCGAACAGTCGTTAACAGCAAATGCCCTGCCTTCTTATTAGGAAACCGGTGCACTATATGTCAGTTTGCCCACTTCTTTTCCTTTTCGAGCAAACCCTTTGTTAGTTTTCGGACGTGTCTCTGACGTACAATTAGCTCGTACACCTGCGGATGAGCAGCCTGCTGGTAACAGTTTAAGTCCATACCCTGAAGCTGTGGCATTGATGCACTAAATCGAGTGGAAAAAAATGTAGTGTCATTGTTGTCTTCCAGATCACAGTGGCTCACTTCTCGCTTGTTTACGTGCGCATTCACATGGGTCATGGTTGGGTTAAAGCTGGGGTAGGCATTTTTGTATGAGGGGTAGAAGCAGCAAAAATGAATGGATAAAAATAAATGTGGTAAAAGTGAAAGATGATGTAAATTGATTAAAAGAAGATGTGAAATAAAAATAGTTGTGATCAAAGCACATGTATTGCTGAACTGAGAGGGATAAGTATATGCTGTGTTAAAAGACCTTCATCTATGACATACATTGTTGCTGCTTCTGGTCAGCATCCATAATACAGCGGTAACAGTATTTCTTTCAAGAACTGAGCCTAAAAGGGAGTGTGAGGCTTGCTGCTTTGACACTAGCTCTGGGGTACATTATCTTAAATTATTTTGTTTTTTCTCATCATTTCTCTAACGCAGCAGTTACAGTTGCGTTAAAACGGATGGAACAAAAATCATTGTCAACGCAAATTGATGTCAGTTTTATCCAAGCGTCTCTCGTGGAACCTCTTAAAAGTTCTT
Source organism: Neodontobutis hainanensis (assembly GCA_024349245.1). Classification (NCBI taxonomy): domain Eukaryota; kingdom Metazoa; phylum Chordata; class Actinopteri; order Gobiiformes; family Odontobutidae; genus Neodontobutis; species Neodontobutis hainanensis. The sequence goes on along the minus strand of JALDNG010000087.1, from coordinate 418,184 downwards.
TGAGTAAGGGCGCCGCCATACAGAGATGTACAACAGAATTATTGATTAGTATGTCCGTTTATGCCATCTGAGAACTGTTGTTTTACTGTGGAGTAAAAGCCGAAAAGCCCCGATGTAACCGCCATTTTATAGTCCGCTCATAAAGACTATCGGTGAATAGGGGACCAATGGGCGGATTACATCCCTTTTATAAACAATCTATGGTTTTACAACTTTTTTTTTTTTTTTCTAACCCTTATAGGAAGTACAACATTTACAGTTGCATTAAATGTATGGACGCGACTAACGCTCCAGTCACCCGTGACCCCTAAAGGGACCAAGCAGAGGAAAATGAATGAGTTTAACAAATCTATTTTTGCGCTCTAATTTAAAAGTATTGATAGCTTTTATCTATTGTAGTCTCTGTCTGGGAACTTTATCCGTCCTTTACGTACTGTGCTCTAGTCATTTAGAAAACTTAAATGGCTAACAAAGGTTGCAAACTGTTAGGAATGCATGTGCTATGTCATATTGTTGGAAACTCCATTGACATGATGGGGATAAAAAAAACAACATTGTCTTTCTGTCTTTCCTTTTTGTACTGGAATATTTGCTGGAATATATTTAGTGCAATCCAAGCATTGTTTAGTGATGCAAGCATTTGGCTTTTGAACAACAGAGAGCAGTCGGTGGACATCTGAGATGGACAGAACGCCTCAAGAATCCCTTTTTTGACTGATTTATTAACAACTAATTTGAAGAGACTTAACCAAATTTCCCCTTGGGGATTGATAAGTTATTTTGAATTTGAATACACATTGATAATGCATCGACACTATCAGTCTGTGCAGCTATAGTGGTCACAAATACAGCTTTTGGTAAATGTAGAATTGCATATGTGTGATGTTGTTTAATATTGCAGCAACAATAAAATAGGGTGTTCCATGTGAATTTCACTGAGAATAAAAAGCAATAATGTCTCCTCCTTTGGTTTGGCCATTGTCCCACCCTTTTGGGAGAACATAGTTAGAACAAATTAATTGACTGAGTTGCTCTTTTGGCATGAAAATGTACATTGTTCAGTCCAAGTGGTTACAAATGCGGCTTTCCATATGTTGCTCCAGAATATGTGGAAGCAACATGATTCGGTGTGTGGCAACAGAGTGGTTTGCGCTACTGTTTCAGAAGAAGTGCAATCAATCCCCATAATGGCCATTTTGAGTGGTCTGTGCATGTCTTCTGTGCCTCTGTAGGTTCTCTCTGGGCACTCAGGCTTCCTCGCTCCATCTAATGGAATTCGAGTAAAGATTAGGTGAATGAATGACAGTGTAAATGGTTGTCTGTCTTCGCTCTTGTATCAATGTGCAGTCGACTAGAAAGTGGTAACTCCAATCTTTAGTTGTGTTTGAATATGTAGTGGATATATATATATTTTTTGTCTAGTCTTGGTAGAATTTCTACTGGGCAATATATAGCTAAAAATAAACATTTTTATATCTTAAATTTGGCTGCCTTAAGTTTTAACCCTCTTTGTCTTTATTAGCATGGTCTGGTCTTGTTTATAGTCACACACAAATTATTATTTATTCAATTTTTTTAAACCATGTTAACCTCACTCATGAGCTGTGATTACTGCGATCAATCACAACTACTTACCAATGTAACTTATGGTGTTCTCGCGTGAGTCTGATATAAGTAGCTTCCTCCAATTCATATTCTTGTCATAATAATCTCCCTCAATGGCTTTTCTAAGCTACGCCTCCTGTAGTGATGTGAATGATGTGCTGAAGCCCTCGGTCCTCAACAATGTTAACAGGTCTGCAGTCTGTCGTTATCCATTTGGCGATGGTAAGCTTCACTGTTCTGGTTTTATTAAGTTGGCCACAGCTGCACTTTGTGAGTGTCGTCTGGTGAGGGCAGTTTGTTGACCCTTTAGCATTAACATTTTTACTAGCGTCCGCAAAAATGAACTTTGCTCAAGGATGGTATTTTAAACTGGTCGTGCTTTGGTACAAAGACAGATTGTTGTTGTAACATGCCCAACTTTGGTTTTCTCTACACTTTCATCAGAATATTTCCTCAAACAAAACTTGTTGATGAGCACAAGTTAAAGCCTTACAACACGCTCTGGTTTGACTTGACCTTATCACACACTATAGGTAGGCTAACTCTTGTGCTTCAGTCTGTTAAAAGTGGCTAATTTGTTTCTGGCATTAGCTTGCAGCATTAGCCTTCTAGCTTTTGTATTTGGCGTGTGGAGGTAACTGTTAAAATGAAATGAATTCCATATTATTTTGCCTCCTTGTATTGCATGTCCCTCATTAATACTTGTCCCATAACAAACGGGATAGAGGATTAATAAATGGATAAATAACGCGGTGGCTGCCCCAACTGAAATATTTCATCACTAGATCACAAAACTTTTTGTTTTATTTACTTTATCATTTTAAAATTCTGCCTGTATGAGGTCTAGCCTTTTCGGTCGTCCATTTACTATATGCCCTCTTCTCATTGAGAAGCCACACCGAGGTTCTAGATTCAGCTGTACAATAATATTCCTGATAACTGCCTTGCCCTCCTCCCATCACGCACATGTAACAGTGCGTCTCCCGTTACGCCACTCCTCTTATCGACTGCAGTGTCAGTTTTCCCTCGGTCTCACATTTGTGTTGCAGCGGCAGCAGAAGACACTCAAAGATGGCATTTGCTAACACCATCTTCCACTTTCTCCTCTCTGTGTTCGCCCGTTTTGTCACTACGGCCTCTAGTTATGCCTCGTGGTGAAATGGAGAGCATTTGTTGCGATAAGGCGACTTATTGTCCCAGCGGTATCTGTGGAGTGTGCATGCATAAAGTCGCAGCAAGCACAATGCAAATTGTCTGCGTTGTATGCCTGCTGCGGCTGCTGTGTAACTAATCCTCACATGGGATTAGTGCATATAGATTGTCTTGTTGTTCAAGGAGACCTGATCTGAATTTCTGTCTTTCTGAACAATAGTGACTGACGTTGGCATAGTTTTTTATTTTTTTGAAAACTGCAGAACAAAGACATATCTTGTGAAACCTTTGCTTTGAATTTAACAAGAAGAGCCTGAAAAGATAACAAAACAAGAAGCCATTGCTATTAAGTTGTCAAAGTTTCACGACATTGAGCGTGCAGTTGATTTACTCTGCAACCCAATCTGTATTGATGATCTGAGCAGGTTAGCAACAAGAACCGTATTGAGTAACTCCGGAGTCTACGGATAGACGACGACGAATGAAAAACCAATATGCAACATCTTAGTCAGGTCTTGGCGCCAGAGCTCCTTGACATCTACTCCGGTTTGCCTCAAGGAAGAACGCCTTTCCCTTTTAAAGGCACTCGCTCACTTGGTGTTGGAAGAACCCAGTGCACGAGTTTAATGTGGCGTTACTTAATCATTTCTCACCAGAGTTGAGAGCTAATGACTGCAAAGGCCATGGAATAAGATTGAGTTAACTTTCTTATCCTTCATTCACTGACCTTTTAAATTTTATGGAAGTCTTGGGGCCGTTTGTTTCACTGTTGGGTTAGTATGGCATGGTTTAATATGGGTAACTCCCAAAGAGGCTTTCGTTGTCACTGCATACGTAAAAAGTGGTGTTGTTTTAAGTGCAACACTAGTCGTTTCAGAATTAGATTGTATTTTAAGTGATCATTAAAAAATGCAGGTTAGCAGCTTAAATAGACCAAAGATGCCCTTAAAACAAGAACACAAAATCTTCTGCCTGTATTCCTTGCTTTTTGGCCCAGTACCTAATAATCCTGTTTGAATCTTTTTAGTATTTTTGCTCAGTTGTGTTTTTCCCTCTACCAGTTTGCAGTCAGTATATACTCTTAGAAAACCTCACCTTGACAGCGACACCAATTTTTTAAAAATTGAAGCATAGTGGCTGTATTGCAGAGAATTTGGAGCTGCAATGTCTCATCTTCCTTACATGTCATTCTGATCTCTCTCTGGCATGGTGGGCCGACTCCGTGCCCTCAGAAAGTGAGGGATTTCTCTGGTGTTGGCCAGCCCACAGCTGCTGCGTGAATCTCCTCTGTGGCACGGCTCGGGCTATCAGCGTCTACTCCATCGCCCATATCGTCCTGACAGAATGGACTGACGGCAAGAGACGATAAACTAAAGCTATGATTATGCTCTCAGCTGAAGGAAGGCTGTCTCTGTGGAGCTGAGACTAAGAGTGAAGGGTCTGCAGGGTTAATGGATTCAGTCATTGTGAGCTGCAAATGACTTCATAGTCTGTTTTTATGGAGCGCTTTCCAGAGCAAAGTAATTTTAGAAGAAGAAGAATACTAATGCCACCAGAGTGTAGCTGTGGTAAAAGTGCCTGTTAACTAGTCAGTGTCAAGCATTTCTGCTCAAATCTAAAAGCAATGGCATTTTTGACATGTGTATATATTTTTTGCTGTTAATACAAAAAAAGTAAGTAATACACCACAGATCAAGGCGTTGATCATTGTCAGTACTGCTCAATGTCAGTGTCACACATGCCATCGCAATACCTGAACTATAGAAGAAGTCTTTATTTTATTTCCAACTGTGCAAAAGGGATTTTACACGAAGGGGTTGCTAGTATCATTTCTGTATCATTGTTATTGAAGTCATTATATTTGTTTCAATTAAGGCAATCTTTAAATGGATACAAAGTGCAAAAATAAAAATAAAATACTTGCAGGAAAATCCTTTTTTTTTAGTTATTTACATGTTAATGTTTTTTTTTTTTTTTTTTTTTTTTTTAATGTAAATTAATTGCAGCCCTGCATTGCAATGTATCATTTCATACAATGTGATTCCCATGTCTCTGGAAAGATGCATTTGATTCTGTTAAAAAGATGTCACACAAAATGTCAAGGCCAGAGTAATAACTTAAAGCAAATTCAATCATATTTAATCGCCATTACAGAATCTAATTTGGTCGCTGTAGTATTCATGAAGACAAACGAGTTGATACAGTACAACAGCCGACATCTGTGCTTACTAAACACATACAGCATGAACCATTGCAGTGCTGCGTATGAAATATTCATATCCACGCTGCTAATTATTGAAGTGTATCCAGAGTGAGCTGCATTGATTTCTTTTGATCTGAGTCTGTGCTATGAATCTGCTTTTGATTTCTCCATTTTTCATTGTAATCCCCCTCCTCTCTCATGTCTTATTATTTGTCAGAGCACGTAATGATTTTTAGTTATCTTCCCCTCTTTTACTGGTGTCGTCACAAAGGAACCACTTTTCTCTCCCTAATAACACTCTCCTGTTTGTCCATGTCACGCTGTCTCCAAATGTTCTCCAGAATCCAAAAATAAAAAATATCTTGTCACACCGCTCCAGTTCATTTCCCACACAATCTCCTCTGCTTAATTCGCTCGTATAAAAGCCATTTTAGTGTACCGGGAGACAGGAAGTGGACCTAGCCTTTCCAAAAGTTATCCTGTTCCGTTCAATGTGCGGCCATCAGGATGCATGCTTTCCTGGACTCCTGTGAATATGAGGAAGCCCTGATAACACAACATATTTTGGACTCGTAGAGCTGTCTTGGCCAGGACTTCCTTGAAAACGGGGACTTTCCTGGATAAATAAAATAATAAGTTATTGTATGTGTATTTGGTGAGAAGCAGATGTTTTTTTTTTGTTTGTTTTTTTTTTTTTTACACCCGAGTATAAGATTTGGTGCAACGACTAAAAATTCTATATCGTCAAAACACAAGACTGAAACAGTGAACTGATGAGCTCAAGCAGGATTAACTAACTATGGGTGTTTTATGTTCACAATAAACATAAACAATAAATGTTTATTGTAGAGTCTATATGACCTCATTAGTGACAGACCAGACAGGAAGAGATGGTTTTGTTTCTGCTGTAGTTAGCAATTCTGTTTTTTATACAGCAGCACTGAATGTTATGTCTTTTGAGTGTATCTTGGATAAAAGAAAATTGAGCTGTTTAGATCTGGTAATTTCTCCTCCTGAGTTAAGACATTAGGAGAAATGTGGGGCATATAAGCATGGCACCACTTAAACAAGGCAACAACTACTGCTGGGCCTCTTCTTCGTGAAGTTTTGTTCCCTTGATGTGTGCAACAAGCGAATTAAGTACACTGCTATTTGTGGTTTTGTACTAAATAAGCTAATCAGGAAGGAAAAATCTGTTTTTGAACTGGACAGTGGCAGAAAAGGAGATGGTGGAACAAACCTTAAAACATAAAGAACAAAAATAGAGGGTCAAACTCGTATTAAACATATGCTTCACCTCATCTGTGATCTGTTTGCTTCTAATCAGTGTGTGTGTATAAAAGGTCAGTGAGTTTCTGTGCTCCTGACAGACCCTTGCATCTCTCATCCAGTGCTGCACTGATGTTTCTGTCTGAGTCATGGGGACGCAAAGGAATTGTCAAAGGATCTGCGGGAAAAGGTAATTAAACTGTATAAAACAGGAAAGGGATATAAAAAGATACCCAAGGAATTGAGAAAGCCAATCAGCAGTGTTCATTTGGGTAGTTTCTGGTGTTGTTATGATTTTAAAAAAGTAAACGGAATTGTTTGACAATAAATGGCTTCACCCAAACACTAACTACGAGTGAAAGAAAAGGTTTTTGTGTTTTTTGTCATATTCTCTGAAAAATGAAATGGCCACAAATTCTATATGGTTCTATGGGTATGCAAACTTTTGAGCACAACACTACTAATTTTCAACCCTGTATAAATAAAGATCTTCAGTTTTACTCCAGGATCTCATAGACTTAGTGCAGCTGTCCCTATTTTCATTGTTCTCCAATCCCAGCCTCTAACCACATGAACAACATCCCCGCTGCTCTGGTTGGATGAGCTGCGTGCTAATGTAAAAACAATAACAGTATCACACAGTGTTGTTTCCCTTTGCCTCCTGTGTGTTAACTCAATCCCGTACAGAGCCCTTCTCTGCGTCCCATGTGGTTCGGGAGTGCACTATTGATCCTGTGTAATGACTTCCTCTTGAATGATGTCATGGCCCTGTGTGAACTAACTCCCAGCGCTGTAATGGCAACGCGAATAATTAAAGAAGCAGCTAATGGGACAACGCTGTGTGTATTTATGTGTCCCATAGACCTGTCTGGACAGTAATGAAATAGTCAAAGTCAGCTTCTAACAATTATTAAGGTTCTTAAAAACAGAGCTCAACTTCAATAACCTAACACTTAGGCTAATGTGCATTATCTTGACCGCATCTGCAATAAGGGGTTGTACAAACTACCAACTTAAAACATTGATAATCAAGGAATGCATATGATTTGTCAACTAATAAATCCTGCTACTACACTAGGTAGTATATTCAGTATAGAATGTAGTCTATGATGTTATCCCTGTGCCTGGAGTGAGCAGTGAGATGGTTATGTCGGAGGAGGAGGTGGTGTCGGACAGCTGCTATTCATCAGCCCGAGCAGAGTTGCTGGCTCAGCTGGACACACCCTCAGACCACTCTGCTGCAGCGGAGCCTTGGTTGATGATGTCTTTAGACTCTCTGAAGGCTTCAGGGTGCTGCTCATCGCCAACGCCGCTGGTAATAGCCCAAGAACAGGAGATTTACGAGGAGGAAGCAACAGTGCAGTGTTGGTGTGTCACAGAAGCGAGTGTGTTGAAAGAGAGGCGTTCCCAAGATACACTGTAGCTTACGGTTATTAAGGATATTAGTGAAGCAATAAAATTCAAGGTGATTTCTTGTTTTATGAAATTTGCAGTTTTATTGTCATCAATCAGGCATTTTTTCAAGAAACCTGCAATAACAGTGTGTGTGTGTTAGGAATGAGACAATATTATAAAATTAGGGCTGTATAATGAAGGACGGATCTGTGATTTTGCTATGATATGACTTGCTATTCTACATTTTCTGATTGGGAAGAGAACAAGATTATCTATATTTTACTGTCACTGGTCGTGCTTTTGTCTCAGTAAGCTGCACCTTTGAAAATAACTTTTTGTAATACAAATATTTAGCGAGTTGATACTGAGAAAACACATTCCACAGACAATACCTTTTTTTTTTTTTTTTTTTTTTTATTTATTTTTTTTTTTCAAATATAGAATTGTCTTGCAAATGACAAAAACAATGAATCCCATTTTGAACAAATTTTGTAGGTGAGCCACTGATGCACCCCCAGTCAGAGAACCAAAAACTGCAGGCCGCCCCGTTTTTATGTCGACATAGAATTTGGTGACTCTACTCACCACGTCAGCAAAAACAGCCGTATTTTTATTTTATCCCTTTTTTGTGAGTGTACGAGTTAAAGACATTGAATTGGTGATGGAAAATAAAGTAAAGGATTCCTTGTGTGTCAATGTTTTATCAGTGGATATGTCAGATGATGCTTTGTTGTTAATGCTAAGACGCGTTAGGCCTCATGTATTTTTGCATTACCTGTAGCGGTTATAGGTGTTTGTGTAGGTGTAGCAAAAATGCTTGTATAAATAGAGCTGTTGAATATTCAGCCACTTGCTAATGTTCTCTACCACTCACAAATTCATGTTTATGCAGAATTTGCAAATTTTGGTGGCTAAGACCTTTTTATAATTTGAAATGATCTGGTGTTCTGCTTGCCTTGTTGCCAAAGTTGGCAATTCAAGGTCATTCTTTTTACAAATTGTAACTGTAAATAAAAATGACAGTGCCTCTAGTACCAATTTCTCTTTTAGCTGGGTTTTATTCCTCATTAATCCTTATCTTAGATAACAATAACTTAACCTTTTTAGAGCCTCTGCTCTACTTCACTGCAATGCTTTGGTTCACTTGAGTCATTTGTAGCTCTGAGCATAGGCCCTATTCCTGTTTTAAAAATGGCCCTGTTTCTCTTTGTCTTTTTTTGCTGTTCTGCTCATCAGTCTTTGTTATGCTGATTGTTAGAGAAACAGTTTAATTTTAAAAGCCTGTGACTGTGAAAGCATGGCTCCCATGGGTGCCTCTGAGTGAAACTAGCTTTTTATTATATAAAGGCAGAGTAATGATTGTTCAGTCTGTTTCTTTATTTTACCCTCAAGATGCATTTACAGAACGCTAAGCCTCTTTCTAAGGCAATTTTTTAACCTTGATTAATGAAAACATGAACAGATTTTTACTTGTTTTTGTGCCCTTCAAAATACATCATGTAGCTATTATGAAAAAAAATCTAATGTAAGTTTCATGGCTTTATTGGCACCTAAGGAGGTTCTTCCATATTAGGAGTAAACTTTTCTAGTACCTCAATTATACCCAAGATAGTTTAAGCAGCCGCACCTGAATGGGCACAATTGTGCCAGCGCTGGACTAAGCCAAGGACAGTTATGGGTTGATCGTTCGAGTGGTGTCATGATTGCACAGGGTTCAAGTGTATACAGGTGTAGTCAAAAAGCATGAACCTGGTTGTATCGAATACAGGAAAGTGCCCATTACATAGGATTAACACTCGGCCCTAGAAATGACATTTCTCTGAAGAAAAACTGGCAAACATATTTGTTCAAATGTTGCTTTTGTCAACAGGACAGAAGTGACAGTTTGATCACACCAAAGGCCAATCCCACACAAAGAGAAGATGATGGATATTGTCAGCTGGCTATAAATGGTTTCGGTCCCACAACCAGATGCCTATAGAGTTTGACCCTTGTCGACTGGATAATGGCAGCGGCATCAGTTCAGCAACTGCAGACTGCAGAGGGCATATAAACGAGCTGGACCTGCTGAAGATACTGGGATGAAGACCTGCTGAATACTTAGATGAAGAGCAGATTACATTTTAAGACTGATTTATTCAGAAAACCATGAAATTCCAAAAGGTTCACATACCTTTTCCACTCTACATATTATAAGCCAATGGCATCTTAGCAGATAGTAGAGTGCATTTCTGAGTCCTCCATTCCAGGCAAACATCCCAGAAGCATCAGATACAGTAACATAGCCAAATCAGAACCCACACTTGTATACTATGAATTATTTTTTTAGTTTGTCCAACCAAAGTCATCAGATACATTTTCTTCAAACTTTCCCGCCATTGCATGTTGTCTGCAGGATGTTCTGAGCAGATGCCAACAGTTGACCAAGTGTGGCTACAAGGGCAGATGCTAAATGCCACTCTGACATGTCCCTCTCTCTGCAGTTGCATTTTTGTTCCAAGATTTTCAAACATGACTGCAAATGTCACACAATTTCCCTCCACTAGTATTGCTACTATGAATTTGTGATTAAAATATGTTGGTTTCCCATATGTTCCCACACACATTTTTGCCAGTCACCAACTGCTGGCACCATTATTGCAAATACATCCTGTAGATTACATATCCATAATATCCTTAAAACTGACTGTCACATCACAAATACCAGAAATGAATAGATCAATCTTGAATTATGGTTCCCAAAGCTATAAAAAATTAAACTGGAATGTTGGAAAAATGTATCTTCCCACCCCAAGATAAAGAAAGATCAAAGAAAATCGTGTTTCTTTGCCAGGCCAACTTAAAAAAATGGCTGCTCTTGATAAAAAAAAAAATGGCATCAAGATTATCTTCATGACAGAAATCATACACATTATGACTAGTAAGTGTGTAAATGTAATTGTGAGATTGAGCAAATGCATGTCTTAATATGATTTAATTTAATTGAGTGGGTTCATTTTAGTCTTGGAAAACAGGATTTTTGCGTGGCAAATGGGGCACAATTGAAGAGCATGTACTTTCAAAGATTTTTAGTTATCTGCCTCGCTACAAGTTAACCCGTCCTGGATTTATTCAAACTCATTAAACATGTCTTACTTAATAACCTTCAATGAAAAAGCGTAGCCTCTGATCAGAGCTTCTGTTGCTCCGGTCTCACTCTCTCTTTCCCTCTCACAGAACCTCGCTGCTCGTGTGTGACTGGGCTTAGTTTTGTTCTGCTTTAGCGCTAGTCAGCTGCAATGAAGTTATGGTTTAAGAGCCATTTACAACAAAAACGTAAGCAGCCTAATCATTAAGCCTCAGCAGTGTAAGAGCAGCTCAGAGGAGAAAAGGGAGATGTGAGCTCTGAGAACAGAGAACACAGAAATGCAACATCCTTACTAATAACTAGCATTGTAACCATTTTAATATTTGGGAATTTAGGCTTTAAAAACTTAGCAGGCAAAGGCTGGACTAACGATGTGTAATTTAAATGAACTAACTTAAAACATTTACTACACTTACCAACAGCAGTTAAAAGTTATGTATTAAAATAATGTAGACCAACTACACACAAGCTACACGTGGGTAAAATTTTGTTTCTGCAGGTACTTTGTAGGCCGGAACACTAATTTATAAATGTGAACTTGCTGTTGTGCCTAAGGTGCCTGTTTGTTATGATCATATTTTTGAACTAGATCCGGTGCTTATTATATACAATCTCCTATTTATAAATGTTCTGTAATCTGTCCCAGTGTCTTGGATCAATGGTGGAAGAGTCGGCTGGAACATATTTCTAGACCCATAAACAGTTGTCCATATATCCAGTAGCATTTGGTTATGTGGACATTGTGGTTTATTCTGAAGATATGATCAAAGTATGAAATAATTTTTACATTTGGCAGGTCATAAGTTCCAAACCATACATCTGAGGGCCACGTGTTTTACAGGTCAAAGACTTCTCACAGTGTAGAACAATGTGGGAAAGTTTCATTTTGCAGTTTCGAGGTTATGGCTTGTGAAGCTTTGTCATTTTGCAGAAGCCCTGATTTTGGTCTGACACGTTCCTTTTTTAAAACGTGAATATCTCACAAACTAGAAAAAGTTACCAACAATAACTACTGGTTACATGAAAATTGGTCAGTTTGAAGCAAATCCAAGCGGGCCATGCCGGAGGCTAGTATCAGTGTCTTTAAGGCCACCCCATCCAGGCGTAGTGTGCTCTAATTTGTCAGTGCTTCTTCTCTGTACAGCCCAGGATGTGGCCTAACGCAAAACCTCTAGTCTTAGTTTAGCCAAATCTCTTTTCCTACTGGCCCAAAGCTTTGCAGCGTTTGGTCACTTTTTCAATGATCTGACGAATTTACATCTGACTCGAGTCGGTCAAAAACTAAAATTGTAGTTTTGATGAAGTCACTCATTAAACCAACCTGAGCTGAAAATGTGCATTAAATGGGCAGATTTTTCATGCCACTAACTAGAACCAAACTAAAGGTTGTCTGGCAGTGATGGGGAATGTAAAATGTTAAACGAGCGGCAGGCTAAATTGATTGTCTGTGACCTTTTGGAACACGCCGCTGTCTGTCTCGATGATAATGTGCAGGAATGTTCATGCTCTTCCACTTTTTTTAGTTTCAGTACCCCTTAGTTTGTTGGAAATAATAGAGGGGAATACCACATAATTGGCCTTAGCTGGTCTGGCAAGGCGGACATTATAATTGTATTTTTTCCGTTTGGTTATAATAACTTGTATAAACAAAACTATTTTAAAAGTACACTTGAATTCATCTCATTACAAGCCTAAAATGAGTTTGTATTCCTAATGACAGCTCTATTGTTACTCGGTAATTGTTCCGCACTCTTGCTGCAGCGTGACTTTGCCAGAAGAGATTTTGAGGCCTGTAATTTGGAAATGCTTCTGTGACTATCTCCTCAAAAACCATGCACATGCGCTACCTCCCCACTGCGCTCCAGAATGGCTCTTTGATCACTCCCATTCAATCTGCGGCGTCACACAAATTAATGGAGATTTACAAGTGAATACATAATTCATTTTCTGGAGCAGTGTACACACGATTTGACGCAGGTTTGATGTACGGTCAACGCTGCTCTGTTGAGCTCTTAATATGTTTGTTTGGCAAATGTTAATTCTGTCAGATGAATGCTGGATGTTATGTGTACAGCTGTAGAGCACAAATGATTAATAATGTCTGATCAACTCTAATTATCCCCATAGGTGTAATTTGTTTGGTTCCGTAGTTACTAAACAAACATGTTATTTAGTACTAGTAGCTGGGAATTTAGAAATATTGTGGTCCACATAAGCTTTTATTTGCAGCAGTTTATTAAGTGTGTGGTTGGTATTGCTCGGAGTTTGTTTAACATCCTCGTCTTTGCCACACTCTCTAAATCCAGTCCTGCAACAGATTTTGCGTATTCGGTGTTTAGCCTTATGCCAGCTCCCAGCCACCAATTGCAAACAACAGTGCCCTGGCTTCACAGACTGATGGAGCATCTTCTGTAGCTTGTTACTCCTTGAGGCTTTATTGCCCCTCTGCAGCCCCTCCTAAGCCCCCTCTTGTCTTTAGATTTTAGGTTTATTGCCTTGTGCTCTGGAGAGCGAGCAGTTGTTCCCTCGTCTAAACAATGAAGTAACCATGGCAGCACATTTCTTGTTATTGCTGCTGAAATTAGAAATGAACAGATCCCAACAGCTTTATTTTCTTTGAATGTAATTATAGTCTTCATTTACTGAGGGACAATTTAACTAAATAAACCAACAATTATACAAAATAATTAGAACAGTTATTTCTGTATAAATAATGCCCAAGAGTGTGGGTTTGTGCTTACACTGCTGATTATTTTAGGATTTTTAAGAGTTTAGTAACATCCTAACCGTGGTTATCTGAGTATCCAAGAAGTATTGACCTTTCAATTGAGAAATATAATAAAGTGGTTGCTGGCAATGTGTCATGGGTACTTTACTGTGTCCTATGTTATCGAAAAAAAATGTTTTAATTTAAAATTTTAATTAGGCTTTAAGCAAACAATTCAAAATGTCTATGTCTGAAACCAAATATTTTTACCAGAGCTGATGAGGACTACATTTTCTTGTTTGTAAGAGTGTTTTTTTTTTTTTAATCCTGCAACACATGTGACAGTCACCATCACGGCCACATCTGAGGTTATTTAATCTAGCGTTAGAATGATTCTTAAGGTCACAATTTATCTTAACTATGTTCAGTCAAGTTAAATTTAGTTATGTATGCTTTAATTAGTTTTTCTGGTCTTTTGAATTTCCAAGTGCATATGAAGAAAGTAGTGTATGGTTGTTTTCACACTTATGTTTGGTACAGTTAAAACCAACTTGCTGTGTTTTGCTCTGTTAGTGTCACTCACTTAAATAATTGCAAATGCTGTCATACCAGCCTCAGCCCTTTTTTGGAGTCTTGGCCAGCCTCCAACTAAACTTGACCCAAAAACAGAAAGCGTGAAAAGATGCACCTTCTCGTGAGTAGAAAGAGCAAAGTATGTTAAAATAGAACAAAACAATCACAGGCTAAATGTGGGATAATATATATATATATTTTAATTGGGACAGTGCCAGAACATACATGAATGTAAACATGCCAGATTGTCCCAACATTCCCACATCATACACCAGAGCTGTGTCACTGGAGGCAAGGAGGGTTAAGCGTCTTGCCTAAGGACACAACGACAGTATGAACTGTTGGGAGAGTGGGAATTTATCCGCCAACCTTCCGGTTATAGGACGACAGCCTTGCCACTGAGCCACTGCGCCTCTAAGTACAAGTATGTTGAGAACAGATGTAACTTTTTTATTTAAAAAATTGTTAGAATTGTCATATAGCAACAGTATTGGGTCTGAAAAGATTTCTATCAAGTGGGAATGGCGTTGAAAAGAGCTCAGCTGTGATTTAATTTAGTAGACATAAACAAAGTTGTATGTGTAAAATGGTATTTATTCACTGCTTGTTACCATGGGTAATTGGAAACTTAAGATTTTTATGTGGGTTTATAATAAACCTGTTGCCAAATTTTGACAATTTCATTATATTTTTCTTTGGGGGCCTCATTTATTTAAGTCTGTTTTCATGCCTCGTTTGGCAGTTCATTTTTACTGTTTGCTGTGAAATGGGTACTTGACAAAAACATTTAATCACTCAAATTCATTTGTTGCTAAGTGCTCAGCAATTATTTGACAATCGCAACAATCACTCTACACATCTCTTTTTGTGCTCGCATGATTCAGCTTTGTGTAAGTTATGTATGTGGACAGATTAGTACTAGTAAGACTTTAGGGCGAGTCTGCGAAGCCTGTTTTACTAAAAGGTTGTGTGTTCAGTCCGCAGCGAGGCATTGTCAAAACAGCCCGACACTTGATTTGGCCGGCTGCTGTGGTTATGGCGCTGTCAGAGCAGAATAAGTGATCTAATCACGTCCTCTCTGCATGTGTGACCCCCCCCCCATAAACTCCCTGAATT
Source organism: Neodontobutis hainanensis (assembly GCA_024349245.1). NCBI lineage: Eukaryota > Metazoa > Chordata > Actinopteri > Gobiiformes > Odontobutidae > Neodontobutis > Neodontobutis hainanensis. The sequence continues at coordinate 403,037 of JALDNG010000087.1, read as the reverse complement.
CAATCCACAAGGCACATCTGAGGCACTAGACTCAACAAAGACACCTACAGCTGTGAGCTCTAGATGGAAGAAAGTGACAGGATGTGTTTTTGTACTTGTCAAAATATGACTGAATAAATAGGGCTGACGGCATATTCAGGTTTTCACATAACCTGAACATGAGTTAGCTAGGAATTTTTATTTTTATTTTTTTACTGTTCAATATTCTTTAGTCTGGAGTGGAGTAACTTATTTGGTTTTGAGCATCTGAAACTAAAGAAAGTTCTCTCTTAAAGGCTTTTCCCGGTGTGACTTAGAGAATGGGCCTTCGTTTTAATGTCTGTGTTGCCTCTGTCCCTTTAGTACAAACATTTCCTTTCCAATCTGCTTCATTTGTTGGAATTTGTGTCTCAAGCTGATTTTAGTTATAAGGTATATTGGTTCTCCTGCCTTAGACAAAGATTTATCTGACCACTGCTTTTACACAAACAACAAAATGTGTCATCAGAAGCGAGGGCTTGAAGACAGATGGCTCAAACAAAGACTTTACACACTATTCTTTTTCTTTTTTTTTTTTTTAATAGTAGATAATGCAGCCAGACAGTCCTCCTAAAAGCACAGATGGTTCTGCCCAGTAAGCCGAAAGAATCCAATTCTGTAGAAGTCCTCTGATCTGAAAATTCTACAAAGCAACCTGAAGCAAAAAACAAATAAACCCACACTAAAATTATACTTACATAATTAAAGGAAACTCCCTGAAGTATGTCAGCTGAGCTTTAGTGGAAGTTATTGACTCTCCATTAACCCTGTTACTCCAGTTACTAGAGGAACATCAAAAATCTAAAACATGCCGAAAAAAATCCATTTAAGCAAGTTGACTGTTTGACACCAGCCTCTAAACCCTGCCATGTATTTGAGATCAAGTAAAGAGAAACTTCTTAGTGTTCCCAAACTTTTCAAACCCCACTGTGCACTTACCTTTAGGGAGCAAAGTGAAAATAACTCTTCTATGTTTTGCAATTTGTGTGAAATGACCCCCCTCAGATGACAGAGATTGCCTTCACGGCTCTTGTGGAATTGCTAACTTCACTACGTGCTCCAGCTGCAGAGTGAGTGCAAGTGACTGGCGTTAGCCCGTTAGCTTCTGCTGGGGTGTCATTCAGGGGTTTGAGCAGCTACTGTTCGAGATAGAGGTCTCTGCTCTCACAGATATGATGCGAGCGCTGCAGGGGCCTGTTATTGCCCGCTGCTTGATTGCACCTCCTAGTCGAGCTTTCTGCAAGGGTTAGCGCTGAGACAAACACTAGCCTGAAGCGATCATTGTTTGGAGGAGCATGTGTAGTAACAAGCCTGTGTTTACTTGGATTGTACAGTGTGGCAATGCTTTTGCTTTTACTAGTAGTGGGGTTTTTTTATTTCCTCATTGGAACAATAAAGGGACCTCTTTTTTTCCTGAATGCTAGAAATAGTAGATAAACATTTGCCTGAAAAGAAATTACCCCAAAATTTGCTTTGTCATAAAGGTCAGACTTATGTCATTTTGAGTCGAAGCCAGGAGTAAAACCCTCTTAAGGAATACCTTGACATTCGTTATTAATTATGGTTTGTTGTGTAAGCCTGTTTAAGGAAGTGGAAAAACACTTTACTGTAAGTTTGCAACAAGCAGGTTGGTGACTCGTCACTTCTCGTGGGTTTCTTCTAACGAGTCAAAATTATCCTTCTACATACGTCAATAAATGTGACTTTTTCCAAAACTTAAGAGTTGAGTTACAAAGTTTTAATTGGAGCCAAAGTCTGATGTAAACTTTGCATGTCCTTTTTAATAGGACAATTTACTATTGGAATCCGATTTCAACACTTAACCAAAAAGAGAGCTCATGGGTTGCAGACCACATGGAGCATAATGTGCTTTTACACAGTCATTATTTGCAGTAAAGCAGGTGACCAATTGGTCATCTCTCACTGGGTATTTCCAAACACCCAAGAAACATGTCACATAATGTGACATAAATACCCCACACACACACACACACACACACACACACATCATTAATTTACTAGCACAAACCAATTTATTTTGAATATGTTTGCAAATTCAGTATGAGCATGCACTTATTAATTATTTACAAGGAATCATGCATTTTGAAAGGCTTCTTTTTTTTTTTTTTTTGCACAGTTTACAGAATTTGTATTTTATTCAAATTAATTATAAACTTAGTCTAGCAAAAATGATCTAATGAGGGAAATGTTTACAGTGTCTAATTAATCTAGCATTTATTCATCTCAAAGTCGCAATTTTCTGTAAAAAAAAATATATATATATATATATAATTATTTACCAGATTGAAATGCATTTTACTGCAGTTCTTCAGAAGCACAAACGAGACGCATTACTTGTGTTTTTATTAAAACCACTTTGGTTTGTTTGATGATGATGATGTTGATGATGCAAACTAAACACAGGTTCAGCACAATCAAGAAAAGGCAGGATAATTTTTTAGAATGGGGAATATTTGAGGGAAAATCTAGCAGTGAAAATTTTTCTTTTCCCAAATAATTATTAATAAGATTACATTTTTTTTCTGAATCAAGAAATGTGATTTTCTTTTTTTTACTTTTTTTTTTTTACTCCTAAATTTAGTCACAACATTAAATTTTTTTTGCTCAAAAAGTTTTTGTAGTGGGGCATTTGCCGTACCCCCAGAGAAATTGAAAACGCAATGTGCCTGAGTTTGACCTTAATCACAGTAATTAAAATATCCTTGTTGAGCTAACAAACCTAGGATATGTGACTGACAGATGAGCAGCTGCTGCATGTCCATTCTGCATCTGACCACAAGAACGCAGCATTAGCCTGAGTGGAGCCTAGCTGACTCATTGATTTCATCTGGTGCATTTATTCTTAGACAAAGACAGTGGTCAGATTGAGCTGTCTAACCATGACTTGTTTGCTCAAAAACAGAAGTTTGTTTGGTTAACTAACTCCAGAACAGAACTGATATAGACCAATATTATTTGACAGTGAAGTATGACTCGAGTGTCATAAGATTATACACAAACATGTTTAGTACTGAGCTTGTAAATGTGCTTTCTACTGAGTGTGGGTCTTATTCACTGCAACCTCATGTGACCATATCCTGACTTTACATTTGCTGAGTTGAGTTTGACATTTCTGACAGTAGTGCTCCACTAATGAACCCATTTCTCCACACTCCTCATGCCATGACTGGACGTTAATAGTTCAAATATGTCAAAACATATTCCAGTTATAGAATTGCAGTACTTGTCTTTTGAATTATGTGTGTGTGTGGTGTACTGATGGTAGATGAAGTTAACAGCGTTCACTACTTGTACCAAAAAGTGTTACACCTGCTCCTTCACTGCCTGTCGCTGTGAAGATATAAATATGCAATTGCTGGCTAAGTTCCCAAATTGTAAATGTCAATCTGGCCACACAGGTCACATTAACATCTGTATCTGTCTGAGCTAATCTCTGCAAACAGGTTTCTGAGCTCCACTGCATTCATTACTACAAACTTGTTTTTTTCTCTCCAACTTCAAGCAGATGAAAGCCTCTATAGAGTTTTGTGTTGAGAGATTGTCAATTCTCTAGACTCTGTTTTGAATGTTGCTTTGAAATTCCAATCTCAGTCTGTTAGACTTGTGTTTACTCTCATCTTTCCATCACTCGCAAACAAACGCACAGCCAGTGTCTTGTCAAAACTCACATCAAGTTTTCTTTGACACAGACATGAATTGACAGGACATCATTGCTGCCCTTTTCAGATTTGTATTTTCCTGCATTGTGGAAGCTTTTGAATAGTGCAGTTTCTCAAGAGTTTTTTTTCTGAACCTGAAAACCTGAATCTTATTTCCTCAAACACCAAGACAGACTTTAGTAGTTTTTAAAGATATAGTTTAATCTTTTACTGGACAAAGAGAAAATATAAAAAATATTAGATATTGGCATTGGAACAAGCAAATAGCACAAGCTAAGCTGAGAGAAGGTTTTTAGCAACATTTATTTGAGTGTTGTGACTAAATGTATAAACTTTGAGTTCATTTGGAACATATTTTTTATGTTGTATGTAGTTGGTCTGTGATTTGAACAGGTGAGCATTTTTCCAAATCTCCAAGCAAAGGGAAGGTCCTACCACAAACCCACTGACTGTGAAGAGCCTTATCCCCTTAAGTCTTCATTCTTAAACAATAAAATAGCAGTGAACAGAAACAAAACAATGCAATCAAATGTGCCAAGTTGCTAATAAAAATAGGGTCTAGAATACCTCTACTTCATTTTAGGAGGTGTGACTGTACATGCTGCCGGTGAAGCAACAACCTCAGCCAATAACAACAATATAAACATTGTTTTACAATGCATTTCTGACATTTCGCTGTTGGTTAAAAACGGTGACAAATTGTATTTTAATGGCACTACAATGGTTGAGGCCTAATTAGACAATAGCTTTGGTGCACTTGAGGTCACTTCCGGGTGCTGCTGCGGGTCAAAGTTCAGATGGAGGGCAGGTGTTGTTACCAGATTGGGTCAGGTTGTTAAAGTTGCATGTTGATGACATCAGCAAACTATATTTTACAGGAAAATTTACAAGATAATGCGTAACTGAATTAAGACTGTATTAAAAATATATATATATATATATATATATATATATATATATATATATATATATATATATATATTTTAAATACAGTCTTAATTCAGTATATAAGGTATTATTGATTACTCATCTTCAAATTGAAAGACAATCTGAAGCTCCAACAAGTATCTAAAAGACAATGATAACTTATAAACTTCCTGAATATTTATTTCTTAACAAATACAACATGTGTCAATCTGGTACAGAGGCAGTGGTTCAACTTAGGAAGGTGGCGGGTGAGGTTTGAACACAGTAAATGTATTGCATGGTTTATGGCTGGTCCAACCAACAAAAGTTTCCATCATGGGTCTCTAAGGTAGTTGTCTATAAAGGTGAAAAATATAAGCATGATATCAACACCAAAATCTGTGTGAAATCTTGGATTTGCTTGAAACTTGTTGAGTCAGGGCTATTGCAAAATGTCTGAGTTGCAAGAGTGATAAGTTCTAAACATCTGTCATCTGTCAAGTGAGGGTGACGTTGATGGGGAATTATGGTTCTCACAGAATAACCATGAATAAGACTCTATTTCTATTTCTGCTGTTTATTTCTGTCCTTCATCTCATTTTATTGCATCTTCAGAATCGCTTGACTGCAAACAATCAAAACGCATAGATAATTTAGAATTGTTTTGAAATGCTTTTGTGAATGCTGTACCTTTTTTTTTAAAAAAATGGTCAAACAACTGAACTCACTCTGTGAACTCTTGCGCTGACCTCTCCTTCACACTCCAGTAAGTGCCAAGACGTTGGGAAGGGTCAACTTAAAAAACCCCAGAGACTACGATCTGTGTTGCTGCATATTCCTGCAACACAGCCTGTTTACCCAGATGTCTATTCACTGCCGCACAATTAATCAAATCCAAACTGGGACTCATTAGCATACAATCAAACGGGACAGCTCAGGGCTTTACCAATGCAGTGAACTTATGCAGAGGTGCTTTTGATGAATGTTGCATCCAAGGTAAATATGTAATGAGACATTTGGAAGAGGCAGAGGGGAAGCTGTGTTCAAAGTGCACTGCTGATAAATGATTCTGCCGCATTTGAAATGACAATGAGCTATGGCACATTATGATAATTCATTCTGACAATTTTACAAAAAAGTGTCTGAGCAATCAGTTGAGGCATTGTGCTGCTCAGGCCTGTGCAGACTTTTGTGTTTGCAGTTCTATAAAAGGATACAATAATGGTGGCAGTTAAATTATCCTACACTTTGAGATACATTTGTCTAACTATTTATCTGAGCGCAGAGTTGGATTAGATGTGTTTTGCAGATTTCCTCAGATCTTTTTTCCTCTGCCACAATGGCAAAGATGTGTCCCATCACTCAATTACAAGTTTTGTGAAAAGTGGTAGTAAGTACAATGTAGTAAGTTGTTGTAAGTTTTTTTGTTTTTTACTAATGAGTCTACCAAAGCTAATAGTATAAGGTAAGTTTTAAAGTTTGGTTTAATTTAATGTTTATTATTTTGTGGAAAAATGGTCAGGATTTTATCTTTTTTTTTAATTATAATTTTTTTATTAAATAAGCACAAAAGGTTACTACGCAAATGTTGAGACTGGGACGGCAAAAACAAAATCAGATGGTCGAGCTTTAATTGTCCAGACCATGTTTTGGACTTGAACTCTGTTTTAGTACGTCTTTAATCGGTGTCCACATCATTCTTGTGATTGGATGAAATCAACAAAGAATTAATCTTACACAGTTGAAACAAAATCTTCCTTAAACTCGAGACTTGAACTGAAAATGTTAAGCTCAGAATGCAATAGCAAGAATTCGGGCTTGATCCCTACACATTTAAATGGCATATAGTACTGTGTGGAGTAGCCTGAACCTAACTCTCATAGCACTGAATCAAAACATTTTTAGAACAAATGAATGTACCATTAAAGTAACTGAAAACAAGCTCCACTTTACAATAGGAACATGCTTTAGACAATTGGGCAAAGACCACTAGAGAGTCCCTTGCAGATATATGGACATGATAAGTTCTAATAAGATACGTCAACCACACACTTTTGACATTGCAAACCATTTAAATTCAGAAATAAAATTGTTGAAACAAAATTCCTTTTGTAGATGTTGAGTGTTCACCATCTTTCCAACAGCTTCCCACCATTGTATGGCCCCATTCAGAGGCCTTCTGAGTAACAGCCAGCCACAGCGCTGCATCCTGAGGTTCACTGGCAGTAAACGTGAAGTCAGAGGCTAAATGTATTAGTTAAGGATTTTACAAATAAAGTCTGTAAATGGATTTAGGCCTCAATAAAAATGCATTAAAGTGGAATTGCTTTTTCAGTCTTTCACTCTACAGGAGTAAATACATTCTGGACAAACAATCTAATGGGACTTGTTCAAGTCCAATGTACCAATAGGAAGCAATGTTTAAATTTGAGCAGCCTGAATATGTTGATTTCCGACATGTGAGATAAATTGGCTTTGTAAGTTTGAAATAAAGTCATGAATGTGGAATGCTATTGTCTTACAGAAAAATGAGCTCACTATGAAAGAGTCTGTAGGTCCAGGCGACTAGAGCAAGCAAACCTTAACATGTGGTGCTAAGTGGTTCAGATTGTCTTTGAATGTCCATAAACCATAGGTTTTAGGACATTTAACATAGGTGGACATCTTTTTTTTTTTTTTTTTTTTTTTTTTTAAGGTTTAAGACGAGGGCTACTTTTTGTATTGTCAACTCCTAGAGCCATAGCATCTGAAATCTTTGGCTTAGGCAAGCCCTATTCCTTATAGCTTTGACACCAGGCTGTCAGGACGCTGACCCGTGAACTCGCTCCCGAACTTGCCCCCCGTCCCACTTCTGCCCTAGACCCCCTCCCACACTAATATATGATGACATGCACCAGTCACTTTGTGCAGCATTGGTCTGCTCACTACCTCATTCTCCATGGAACTGACATCATTCCACCACCTCATCAGTCAGTTAAATAAAATAACCGCTCTTGAGCCCTTTGTCACTTTAATCAGACTTAATAAGCTTTTGTTTTTGCACCAAAAAACCTTTTATCTGCACTGTTGTTCACTTCATTGATGTGCACACTATCTGCCTTTTGCCTTGCGCTGCTTTATTTAACTTTATTTCAAATTGTATTATGTCTTTTTTAACATTCCCTTATTGTATAGTTGTATCTACTTGAACTTGAACTACTGTATAATGTAAATGAAAACTAGACTATTAAAACACCGCTCAGATACACATATCTACCTTATAGCAATTACAGTGTATTTCGTACTACATACTATATTTAGTCATTTTGCAGACACTTTTATCCAAAGTGACTTACAAATGTGGAAAACAATGGAAGCAATTTTAACAACACAATGTAACAAAAAACAAGTGCCCCCAAAACTAGTCAGTTAATAGTCTATATATATAATATATAAATAATATATAATATACTATATAATAGTTTTTTTGAAGAAAAGTAATAGATGGAAAGGAAGTAGAATTTAGTGTTTGTCAGTCAGGTGTTGACGGAAGAGATGTTTTCAGGCGTTTTAGATTTTTTTAAATCCCTCACCATCTTAATTAAATGAAGATGTATGAAAATTAGCCATGTGCTTTTAGCTTTGATTTCAAATTGTGCTTTTTCCACTTCATACTTTGCCCTGTTGTGTAAGGAAGTTGTGTAATATACATAATATATCGAGTAGAATAGGTCTTTTCACTCTCAATTAGGAGAAACTAATGGACGTACATTAAACAATCTCTGAATTCAATTAGATATACTGTATATATAAATATCAGGGGGCAGTACCAACATGCGTAGAATAAACTGCCTCTGGATTGACGCAGTTAGTTGAACATACAACCAATCAGAGAACCAGAGCATAGCATATAGACCGCTACATTTTAGAAACAGTCCACAGCCACCCTATGCCCAAGTTAAAGAAACATTTTTCCATTATATTGTACATTTTATGGACAGTAAAGTTTCAGCAGCAGGTCATCACTGCACATGTGGCAGTCTTCAATGCCTTTTACTCGACAGTTAAACTTCTGAATGGAACAATAATTCCTGGACTGAGCGCCTATTAACAAAACCCAAAGTGGCTCGCGGGGAATGATTATGCCATCAGGATTTTATATTTTGGAATGGGGTCAAACAGAGCCAGTGTTCTGAATAAGGAAGTGTTAAAAAAGGTTGGTCAGTCTCTTTTAACACTTCCTCATTCCACTATTGGCTGATGAACAGGCACTTGATCTGACCCATGATTGATTCAGTTTTTTCAGTGGCTTAGACAGATATTTGTTCCGTCTTTTTTGTGTTCTCCACAAAAGCAGGAAGGTTATTAGTTCAGTAAGAGTGTGTGGAGGAGGCAATGCACTTTTAAGCCTTAACATGACTGCATTATGGTATAATTATATTTCAATCAGTTTAGTCTGGGGTGTTTTTCAAGAGTAAATAAATATTATAGACTGCCACCACTGAGAGTACTTAACTGACGCAAATATAGAGAGCACATATTTACATTAAAAAGCCTTTAGTTTGACATTTTTCTTTCCTTTGAATAAAAAATTCTCACTTGTGTCAGCGACAGTTTGACAGTCACATTCTCAAGTGTAATACAGCACCTGTCAAATGAACCCTGAGTGTGAAGGAACTTGTGGGAAATGGTCTTAATGAGGAACACAAAAGAAACTTTTACTTTCAAAATGATTCTTTGTGAAACCTTGCTTTTAAATCTGTGACTAAATAGTGGAACCTGAACTTGATACTGTAGTGGGATTATACAGGGTTTGAACATTCAATTTATGAACTCCAGAAAACATCAGATGGCCACAAAGCATTAGCCTGACATGCAACAACTCTGAATTACATTTTATCCCCACCAATGCCAAGACGTTCTAAAAAGCCTGTAGAAAAAGTGCGACAGAATAAAACGCAACCAATGCCTTAGAGAATACAATACTTTAAGCGTAAATAGAATTAATAAAATATTTGTAACATGTATTATATTCTTGTTGACTGAAATGGCCTTTTCATTATTTTTCTAGTAATAAACATTAAAGCTTTCAGTGGTATAAAAAAGGAAACTAGTGTTTATGTGGAGAATATCTCTTCATAGCTGCTGGGTGAGCCCCACAAACTATACTAAGCTCTAAACATTTTGTATCCGTTATGAAACTGTCTGTCGGTACAACTCTCTCTTGTAACCTGCCAATCCTCCGTTTAGACTCCCCTTTAAATCTAGACCTTCTGGTGGTACAGTAATGTACAGAGTGATTGATACACGCGCAGGGCTTTCCGCCTGGTTGTGCATCAGAGCAAGCCCTTGGCCATATCTCAGGTCTGATCTGACAGTCGGGACAGGACCGCAGAGCTCAGCTGAGCAGAACACTCATGAGACAGGAGTGATTTACCTGGAGGCCAGAGCTTCTCTCTGCAAACCAATGGACTGAATGTAATAACGAGAGCTGCGGTAATGTTTAGTTGGCTGTGTATCTCAGTGGACCGGGACACAGCAATGGCAGAAATGAGAGATGTGCTGCCTTTCTAAATGCACATCTAGTATACATTAGAAAGCTACTGTTATTATTACAATAGGCAATTTCAGGCAAATTTGAGGAAATGCACTTGAAGTCATTGTGCTTTGTCATCCTCCTGTTAGGGACTTTTCCACCTTGTAGTTTGTTCTTGATTGTTATACTGTCCGCTGTCGACAAAAAATGGCAAGTGGCACCAAATTAGATTTTCCAGAATACTGGCGCCCGATAATAATTGAAAAGACACATTTGTAAATGCTAAATGTCAGGTCTTGACTTTCCTCTGTGTGTCCTCTCTGTTGAATCACAGAATGAGTGACAGTCCATTTTCTCCTTTTGTGGACAACTTAAACGTGTTTTTGAACAGGAGTAGTTTTTTTTTTTTTTTTTGGCACACTACAAAATCAATGTAAATGAAGACAAAAGCTAATAACATTGGGCTAACATTGGAATTTGCTGCATTTTTCAAACTCTCCGATTATTCACACAGCCTGCAATGCGTCACGTGACTACTTGATCAAATCATACCAAACGGGCCCTCCCTCACTGAAACAGATTTATCCATCAATCTCTTGAGCTCATACCTGGGATCTTGGAACTACAAACCGTACTCTTCAAACACTATGTCGATGCCAATCAGGACAGTACTATTCAGCAGACGTACAAAAACGGGTAAACTCAGAGACGTTCATACAACCTCAAAACTATTGGGATTCATTCTGAAGAAAAAGCTATTGCTGTTGCATTAACATTGAAATGGCACTAATTAATACAAGGTCACTTGTATTGTATTGTAAATATGTGATGGTCACGGAAGGCGGTCAACTCTGGAAGGTCAAAACCAGATTTTTTCAGAACTCCCTGTTTCTGTCTAAAAATATTGTTGGAGAAATGGTGGACTTGTGGGTGATCATACCCATATCTTTTGGGACAGGTCATTAGGCATGTGTATACAATGAAGCGTCTCACTGCTCAACTGCAGTTGAAGATGAAAGAATTGAATACTTCACGTGTAACTGTATGATTTATGCAATTGTTATTCTGTGGAAGCCCAGTCTTAAGACAATTCATATTTAGTAAATTTCCTATTCTGTTGTGGCAATAAAAAAAGAAAAAGACACTTGACTAAATTGTGATGAGCATAGAACTCAAGTTCATTAACAACCCCAGACTTCAGGGCCGTGGTGATGGGCTAGCTGTTGTCTTCAAAGACCACTTCAGTTATACTTTTGTAAACTTGGGATCCTTTGACACTTTTTTAAATACCATCTATTAAAATAACATTTAATACAGGTCCTATTCTCTGCATTTCCATCCTCTAAATTGTAAACATGGTTTCCTCAAGGAATTTTCTGAGCTTCTCTCAAATATTTCTACAAACTTTGATCAAATAATAATTTGTTTGTTTAAAATTCAATGCTATCTCAAGTATGGCAGTAATCCGGATACGCTCAACTGTCAAACCTAATTACTTTGAACAAAGTATTTCACTTTAACAAACAAAACATCCTCCTGTATTAGATCCAGTGTACTCATGAACTCCAAGCCACAACCCTTAACAGCTTCAGCTGGCCTCCGGAGCTGCAGCCAAGGTAACGAGTCACTGTCAAACTGGATCCACAGGAGGCTGCTGGTCGGCTGAAGGGCTGCCGGATTTGTAGGTTTTAATATAGTTACAGTGAAGCCTTTGACCGACGGCGGGCCCCAAGGAGCCACACATGCACTTACACCACTCTGAGCGTGATTGACGGATTGAGTTTAGCTTTATTAATCTTAAAGATGTTGTCAGTGTAGAGTGAAGTGAGCGCACAGAGGGTGAGATGTCGGTCTTTGGCCCATTAGTGCAAGCCATCAGTGCAACAAAGACCACAGGCTTCTAACGCTAGGCCAATTAAAAGTGAGTGGAGATTTTTACTGCAGTTGTATTTTTCTTTTTTGAAGTTAAGCCACTAGCTTAGGGTCCAGCAGCAGCACGTGTTGTGTGTCTGAATGCAGCTTTTTTTTATTATATATCTGCAAAAGCATGAATGTTAGGCCTCTTTACACTATTTAGATGTCTTTTGTCGTTCATACTTTGGGTTTTTTGACATTGGTCTGTACACAAATTTTAGTTAACTTTACCTGAAAATTTCTATGAAACAGATCACCTTGAGAATTGTTAATGTAACTATTTGTTTAAAGTTGTATTTACTCACAATCAAAATCATTATTTATCTTAATTCTAGAATTGACAGCAAAGTACTGAGTTGTTGTGTTGCACTGAGTATGTTTAAGACGATTTAATGAATTCTGCTTGACTGAACAGAAAGCTGAATGCTGTTACAAATTAAACCTAACGAGACAAAACTCTCAGTTTAGTAGAATTCTCAGGACAATTTATTTTAACACCTTTCTTTTGTCTTAATTTATATAAACAGCAACATATTCACATTGATATAAAACTAAAGGGTCGCTCCACTTTATCCAGGTGAGCTGAATTACTTTGCATTTGTTAAAATAGTAGTCACTCTTTCAAAACTGCAATTTAGAAAAATAAGCATTAATAAGTGTGTCTATAATGCTACATATGCTATTATTGCACGCTGAGTAGGACTTTCTTAATCCTAAAGTAGAGATTATTTAATATCACTATAGTGTCATCTTTCGTTGGGCTGGCCTCAGAGACTTTTCAGCGCTGATGTAAATTCAGTGAAGCTGCTACAAACAAGAAGAACAACTTAACTGTATTGTTTTTACTCAATTGCTGCTGGCTCCATGATTAATGCAGCAGCACTGTCATGTAATAAAGGTAATCTGTCCATTAGTATCCTTTTCAAACAACTATGATTTGGACCATATCAACATTTGTACTGCCGTGTAACTGGACCTTGGTTAACACAAAGGGCTTTAAAGTGACTAATTTACTGTAACATCAGGGTTGTACAGACACAAGCACAATTAATGATTGTTGGGTGCTTTCCACTTTTCAAAATGACTATTACTTCCCAGCACTTTTTGCTGTGACTGAAAACAAAAGTACTGTTATCTTAGGTCAGTTGTAAAAATGGCTCCCTATAAGACATTTAATGTAGTGCACTGTTGCAATCATCCTTTTATTTCAAATTCTGTTTCATGCAGTAGTGTTGTTGGGTAGTCTGGGAAAAATGTATTGTAGATGTGGAAAAACAGACTAGCTTAATGTGAATAAGAGTATCTTAAACTTGGTCCACGTTTAGGTCTCACTAAACGAGCAATGGACAGCACCTCAAAGTTTGTTCATCCGTAATTTAGAGCAGAATGGAGCACCATAGAAACATTTAAGTTCCCATTGCCATAAGGTTATTATATATTTAAGTTGGTAGTTTTTGTTTTTGTTTTTTACCCAGTAAAATACATCATAGATTGAAGGGGTTTAATATAGGAGATGCCAAAAACGTGTCTTTTTGTTGAAGTTTTAATAGTCTTATTTCTTGGACAGTTTCTTTGTCTTATAATTATTAAAGTAAATATCTTTGTTCATGCCTGACAGTTTAATGAAAAGAAATAACAGATTTGTACTGTGTTAATAGAGGCTTACAGCTCCACAGGACACCTTTTTGAGTCGGTAATCTGAAAACAAATGTTGATATCAGCGAGCTGTCTTTTAGCCGTGTGAGGACAGACTTGAGTGCTTTGCCAGGAAAAGAGGAGAGAGTAAGTGTCTTACCTTTTAAGAGGCCGTTTTATTCTCTTTTAATATGCCATGTGCTGCATCAACATTGATAACATTTGATCTTAGAGAGAATACATGTAACATTTGGGAATAGTTGTATTCCTTAGTGGTTTGTTGGCTTCTGATTCCTAGCAAGAAGGTTGTGATGCTTTCTCTGACCATCCGAACACCTGCAAGGATAGATGAATAATAACTCTAGTGAGTGTCTGTCAGTGTATTTGTCTGTGGTTTGTTGTTTGCCCTTTTGGAAACAGGCTGGCAATTAGACTTGGCTGTAAATGTAGTATGCTTGTGACATATTGAATGTAACATACTTGTCTCTATCAAATTAACTTTTTACAATGTTCTCTGAAGAATATCTAGACTTTACCCCGGACTTTCTCCTGGTCTGTATGTTTGAACATGCACATGAAGTCTGGAGGATGTTCGCTGAGCTTGTGTTTGGTACATGTTTGGAGGCTGGCCGGGTGGTTTAACTGAGCAGCAGGGGATTATGTGGCTCTATATGAAGTAGGCAACTCCTTGGCAGTGACAGCAGTTTATGGGCTAATATAGACAATACATGGATGCAAACACATAACTGAACTGTAAAAAGAAATGTACAAACAAGCTGTGTAGAGTATGAGGCGTCTAGGCTAAGGTCACTCCGCTTACAGCACCAGCTGCACCTCATACAGGTTAGCAGCCTGCTGCACCTTTAGCATGCCCCCTCCTGACACCGTTCATAAGGTCTAAAATTTTTGTTTGTACATTTAGGTTTTGCAGTGGAATGCAATCTTTAAAATAGATTCATTTCTATTACAAAAAGTAAATATTTTATTTTTAAATTAATTTTAAGCCTTTTGCTTACCGAGTAGGGCTTTTGTTCCAGCACATGACTGGCTGTGGTGCTGCGGTGGAAGAAGGCGGTGATCCATATGACTCGACCAAACAGTCGGGCTACAGCCGGCAACTTCAGCGCTTGTTGGCAGGAGAGGTTTAGGCTGTGAGCGTAACAACGGACATGTAGAAAGTTGCCAAGCTCTGCAGCCACGTTCGTATTTGGAGCGTTGTCGGTGACTAGAACCAGGTCGTGTGTCTCCACCCCCCACTCGTCCACCACAACTTTGAGAAACTCGCAAATATTAGCGCCCGTGTGGCTATCATCCATAGCTCTGCCGCAGTACTTCAGTTTAGTGTGGCAATGTCGACAGACGACATGCGTTTTATCAACATGTTTAGAGCTCCTGCCATAAAAACCAAAATGAACCCACACGCTTGCTTTGAGCCCAGATGGAGCTGGGTGGATCGGTTGGTTGCTCGTTCCTGGTTCTTGCATTTTACATTGGCTGCCGTTACACGCGCTTGCTAACTGGAACTGGGCGCGTTTGTGACTCCTGGTATAACATTTTTTACAAAATAAAAAAAATGCAATTTTTTTTTTTTATAAATAAATAATTGATTTTTGAAAATGTAATAATCAATTCATACTCGTCGATAACATACTCGCGATTAATCAATAATCGATTTTTTTTTTTTCACCACCCCTTTTTCATACATTGAGGGATAGTATCTTCTACTGATTGTTTTAGGAGATTTCACTTATTTGTGTAATGTATTGTGATATGTGAAGAAATTTTTTCATTATTTTAAGGTTTAAAACCCTGCTGCGTTGGGTAAAATAATGAAAAATTTTATAAAAACACATGAAAAATGTGGGTTCCTGTTATGATGTCTGAATGGAAAACTATACTTTATCAAATAGTATTGATTTTCTCATATTTTGGTTTCCTGATCCTGTCATGTCCACTGCAAGTCTTGAGTTTTTTCTTGGCTGCTGAGACGCCTGCACACACACGTCCCTCATGGTGGCGAGGGGCTGCAGCTCAGTTTGCAGTCACTGTTGCTGCAGATGGCTGTATTAGGCAAAGTTAAAATAAGCCATTTGTAGAAGCTCTTATGAACCTCCTAAAGACTGCTTCCTCACGGCTTTAGTCCCAGTCTTTTCAGTGATGTGAGGAACGCTGCGCGCTCCACTGTGGTGCTTCTGTTATAATTTATTCCTGCTGCTATTCTCAGACTCCAGTGCAACGTTGCATATTCACAGAGGAGCGCTGCGGTTGTTGTAGTTCGACAAGAAAGTTTGTGTTGCATCAAAAGTTGAATATGGATCTATGGCTATATTAAGACTGAGATGGGATTGATCTGAAGAAGCCTTCTCAGCAGTCAGAGCAACTTTGTAAACACAGCTGCAACTTTCACTTCTTCTTTTCTTGTCACTGCAGTGTCTAAATGATAACCATGACCACCTCTAGTTTAGACTTTTATCTATTCCAGTCTAAAACCCATTATCTTTCGGGGACAGTAAAAGTACCAAACATTACTAGCGCTTGTTTGAAAAAAAGACAGTTTTGGGGGCTTTTTGAGCTCACCATTTACAGCTTGCTTTAACTGCTATCACCTTCATTTACAGTAAAATATGTCCAACAATGCTATTTAGAGAGATGAGGAAGTGAAGTGCTTATGTGGCAGTAACTGAGGTCAAATGTGAGGATGAGGCTCAGAATCATGAACCAATCACATTTGTAACGATGCATATACATTTATGCATGAGATAATGCTTCTTTGAGGATTGGTTTGTCAAGAAGTCAAGAACATATATTTGTGTGACATTGTACTTGAGCTCAGTTGCAGGATTTCTGCATTAGTTTGACTACTTTTTTAACTCCAGAATTACTTTCTACACAGTTTGCAAAGTTTTATAAGACTAGCCTGGGCAGTCATCTGAAATCCTTTTTTTTTCTCTGTCTCTGTTAATTCGAGTTGGATTTCATGGACGAAGAATTAATGAACGACAACAGACTTCTATTGGGTAGACATTAGGGCTGAACGATATTCTGTTTTTACATCGATATTGCGACGTGTGCGTGAGCGATAGTCACATTGTCGGAACAGCGATGTGAAGGGTAGTAGTCCATGGTGCATTAATCCTTTAAGCGCAAAATTGCGACAAGAAACTTAACCGGAAAAAACAGCCGCTACTTCCGGTTTATGTGCTAAATTACCAGATGTCAGACATTCTGTACTTTGTTTCTAGTCCACTATTACCATGGGTTGCCATTAAAAAAATTTGTGGAAGAAGACTTCAAGACTGAATGGGCGAGTGTAAGCCTCATTCTCTACACGCGAGCTGGTAAACGCGAAAATGACAAATAAAAAACACACCTGTGACGAAGCTTTGGCATTAGTAATGCTGACTCTAATTTTGATGGAGAACATCTACCTTTGGCGTCTTTTCAGCCCAGTAAAAGTGAGAGTGCGTGTGTAACTTGGACAGCGGCAGCGCTGCTCGTGCCTCTCTCTGTAGCTACATAAAGCACACGCTGTTTAGCCCACACTTTGCCCAACATTCGTGAAAGAAATGGGAGGAAACTAGTCGCTCTGGCCGCGGTAGTGATGACAAAGTGAAGGCAGCGAAGCCATATGCGCGTAGCACCTGCTACTTTATCTTTAGCACCTGCAACTTTACCTTTAGCACAGGTGAAAGAAGCCGGGGCGGGCGTACTCGCCATGTCCACGGTAGTGACAAGGAGTTTGTGAATAATGCGGCCAGCTGTTTGGGACAAATACGTGTTGTTCCTGACTCTTTACCCAGTAGAGGAGGGAACAGGAGGGGGTAAACACAGTCAGTGCAAATGCGCTAATCAAAGCAGCGTTCGTAATGAAAGTGATGGCTGTGTACTGTGCTTTATGAAAAGTCCCACACAAAAACTACTAACTATGCAATTTGGATAAAAACAGATGAAGCTTCTGCAACCAAACACCTACAGTCTATGTGTATATTTCTCAGATCCATTTTCATATGTTTTACTAGTTAAGGTATATTAGAAGTTGTAGTTATTCTTTATTTTCGTAATGTTGCTTTTACAAGTTACTGTTATACCTCCTCTTCTACCTTACGCAGAACCCCAGACTCTGAATTTAGAAAAAAAAGTTGAAAAAATTTTTTGGTATTGCCGTAAACTGTAGCTCATTGGATATCCATTTATGGTATTGATGACGCTCAGTGACGCTTCTAGCCGAATCTTAAGCCGTTAAAGTGGGGCGTAGTCGTTCAGCCGTCTGTCGAGTTCCAAGTATTGCCATTGGTCAAAAGCTAACCAAAACTCTTTTGAATTGGCCAAACAAGGTGTCAATCTAATGTTAACACTTTCTGTTAGCATTTTATTAGCTTTTTTTCGGCGGTCGAAAAGGAATTATGCTTTTTATTTACGAAAGAAACAACAAAAAGTGTTGCAGTGTTGGGAATACTTTTTGGCAGTTTTAAGCCTTTGAATCACTAACATGTCTTTTGGACCTAATTATTTTACTGGATCTTTAAGACCACAAAAGCTTAAGGGGATTTTTTGCTGTTCGAGTCCAAGAGAGGCCTCAAGGTAAGACAAATCCAAACCTGTAAAACTGGCTTTGGTGTCAGCGCTGTGGTTGTAATGTCTAAAAATGGTTTATATCGTCTGAAAGATGAGACTTTAAGCTTTAACTTGATGTATACATTTTTGGGTTTGCACGACAGAGGAGCTGGCACTAACACTGTTTTGTTCTGGAAATGTGTTAACGTCCTGGGACCGGGACGCTGCACGTTATCATGGAATTGTAATGATTGACTTTAGCCTTGATTTATGGATCTCAATATCGCAATATATATCGTCGGAAAAAAAAATATTGCGATGTAATATTTTTCCAATATCGTGCAGCTCTAGTAGACATACAACCAATCGATGCATAAAGCTGTTTCAGTTGTGATTGGTCTGCGAGGATTTCTGCTGAGGAGAAAAGGCTGTGAAGGGAAGGGATTCAGAAAGATTTAACTTCCTGAAGTGAATGGGTGTAGCTGGCCAGTCTAAGTCAAGACTACACAAGGTCAGAGACTAGACCAAGACCTTTTGTGTTATGACCATGACAGGGCAAGGCAGAATTAAGGCTGAATAAGCTCATGAGCTGTTTTGAATTAATGGTGCTTTCTGTAGAAAAACAAAAGACTTGGCCACCACAATATTTTTTTAGCAGCTAGTGCCACACCACACTTCAAAATGTATTTTTGCTAGACCATGTCAGCACCTACGGTAGCTAGGGATGGGTATCGTTAAGGTTTTAACGGTATTACTACTCCTATCGATACTGCTTAACAGTCCGGTACCTTAACGGTATTCTTATCGGTACTTTGTGTTGTGTGTGTGTTTTGGGCTTGTCTTTGTTTTAGGAGGAGTTGTCATCGTCACTCATTGAATTAAGCCTGAGTTTTCGTACTGTTGTTCGTGTGCCTGACCACACTCGTGTGTGTGTGTGTGTGTGTGTGTGTGTGTGTGTGTGTGTGTGTGTGTGTGTGACTGACAGACAGCCTCCGCGGCGCGCATGAGAGATCTCGCAGATCTCACATACAAACGTCTTAATAATATCGCAAATTAGAAATGTTCGGAAAGATAAAATGTGCACAATAACATTAAGCAAAAATACATAGTACATACATTTTTTCCCCTCCAGTATCGAAAGCAGAACCGATAGCGTCAGATCTTACTGATACTACGGTCTTTCATAATTTTGCCCCAGGGCCAATTTAATACTGGGTTTCGGTACCCATCCCTAACGGTAGCCCTGCAGGAACATAGTGTCTATGAAAAAAATCTGTCCAAATGGGTCTAAGTTCACATTTAAAATGTAAAAGCAGAATGCATTTTTCTGACTTTTAATATACATTTAAAACCTAAACCTGCAGGAGTGTTAAAAATAAAAAAAATAATGCAGTTGTGTGGCCTTGAGTATTTCCAAGACAAACAAATACATGCAATGTATTGAAAACTCAATTTTGACGAGAGCAAATTTTCCTCCAGTATAGTAGTAAGGTAGGTGGTTCGATTCCCACTCTCCCCACAGTTCATACTGACGTTGTGTCCTTGGGCAAGACACTTAACCCACCTTGCCTCCAGTGACTGTAACACTGGTAATTACTGTAGAACAATGTAAGTCGCTTTGGATAAAAGCGTCAGCTAAATGAATAAATGTAAAATGTAAATGTTATCAGGCCAAAATCACCAGGGTAACTTGTGATCAGGTCATTTGGGTAGTGTCTGTTGTCATTATGATTTAAAAATATTAAACACAGAAAAGGTTTTTGTGTAATCATTCATATTCTCTGAAAAACAATCACAAATTCTGCCAGGGTATGTAAACTTATGAGCACAACTGTATTTGTACATAATAAAACTGGTCTTAAAGCAGGAAGCAACTGATCCCGTCATTGTGCCTTTTGTCTCAGTTTACTTTTGGCACAGCCTCGGATAATTAGGTAGTTCCAGCCCATAGCTATCAAAGTGTCATTGTCAGCTGCAACTTTCACAGAAAATACTCTGAAACTTGCCATTAGCGTGGAGCTCTGCAACAAACTGCAGACTCTTGCACAACACTGAGGCAGTGAGCAGGTATTTATTCTGAGTAACAACAAAGAAAACACTGAATAGCTCTTCCAAGGACTGTGTTTGTTACATCTGTTTGTCATTGGAAAGGTGAGGAACGTGTCAAGATGATAGTCGAGATACTTTAAACTTTCTTCAACATTTGAGTAGCTTTTAATTCAACTCCTGACATACTGTATATTAATCCAGAGTAAAAATTAAGAGAATACATAGTAGTCTATTTCAATTTTCAACCTATGAACCAGTCACATAAGCAGTGCTAACAACTGCTGAACACACACACACACACACACACACACACACACACACACACACACAATAAAAAACATATACTGTAAAACATGAACACAAAGAGCCACACTGGGCAGTGCAGGTAAAAGAATTCTCCTCCCCGGAAGTACTCCGTCACACACATTAGAACACACACTGTCCGTTATGAAAATAAAAAAATTAACATGGCATTACCAAACTGCCTGTTGCTTTACTGTGTCAGAATACACGTTTGTATCTTTGTATCTCCTGAAAATAAAATATTTTCATCAAACAATTAAAAAAAATTACGTGTCCTGCAGAAATCTAGCGATGGATGTGTCAGTTGGACGCCCTTTCTGTGTCTTCAGACCCATCCATCGTGACACTCTGGTTTTATTTTGCTCGTTTTATTGAGCCGTTTTTCTCCTCTTCTCATATACCTTAAAAGGAGATCATTTTTTGCCGCTACCTGGTTGTTAGCCGCAGTGATCGCGCCAACCATTTTTCAGTTAAGTTTTTTATAAAGTGTGTAACTTTGTGTTTTTAACTTGCACAGACAAATTGATGAGAAAAAATACAGTTACTTTTGAGGCTTCAGTGGCCGAGTATTTATTTAACGAGTACTTGTGGAAGGATCTCATGAAAACTGCTAATATTGCTTTTGCAACCCTAAAAAGATGTAGCTACACATAGATTTAACCAAGCAGATTGGCATAAGCCTCCCCATTGACTATTTACTACATGGATGATTACACTTCGGCTGGCAACAAATGTGTTGCAGATGCAGTGAGTAGTTTCTCATTTCTCAAACCACCGTGTGGAAGACACATCCTGTGGTTGTGGAAAAGATGTTCATCTGTTTTATCGGGCTCAGCTTGTGAAAGAGTGGTTCAGGGAACATGACACATCATTTTCTCACATGGATTGGCCACCACAAATTCCAGACTTTAACCCCATTGAGAATTGTTGGGATGTGCTGGAGAAGGCTTTGTGCTGCAGTCGACTCTCCCATCTTGGTAAAGAATTCATGCAACTCAGGACGGGAATAAATATTGTTACATGAAATGTTTTTCAAGAGCTTGGATTGATAATGGGAGAATTGACCACTGTGCAAAGTCTTCTCCAGACTCACTGCATCAGCAAAACACGTTTGTTGCCAGCTCAGGCATAATCATCCATGCAGTAAATATTCAATGGGAGGCTCTTACCAATTTGCTTAGATGTATGTAGCAATGGTTATTCAATGGCCACTTGTGAAACAATACTAAATTAATTCATCTGTATTATCACTTTTTGTGTCCCATTTACAGTTGCTATCCCAAATAGAATAGAATATATAATATATATAATATAGCATAGAAATATCAAAATAAGTGCAATATACACAGTTTGGGTGCACATTAGTCAACCAATCAGAAAGACTCCAGCCAGCGGACAGACCTTACCTGACAAAACTAAACCCAAATGGTTGTTGTCATGATAGTAGTCAATAAAATGCAAATACAACTCTTTTCTATTGATGAACCATTGGCAGCCTCTGTATGACCCGCCAATGTGACCCCTGTGTGACCTCTGTGTCCCCTCCTCAGGAAGCAGTGGACCAGAGCGTAGCAGTTTGGCCCAACATGCCCATTGCTCTGACAACGAGACAGAAAGTGTAAGTGTGAGCGCTCCCGGTCGGATCCGCTGGGATGAACATGCCACTGCACCAGATCTCTGTCATCCCCCGTGATGTCACCACGTCGCGGATGTCGGGTAGCGGCAAGGCAAAGGACAAGGACAAACAGGTAGGTCCTCTCTTTTAATACCGAAAGAGGAACAAGGTGTGTTTGCTTTTTGGACCCCAGCCTTAGTAGAATATTATATTACATATTTTAAAATGTTGAAGAAGCTGTCTACTAAAGTTAGTCATTTGACGTACAAGGCATCTTCCCAATATAAACAAGATACCAATTTTTGTTCCTCATCTTGTGCGTCATTGCCAAAATATTGTGTGGAATATTTATATAGACTAGTGTAAGCTTTTATTTTGGTCCGTTTTTCTGGATTCTTTAGTAATATGCATGGAGGGATGAATATAGACTGTACATTCTCCTGAGGCAACATTCAGGACATTTACATTTCAGTTTACTTCTGAACCCAATCAAAGCCCATATGAGCTAACACAGGGGGGGCACTGTGGTTAATTTAAAAGTGCCTCTAAACAAACTTAAGCTCTACGTTAAATTTTCAAGTCATCTTCTGAAAAGTCCCTGTACTTTGTGTTGTTTTATTCGTCCGCTGCTGCTGCTTCAGGGCAAAAAGGGTTCTATCCCTTCTGTTCCTGCCTCCTGCTCATTAAAAGATAAAAGGTCCCAGTTGTGTCGGCATGGTGTCAGTTATGTTTCCAAAACACATCCAGGGCTGTAGTTTAAATGAGTACAACCACATTTCTATTATCAAGGCTGCAGCAAAATGAGAAATGGACCAAAGTCAGCTTTTGAATAATTATTGACCCTATATAGATCCACAAATGACTTCATCAAACCAAGAAGTGTGCGCACAATTGATAGAAGGGAGCAAGCTTTATGTATGTTAGCACAATAGCTTTAACTTAAACCAATGACTTAATTATCCCACAAAATCAGCAATTAACCATCTAGACATAGATTTTAAGATTAAATATGAGTATATATTAAACCACTGAATACTAAAATAATAAATACTAAATGGAACTCCCTTCCACAGTAAAAAGCACCAACAATAACCTCTTTCAAAAGTCCACTCAAAACACACCATTTTTTTTCTTCTTAACTGTAATACATGTGGACAAGTAAATTGTTTTGGTTTTATTTATTTCATTTCTTTATTTCTTCTTTTTTCTAAGTTCTTTGCTGTGAAGTCTCTCATGCTTCTGGAACAGTACGACATATGTAGCTACGTTTTTTGTCATTTATTAGGCAATGTTGTTTTTGCTAAACATATAGATGCTGTAATCACAGTTTTGATGTGGAGGCCTCATGAGGCATAAACCGCTAACTCGAGCCACTTGCAAATTTTGGAATAAACTTGCTTGTGTAAAGTTTTTAAAATGAACAATTAGCTTAACTTACATAAACAAAAAGCACACACAGCGTAGTTTAAAAACCTAAAGGATCTTTAAAAAATGACTTCAGAGTTTCTTTAATTAATCATGTTTTTGTTTGGCTTCATTTGTTTTCATGCTCTGATAAACACTTCCACACACTCTTCCCGTCAATCTCGTGTTACTTTCTCTTCTCCGCTCCCATGATGTATTTTGCCAAAGTGCTCTCAGTGCTTTTTTATTTTGAGAAGTGGAACAAAGAAAGGGTCTCAAACAATCTAGTGATGGTTGTGGCAAGAGGTGCAGGTGTTTTGGAGAGGCCTCTGGGTTCTGCACATGCTCCATCTGCCTCAGGACTGACAGACATAAGTATCGGTATGACTGATGGAAACGCTATTCAGTGATGAGTAATTAAGGCTAAACCGACAAGATAGTGTTGTCTAAGGTCCTGGTACTTCGGTATCAAGTCGGTACTAAAAAATGAAAACATACGGGTACTGAGCATCCGGTCAACCCAATTCTCAACGCGCTATCCAAAAGGTGCACAGTTGGTCCTCAGGACGAATTTTATTTTACCACATTAAAATTGCTGCTTGTTGTTAGCAATGAGCTAAAGTGTATTTTGCAGTGGAGCTGAGTCTGGGAGTAGCACAGACTGCAGCGCTAACAAGTTGCTTGCTTTTTATACTTTTGTGCATCTCGTTTTGTTTTTTACTGTCCGACAGAGAGAGCAGCTTTGCTGGGTCTTAGTGCTAGTTAATTTGAGCTCATCTCTCATATGATGAGGTTTGATAACTTTATCAGAATTAAAAGTCTTTTAAAATGAAATATAAACACAGTTTGGATTAAATAAAAGTATAAACCCATTTTATTTACATATTTCTATTGTTTGTGGGAAAACTTGAAACACAATTTTAAATAGATAATTAATCTAAAGAAAGTGGTGCTGAGAACCGTGGATTTTCCCTGCTATTGTTACCAAATTCTGAAATTTTGGTTTCATCACTACAAACAGGAGCCACCTTCAGTGAAGCAGGTTTTTCTCAGCATCGTATGGGGTGCATTTATACAGCCATTTTTTTTGCACCCTTCTTGGAAACCCAAAGCACATGATGCCCCGTTCACACACACTCACACCTGGGGCACCTTTCTACCACTTGAACACATGTCTTAAGTGTTGTTACTGTTGCTGCTGGGGATAACCTACAAATGCTTGGCTTTTGTTAAATCAAGTTGCCTGATAACCAGAAGACAAGTCATAGAAAAGCTATTCAGTCTCTTCCTAAAGGGAACTGCTAAAAGTAAATGTGTGTTTTTAAAGAAGAAAGTATTTAAGCAAAGGACTGACAAAGAATAAGACAAAATAAAGACGTGGATGAAGGTACTCCGTTAAAAAAAACTCTGTTCAATTGACAGTAATTTTACAGTAAGTTTATGTTCGCACCGTTGACTTAATGGTTATACCTTCCATAAATATCAAGTTCTTAACTGCCATTTTGGCTTCACGGGTTTTTACTTTTGCAAAATGACAAAAGTATTTCACTGTTTAATACTGTATGTATACTGTGGATGTAAATGACTGTTGGAAACTATTTTAGATCCATTTCTTTCATTTAGCTCTTTTAACTTTTAACTCAGCTTTTCCTGATATGGTTCAACTCTAATATGGACACATTTTGGCTCCATCTATATTTTTATTGTTAATCTCTGCAAAGCTTTTCTACACAAAATCATAATATAGAACCAGGAAAGTGTATTTGCCCTCTTTAATGAAAGTCTGGCTAACAGGATTAAACCAAGTGCAGTCATGCTGAGGTTAGTCGGCCTTCGGGGGATAAGATGTCTGACGCTCTTCTCGCGGCCATGTTTCTCCTCACCATGTAACATTCAGCCCATCCTTTTAGCTGTGTTGTGGAGCTTCAGGCGGCGCTCTTGTGTTTTCCCCGAGGGAAAAGTGGATAAACAGCACTAACTCCTCCTGTTCTCCCCACGGAACTATCAGCCGACACAACGGAACACTGCAGGAAAGAATCACAGTGTTGATTTTGAACGCTGATTAGTTTGAAGGTGTCGTTTATGCCCAGAGTTTCATTTTCAAGCCGAGCCCATCTGCCGCTCTCAGACAACACAAGTACTTTCTTTTAGTGTCTCGGGAGGAAAAAAAACAACTTTGCTCTGCTTAAAATTCAGAGTTGTAACACGTCTTTAACTGACGCTGACCTTGCTCCACTTCATTTGTTTTCCGCAAATCCTCTTTAGAGATGTGCTCGTGGCCACTTTGTTCCCACTGCTGTGGTCGTCCGCTTCAGGAATCGTGATGGCTTAGAAAAAATAAGGTTAAAAGATATATAAGGTATATATTAAAAAACGTACAAAGCCAGAGGTTTATTCCTAGAAGTTTATTCCTGACATTGCTCAGCTCGGTGAACATTTCGACTTGATTTCTTTGAGTCTGGGGCTTTTGATAAGGCATGCAGGGGATGGATTATGTACGAGTTGACAACGTGGGAAGCTCTGGGCAGGTTGTGAAGTAGATGATGGAAAATAGGACTTTTGTCTGTAAACATAAGTGAATTAAAAACATTAAATATAGAGAACTTAACAGTGTTTATGAAAGCGGCTATGCCTCAGTGACTGCAGCTGTTACTTGTGTTTTCACACCACTGTGCAGGCACTTCCTCACTAACAATATAAATAAATCTTATACAAAAGTAACCCATAATTTGACTTTTTTTATTTTGCAAAACTCCCAACTGGGACAGATTGTTGAAGTGTTTCCTGAAGCCTATGTAAATGATTCAACAGGAACAAAAACAGAAAGAGTATGCAATAAACGATAAACTAATTTATTCATTCCTGCTGTGACAAGTGAAATTCAGCAGGATGAATAAAGTATATGTTTTAAATTATACCAGGTGATCCTCAGAGGCATGACATTATCACTAAAGGAGCTGAAAGGAGCAACTGACCAGTGAAGTGAATTAAACTTTTTTTGTGTTTGTTGCTGATTTGTTGGCTTGTGTATTATACTAAACAATATTTAACTCTATTACCACAACCGGAACAACCAGGTTCTATATTAGTTCTATTTCACACACAAATCTTTGAACCTGAAACCTCTGTCCTCAGTCTGACTATATTAATGCATTCATTGTTTTGAAACATGGCGGCAGGTTTAAAATATTTCTCTTTCTTTTCTAACGCAAAACAAAAAAAAGCAAAGTAGCAGTGTTATTAGCCTCATGGTAAAAAAAAAGTCTCTTTAGAGCAGGTATTGTATAGGTCACACGCCTTTTTAAAAGATGCCAAAAATGCACACCCAACAGATGCTATGCTAGGTCTGTTGGTCCATTTCTTGCCACTGAGGTAAACCAAGGGACAGAGGTAATATTACTCTTTTATTTGAATGTTTTTTTTTGTCTTTAGCGTCCACAGAGTCATGATGGTTATTATTTGGGCTGCTCTAGTGCTAGCAGCAGAATTGGCCACAAACCATGTATAGTGGGATAGAAGAAACATTTTACTGTTGCATTCATTTTAGCATTATGACTGTTTATTACCCAGCCTAACTTGTAAAAGACTATTTTAATGACTTAATCACTGTGCTGATTATGTGGGTTTGTAGCGTCAATATTAGTCATTCGCTTTGGAACTAAGTGTAAAATTACATTCCTGTGCTTCCAGCTTCTCTATCATTGACAGTGGATATTTTCTAATAAAATACGCAGATAAATGTATATATAGTGTTGATCAGCATCCTCTGTTGATGATGTGTAACTGTGGAATACTTTAAAGAAAAAAATAAAAGAAAAAAGATTTCACTTAAAATGGTGTGAACAAGAACTACCTCCTAGTTTCTAGTCCTCTAAACTGAACTTGACCTAAAACATAGACCGAAGAGAGAAACCTAGAGTATCACAAAGGACACATTGCATGTTTTTGTTGACTAGTATAGTCACTTATTGAAGTTTTTATTTTTAAGTTTTGCCTTCTGTTTCTGGATACCTGTTTCTGGATCTCCCCATTTTGCTCCAAACTGTCTATACTTCAGTTTATCTATTCTGCAGTGCTTTGGTAATGGTTGCTGTGTATATTCTTTATAATAGACGACAGGCTTTGTTCTCGGCTGAGCGTGCGTCAGAGCCAGGACGGACCTGACCACGGTCTCTCCTCAGATCTGCACTTTGTAAAAAAAACATCAAACGCAGAAGGAAAACTTTGAGCGGTGCCTTCAGGCTGGACAATCGCTGCAACTCTAATGCGGCTCTTGGACTGACAGTCTCCATCTTTTGGAGATGCATTGTGGGTAACGGATGGTGGAGTTGTATCCATATGTTGTTTGTACTGGCAGTAATAGTTTTATGGTGGTGTTACGTGCATCATGTGTTAATAAGTGCGTATTGTTGTGGGAGCAGATGCCGCATTAATGTAATATTTTTCGTCTTTGACGGGTTTTTTTTAGCAGGGACGGAAAAATCTGAATGCCATCTGTCATTTTGACGGATTATTCTGAGGGTGATCTATTGTATTTCCTACTCCTGACCAGTTGGTGGCGAATGTACACTTTATCATTTATCTTGAATTGTGTCGTCTTCGTCACGCTGCATTCAGTGACGGCAGCTGAGTGCGAGTAGTTTTTTCAAACTGCCAAATAGTTCTGATATTGTTAATAAAAGTGAAAAAAGAGGACATGATGCAGTGGAGGATAAAGGAGGACAAACGGGAAACCCTGAGCAGTCACAAACAGCTGTTACAGGAGAATCCAGCAGCAGAAAGAAGGTGAAGAAGAGGGAGTATTGTGTTCTGTGGAAACAGGAGTTTAAAGTTATGTCGCTGAGGTGGGAAGAGGAAAAATGTTCTGCGACATCTGTAGAAAAGCTAACACAAGTAACGGACTTGTCAGAGGGGGAATGACAACAGCATTTTAATTAAGTTCAGTTCATTTTTGTTGGAATCATATTGTGTAATGTATTGTGTTCTCTAGAGTTCAATCACAAAGTATCCTTTCACTTTTTGTGTAACGTTATCTTTTGGTCTTAAATAAAACAAATAATCTGTCCTCTATGCTCGTATTAAAGTTTCTTAAAATTTGATTAAAATGAAAAGCCATTATAAGTATTATTAAAGTATGAAAATTTAAAATGACAGATAATAATAGACGAGGATGGAAATTTTACGACTCCGTCCGTTGAAATGACAGTGAAAAAGTCTAGTGCAACCTGAGTGGGAGGTTGAGTTTTTCATCAGTGTTAGCATCTCGTCTGGTTGGACATGTCCATGTAACAAAGGGTTTATTGACCTCCTTTATCATTATAAAGCAACGGATGCAGAGGTTTGACAACATGAAGGCAGTTTGCAGTGCTTTTGTGTAGAATGCACTGGTCTTCTGTTGATAAGTTACATGACAAGCTTAAATCTGCAGTAAATAATAGAAAATAAATAATAAATTATGAATCAAACAAACTATTAGTCAAATACTTGGTAGTTGTGACTTGTATTTAAAAGTTATCATAGATTACAAGCAAGATCTTTTTACAGGGAGTGAAAATTGCAACATCATTTATTAAAGATTGTTTATTGATTGATTTGGTTGGTTTGCGTTTTGTTTGTTTTTGCACGTTTGTTTTGTTGCTTGGTTGGCAGGTGTATTGCCTGGTTGTTTTGTTTTGTTGCTTCATTGTTTCTTTGTTGGTTCTTTGGTTTATTACACAGTCACCTATAATTGATTATAAAAATATATATATTTCATATATATTTCAAAAACAGCACCCCAATTTTGAAACTGTAACCTCAACTTAATTTAACTATATATGTCTACATTATGTTATCCTTTTAAGATCTGCTTTGAATCAACCTCCCACGATTACTATTTTTCAACAAAATGTGTTTTTGCATTGTCAATACTTGTTTTTTGTCAACACCATCAGACACCAAAGCCAAAAACATTTTTGGCCTAAATTAAATTAAAACAGTAAACAATGAATATAATTGCTATATATATATATATATATATATATATATTCATTCATTTTCTACCGCTATGTCCCGTTAGGGGTCGCGGGTGACTGGAGCCTATCCCAGCAGCTTTGGGCCTGAGGCGGGGTACACCCTGGACAGTGGCCAGTTAGTCGCAGGGCTGACATTTAGAGACAGACAGTGACAAACAATCATTCACTCTCACTTTCATTCACTAGGGACTCTTTAGATTTGCCAATTAACCTGTACATGCATGTGTTTGGACGGTGGGATGAAGCCGGAGTACCCGGAGAGAACCCACGGTAACACGTGGAGGACATGCAGACTCCTCACAGAAAGACCAGAGACGGCCGAGAAAATACTCTTCCAACAGCATTTTCATATTATATGTTGCAAATTTTTTTTTATAGTTTTTACAGGGACAAAATTTTCTGCAAATCTAACGGCTAAATGCTAATCCCATAAGGTAACAGCTGTTGATCAGATCTCATTCTCATCATTATGGCAAGTGTGATTGGCAACAGATGTCACATAATTACAATTTAGGTATGAATGTTAATTATTGAGCATATGGCATTTTTGTGATATTATAGTGCTATGAGTTTCTTGAAAGCAATGTCACTTTTTTCACTTCTGATGATTCACTTCTGCCCATGTGTTCCAAAATAAGTGATAATATGTTTGCGGAGGCCCTGAGGCTGGTAAACACTGACAAAACAGTTGGCGTACTCCATGGTCTAAATGGGTCCCCTCCAGTTGGCCATGCCCAGGAGCGGAAAAACCAAATAGCATGATAAATACCCAGACAGCGTGTATTTGATATTTTTTATTTATTTATTTATTTTTTTAAGTTGCTTTGTACCTAAAATAAAGGTTGATTTCTATTGCAAGGAGAGACTGTGTGCGGATTATTTTGTGCCATGATTTTCTGAATAAATCTTTTTATTAAGCTTTCCCTAAATGAATGAACCAGAAAAGACTTTTGCAAATTTTATTTTAAGAAGTCTGACAAACATCCAATTTATCTTGAGGCTATTATCCTGTAGTAAAAATGGATATAATGTTTCTAAGGCTAATGGAAGTCATTAGAATAAATATAGTGCTTGATGACTGTAAATTTGTCTGTAGTGTTATGTTTACTGACACAGTGCGACAGACAGCCCTGGTGGAGGTGGAGGTGGACATATCTGAGCCAAACAGGTGTCCTGCCTGGAGCTGATAATGCACAGTACGGCCAAGCCTGATCCTTTCTGTTCTCCCAACACTTTATATTCTCAAGTATGAACGCTCTATGTCAGCAATCTAACCTGCTTTACATACAACTGTGCTCCTGCTGCAGCACACCAGAGCTTTGAACTCCTCCCAGAGCTGCTGGTTTTCACATTTATCTGAGCCTGCCCAAACTCCACAAACATGTTTGTGTTTCGTAAGAAAAAAAACACACACACAAAAAAAGCAGGTTGTAGTTTGATAAATGTGGAACCAGCAATTGTTGTTGTTGAGAAACTGCTTAAGAGATTAGACATGGAATTCAGTAGGAGCTCCCTTTTGGGTCAGAGGTCACAGTGTTTTATTAAGAAAGAAATGCTACACATGACACATTGCTCATTTTGGAACAGTTACTTTGAATCTAAAACTTTAAACATTTAAGAACAGGTTTGCGGGAGCATTTGTGACTCAGACAGAAACATCAGTGCAGCACTGGAAAAGAGATGCAAGGGTCTGTCAGGAGCCCAGAAACTCACAGACCTTTTATAAACACACTGATTACAAGCAAACAGATCACAGGTGAGGATGGTTACCTTTAGTAGCCATTCAAAACTGTTTATGTCAACATGATCAGGGTCATTTGGAATGTTTCTTTTGTCATTATGATTTAAAGAGTAAACACAATTGTTTGGCAATAAATGGCTTCACCTAACCACTAACTATAAGTGAGAAAAAGTTTTCTGTGTTATCATTCATATTCTCATACAGTCATATTTATTTATTTTTATCTATGACTTTCTGTATTTTTGCCAAACACACTTTAAGTCCTCTTCATTGTCCATTTTATCAGCATGATATGGTGCATGTCCCTAATATTTTATTCATTTACTGATTCCCTCCTCCTCCCTACTTCCTTTTTTGTTCCATTTTTATTCTAGTGGACCTGCCTGTGAGCACGTGGACTCGAGCACATCTATACACACTCCGTGAGCAGCTGGTGTTGTTAACAGAACCGTCTGTGGACTTATGCGAGTTTCCCCCTACGGACCATGTCTGCGCCTGGCCGCTCGAGGCTGCAGCACTAAAAAACATAATTAAACGTGGAACAGGGCGACGTGACCCTGCAAAACTCGACTGCTGCGAGAAAGGACACTCACTTTCTCCAGAAAAGATCTCATTACATTAGCCTCTGTCAGAACAACGGAAAACCCTATTTGTTTTTTGAGCTTGTGACACGTAAGCGGTATCAAGATGTGTACATGTGATTACTGATAACCCCTGGCTGCAGAAAATAGGCTGGGACATAATTATAGCTCCCTCCGTGTCGCTGTATCCAATATATTTGACATTGTTGTGGAACTGGAGCTCTAAAATGGGAAAGGATCCAATTCCAGATCTGTTTGCTTCTCCTACATTTAGAGGTGATGTCTTCTAATTAACCCCATACCTCTCTTTTTACATCTCTGCTGATATTGTGCCTGCTGTTGAAGTGATTTTCAAAGGCTTGTTTTTATGTTTTCTCTCAGGGAAACTAACTAAATAACTTAATTTAACACATGTATAGTTATTAACCTTCTAACCTGCAGCAAATAGCATGTTTCTTTATTAAACACAAAAGCTTTCATTGGTATTAGAACATTCATTCATTTTGTTTTCTAAATTTTTGAAGTCAACAGACAACAGCATTTGTCCATGCAGGGCCTCCGTAGCTGCTCACAGGCTGTAAAAAAGATGGCGTTTGAGGTTTTGAATTGTAATTTGTAATGTTACCACTGGATGCTGCTAAAGAATTTTGTTTCTGCTAAAATTTCAGACATGTAAAAGTATTCTGTGATCCTGCTGCAGTCCTGGCCCCTTGCTTTCCCTCTCTCGGGGCGTGTTTGTGTTCCGTCTGCTCGCGCCGTGTCTGAGCAGGTTGTTTAATTGCCTGTGACAGAATGACTTGACTCACACGGCCCTAACGTTCAGCTGCTGCCAGATCGATCAACCACCGAACGTCTCCAGAGCCCGATTCATCTTCAGGAAGACACTCTGCAGATGTCTCCCTCACAGTGATGTCATGTTTGTCTGCTCTGTGAATATGGAGCACATTCAAAGTGTCATTACGGGTCTGGGCGGATGTATGAAACAATTGCTTTTTTTAACTGTATTTTAACCATAAAGCAAGCAGTTATGGTGCTGTTTTGTAGCTTAAGGTTTCCTTGCTGAGAAATTGGTATTTTTTTTTTGTAATATCTTATTCAGAATACAGTCTGTGTTCAATTGTACTTGCAAATTAGTTTTACATTTGGTGGTCACTGTCACCTTACCCTTGTTTTTGAAGCAGTATTTCAGAAGTTACAAGAACCCTTAATACCCTACATTAGTTTTCTCAATATAAAGATGAGACGGTATACGAACTGTTCAAAGTCAGTGTGACCTCGCTCGCTCTGATTCTAGTTTCATTACAAACCGATGAATAGCTGGAACCATTGGATTATGGTGTAGGGAGGTTGAGATGACTTGTTCTTAGTGTTTTTTTTAACCAGAAACATTCTGTTCAGATTAGCCACATTGGGGATCCACACATAAAAAGTTACTGCCATACCCAGAACCTTACAACAAACCCAGAAGAGAGAATCCCCAATGTGTCCTAATAATAAACTGTTGGGCAACAGTGCCAACCACCTTGCAATTATGGCAATTCATCTGCCTATAACGGTATACTACATAAATATAAATAAAAATGCAAGTAAATATTGTGAGATTCAACACAAATCATATTCAGTCACACGTATAGTCATTGAGAGGGGATTCAGAAAGGTTTACTTTGCACTGCTGCTGGATTATTGCAAGATTTAAGCGGTGTGACTCCCACGGCTGGTGCAGACCTACGCTGTGAACTCACCAGGCCCTAAGAAGTGCTGGTAGTTGTGTGGGTGGGGTGTGCCTCTGTAACACTGCACAATTGTAAAAAAAATCTTATCCAAGTAGCACATGTCACACTGTACGACCTAAATTGGCAAACGACCTGCGCCGTGATGCCTGTCCCGCTGTGTGATTGGAGGAGCTGAGTGCAATGAGTGCCACTGCAATCGAACTAAAATAATAACTTGAGTTGCAATTAAAAGACCAATAAGTTTAAGTCATCAGCTGGACTTTAGTGTTGAAATATGTGTGTGGGGCATTTCTTTAGCATTTGTTTGGTTATGTAGCGATCAAGCCAACCACAATACTATGATGCCTACAACAAGCACGATGTTCCAAAATCTGTTCCATCAGTTTTAGTGTCATTATCTGACCATGTTATTGCCTACTCCTTCACTGCTGCTAGCTCACCTCCTGGCCTCAACAATATACTTTCAATACTTTTTTCATACAGTTGTTGCTAGCAGAGGCCCACTGTAATCTTGTACTGTATGTTGGTGGTTCCATTTTCCATTTACTGTCTCTTGTACTTTTTTCTTTCTGGTTTCTTCCTGGTTTCTCTCTCTACTGTCTTCCTCTCATAGTCCAATGGCAGATTCGTGTGGCTAATCTCCGCACCTATGGATTCACCAGTCTGACCACGATGTGTGTGCCGTCTGCTCAAGCGGACACCCTACAGCTGTGTGGACCAGCTCAAATTACAGACATTTTTTTCACTTATTTACGAAGTCATATAAATCCTTAAAGTGTAATCCGGTTTTCAGGCCTCATCATGGGATCAGCACCTCAGTGAGCTCAAGTATAAGCTGCTGTAGGCTGTAAATACCTGTTTATGTATAACTGTTGAGCATTTAAGCAACTTTTCTTTGTGGATGTCATGATGTCCTTTAGGATGGAATAACACTGGACTTGTTGGCCCCTCTGCTGCAGACAGAGGAGCCTGTGATTGGCGGTTGTAATTAGTGAGTCAGCAGCAGTGGAACCAGAGCTGATAGACAGACATTAATTTGCAGATTAGTTGTATATAGTCCACTGAACCCTGTCTGTGATTGCACCAGTGATGGTGGATGAGATCTCAAGACGAATGGCGTGAATGTTATAAAGTAGTCTAGTTTAAATTCATTATTTTTTCGCTGTTAATACTAAAAGCTATTAATGTTGAAATGTTTTTGTCTTTAAATTTTTTGGTTTCAAAAAGCTTAGTGTTTTATAGAAAAAACTTTTATTTTAATATGTGTCTAATATTTTAGGTTTGAGTTGGTGAGCTAGTTTATACAGACTTTTTCAATAGGACCAGCAACTTCCCTTCAGGGAAAGAAATTCCTCAAGTATCTCTGCCTTCAGCTACCCATCAGTATCACATAAGCTTTAGCTCTGTCTGCAACTTTCACTGAACTCGTGGTTTAGTGAAATCAAATTGTAAAGATTGTCATAAGTTTACACAGATTGTCAAGGTTTGAAACATCCATGTTATGATAAAGTATCATATGGCATATAGATGTAAAATAAAGTTGATTTTTTTTTTTTTTTTTTAAATAACTGTTAAGGCTGGAGAGGTTTTCGTTTTTCAAAGCTGTTTGAGTAGTTTTTCAAGTAGTTTGAGGTTTGATCCTATGAGGCTGCTGTTTGAGTTTTGACCCTGGGAGGCAGCCGTAGTTTTTTTCTGCTCTAGTTAAAGTTTTGACCCTTTGAAGCCACTGTAGTTGAAATTTTAACCCTCAAGGAAAGCTGTAGTTTGAGTTTTCACACGCTTTCTGCCTCTGAGAAAAGCATTTTTTTACGCTTCCATAATTATTTTCTAGTTCAAAATCTGTTTATAGAAACTATTGCCAACCATTTTGCCCATATGTCTAAATATTTCCATATACTAATTAAAAGCTTACAACACAGTTAAGCTGTATACTGCAATGAATTAAAAGTGCGTCCTTTCCCAGTTATTGTTGTCGGCCATCTGTCACCTTCATTAGTAACTCGATTGTCTATCCACATGTGTTCACACGGACACAGCCGAGCCCCTCCAGAGTCTAATTAGCATTCTCCACATAGTTATTGTTCGCCATCATTTGTTTTAAGATAACAAACATCTTTATAACTTCAGAACCTCAGTTCATATTCAACTACTGTACGCCACAAAGACTCAGCAGGCAGACTTTGTTCTGGGAAGGTTTAGAAGGTAAAGCTCTTAGATTTAGAGGGGAATACAAAATACCATGTGGTGCAACTGGAACCAATTTCTAGTGGATTTATTGTCTGGATGTGGCTGGAAATAAAGTCTGAACAAATGCAGCAAGAGAGAATCCCCAATGTGCCCTAAAAATAAACCTGAAAAATCTTAAAATTGTGTTTTAGTAACTTTTAATCAATAGGTTGTCTCAGTTTTTGTAAATCTACATCTTGTCTGTTCACATGTCTTTACTGCATCTGGGGTTTTTACTTCCTTCCATCGCCCAAAGACATGCATACAGGTCAACTGGCATCTCTAAATTGTCCCGAGTGAATGGAATAAATTCACTTTCTCTCAAAGCTTGTGACTTTCCATTGTTGGGCTTTCTGGACTGATTTGTTGACTTTGTGAAAATAACTGTATGGACTACTGGACTTTGTTGCACTGCGTCCAAGCTTCTAAGTGCAAAGCACATCTGTCATTTCAAACATGACAAACAGAAATCAAAGTTGTAGAAGGTTATCTGTCTAGCACCTAAATTAACTGCGTTCTACCTCTTTTTTGTTTATTTATTTTTTGTTTCCCCACTTGACTGACTTTGAGCACAGAAAGGTCCACAGAAGTATGTTGGAAGAATTGGTTTGCTTTTCTGCTTCACTGAACTGTTGAAAACAAGATAGAGATAAACCGCTGCGTTGTCTGTGCCTCTCAAACGGTTGAACAAGTGCACAGAGCTATATCTCATCCTCTTCTGCTCATGCTGTAGCCACATAAGTGTCTGTTTAGAGTCTACCAGACAGTGGCCCTGGCATTGACATTCACCTCCAACACACTACTCCACAAAAGTCAAGAGACCGGCAGGTGAATAGAGCCAAAGATCA
The DNA here is from genome assembly GCA_024349245.1 of Neodontobutis hainanensis. Taxonomy (NCBI): domain Eukaryota; kingdom Metazoa; phylum Chordata; class Actinopteri; order Gobiiformes; family Odontobutidae; genus Neodontobutis; species Neodontobutis hainanensis. Next base: position 366,301 of record JALDNG010000087.1, on the reverse strand, counting down.
AGAGAAAAAGAGCGCTAATATGCTCCGACGTCAACACACCAAGAGGGGAAAGCAACAGACGGGAGCATGTTGTTGCCGTAGTAACAGAGCAGAGACTTTTAACGAAGAGTCAAATTGGTGAGCCTAAAGCGGCAAGAAACACAATGTAGAGGCTAAAAAGTGTTTTGTTGCAGATACGTCTTGCTTGGCTCCGATCGAGGCGTGTGTGTTCTAGGTCAGTGTGCGTGTGTTCTAAGTTTGTGCATCCAACTGCTCACACCAAAAGCCCATTGTTTTAGAAAACATTGACCATTAACGCATGTATAATCAATACTTTTTTTTTTTTAACCCAGTTGAACCTACCCCGATTATGTCTCTCCTGCCCAGCTGAACTAAACCTAACAATCCCGGCCTGGGACAAGTGTATCACAAAGTGGGTTAACCCTGGGTTTCTTTGTAGAGTGAGAGCGTGTTCATGTGAAACCGATGCAGACCAATCACAGCGTCAACATTAGGAAAAACACTAAGTAGGCTACGCTAAACTACTACACCAACAGTTGTATGGAGTGAATGTTTTAAATGCTGCATGAAGTCTTTTAATCTGTTAATCTCAACATAACGGATGATAAAACCCATTGTGAGCACAATGTCATTCAGACGTTTAAACCTCTAAGACTAAGTTACAAGTGACTTTACAGTGTCACTAGATCACTGTACATTTGTGCTCCAGTCAGCCAACGCCTGTGCAGACACTTCTCTATTCTCTGTCTTTTCCCTCTTCCTCGACACAAGCAGCTTTTTTCCTGTTCCTGATTGGTCAGTGTCCTTGCCTCTATAGTCTATCTGCAAACTTAACCTGCTCCAGAGCAGATTAGCTGTTTAGCCCAAGTTACCACAGTGATCTACATTGATAGAAAATTAACCAGCTTAGTGATTCCAAAAACCTAGGGTGAACCCTAAACTTACCTCAATAACCTCCTAATCTAGTTTTGTTGTCCAGGGTCCTGCTCCAAGACAGATTTCTTCCTGCAAGACAAGGCGGCTTATTTTTTAATAATTTAGTTAAATTGTTAAAACAAACTTCACAGGCAAATATGCTAAAAATAAAACTGTGCATCAAAAGGTTGGTTTCATTGGCCTCATATTTGTCTCTAGAATACAGTTCCTATAAATGAATAAATACAAATATTTGAGAAAAAAAATTACTGATTATTGCGACGGCTAAATCTTACTATTTGTATTGGTCTTTTTAGCTTGGCTATGATTAAAGCACTCAAGATTATAATTTTTCTATGCTCCATGGCTTGTGTCTGGGTTTGCTCTGCTGCTTTCGTTAATATCCCGACAGTAGCATCTCTCATTCCGTTTCAGTATTCAGACAGTGAGATCTCCAAGAACCATTAGTCCCCACTCAGTGGCAGATCTCAGGCTTGGAGCAAGAGAATTCAGATCAGTCTCATTCGTTGTGAAGGGATCGGTGATGGCTATTTGGAAGAACCGGATTCTCTCTGTCAGCGCTCAGTCATCGTGATTTGCACACAAGTCTGCTCACGGCTTCTCTCACCTCAAGTCCCACTGCCAAAAGCTGTCAGACCAGATCTTTTCAATGCTTCTTTGCAAATATTTCAACCTAATACCAATGTCCATTTAGTGAATTGATTGTGCTATATCAGAAGAATGGAAAACTTCACTAGTGTTGACTGAGTTTTCAGTGTCATCGCCATGGAAACCACTTCTAAATGGCTCTAGAGACGCGGGGCGACCATTGTTTTTATCTTTTTTTTGTAGCAGCCTCAAGGACTGTTTCAGAAGTGTGTGGCTTTAAAAGAAGATGGGTTTCTGGCACAGGACTTTTGTGTGTGACTGAAAAATAGCCCTTCAGCTGCGGCGGCTCGTGAATGTCTAAAGATTCCAATAGATCAGTGACAAAGAGGGACATAAAAAAAATAGGTACCTTTTATTTATTTTTTTTAGACAAGAACTTGAAATAACAGGTAAGAAAGTGGCAATTTTCTGAGATAAAATAGAGAAAATTATCTTAAATTAAGCACATAAAAAAAAATACAGCCATGCATTAGGGATGTTAATGGCACCTATTTTTTTACTGAATGACACACTTGCGGTATTAGTCCAGAGTAAGTAACATATTGGCATTCTTCCAAATACGGGAATGGCATTTTTTAAGGCTGGGCTTTTGTCCTGGATGCACTTGTGTAATCGACGAGTGATTTGGGAGAAATTGATGGAGACACTTAAATCCTCAGTACAAACATCAGCAACCTTCACTATTTTTTCTTTAAAACAGCCTCATTTTGTTTTTTAACAGTAACACCTTTGTTTCTGCAGCACCACCCTCTTTGTTTTGTATGTAATTGGTTCTGTTTATACACTTTTTGAACCATAGGACAAATAAAGTGGTTGTCTGTAAACTGCAGGTCGCCCATGATAAATTGGAAAATAAATTGAAAGTTGTTGGTAACTGTTGGCCGCAGGATTTCTGACCACTTCAAAAGTAACATCTTTCTTCAATATTCCATTAGGAATTATTTATGTAATCTTTACACTTAACCCCACATTGTGCTAGGTTTCACTAGCAATACTTTTTTTCCAAATTTTTTTTTCTTACTTTAGCACATACTTAAAATGTATATCCTTGTAAATAAATGGATGTAAAATTGCAAAACAACTTGATGAAAACCAGAACATTTTGTGCTGTTCCTTGTTGCATATTAAACATTTAAAGCAAGATTTAAAGAAATATTAACAATATAAAGATCCTTACCATGTTCTGAGTTATGTAAAAAGTATTCTTCTGGCATCTGCAGTGAGACATCATTTTCTTGTAAAACTTGTAAAAACAGAAATACAATGCACAGCACCTCATTATCCAGTTTAAAGGTAACACAAAACAGATTAAAGCACAGGTTTATATGAGAACATACGTGTTTGGATTAAACATACTGGACCTGATATTTTATTTTTTTCTAGTTGGAAAAAATGGTTTAAACCTTAAATAGTATATTGTAAAAGCAATCATTAGTGAAAAAACAGGCTTTATTATGCCATCTTCTTTATTATAGGGGATTTTATAAGTTACTCAGGAACGGAAACATTTGGCCAGTCACATGCGAGCAAACCATATGCTCAAAAAAGGAGGGCTCCCATTGGTCAACACTGGCTTGCGATCAGTGTATTTTTTGCATGGAAAATGTCTTAACTCAGAGAAACAGCTCATAAAATAATATCAACAAAGTAATGTTTAATGAGGCGAAGATAATTGCCATCCTGACACTAAAGTCGCAGCTAAGCTAATGCTAAGGCAATTCCAATGCCCTAAACTGAATTTTGGTATACAGAATTAGTATTTTGTGGAGGAAAAATTGGTCCGGTTTAATTTTTTTTTAAATAAAAAAGACACAGGAGAGGTCCCAGGCTGCTTTTGGGGGAGAGTGGAGTCTGTGACAGGAAAGTCATTCTTGGTTTATGGAAAAACTATAGATTCAAGACAATACCTGGAAACAATTATTTGTTTTTCAATTCATTTTTTGCTCAGTAATCCAGTAATTAAAGGAGTTTTTTTTTTTGGACAGATTTTAAAAACTGTCAACAAGCAAATAAACTTTGAGTGACATCAAAGACTCAAGGCTTTAAAATGCTTTATTCCGAAAAATTTTAAGGAAGTTTTTGGTCGGTAAATAAAGGGGTCCTATGTTATTTCTTCACAAAGATAAGCAGGGTTTTTAGTGCTTTTGTAGTGATCTTGTGATATTCGACCTTAAGTTTAATCAAGAATGTAGCGAGATCTAAAGTTGTTAATTGCCTCTGTCCTTCATGTTCGTTTTTCTTTTATTTTTTTAAATGGCTTATCTTTTTTAATGTAGGGTGCTTGGTTTGTATGTATTAAAGCAGTTTTGAAGGCTTCATAGCCTCGTTGGATAGCAGCTACATACTGTTTATATTACACAAAATGGTATTGTCGTATTTTCTTTTAGATGCAGCCTTCTTTTTGGGGGGGCAGTCTTGTCTTCTCCCTCTTATGAACAAGCTGTTGATGTTTTTTAATGTTTTTTTTTTTTTTTGCGCTTATTTGGCTAGGTTCAGTGTGCGGGCTTAGCATCACATGAAAGAAATGTCAGTGAGTCAAATGTGGGAAACTTCTTTGTCTTGTCTGAAATGTCGATTCAATAGAGTCTGCAAAATTTACAGCCAAAAATTACATCTTCCCAGTGATAGTTTCTTGAGTACACACTTGTGCTGACATGTTAGAGGTGAGTTATTTTCTCCTCAGATTAAGATCAGGGAGAATGCCCCTCTTGTCCCTGCACGAAGTCCTTCACATGATTGAAAGCTGAAATTGCTGCATGATGATAGACAAAGATCAGCAATGACATGAGCAGGGACAATGGTGACACAGCAAGAGGCGCAAGAGGAACCGTTTGCCGTCCTCCTTTGACCACCGCGGGGCTGCTCTGAATACAGAACTCGTAGCAGGCCTCCAATCTCTCAGGGAGCTGGATTACTGCACTGAATGAAGTGCTGAAACTATAGCTGCTCGAAGGGGCTCGTCGGTGAATACAGTAAAAGATGCTGCTGCGCTAAAATGTTATCACAGCGCTTTCCTCAGGACACTCGATAGCCCAGTTTAGTTTGTCGATGTCTCCTTTGTCTGTGCCTGAAGTGAGTGTCTCCAAAGTGTGTCTGCATTTCCAAGTGGAATCCACAAGCACCACTGAGTGAGGAAGCAGAAGAAAACTCAAAGCTCAGAGACAGAAATTCAACAATAGCGCCCATTAAATGTGCATTGAATAATGTATTGTTGGTTCCTTTAACCCTTAGGTCATGGGGAAGTAATGTGATCGGACTATATTGTATATTCTCTTTCATCTGTTGGTCAGGGGTTTTCATTCAGTTCATTGACACCCACTCATTTCTTCCTCTGTCGGCTTCTTCTTCCTCCCTTAAAGATTCTTTGAAGGAGACCAACTTCTGGTCACGTGACTATAACACTGCAGCTCTCGAGGTGTTACAGTGCAAATCCTCAAAGTCACCCACTGATGCATTGATTTTGTGTTGGACTTTGTTTGTGATATCGTCCTGTAAAATATTGTACTTTAGCCTGTAGTCAACAAAGTTAGTTGCAATGAATATACAGTTTAACATTAGTATTTTCCTTGGTGTGTCACAAAGTGTATATTAAGGAAAGTATTAGATGGACTTGAGAGTGATGGGAGGGAGGAGGGGGACGTGGAGAAAACTGCTGCAGAAGCCAAAAGATGTCATCAGGAAACCATCTGCTGCTTCCTCTGACCTGATTTCCATCCAGCTCCATGTGCAAACGCTGTTTCTCCAGCACTGATATTTGCTTAAAGCTGTCTGCACACAGTGAGCAATCTATCCAGACAAATATTGACCAGTTGGACATGGATTGGACGAGGGATGGGTGGAAAACAGAAACGAAGATGCATGTTAAGAGGAAAAGTGGTTGGCTAAAGGACTATATTTCAGATAGCAGCAGTAGGGATTTGGCTACTATAGCTCAGATTTGCATTCTTTTGCATAAAGCTAAAGTTGGTAAAATAATAGTATACCTAAAATTGAAGTGCACATTTTGCTTTTATTTTTAAGTTTGGTGTAATCTATACTGTAAAAATGAAAGGTCCAAATATACTGTAGGAAAAACTGCATGTAGCATCTTGAAATAAGTCTACTATGATTGAAACCTTGATGGCTCATAATAACGGAGGTAATCGTTTGATTCTTTATAGACCCTTTTACTTTTACTACACATTGTTGCAACAGAAGTTAAGGGGACTCATATGCATTTATATACATTAGCCATTAGGGAGGGAAGAACTAACCGTGAACCAGTTGAAAATCAATTCACATGTGGCGCTTCAAGTCGGTTGAGATGTTTTAAACAACAGGGGCCGCTTTGTTTACTGCAAACTCGCTTTCAACAAGTTGCTGCAAACAGTTTCTAGCATGGTGACGAGGGTGTGGATGTGATTATTAAAGAAGTCTATAAATCTACTTTTGCACAACAAAAACAAGTCTGTGTCTGAGGCTGAGCTTTACTCTCTCTAAAACGAACAAAAGTCACGTAAATGTCCCGTCACCGGTGGAGAACAGAGAGAATGTGACCATTAATCTGTGTTGGCAAAGAAGCTCAGTCAGACCCGTCTTAACCCGTCTTAAACTAAGTGTTCATCTGTTTGAGGCCCTTGTCAGAGACATGTAATATATATTATAATGAATATTTAATAATGTCCTGGGTCATGTGCTGCCTTATGTGTGTCTCTGCTGCATCCACTGAGAGGAAAGACCAGGGGTCGCAAACTTGGGACCAAATCTGGTCTTTTGTGATGTAGTTGAAAATTGATAAAAGATAACAGTTAAACACATACGAGTTGTTTTGATAAAATTCTACTGTTTTAGTGAAACACATGAGACCAGTATTTATTATTGGGTTTGATCTAAAGAGGTTTTAGGTCTCAGCTGAAGTTAATAAGAACTAATTATTAAACACAAAGAAATTAAACAGGTCTAAATCTTTCAGATATTAAGTTATTTAGTATCCACTTATTTAAAATTTATTTCGATTTTAGATTTTTATTAACTTGACATTTACTCAGGGACTGTTGGAACTGTTTTTTGGGACGGTAAATGGTAAAATGGCATGCATTTATATAGTGCTTTTTTTGCATCCTTCTCAGACACCCTAAGTGCTTTACATCGTGCTTCCATTCACCCCATTCACACCTGGGGCAGACGGAGAGGGGTGCTGCCATACAAACAGCGCTCACAGCCTTCTCTGATCACCACCAAACTCACCTCCACAGTCACACATTCATACACCAGTGCTACAGACACAGTACTGAGACGGTGATAAAAAAGTTAGTCTGGAGCCCTGATTTGTGAAATAATAAAAGGGCACTTGTTCACTTCTAATTTGTCTCAGCTCATTTCATAAAAGTAATTTGCGACCAAATCTAATCTTGAGATCAGAATTGGAAATCAAATCATGAGTTAATGAGCAATATGTATAAACATTCACAATAAATTTTTCAACATACAGGGTTATGGATTGGTAAAAGTTGTCCTGATACTTGGAGCGCATTCTGAGAGATATACAGTAATACTTGAACATACAAAATGCTGTGAAAGTTGTGACATTTGATACTTCATATTTTGTTGTTGTAGGCTCATGTACAGAGTCAAATCTACATATGTCGGTCGGCCTCGAAGAAATTCTGGCAAACCGTCCGACGCCTCAGGAGGGGGAAGCAGTGCCCTGCCAACACTGTTTACAGTGGAGGTGGAAATCTGCTGACCTCAACTGGGGATATTGTTGGACGGTGGAAGGAATACTTCGAGGATCTCCTCAACCCCACCGACACGTATTCCTGCTTCCTCTCTACGTATTCCTCTGCTTCCTCCAATGAGGAAGCAGAGGCCGAGGGCTCAGAGGTGGACTCGTCCATCACTCGGGCTGAAGTCACTGAGGTAGTTGGGAAGCTCCTCGGTGGCAAGGCACCGGGGGTAGATGAGATACGCCCTGAGTACCTCAAGTCTCTGGATGTTGTAGGGCTGTCTTGGTTGACACGCCTCTGCAACATCGCGTGGCGGTCGGGGACAGTACCTCTGGACTGGCAGACCGGGGTGGTGGTCCCTCTTTTTAAGAAGGGGGACCGGAGGGTGTGTTCCAACTACAGAGGATCACACTCCTCAGCCTCCCGGGAAAGTCTATGCCAGGGTACTGGAGAGGAGAATGCGGCCGATAGTCGAACCTCAGATCCAGGAGGAACAATGCGGTTTTCGTCCCGGTCGTGGAACACTGGACCAGCTCTATACCCTCTCCAGGGTGCTGGAGGGTTTATGGGAGTTTGCCCAACCAGTCCACATGTGCTTTGTGGATCTGGAGAAGGCATTCGACTGTGTCCCTCGTGGTGCCCTGTGGGGGGTGCTCTGGGAGTATGGGGGGCCCTTTGCTAAGGGCTATCCGGTCCCTGTACGACCGGAGCAGGAGCTTGGTTCATTGCCGGCAGAAAGTCAGACCTGTTCCCGGTGAATGTTGGACTCCGGCAGGGCTGCCCTTTGTCACCGGTCCTGTTCATTATCTTTATGGACAGGATTTCTAGGCGCAGCCAGGGGCCGGAGGGAGTCTGGTTTGGGGACCACAGGATTTCATCTCTGCTTTTTGCAGATGATGTTGTCCTGTTGGCTCCATCAAGCCAGGACCTTCAATGTGCACTGGGGCGGTTTGCAGCCGAGTGTGAAGCGGCTGGGATGAGGATCAGCACCTCCAAGTCTGAGACCATGGTTCTCAGTCGGAAAAGGGTGGCTTGCCCCATCCAGGTTGGTGGAGAGCTCCTGCCTCAAGTGGAGGAGTTTAAGTATCTCGGGGTCTTGTTCACGAGTGAGGGAAGGAAGGAGCGTGAGATCGACAGACGGATCGGTGCAGCTTCTGCAGTAATGCGGTCGATGTACCGGTCTGTCGTGGTGAAGAAGGAGCTGAGCTGTAAGGCAAAGCTCTCGATTTACCAGTCGATCTACGTTCCTACTCTCACCTATGGTCATGAGCTTTGGGTCATGACCGAAAGAACAAGATCCCGTATACAGGCGGCTGAAATGAGCTTTCTCCGCAGAGTGGCGGGGCGCTCCCTTAGAGATAGGGTGAGGAGCTCGGTCACTCGGGAGGAGCTCAAAGTAGAGCCGCTGCTCCTTCACATCGAGAGGAGCCAGCTGAGGTGGCTCGGGCATCTGTTTCGGATGCCTCCCGGACGCCTCCCTAGGGAGGTGTTCCGGGCATGTCCCACCGGGAGGAGACCTCGGGGAAGACCTAGGACACGCTGGAGGGACTATGTTTCTCGGCTGACCTGGGGACGCCTCGGTATCCCCCCGGAAGAGCTGGAGGAAGTGTCTGGGGAGAGGGAAGTCTGGGCTTCTCTGCTTAGACTGCTGCCCCCGCGACCCGGCCCCAGATAAGCGGTAGAAGATGGATGGATGGATGGATGGATCATGAGTTAAGTCAATTGTTACATCCCTATTAGCCACCAAAAAGAAAATTCTGGATAGTGTGTCGAGAGCATTTGAAGTATACAAGCATTTAAAATAGATTCAATTCATATTGCGCTTTTTTTCACAAGGGACTCACATTAATTATTCACTCCACAGTCCCATACTTGTGGTGGTAAGCTATATCCATAGCCACAAATGCCCTGGGGCAGACTGACTGAGACATTGGCAGCCATATTGCGCCTACGGCCTCTCCCACCACCACAACCGAACACACTCACACATTCACTGTGATTTTACACCAAGAACTGTACACCCGCACAGACATTTTACACTTTACTGCTTAAAAATGTAAATTCACACCAAGGACGTTGGCGTCACTGCTTCTACAAGTGCTTGTTTGGATTTAATTATGTTGCTTAAAAAATGGTCCATGTGATTTAAAAGTTTTAAAACTTGAAAACTAAATAAAGTAAAAAGATATTTGATTTTTCCAGGCATAGTTTATGATCTTATTCCATCTGAATATAAATTAATGACACATACTACTTTCTAGAGTAATTGTGTTCTGCCAATAATTATAATAATTACAATTGATTAAAGGGGTTTAATTGCAGATAGAGTATTGTTTCCATCCAAAACCTCACACTTCACTTGGGTAAGTAGAACTGCTGTTGTTCTTCAGACATTCAAAACTAATGCTCCACACAGGAGACTGTAATTGTATGTGAATGATCCTGTGAGTGGTTGTAACAGGCAGCAGAACGCCATCGCTCACATTTGGACTTCATGCCAATCACTTGAAAAGAGCGCTGTCTCGGCAAAAGTGGATGGTTTCTACAAAAGTCAGGTTACAACCTACATTTCTTTAACTCATGTCCTGGAGCCAGCTTATTCACTGTGTATTGTACACTTCTCTACTTGCTGTGGAGCCAGGTTTCATTGCAAAACAACATTTGAATATTTTTTATTATTATATTATTCCTCTGAATATCATAGTGCATAAACAATGTACTTTTCCAAAGATCCATAGACCCATAAGTTTGTGTCCACTGACAAAATCAATATTTAGAAATTGGCATTGGTCACCATCCACTCATCCAGTAAAACAGAGGTTGATATGCAGTATTCTAACTTCAGAAGCATCACTGTTTCTTTATACGTTCATATTTTGGAGTTCAGTGTGCAAAGAACAGCAGTTCTACTTACCCAAGTTTCTAGAAGCATTGAATCCAAATCTTTTCTTATTTACTCACTTTTCCCTCTGGTTGTATCATGCTGTCGTGCAGATGGAGAGGCCTGAGCCTCTCGCACCGTGTCCTGTGGCACTGAGCGTTCCTCTTGAGCCACATCCTGCACATATGGAGACAAACGGGGCAGACGCTGATGAGGAGTGGGCTGTTAGTTTTGTGGAGACAAGCTCAGCTGCTGTTGGTTACATCAGATAACCAACTGTGTCCTGTAACTGATCTTGGCTTGCTTTTTTATCTGATGCAAAAACTTCCGGTAAGTGTTGGTTGGGAATGTGGCATCTTTCTATGTGAATGGTATAGTGTCTCATGTCTATGAAGTCTGGTCTATGAATGATTCAGGATAAACACTAGTAACAGAATATAGTCATGTTTCAATGACTTTGGTAGGTACTGGTCATGTTGCTTCGACAGATGCAGCTTTAAGGAGCATCCTATAAGTCTTATGTAGCTTTCTGGATTTAAAGTTTAGAAAGGTCTGAATAAACTATATTGTCTGTGAAGGTTCTCAGTGATTCAGGTCATCCGGAAGAAAAGGTTAAAGCAAAGACATTTGGACTTTTCAAGGTGAAGATGTTTTTTTGAGAGACTGCAGAAACTCCAGGTGGACATTCGGTTAAACCAAAAGGACACAGAAACCAAACAGACAGGAACCGGAGGCAAAAGGGACGGGTATAGTTATCCCTTATGAGTCTGGTTTATTTGTAAAACTAAAGGACTAAATTCTGGTCCACTTTAAACCTGAGAACACTGCGTCAAAAACCTGCTCCACCCTAAAGACAAGTGCAGTGATAGGTATATCGGAGCGACAAAGAGCTGCACAAGAGGATGTATCAGCACAGAAGAGTCAATCCTGGAGGACTTGAGTCTGCAGTCCACCCCCACCTCAAAGACAAAGGACATTCCTTTGAGGACAGAATGTCCAAATTTTGGCCAGAGAGGCCAGACGGTTTGAGAGAGGTGTGAAGGAAAACATTTTTGTGAAAATGTAAAAGCCCTAAACAGAGAAGGTGGCCTCAGATATCAGCTGCCAACGGTGTTTTGAAACCTAAATCAAAAGTGTCACTCTAGAACAACAACACCTGAAGTGAGCAGCGATATTAATGTCTCACAAGTTGTTAACGACTCTCGCATCAGGAGACACACTGTCCTTTCATACATGACTGAGACTAGAAGATTCTGGTCCATCAGGTTTAGTTTGAGGTCAAATTCCTCCCTCTAGAAATAGAGCTCAGCTCTCTTACCAGTTGATCTCAGAATTGAAAAGTCTTCACCTTGAAAACTGAGTCCAGATGCTTTTACTTAGGCCTTTTCTTAAAACTATATACCTCTTGTACTGTTTATTGTAGTAGTATATTAGTAGTATATGGCTGCAGTTACGGTCTCTTCTTTGCCAATTATTTTTGTAAATTTTAAAGGTTCTCTTCTCTGTGGCACTTATTTAGGGGAGTGCCTTGTATGTTTTGATGTTGGATAGGGAAATGGGATTAACCAGAGGAAACCCACTCGAGCATGGGGAGAATTTTTTTTTTTTACCTTTATTTGTCCAGGTAAAATTGATGCCCACAGGCACCGCTTTCTTGCAAGCCTCCCAAGGGGTTACATGAACCAAACCGTGCCATACCAGCATTCACTGGTGTCCCTAATAGGACAGGTTTTGGATTGAAAGTTTTACTTTCTGCCAGAGCTTTAGTGTTCTCTCTGTGACATGTTTTCCAATGAGAGGCCTATTACACTGACAGTTCACTATGAGCCAACACACAAGTGCCATCCAAACCTCTTGTGGTTACGCAGGTTATGTCATAGTTCCAGGAATGGCACCAACACTGTAATTATGCTTTAATACGTTCTCTGTGAGCATGCATTTTTCATGAGAACTGTTTTGAGATGTAGTAAACAACACTAATTGCAATTTTTTTTTTAATTTATTATTTTTTTTTAATTGTCATTCATCTATTGACTTGTATGGAAGTCGAGCAAAAGGGGGCAGTATAGAGTACATCTTAGATCAACATCTTTGTATCCCGCTGCTGTGGGCTGTGAGTGGTGATTATAATCCGGCCTCTGCTGCACTTTTGACACTTCATCTATGTTTAATCTGCCTCCATATCGCTGCAGTGCTTTCTTGATGACTCCAGTTTAGAATCGAGATACTAAACTGAAAATGTAGTAGTAAATGTAAAATATTCAGTCACTTGTTTTTGCACAAACGGTTTAAAATTCAGATGTACTTGGAGTGAATTATGGGCCTGGGGCTTGAACTGCTTTTAAATGCAAATTGATGCAAGTTGAGGACTGTATTTAGCAGCAGCCGTGTGTCGGGACCACAGATGGTAATTACTGTCAATGTTGGAGATCGGCGTGTCCGTTTATGGATTGGACTGTGCAAGAGGAAGTGTAGGTACAAGGTGATTGTCCCGAGATTGCTGTAGCAGTTCAAGGTTTCTACTGATGCTCAAAATTCTCACAAATGATAGAATGAGGATGTTATTGCTCAGTTTGAAAGGTGCATATTAGTCATGCCTCAATTTTTAATTCAACTTCAATCATGACAACCTTGTATCTCCATCTAGGGTTGTTTTTAAGTTTTGTTCAGAATTGTTATTGTTTTTCTTCTGCGTCTGAGCATTCAATAGCACAGACGTTGATAATGGCAGTGTTACAACTTTGAATGAGGGAGATTTAGTCAAATCCAGAATCTTTTTATTTACTATTCCCCCTGGTTGTATCATATTTTAGAGCAGATGGAGAGTGCTTTGTTAGTTGTGCTTCCATTAAAAAAAAAAAAAAAAGCCAAAATTTAATATGTAAAAAGAAACAGAATCAAAGCTGTCATAATGCTGAAAGGGCAGAGAATGCTACTTTTATTAAATTCTTAGCATCTGTGGATTGCGTTCACCCCCCAAAAAATAAAAATTCATTATCATAATTAAGAGATAAGATTTAACTTGTATCCCAGATTTTACACTTAAATGGTAGCTTGCTGCAGTTGACTGAGCTAAAGTTAGAAGCAGAACAGTTGCAAAGACACAGTAATGTGTGTAATGTGGAAGTGCATTGCATTCACTAGTAAAAATAAATGAAATAAAAAATACCTGACCTTACATTAATGAGGTATGCATATGCAATATATTCAAATGTGACTGCTGTTATTTTGTTTCAAAGCAGCAGAAACCAGACGCTTATTAGCTAAGATAAATTATGATCTGTTCAAATACATTCAAGTTTTTGTTTTGTTATATTGATGATGAAGCTAAAGCCATTTAATACACATGTTGAAAATGTTGAAACTGTTTAATGTTGAAATGTTACAAACAAAGAGTGAACATATGTGCGCCGTTCTTTTTCGAAGTCTGAAGATGCCGTCCTCTTTATCTCCACACCAGACGAGTTTGAGTTCACACGGGGATCCTTTCGTCTATCCTCAGGCGTACAAGTGCAGTTCTAGTTTGTGCCGCTTCAGCATCATGACTGCACCACTACTTTCTTGTCACTCTCATTTGTTTGTCAGGCTCCTATTATTCCTTCCCTTTTGGCTGTTTTATTTCTATGTAGCATTTTCCCAAAACAAAATGACACTGCTCTACGTGTGACAGCTTTAGTCACATTCGACTAAAGCGGCAAATTTCCATTCTTCCACAACACTGTCATGTTTGTTGTTTGAAGCAAGGTTTTTAGCCTCATTTTATTGTGCTGCAGTAAACTCAGAAATAGGCGCTTCTCTTCTCTGCCATTTACAGACAGATAAGAAGCACAAGACTCTGCGTTGTGCTTTTGTTTATTCCCTGAACAAAACAAGGGAAAATAACCGGAGGTTTTGTTTTAATCCCTTTACGGACGCCTCTGTGTTGGAATTTTCTGGGTATATCTAACCAGGAGAAGGCAGTTTTAGACAAAATCAAGAGACCAAGTTGCATCCAAAACCACACATTATTCACATAGTCATACTCATACTACTCGTATATATTAGGGGTGCACAGTGACGGAGTGGTTAGCACTCCTGCTTTACAGCAAGAAGGTTGTGTACACCTTTAGCACAATATATGGAAATCTATACCTGGCCATGCCCTTATATAAATGCACAGCAGACTACACACTTTATTACTAAGAAGACAGAGAATAATCTAATATAGACTGAGGCTGATTTCATGATGAGTTTTAGTTTACTACATTTTGAACTGTTATTTATTTATTGAGTACAATGTGTCACACATTGTTGATCTCTCTGCTCTGAGACGGGAGTGTGCAGGGACATGCCAAGTAAACGGAGCTGTGCGGTCACAGACAGAGCAGAAACAGATGAGATGAAGGTGTGCTCTAAACTGCTCTATAACAGGTCATGTGACTTTTGACCACCATGCCAAGGCACTTGGCCCACAGAAAACACTGCAGTGTAAATTGGTTTTAACATTTAATTAATATTGTTTGTTGTGATTAATTCTGGTGCAATATATCACAACAAAAAGTAGTCATTGTGAAAGGGCTAGCAAACTCCAGCCGACTCCGTCTTTTCTGTGAGGAGTCTGCATGTCTTCCACATGTTACCATGGGTTCTCGCCGGGTAGTCCGGCTTCCTCCCACCGTCCGAACACATGCATGTACTGTATAGGTTAATTGGCAACTCACCCTGAAATGAATGTGAGAATGAATGGTTGTCTGTCAGTGTCTGTCTAGAAGTGTCAGCCCTGCGACTAACTGGCCACATCCAGGGTGTACCCCGACTCATGCCCAAAGCTGCTGGGATAGGCTCCAGTCACCTGCGACCCCTAACAGGAACAAAAAAAAAAAAATAATGATAATTTTGGACTTTTTGTCAATGTACTATATTTACTGTCCTGGAGACATCAAAAAGAGTATTTCTTTTCCCATTGCGTTTATTTTTTCTTAAGACTGTACCCACCATACCTCACGTTCTTGTACAGTCTGTTTGTCTATTTGCTGCGTCTTTGTAAAGCCCTTCGAAACAACTGCTGTAGTAAAATTGAGCTTTAAATATAATTGAGCTGGCCAGTTTATGTGGCACTGAAGCACAAGCCCATTGTTGAGCTACTTTTTCCGATTGTTCACAGTTTGACCTGTCATCACTTCTCAAAACAACTTCCTCAGTAATGTACAGCAAATGATTGTGTTATTTTGCAAAATTATTTCTATTTGTTCCATACAATAGTAAACCAAGATACATCCTCCCAGTATTACCATGTTTACTAGTTGATGGGCATTAAGTTGTTTATGACCTGGGAACACATTGTCTCTGATGGAACTATTGGAAGTGTCTGAGGAGGTGAAGGACAGGACTTATCCTGGTTAAAGATTTTTTTCCAATTGCG
The DNA here is from genome assembly GCA_024349245.1 of Neodontobutis hainanensis. Taxonomy (NCBI): domain Eukaryota; kingdom Metazoa; phylum Chordata; class Actinopteri; order Gobiiformes; family Odontobutidae; genus Neodontobutis; species Neodontobutis hainanensis. Next base: position 350,730 of record JALDNG010000087.1, on the reverse strand, counting down.
CTTTTCCAACTACAAGGCACTCAAAGCGCTTTACCAGTATTACAGTTCACACCACTCGAGGCAAGGTGGGTTAAGTGTCTTGCCCATGGACACAACAACAGTATGTGGGGGATGTTTCGAGCGGGGATCAAACCACCCACCCGCCGGTCGAAGAATGGCCGCTCTACCACTGAGCTACTGCTGGTTTAATTTAGGGCACTGCAACTTAGCTCCTATGAGAAGTAAGTTGCATCAACTGACTCATAAACAGCACTCTATCCATTTAAATTGTGTCGGAGTTGTACGGTTAGGATGCAGGAGAGGTCGCTTCATACCTGGGTGCAGTTTGTCTGCTGTGATCTGGAGCCCCCCGCTGGAGTCCCCTACATCCCGCAGAGAGACAGCCTCCCCAAACCTGACCAGACGTGTAACGCACAGACCGGATGGAAAGGGCCAGGACAACCGTTGTGTTTCCAGCCCCCATCTCTGAATATGTGCCTCAGCTTGGCCAGGGTCAGTAACGGGGCGCCATCTGGTTATCAGCAGGTGATGATTGATGATGTCATAAGTGGTGGACACGGGCCAAGAAGGTGGGTGATGGGGTGTTTGTTTGTTTTTCTGACACGAGCAGGTCAGTCCTGCGGGGCTTGTGGCTCATGGGGCTGCACACATGAAGCTCCACAGTCTGTGCAGAGATGGAGGAGATCAGGCTACAGACATCTAGCATAATGGAGCAGAGAGTGAATGTAACACTTTGAATATCTGTCTACTGCTGTTTGAAGTGGAAGTGCATTTATTTCTCACAACAAATTTTTTTTTTGCTGACTTATACAATCCCGTTCTAGGACCGATATGATGCTGTTTATAACTTTTATAAATGGTGAATAGGCATAAAATATGAAATATGCCCCCATAATGATATTGAACCTCGGTCGCTGCTGTAGAAGTATGTTTCCCTCTGAATTTCCTGCAAGCAATATGCTCTAAAGAGGCCTTTAGTTTCAGCAAACAGTTCCTTTATATCAAACTATTATATAGTCAGTATGAGTCTGGAGAGACAAGGATATATAGTCCTTTTTTCCTATTTTTTATATATTTTTTTTTTTTGTCAACTTTGATGGTTTGATATCTTGCCAGGTTTGCACAAAAAAGTGAAATGCACAGCCAAGATATGGCATTATAGCAATTATTTAAGTAAAAGTTAGGCTATGAACCCTAACCCTAATATGTTATTCACGCCAGTGGGAAAACCGCCAGCATCTGCTTGACCCATTGTCCAATCTTCGGTCCCAATGTTTTTTTCCAGTTAAGGGCAGTCGTTTTGCCTGTAACAGGCACATGTCGATAAATAGCTGCTCACATTTTGTTAAACTTGTGGACTTGGGATATAAGCCTAAATGAAGAGTGCAGTGCTCCAGTATTAATTCTTTTGAAATATTCTTTTTTATCATTAGTTTGACCTCTGCTCAGAATAACCTTTTTTTTTCTACATTCCCAGATACAGTGGAACAGCGTACCCTTTTCTTCCATACACTTTGTGCATATGTACGGTATATTAGGGTTATAATAGTATAACTTAACGGGGGTAATATAAACTCGCTTAACACATTTGTACTGTAGCAGTCTTAAACTGGAACTGGTGGTTTGTTTCTTTCGTTTTTTTTGTGCATATTGATGCCCACTCTTCCTGCGACAAGTCAATTTCCAAGTTCTTCTTCCACGCTTCTAACTTCTTGGTCGAGTTTTCTGATGAGTTTGTTATTAATAATTTATACAATTCTGAAATTGCACCTCTATTTGAGCCATCCTTACAGATCATTTCTTCCAATTTAGATTTTGGAGGTTTCATTAGACTTTTGTTTTGTTTTGCATTGACATAACTTCTGAGTTGGAGGTAATTAAAAAAAATACTTCTTATGAATATTAAATTTGTGCCTAAGGGCTTCAGATGACATCATATACTTCGAACCCATCTGGTACAGATCTTGAATCTTCTCTAGTCCTTTTAGTGCCCATTGCTTGAACACTGTAACTGCTCTGCCAGGTCTAAAGTCTTGGTTTACCCAGATTGAGCTCCACTGTGACAGGACAACTGTATAGTATTGCGGATATACTGAAATGATTTAGAAACACACAACAGGCTTGTCGTAAGGCTTTCCTGGTTTAGGTTAAAATATAATTAGTGCCCCTGTCATTGATTTAGGGAGGCAGCCATCATTAAATGCCTCCTGGTACATTTCCAAAATTGATTTTGATAATTTCTTTTTAATTTTTTTTTATAGAAGTCAATTGGAAACCCGTCGGGTCCAGCCTTTTTACCCAGTCTGATGCAATCAATTGCTCTGTTTATTTCCTCCTAATTAAGTTCTGCATCCAGCAGTTGTTTAAAATCTTTGGTAATAATAGGTATGTTTATCTTGTCTAGAAATAAATTCAGGGTGTGTTGATCTGAGCATTCTTGTGAGTCATATAGTTTTTTTATAATAATCTCTAAATTCGTTGTTTATTTCTCTAGGATCCACTGTTGTCTGCCCTTTATTGTTCATTATAGAGGCAATGTTTTTCTGATTTTCCAACTGCTTAATTTGCCAGGCTAAGATTTTTCCGGGCTTTTCACCTTGCTCATAGAACGATTGGTTTAATGTTAATATGTTGGAGGCAGCTCTGTCTGCAGATTTTTTATTATATTTTGCTTTTAACATCAATAAAACAAGATAATTATTAGTGAATGACAAGCAACTGACTTATGTGTGTGTGCAGTCAGTAAGTGGGTATAGAGCATTAGTGAGTAGCTTGATATTTAGATGCTCTAGCTATAGAAACATTTAGGCAACACAAGCTGAAAGCCATAAGCTAGAATTCTACTAGGGTTGCCTCCTTAAATGCTCAAATAAAAAGAGACATCTTGTACAGCAGTGGCCCCACTCTTTGGAGCCACAACCACCACTGGTTCATCACAGAACACAGAATATTTATGTTCAACAGCAGCCCTACTGAGACAAAATGTAAAATAAGTTAATTCTAAAGGTGCAAATGCAGAAATGTTTAGATTAGCAATTATTTGGAAGTGGTCTCTATGGAGCAAGCACAGTTCTGCAAGATCTGGACAATGTTCACCTAAACGTATTTGTTTAGTGTGGTCTGCTGTAAAACAAACAATTATGTAGTAAAACATATACGATTCTGTTTTTTTAAAGGACGTGTGGCAAACTTACCCATGAATATTGCAAGATGATTAACTAGAGATATGCACTGATGGTTGTAGGACCTGGGCTTCCTCATCAAAGACAGAAAAAAAGAAATGACATCTTTGCTAATGCTGTTAAACCTAGATACAGTTCAACCAATAATAGAATAAGAAACCAATAATACCACAAGGCCTTGAGATTCTATTGCAACAATAGGAACAACAAAAAAACAGACAATGAGTAAATGTTTTTTTGTTACATGGCCATGTGATGATTAACTTATAGTTACTCTGTTGTTCCTTCCAAACATAAAGTAATGCTTGATTATCGTAGTCTGTCCGTTCTTCCCTAGACCCTAACCCTGCTCCCATTGGCGCTTCTACCATTGGTGTCACTTCCTTTAAGACCCTTGTAGCATTCCATGGTGAACACACCATCCACAGGTCACCTCTTTAATGGCAAGGCCTCAAGTTAATTATTTTTAAACGTTATGGGCAATCTCACGCATTAAGATACTCAAAGCCTAATATTATTATTGCACACCATATCAATCAAGTTTCTATCTGTCAAGTCTGGATTCAGGCAACTCAAATTTTCATTTATTTTACAAACATTATAAAATGTTTACCCAACAGCATCCACCATGTTGTCTCTATGTTTGTTCCTATTGAGGCTAGTCCCATAGCTTTTTATTCAGATTAACATTTTTTCATCACCTTTACATATTTTATGAGAAATTAAAAATTTAACTAATAAATAATCTTCACCAATATAATTTCTAGTTTTGATGGACAGCTATTGTCTCATTACAAAATAAACAGTTTGAGTCTTATCGGTTTTTAATTAAACTGCACACTCAAACTCAACATTTGAAATTAGTTGCTGTTTGGAGAGACTTTGACTTCAAGGGCTAATTAGCGAGAGACACACTCATGATTATTAGTGTATGAATAACCGTACTGTGTCTCTTTACTGCTCGATTATAAAAAAAACTATTAGACAAACGAGTGACTTCACAAGCCTGATACATGTTGTCTGCTGTGAGCTATTATGCTCCACAGCTGCTGCTCTGATAACACCCTGACCCCGACTGTGGCCACATTCTTCCGTACAGTGTTTTTCTGACTCATTCATAAGTTGTACTGCTGCTGAATGACCACGAAAAGACGGTGCATTCCAGCTGACGGCAGATTGCAATAGTGCAGGAGGACGAGGTGTTACTTGAGACACATGATGTACATGTGACACACTGCTCATCTGAGATACACTGTCAGGGGAAGATGAGTCACATGTTAGTCAGTTTTGATTGATGGCTGTGTAAAATTGGTCTTTTAACTACACACTGACTCATACATTTCTGCACGTCCATGTAATATTAGGGTTTTTGTTATTATTATTTTATTATTATTATTATTATTATTTATATAGCACTTTTCCATCTAGTGTTACAGTTCACACCACTGGAGGCAAGGTGGGTGGCAAGTGCCTTGCCCAAGGACACAACGACCATATGTGAGGGAGAGCGTGGTGTTATGATGTTTTGGGATGCTTCGAGCGGGGATCGAATCGTCCACCCGCTGGTCGAAAGACGGCCATTTTACCCACTGAGATACTGCCGTCCCTGTTGACAGTGGTGATTGTGTGATGTGATGTTTGGGAGTTTAACTGCAGGGACTGAAAATCATATAGCAGCGCAGTTTGTATGTGTCTTTAAGATAAAGAGGCACATTTGGGCATTGTCTATTTAGTATTGTTGTTATGCTTCTGTCTCATACTTAGCACATTTATCAATGTATACTAATATGTTACCAAATACCGGTCTCTGAAACCAGAAACCCTTTGGGGTCTTTTTACAAAAAAAAAAAGATCTTAAGCCAAAACTTAAGAAAATGACTAAAATATTGCAAAGTCTGCAGAATACTTAGTTTGAGTGGGGCTCACAGGGGGGACAACCAGGTAAGTTGGACCTTAAAGGTTAGAGGGCTGCAAAATTTAGACCACTTATGTTTAGTTAAATATTTTATGTTCAGACCTGTTTCTTCTAAATGTAACCATAGTTATCTCCAGGTCATATAAAACCTTGTTTATAAAATGCTTTGTGTTGAAATGTTTTGTGGTACCAACTTGCTACATGCATCCTCGTAAAATGTGGAAAAAACAGAATGGTTTCTGACTCATAATAGGAAAACCGAATTTCTTGGAGATTCAAATGTCAGCAACTGTTATCTTGGCTCAGGAAACGTAAGAAAATGGGCAACAATGTTGAAAAGCTCAAAACAAATGCAGTCTGATTCAAAATCCAAAGTGAGCCTTGCCAGCTATAAAAAGAAAAAATACATTGTGTTTGTATTGTGGCTCCAATAGCGATCAGAACCGATGGATGGTCATGGCTGAAGAGCTGCAGGGTTTGGACGCCCTGGTTCTCATCTGTGTGTGTGTGTGTGTGCGCTTTAGTGAGGGTTTCAAAGATCTAAGCCGAGGAGGGTCTCAAAGATCTAAGCCGAGGGTCTTCAGGTTCCCCTTGAAGCTGTAGCCGAAATGATCAGTCAATGCAGCAATTAGCCATTTGACCCTGAGCCCCTTTTGCTCTTGATTGGACCGTTCAGCACCAGGCAGGTCTCTTTGATCCTGTCTGCCTCGGTTCAACACTTAGCGACTTAATGGAATGATTATTTAATGAGAAGATGTTTAATTGAAGTAAAATGTGTTGTTACGGCACTGGTCACAGAACGACTATAATGTGGCCAGCTTTAATGTGAGATATGTGTAAATGTGCTAAATGCTTTCTGAGCAAGTCGGTCAGAGTTATAAGTATGTTTTGGATAGTTTCTTGGCTGTTGTCCTGACTCTGCCGTTTGTTACCATGGTGACATCCAGTTAATCAAACTGAGGAGGGAAACTAATAATTTGTGTTTTTAAATGACTAAAAGGAAAAGGGTGTAGCTATTGGCCTTGTTAAAGTCGCTCACTCTGCAGAAGCACTTACACTTGATTAGTTTGTTAAATCTCTTTCCTTTTGACCAGCCTCTTCAGTTAGGCCTACTCATTTTGCATTTTGCAATACTTAATCTAATTGCAATTACAGGTTTATTGACAAAATGAACATGAACTCAAGTGGTTCGGTATTTAGTGTTTCATTGTTTGGATTTCTAGGAACTTAGTGGTTATACTTTATACACAATTATACAATACAGCATGTTTTTATCAGTAGGGGTTGAGTTTGTACAGCGCAGCATCAGCTACAGAAACCATAAAGTTAACCAGTACAGTTGTCCCGGGCCTTAAGGTCTGGGGGGCCCAAATCTAAGACTCCCTATCCTTTAGTTAATATGGACAAAATGATATAGGGGCTTCTGCCCATAGGATTTTTCCAGGGCCTTACTAATTCTGTCAGCGGCTCTGGTCCTAACACAACAATAACAAGTGGCACAGTATAAAACACTTATTTGGGCCTATTTGGTGGCTTTGAACGAGTAAAATGTCTCTGAAAGATTGCTCTACCCAACTGGTCTTGTGAACAATGAATGAATGAATGAATTTGTCAAATTTGAACTATTACTTTAAAAAGATTGAAATTTGATTGGAGAGATTACAATCTGGATCCATAAATGTGAAAATTGGGTCCGTCATCTTAAGGTGAAATGAATGGTTGTGGTGGCTGTGGGGTTTGGCACAGCACCTTACACTAAAATGAATAAGCCTTTTCCTTGTGAAGTGTAAATACTGCATGTTTCACAGCAGGATTTTCCCTCCGGTTCCTGTTATATAATGCTCCATCTTTAGTCTGTGCTTACAGTCAGCGGATCATCCCTCTTCCATGCAGCGTGAACACCAGTGCTGTAGGCAGCACATTTCATACACACCACACTCCTGGCTTCACAGCTTTGCAACTGAATCACAATGTGAATGAGGTCACCTCAGAGTTGACCTCCTCCTGCACCGTTCTGCCTCAGTGACGGTCGTGTTCGCTCACAGCAGGAAACTGGCTGCAAATCATCGGTGATTTTTCACATTTAGCATGAACTTCCTTTCTTTTACAGTTTTGAAAAAGGCATAACTGCTGTGCACAACCCCGAAACTGATTTAAAGCATCTTGTTTGTTGGCCTGAAAACAAAACTATTTTAATCATCACAAATACAAACTTGTACTCCTCATTTCATAACAAGAATTACCGCAGGAGAGCCCTTGTTAATCAACCAAATTTGTGGCTCAAGAGCAGATATTAATGCAAATAGGAATAAAGTAAATGCATAAGAAAGAGTGATCTTTTATTGCAACCTGTCGAGGTCTTCACATTTATTTGTTTTCGTTCACATCAGGAAACTCCATCTTATTTCACAAAAACTTGTTTGTTTAACTTTTTGCAAACGTGAGCTTTTTTGGACATTTTCAAATAACAATGCAGCACCAGAAATGAATAATTCTAATTGGGAGATATTCAGATATAAGAACCAACTGAATACGTGTGCTGTCAGTGAGTGGGTAGAAAACATCTTGTGGCTTAATATTCTGCACTACATATAAAAGCATTTAGGCTACACCAGCTGCAAGCTAGAATTGTGGATATTGGACTTGATTACCAAAAAAACAGTGCTTTTTTTATCTAAGTCTAAATAGTTCTGCCTCATGAGATTAGCATCCATTTCCCTAAAGCAGCTAAGCAGACATCAAGGTAAAATTCAATTGGCTATAATACAGACGCAATTTTTTATAAATATATTTAAAGAAAAGTACTATCCCTGTAGTGAAATTCATTTTTGACAGCCACCTTCAGGCCGGAGAACCCTGACCCATTCACGGGTCGAACATGCAAACTACACACAGAAAGGCCCGGGAGTCAAACCCTGGACCTTTTGGCTGTGAGGGGACGGTGCTAACCACTTTGCCACTGTGCTCCCATTACAGAGTTCTGCCAAAATATGAAACGGCCCTAGTTTTTTGTATTGTTGTTCAAGGTGGCCATATTTTCAATCACTCAAACCAGGAGGGCGTTCTGGTGGCACGCATTCCAGACGTGCAAGGACTTCTTTAGAAAATCCTTTTTTTTTTTTTATAGAAACAATTCAGGTTGAGCTCCTCTGGGGAAAATAAAACGCTTTGCCATATCCTCTAGCTTAATTGCGATATTAATAGACCATCTTTAGAGTTCTGGACTTGCTTTGTTGATGTTTTTTAGACATCTACGGACAGTCTACAGTTGTATGTATTCCAAGAACAGTGTGATTGGTCAAAAGCATAACATAAAGCTCAAAAACTATTTAAAAAGGTGAACCTCCAAAAGGTCTAATTTAGTGTTTTTTTAACTTGTTTATATAAATAAATGTGAAATAGAGCTGCCCTTGTTGTGCCTCTAAAAGGGTCTATTGGGTGTTGAGTGAAAAGACGGTGAGATAAAAGTGAACAGAGGCGTGAAATAGGAGGCTTGAATCAAAAGGACTCCAGCATCTGTTGTTATTTTGAGTCGGTGGGATTGTGTAGTGTTGGAGGTGATGAACGGACATCCCACTTTTTGTGTTTTTGTCGGCAGATTATTTGCCTTGAATAGATGAGGCTCTAAAACCGGCCTCCCCTGCCTCTCACCGATTGTAAGCAGCAGATCAAAGCAGAGACGCACACTTACAATGTTTACCACATCAGTGAATGTAAAGTGAGGACCCATCCAGAATTTAATTTAGCGTTTAATTTTTCCATCTTTTTCTCTTAATATGAGGTAGATTTGATTAAAACGAGTATGTATTGTTAAACAGTGGCCCAGTTCACGTTAGGAGTGTAGACTGATAAAGCTGTGCATAGCAAATGAGAACACAGTAATGGAGAAAGCTGAAAATAAACACACATAGCGTCAAACACTTAACAGTGGCAGAAACCTCTTGAAGTTAGTTTTATGCTCACGTTTCTGTGACCTCTATGAAGGTACAGGGTCAGCAGGGGGACCGTGAAGTGGTCCTGTCTTTCTTCTGCCAATGGGAGGTAGTCACAGAGGTGAGACAAGTTAAGACAGCATCATTACAAAAAAATATGTACATAAGTGCCCAAAAACCAGAACAGCATGTGTATAAAATGCTTTGTTTACTCAACAATAGCCATGTTTTACTGTGAATGCAGTGTAAATGACGTGCAAGGCCAACTGAGGAGGATTTTAAAATGTGAACTAATCTCACAATGTAATATAAAGGGAAAAAAAAACAAATGATAAGAAAAATCACTAAACATTTTATTGGAGTGTGAACAAAATGCACAGAAAAGCTCAGTTCTGAACTGCCCTTGGTTCTTTTTACTTTTCTACCTCTGTCTCATCTCCTTTCTCCTCCTCCCAGCCCTCTCCCAGAGCACAAACACCCGAGGCCTGGCCAGCGGCTCACTCACTCAGACTGAGAGACTGCTCTCATGAGGCTGTTGTGCATCTTCCATTAGCTGTGATTGATATAACCAAGCCGTTGTTTACTTGCTAATAGGCACATTTGGTAGCTGTATATTAGAATTCCTAACAGCTGAGATGTTGCACTGAATGATGGCCAGAGTGCTCTGTATATTAATGTGGCATGCTTTTAGTCACATTAGTGATCAGGAAAAAGAGTCTACAGCTAAACTTGTCAATTAGTTGTATTAGCTCCTGCATGCATCACTCTGTGGACAAAAAAAAAAATAGACCGGTAGACTCTATTTTGAATAATGTGTACTTCTAAAAAGATGGAAAAATTAAACGCTGTGTACTTTTTTCAAGATGGCGCCTGTGTTCGGCATTGCCTCTGCTCCCTGTCTGTTCGCTAATGTAATTTTGTGTTTTCTAGTGATGTTTGTTGCCTTATCAGCCCTTACAACAAGTAACTGTGCATCAGCTGCTTTTGAATATGATCGACATACTCTATTTCGAATAAACGAGCAGATGAAAGACTTTTGTGTTACCTGGGCCAGGTACGCGGAGTTTTTCCCTCCAGTTTTTGAGTGCTCCACGTCATCACTGGAGTACCTGTTGCTAGCTAAGCCCCGCGGCAAGAGAAGGAAGCGGGGATTGAGGGCTGGCGTCGGGGCCAGGCTGAGAAAACACCGTGGGCAACTACCAAGTCCGAGCGGCTCCGGATCTGTCTGGGACGAGCGGTGCCTGCGGTCGGTTCCGGTCCGTGAATCTGGCGGGAACTCGTCCGGTGCGTCTCCGTCCCTCCAATCTGACCGGATTTTTCCGATTCGGCGGCTCCGACACTTCCCTCCACGTGAGCGGGTCCTGTGTCCTGTTACATGCCGGGTGGTCAATAGTGACCACGTCCTGTCACCGCTGCGCTGCCCTGATGGTCAGCGCGCACCGGCCTTGGATCTGGCACAACCGACTCGGATTGCTCTGCTCAACGCTCGCTCCATTGCAAACAAGGCCTTCTTCCTCAGCGAGTTATTCTCAAAGGAACACCTTGACTTTATGTTTTTAACAGAGACCTGGCAGCGTGAAATGGAGTACACTCATCTGAACGAGCTGTGCCCTCCGAACTGTTCTGTGTTTGGGACACCGCGGGTCTCGCGGCGAGGAGGCGGACTCGCACTCGTGTACCGGGACTGTTTCTGCTGCAGGTTGATGAACCCAGACTCTTTCGACTCCTTTGAGATGCAGATGACTAAGGTTGGCAACAATGACTCATTTTATTGCATTTTAATTTACCGACCTCCTGGTCCTGGACGCTTGTTTTTAGAGGATTTCTCTGAATTTTTATCTTCAATTATCAAACTTGATAATGTTCTGATACTCGGGATTTTAACCTCCATATCGACGATGCTTCGTGTAATCTGGCATCTGAGTTTTTAACACTCACTGAAGCATTTCATTTTAAGCAGCATGTCTCTGGTCCTACACACACCAAAGGCCACACTTTGGACCTTGTTTTCTCTTTAGGCCTGAACATTGACCAGTTGAGTGTTACAGACACTAATGTGACAGACCACTGCTGTATATCTTTTAACTTGCATTCCAGTGTGGACTATCTTCCTTCCAAACTGATGTCACAAAGACGCATCATAAATGGATCCACAGCTGAGAAATTTTCAAGTCATTTGACCCGATCGTTTTTGATGGCTGTAGTGAGCCTGAATCTTTTATGCAGTCTTTTAATAAGCACTGTTTGTCTGTTTTAAATAAGGTTGCTCCGCTAAAAAGTAAGCACACCACGCCTAAAAATCCCTGCCCTTGGATAAATGAGGAAATCTTATCTTGTAGGAGAAACTGTCGAAAAACAGAACGTTTGTGGAAATGCACAAGTTTGGAAGTCCACAGACTGCACTTGAAGGAGCTCATCATGTCACTAAATGATATAATAAAACAGGCCAGATCTGCATATTTCTCTAATCTTGTTGTGCTGAACAAGAAAAATCCTAAAGTCCTGTTTGACACAATATCAAGAATTGTCTCTCCTTTAGCTCCTCATTTACCAGTCCACTCAAAGTCTGACTGCAACAGGTTTTTAAATTCCTTTGTGAATAAGGTACATGATATACGAGCTTCTATAAACCCGTCCTCTGTCCACACATCCTGGGGTTTATCTCCTCAGTGCTCTTGGTCCACCTTCTCACCTGTCACTGAAGAGGATATCAAGGGTCTACTAAAAAAAAGTGATACCATCATCAAGCCCTCTGGATGTAATGCCAGCTTCGTTGCTTTTAAATGTATTTGATTTAGTTGGTCCTTATGTTGTTAAACTGATCAACCTTTCTCTTTCAACTGGTTCTGTGCCCAGCTCTTTTAAACAAGCGGTCGTCAGCCCCGTTCTGAAGAAGCCCAATTTGGATTCTTTTGAACCAAACAACTACAGGCCAATCTCTAAATTGCCTTTTTTATCTAAAATCCTGGAGAGAGTGGTGGCGGAGCAGCTGACTGCGTTTCTTAATGAAATTAATGTTATAGACAAATTTCAGTCAGGCTTCCGAAAATGTCATTCAACAGAGACTGCCCTGCTGAGGATATCAAATGACATTATGATGGCAGCTGACTCTGGGCAGTACTCAGTCTTGATCTTACTGGATTTATCGTCTGCTTTTGATACTCTGGACCATAATATATTGTTAAAGCGTCTGCAATATGAAATGGGTTTCTCTGGATCAGTTCTAAAGTGGTTTTCCTCTTACCTGAGTGACAGATCATTTTGTGTCTGTATTAACAATATTCTGTCTGAAATGACCCTCTGTCATATGGAGTTCCTCAGGGCTCAGTCTTAGGTCCTCTTTTGTTTTTATTGTACATATGCCCTCTTAGTGAAATATTTCATGGTTTTAAAAATGTGTCTTATCACTTTTATGCTGATGACATTCAGTTGTACTGTTCTTTTAAAGACTCTGAGTTTTATAAACTTACTGAATTGTTGAACTGCTTGACTTGCTTAAAGAACTGGTTATGCAATAACTACCTACAGCTAAATACAAAAAGACTGAAACTTTAATCTTTGCACCTGACCAAAAATACTTCAAATCAAACAACACCTTGGTTCCCTGGGTTCTTCCGTCCAGTCGAGCCTCAGAAACCTTGGTGTTCTGTTTGACCAGTCTATGTCTCTGGACAGTCATTCTAGACAGTTGGTCAAAAACTGTTTTTATCATCTAAGAAACATTTCTAAATTGAGAGTGTTATTGTCTAAATCTAACTTGGAGATGATTATTCATGCTTTTATTTCTTCTCGTCTTGATTATTGTAATTCTCTTTTATTTGTTTCAACAAATTGTCTCTGGGTCGGCTTCAAATGGTGCAAAATGCTGCAGCCAGGCTTTTAACTGGAACCAACAGAAGGGCTCACATTTCACCGGTTTTAGCTTCACTTCATTGGCTTCCAGTCAAATTCAGGATTGATTTTAAAATTTTAGTCTTGACTTTTAGAGCTCTACATGGACAGGCCCCCCAGTACATCACTGACCTGCTGACCCCTTACTCCTCCTCACGCACTCTTCGGTCTTCAGGTCAAAACCTTTTAATGGTCCCCAAAACACGTTTGAAAACCCGGGGTGACCGGTCTTTCCAAACAGTCGCCCCCAGACTCTGGAACACCCTGCCCCTGTCACTGCGAGTGGATATTTCTGTTGATTCTTTTAAAAAGCAGCTGAAGACACTTTTATTTAAACAAGCTTTTAGTTGATTGGTCTTTTTATGTTTCAATATTCTGTGGTTTTAATTTTTTTTTTTTTTTTCTCTAAGTTTTATTGTTTTTTATTGCACTTTGTAAAGCACTTTGTGATTTATATCTGTGAAAGGTGCTATATAAATAAAATTTACTTACTATTTACTTACTTCCTTCATTTTAAATCGATACATAGATTCCCAGGAAAGAGTATTTATATAACATAACATGTGCTCCGTGTCTCATAATAATAACCTTCGAGCAATATTTCAGTTATGTGCAATTTCATATGCACAAATAGACATATTAGATATTAGTGGTGGGTAGTATAAGACATTTTTTTCTTTTTTCTGTCAGATTAAAATTGTGTGGAGTGAAGTGCTCCCTGGCTCAAGACGAGTGGAAAACAGGTGCTCTTCAGGCACATAAACATGGCAGCCTAATGCGAAAAGATCTGAGTCCCTTTCATTTAGCAAATTTGATGAAAACCAATGTATTTCGACTTAAATTAGTCTTTAGCAAGTCTTAAAGTCAGAAGTCCTGATAGAGTGAAAACACACAAAGGTCAAGTACATAAATGAAACACAATACTGAAAATGCTGTTGCTTTAAAAACTGATTATTACTCAAGAGTAGTAACAAAGTACTCATTTAACTAATTCTACTACTAATTCTGCTAATACTACTTCTACTATTATTGATACTATTATGTTTTATGCATCAAATTTTTTCTTTTAAAATGTATATTCCATTAAAAGGGAAATCTGTTTGTTTCAGAAAATTACTCAAGTAAGTTTACTTCTATAGATGTAAATAGTTACTACCCAGCTCTGAGTGACTGTATAAGGACTACACATACTCTGTCTTAAAAAAACTGCATCTATAATATTTGCTGGAGTAGTTTGCATTGAGGTTGGCAATATGACATCTACCCTAATACACAGCATTAAGTGTTTGCCCACATCTTTACTCTTGTATATTATAAGTATATACTGTATATAAAATCTGGCATATATTTTATATCTTTGTCCTGTTTGCTGTCTATGATAAAGTGATGCTGTCCACATGAAGAGTTTTAGTTTCTTTTACTGCTGTGATACAGCGGTTGTTGTTTTGGAATTCTGCAGTGAGTCTTTTGGCTGAGCTGACTGGCCAAAGTCCACAGGAAAGCCCAGAGGTGCTGCACTAAGACTGTATTTACAGTTCAGAGCTCTCAAAGTGGACTTTCACTGTGGAAGTCTGATACAAAAAGGCCCTGCTCTGGTTTCCTTCAGCATGCAGACGGAGAGCAGCACAGAGAATGTATTCTCTTTAGAGAGATGCCCTTAAACACAACCAAGTCTTGTGGGATTTCTTTATGCACTAATGGATTTGTGACCTGCTTCAGTGGGCGTGGGGATATTCAAGAGAGTTTAGTGGGTTTTAATGAGCTGCAATTAGTGCTCAAAGTTTGATGGCTGTTTGTTTATCTCATTTAAAACGGGGCTAAGGCTAGTGTTGGTCTACCAATCATTTACTGTTGTCACTGAGCATAGTTAGATTGTCAACATATGCTTTTTGCTGGTTAATTAAATTATTTATTTATGCATATCAACTGTCTTCTTAGGTCTTTGTTTGTTGAAATATTTGAATACACTTCTAGCAGAGATAATTTGACCATCTATAATGCCTGCTATAAAAGGAGTCTACATAGAGTGAACTGTAAAAGGCACAATAATGAAGATGTAGGAAGAGAAATATGGTGTTGCTAACTTCCTTTTTTAGCACACACCTTAATTACAAGAAATGCTTTGTTTGCATTTGACTTTTGTTGACCAAATTTAGGTCAGTTTCTACTCCGGCCTACAGAGGACAAACTAAACACATAGATTACAGCATTTACCAGAGCTTCTGTTGCTCTACTGAACTGTATGCCTTTAATCATTAACAATATGCAGAACAATAACAAACTAAAAATTAAGCAGCTATACTATCTTAGAAAACATGAATATAATGGATTATCCTTTATGGTCAGAATAGCATTGTCAATCATGTTTTCTCATTTCATCTGACCTTTTATATAAAGCCATCCATGCTCTGATGGTTGAAGAAACTGAGTAGAGTTTAATCCTGACCACTAGAGGTCACTAAATCCTACACAATGCTTTTTCTTCTTTCACCATCATTAGATGCAACTAAGTCTACTATGTCTTTAGTTAATGCACCTAAACGCAAATTAGCCAATGCAAAATCAAACTCCTTTTGTTCCCATTGAGTTGATAATAGAGCTAATATAAATATCTTTAACATCTGTGTGCAGATGTTTCTTTTCTCTGTATTAAATGTATTGATTTTTTAACGTTAAACACAAATCTTTCCTTTCCAAATGTCAGTTTTCTCATATTTACTCAACCTAAAACCTCAATGTATTAATAAAAAGTACATGGAACTAATTCAATTTATTTTGACAAATGGAAACACAATTCCTTACATATTTGAATTCTCAATTTGCACTTAATTTCAAAACAATCATTTATGGCAAATGCTTTGTTTACAGCGCCATTGTTTTGCCCCACATCACAAGGATGAGCCAGCGAGAATCGGCTCTACCCTTGGCTTGACTGTTGTGTACTGCTCTGTCCTTGAATACAGCTGTGAGGAAGAGCGAGATAAATTGCCCTTTCTGTCATCCTCACATCCACCAGCTGCTTCCAGGGATTGGACAACCGCATTAAGCAACTGCCTCTCAGATTGGCCGGCGTTAATTCTTGTTTGGAGGAAACTGAATGACCTGAGTGGACAGTTTGTCTGGAGCAGGCTGTAAAGAGGGTTAGAGGTGGATGGACTTTAGGGTTAAGCTTCCGTGAGAGACTATTTAAAGGCCTCCCCCCTCTCATGAATGATTCAAAGGCCCCTCCCCCCCTGCTTTTCGTCAAGATCAGCTGAAGGAAGTACGCGCTCAGGCCAATAGGATTACTGTGTGTGTGTGTGTGTTGTTTCAGCTGAAAGCGAGCAGATCAAGCCTGGACAAGCAGCAGTCGACAGTAGCAGCAGTAGCTTGTGTGTGTGTGTGTGTGTATATGTGTGTATGAGTAAAATGTAGGGCAGCTGCTAGTCCTCCCTCCCTCCTGCTACCATCCCCTCTGTAGCGTTTCCTCTGTCGGTCTTCGTGCTATAGCTGCAGTCGCAGTCGTGCCACTCCACTTCCGTATTTACCGATCTTCAGCCTGCACTGTTGCACTCTCCTCTCTACCCGGCGAACGGCGCACAAAAGGGGCATGTAAGCTTCCCCGGAGGAGCCATTGTCTGCGTGGGGGGAGTGTGTGTTGTGTGTGTTGGTGTGACAGCAGGGCTTCAGGATCCAGTCATGAATTCTTGTTGGAAGATGAAGATCCAGGTACCATTTCTTTGCATTGTTCTTTGATATGCGTATGCATATGCGTGTACTGATTATGCCTTTTAATACATAACTGTCACCGAGAAATGGTTGTTCTAATGTTGCCATTGAAGGCTATTGTTATGGTGAGGCCTCTTGTCTCCGTGGTGATGGAAAATCGCTCTGTTGCTGCAAGATTTGCCAAGAATGTGTTTGTAGATGCTAGAATGTTATGGTTATGTAGTTTTATCGGTCAGTGAACAGTGTATTTTTTTCTTTCCTTGCTGCATGTTATTTGTGGATCTGCCACCTCCATGTGAAAGGTTGACCCACTTTCTCCTTCGATTCTGCCCTTTGTTTGGTATAAACAAGAGGTGAATACATGAACTTGAACTTTCCTTAAATGGCTAGCCTCCTTCTCAGGTTTGTGCTCCAGCTTCCTCGGGCTATTTGTCTGCTGTCATACCTTTTTATTTACAGCAGTGTTTTTGTTACAAAAACAGAACATAGCTCTATGAACTCCCTCGACTACTGTTCCTCTTTCACCTGACTGTGCTCTTACTGTGAAAGTGGCCCGGCTCCAAAGACCTAAGTCCTATCTTTGTTTGTTTACAACTAAACACACTCCAGAGAAATGCACAAGGGGTTGATATATCTTTCTATTTTTATTTATTTTTTATTATCTCTCAATCCACAGCTTAGCATATCAGATCATGGATTGATGCGCCAAATCACAGGGCTTTGTGTCAAATCTGCAGCTGGGCCCAGGGAGGGAGAGGGTGAGGAAACCAGATTAATGTTGTCACATGGCCTGGCAGGGCTTTAAAAACCTAGGGTGGGGGTAAGGAAAGGAGAGACAGGAGCAAAAAAAAAAAAACATTTAGCCAGAAATGGGCAAAGAACATACGCCTCCAGAAATATAAACATTAGCTTTGACATAGAGCTAGCAACAAAGATTGGCTGTGAAAGGATGTA
The DNA here is from genome assembly GCA_024349245.1 of Neodontobutis hainanensis. NCBI lineage: Eukaryota > Metazoa > Chordata > Actinopteri > Gobiiformes > Odontobutidae > Neodontobutis > Neodontobutis hainanensis. The sequence continues at coordinate 333,148 of JALDNG010000087.1, read as the reverse complement.
AACGGGTAGTGCCCCAAATCTAGACCCTACGATTCGCCAAGAAACAATAAATTGGTCCTAGCAAAATTGCACGTCGTTAGTTTAAAGTTGTGTGGTGGAACAAAGACAACAATCTCAATGAAGTACGACCAAAGACTTCCCAAGACAACAAATAGCAACATCGGGAAATTTGGACAATCATAGAGAATCCTCTATATATATATCTGTGTGTGCGTGCGTGCACGTGCATGTTTAGCTAGATGGCTATGTAAACAAACTGTTGCTAACAACTTGTGTTAAAGTAGCACTGCTTAAGTTTTCTTAGACACACAATTGGTAGAATCTTGCAGCTTTAAGCTTGTTTTGCGGCATTGAAACACATTTTCTAATCGTAAGTGTTTTCTGAAATCATTCAGAGTGACATGCATCATAGGCTCCTGTCAGATCCAGTTGGTGCATGGTGATTCGTGGTGCATCTAGTAAACTTATGCAATTATAAGAAACACACAAATTGCACACGGTTACACAGAAGTTAAAGGCTGATTAAACACTTTCCACTTCCCAAAATTAATACTCAGCTCTATTTTGGTTGTTCTTTTACACAAGGATAACGCTATCACCTCACAACACAACACAATTTTTCAAATTTTATTTAATTTATTTTTGGTAAAAATACATTTATTGAAAAAAAAAATAACTAAAAATCCACATTGACCAAAAAAGCCATAGGCCATAATAAAAAAACTTAGGCTGAAGTTAAAACGCGTATTATACATTTTTAACAGTGGTGTTCTCAACTGTTAAGTGTTACACGGCACATTTTTTGTTCCCACATACAGTTGCAGCATTTGTAGCTGAAGAATGAGGAACTGAGTATTTGTGAAGTGTCTTTACTGGCAATAGACCCATCAAGCTCTGAATTTATATTCATAGTCATATATCTACAAGTCATATTTAGAAAAAGGTTTGTTTCGGGAGATGATTACAAACTAACTTTTGAGCTAGTCTTTCTAACGTGGTAAATTAACACTTACCTAAATTAAGAGTTGACAGCTTTTCTGGTTAATCACAGCTAACAACTAAACTAGACTGACCAGATTAATGACAATGTTGCTTATATAAAATGTTGAAATATTGCTTCTCTTAACAACTCTTTCTCTGGGTCCTCAAACTGAAATCTAACCTGTTTGGAAAAGTGGCTGTGCACTTCAGACCGTGTTTTCATATTCCCAAGGCTCTCTGAACAGAAGCTAAGTGTGGCTTGCTAAAAAGAGCTGATCACAAGTCTCACAGTTTTAGTCCCTTGTTAAAACTGGAATGCAGCTATTTCAAAAAGATCTGCTTATTTACCTGTTCTTCACTTGAGTCCTCCCTTACTCGAAGGGTTACATCACAAGAGGGCTGTGGGTTCACATGGCAATAACATGGCTAATTAGGAGAGACACTGCGCCAAATTAATTATCCATACCTTGACTTTTTCACACTAGTCATAAATGATGAGTAGAGAGAGCGACCCCAGTGCAGCTAATGAGCAAATGTGACTTTGTTGCTGTCGGATTAATCCCGTTGTGTAGTTCACATCTCACTCTCTGTGGGCAAGAGTCACTCCCCTGCTGCTTCTGTCAGAGTTCTGCCTTTATCGAACATCTTCAACACCTGACAAGTGCAAGTGGGTCGACTCTGATTTGTAATTAATTCATGTAACTGTAAAATGTAAATGAGATTATGTATTTGTTTATTTTTATTCATGCCACTCCACAATCGACATCAAGAAATCATCCTAATTAATAAATGAAAAAGAAACAGAAAGATCAGTCTTCTGTGACCTGCCCCTTTTTCAGCCACATCTTCTGAAAATAATCAAGACTCATGAGCCCAGACCCTTCCCCTGTTATAGTTTGTACAGCCTCACATATTCTCTTTACATTTACGTATTCTTATAATGTTGAATCTTTGAATAATACTGTGGAGAAAAAAAAAACATAGCCTACATCCTTTGCCAACCCAAATAACCTGGCCAGCCACAAGGTTCTGGAATCCCTTCTCAACTGTTTTACATTGGTCCCATCAACCAATCGTGACTGTTCATCTCTAAAGGGGCGGGCTTTATGCAAGGCGTCATACCTCTGATTGCGTCCAAAGGCATGTTATTCAGAGTTTGTTTGTAATACTTTAATTTAACCCAAATTCTCAGAAACCAGACAAACTCTTTCTATTGAGTATAAATGGTCAGTTATCTATCCCTAGCCTTATTTTACAAATCATATTCCATCTTGGCGGATTAGTCAAACTGATTATGATTATGAGTCACTGTGTGTGCACAACCTGCAAGACTCCCATTAGTGTCCAATTCAAGAAGAAGTAAGGCACAGTCTCCCACTTTCTTCTCCTGTTTTCTGTCATTAGTCATCCATGTTCTGTGCAGACCAGCTGACCAAGGCATTGTGGGCTTCTGGAGAATCACCAAGATTATGCCACAAATAATAGCTGTAGAATATAATTGTGACAATGGCCTGACTGGCTGGTGCTACTGACAGCTCATATTTTACGTTGATTAGCATCACTAGCTTTAACGGCTGCCACCAAGTGATCATCAATTTAGTTTGTTTTACTCATGAGAGTTTTGTCTATGAAGTCTGTTGGTCCACTATTTATTTGTTCATTTACTGTGGACTGCGGAAAAAACATAACAACTCACATTGTCATTGCCCATATCCATTTTGCACAAGGATTTATCATATTTTCTGTCTGGGTTGCCAGTGTTTAGTAAGTAATTTATATAACGGTTCGAAATACAGTCGACTGGTCTAGACCTACTGCCAGATTAGGTTGTGTTGCTCTTAATATAACTTCCTCTGTCTCTGGGCTGATGTATCCTGTTTGGACACACTGATGCAATTAGGCCTAAGACTGGGAGAGACGAGGACAGATAGTGCACACAAGGAGGAGCGGGTGAAGTCACAAGCTCACATCCTGCTGGTCAGAGTACACACCAGTGACGAAGTTTGGTTTTACACAGATATCGCAAGATGTTGTACGTGTACTGGACACAATAAAAAAATTGTGCCTTCACAAAAAAATACCTGCAAAAATAACTTGGGTTAGAATTTGGAGGCCAGCTTCAACATAATTTTTAAGATTTCTGTTTAGTTCCAATTTCATACACTACTTTTTGAAAAGCAACTTCACTTAATTAAATACACCCTCGCCTCGGCATCAAATTTCCCATTCATTTTTACGAGCACCCTTAATAATATATTCCTATTCACCCTATAACTGAGCCTTTAGCTGCGGCAGCCGAAATACTAAATGAATATTTTGGACACAAATGTCCAAATGTTCTACCCACTTGATAATGTAGATTGTCATTTGCCGAAAACAAAGCAGAATTTGTTATTTTTCGGGGCCATTGAAAACATATGAGGGTCTCCCAGGCTTCCACTGTTAACAAGGATTCAAATGGTAGTAAAAGCAATACCACATATTAAAGGACCAAGACTATTTAGTTAGAATATTAATATTCAGCTATTGGTAGAAAAACTATATTTAGCCTTGTTTAAAAAGAGAGCTTACTTTACTGACAAATCCTTGAGTCGGTTGGTGAACAGAAACATTAATATTTCAACTCTCCAAACAGAAAGCACATAACACATCAAAGTGGGGAATTTGGCAGGATTTCTTAACTTGGAAACTGTGACTATCTGAAGAGCACATTTATGCAATAGTCCCTGCTTCTCCTACAGGCCGCTGGTCCAGTGGTCGGTTTTATGTGGTTTTCTGACATACATTCAGATCACACATCAGCGGTACTAGCTTCCTGTGGTACAGTATAACACGGAGCCGACACTTTACCTCGTCCTGTTCAGCCCGGTGTGTGTGAAGTCCAAAATGTACCAACAATGTATTTTAGGCCCTCAAATAAAATCTATTACCCTGGAACACTTTGCGCCGCTCTGTAGGAAACCAGTGTTTATCCTGCTTTTTATGCCAAAGTCTGTGACCTGTCTGTTTTAAATGTCTGCCTCCAGACAGCACTGCCCTGTGTCTGTGGTCAGCTCATTGCTGGTGCTATGCATAGTTCAAATTTCTTATCTGATGGTTCTTTCCTGCACAGCTGGCTGCTCGGTGCTCACGGTCAGTTTGTCTGTTCTCTCTTTAGGTGGACATAAGAGGAACAGAAAACCACAAAGAGATCACTTCCTTTCCACTTTTGGGAATGGCTGATGTGTCGGCTGCATTTTTTACAGCACACACACTTATTTATTTTTCCGTGTCCCTATCTGACTTGTTAACATCTGGTTCATGTGATTTAAAATGTGCTACTGTGTTCAAGTCTGCACACCCAGTTTATACAGCAGGTTTTGGCCGCAAACATTGCTTTGTTTCAAAATGGCTAAGGATTTTGTCTTTTTAACAGTTTACCTACCTTATACCCTATGTAATGTAATAATCATATCATTTATTTTAACACAACGTTTGGTTAGCTGATGTTGCAGATATGTACATGCAGTAAAAGGTCTATGTGTAAATCTAAAACAAAGCTGTAAAGGATACACAATTCAATTTGTGCATGACCATTTTGGCTTTGCGTGACTGATATGAACCTAAAACAAACTGATGGCCCTTGCATTTTAAATCGTAACAACTATTCTCCTTCATCTGTTCACACTGATAAATGATCTTTCTATTTTTGCTGATTTGCCTTTGTTGCTGATTGGTCTGCTCTAGTGCGCTCCAAAAGCAGAACTTGAAATTGAATATGCTTAGAGTGTGCTTTTCTGTAATCTGCCGTGTCATTCATTTAGTCGTACAGTAGTTCTGGCACTTATTTTTGTTTAAATGTCCCAAAGAAACCATTGCTTGAGAAAAAAATATTTGTACATTTAGAGTCCTCAGAGAAATCTGTTATCTGCAGATTTTGTTGCCTTTTCTGTTGTTGAGAATAAACGATTGCCTTGTTTTGTCTGGATTGGACTGAATGACCCACTGTGCACCAACCTGATCAGGCTGTTCATGTGACGTCTGAGGGCTATTCACTTTAACACACTGCCCTGCATGCTTTTGGGAGGAAAATAGTTTTTTAGTTGTTGTTTGTGTCGTATGAAAGACGCAGGTCGGTGCATGTGCTCGCAGCAGTCTGAAAATGAATTCTGTCATGCGGTGTAAAGCCATTTCCCGGTCTCATGTCGAGTGAAGGCTGACATTATGTTGACTGAATTTGCTCGGTATAAGTTCTCCCATCAGCAGGGAGGATCTCTCAGACTTTGAGATAAAGTGTTTAAACTCACGTTACATTGACTTTACATCAGCAACATGACATTAATTTACCAGGAAAAGTTAAATAAAGGAAATGATGCCGATGCTTCTTTGTGAATAGGCTAACATTAATGCTCTATAAGCACAATAAAAAATCTTTAAACAACATATAGATGTCATCTTTTAGGAAAAAAAAAACTATATATACGTAGCATTAGGTCATAACATCCACCGTGGTGCCAAAAGTAACAGGATTTCCAATTTATTTATATAAGTATGCAAGTTTATTCATTTATCTTTCACTGCTTATTCTGTGTTGTGGAGCACTCTGGGACCACTTTAAGCATTATTTTAAACACTTTAGAGGTGGTTGTATGTGTATATAACAAAGTCAATACACTTGTGGCTTAAGTTCTAAAGTTTGGCTGTTAGCGTTATCATTTCCATCAAGCCATATGCATTATTTATGCATACTGTTATAGTGTCAACATGCATTTTACCTGAAAGTATTTTTTTTTATTTATTTATTTATTTACTCACTTACTTATTCAATTTTTTTCTCTTCAGTGACGTAGCTAAGCTCATCAAGGTGATGCCTCAAGCATATTTTGCAAGACTAATAGTTATAAATGATCAGGACAGAAACAAACAATTGGTTCATTTAATTTCACGTTTGCTAAGAGTCACAAACACGCAGTCATTTTTTATTTTCTTAAGTTGCAGCATCCACTGTTAGCCTAATTGATTGTGTAGGCTGTGTACAATACAGATGCCCAGCAACTTGCACTCACTGACTGTCCCATTGACTTTGGTGTTAGACATATCATTGTTTCAGCTAAGATTTCACTCTTACTGTGTACTCCATTGTAACTTGATAGATTTCTTTTCAAACAAGATGACAATGACTGATCCCGTGTATCAATGCCATAAGAGACATCCACAGAAGGATCTCCATAGATAAAAAAAAAGCCATTGTCGTCATCATAAAACAATAGTCCTCTGTTTGATTAGGCACTACATGCTGAGGCCAATGACTATTACATTTACAGTGGATAATGGGCTCTGTTATTTGACTGATGCACGGCCTAGTTATCTCCCTTTTGTCTTTGTCTGGTCTGTCTTGCATTTTTCCCCCTGTCTATCGGTTTTCCGTTACCTCTTTGTTAAGATGTCAGCAATTTGTACAGATGATAAAGTGTGTGCTCTAGACAAATTGCCACACAGCACAACTCTTCCAGGATCGCAACGCTGCCTTGAGGGACACACTCTGTATAAAAAACTGCTCTGTGGCAAAGTGATGCTCATTTACAATTACAATTACAATATTGTACAAAGATATCAGCACTAAACACCGGAACAGAATTGTCTGCATTAGTTGGAGGCCATATTCTAAGATAAGTTGTTTCCGTCCTTGATTATACTGTCCTTCCAGCAATCATATATAGTTATTGGGTTACTTGCTTTTGTATTAGGCTCCGGAAAAAGAAAATGGATTTTCCCATTTTAATTATGTTTTTGCTCTGATTCTAAGAAGGTCATAGCCCCTTTTCCTTGAGGATTTAAGGTCATTGTTAATACATTTACAAGAATAAACAGTGTGAGCCAGAGCCATGCTGTTGTAATATTGTCTGACAAAGAGTCCTTTTCACTGTTGCTATCACTTTCTCCTGAGCAGAGCAGATACAGCGAGCCCAGACTACTTTCTGGTGAGGCTTTCTGCCAAAACAGAGATAATTGAGTTGGAAGATTGTTACGTAAGTCAAAGTGCAAGTGTAGAAGTGAGCCCTTAAGCAGAGGTTTTTGGTAGAAGTTACATTACGAGTGAACCGTCAGCCTCTGAGGGCTAATGGGATGTGACCTGTAGTGTGTGAAGGCTATTGAGTGTTGTGTTCAAGTGTCGACAGTAGATTCTTATAGCCGTCAGTGTGTGTTCTGAGGAGTGAACAGATTTTGCTGAAGACTGTAGTTCTTTTAGTCATTTGCAAACAATTCCATTTTTTACTTTCATATTTTACACATTATATTCAAGTGTGCAGAAAAACACCGACCAACATCAGTCAATGACATGCACAGACAACAGGGCAGTTGCCTAAAAACATACTAAATAAATACACAATCAATATTGTTTTGGCTGATGCTTGTAGTGTAGACTTGTAGTGTTTTCAAATGAGCATGAGCCGTGTATTTGGCAATGAAAGTAAAACAGATTCATGCATGGGCAAAAGGAAAGTGGTCACCATAAATTGCAGAATCGACCTAAACAAGATGATTTTGAAAACTGTCTACATGCGAGTGCCGTCTGTGAGTGGGTAGAGAGCATTATCGAGTGAATTTGTCTCAAATCTGATCTAATACCAGACAAGTGACAAGGTTAAACCAATAACAATTCTGCAATGTTTTTATAAAAAGTTCTTTGAACCTTGACTTAATAAGGAAAAGTCTGTTTCAAAGAGTCTGGGCAAAAGTGGCAAAGGTTTTATCTTTTTGTGTTTTTTACATAAAAGCTGAGCTGAGCCTATGTCCCTGCGGACAGAGAACAGAGCCATTCCTCCGTACGTGTCCTTGTCGAGTCTCTCTTCTAAGCCCCTCATTCGTACACGTCTCCAGACTGCTCTGTAGAAGTGGTGCTATCAAAGCCTGGCCGGCTAACAGTGCCACAGGAGAGGCTCAGACAGACGGGCACACTGGACTGTGAAACCTGAGTCGTGCTGTATTAGAATAATGCATGAGTCCGGAGAATACGGCCTTTATACCTGCGGCCTCGGCACAGTGAAGGTGACTCTCTGAAGTTGAAGGTAACACACCAACTAGCCTTGTTATGTAATGATCTGAGGGCTTTTTCAAAACTTCCAAAAGCTGTACAGTAAAATGTAAATGTGGGCACCATCACTGTAAAGTGTGATGGGCCTAAATGCTAACTTGGGGATCCTATTGTAACATTCAGAGGTTACCTGGGTCACATGAATGTGGATGGATGTAGGTCTCTGTAGAGGTGTGTATGGGTATGAGTCCCAGCTTGCATTAACAAACCAACAACATCAGACACATTTTTTAGTCAAAGCACCATTCATAGAATTCCTAAACCTATTGCAAACCGACCTGTGTGTTTACCCAACTCTCCCCTCCCCCCTGCACATAAACCAACTTCAGAATCTGAAAAGTTGGTCCCCGGCTGCAACCAAACACATTCCTCTTTATGAAACGGTGTCATCAGGTTGAGCGTTAATGAATGGCCTGTGTATTTACTGACTCAGTTATACCTGTATGTTTACATGTTGCATTTGACATTTGGCTCTGGTAAGTATAAAATGAGCATGGGACTATAACCAATTTTAAGGTACATAGCTATTTTCAGCTCATTATATTCAAGGTATGTCTCTAACTGTTATAACAACCCGAACATTTGCAGAAGTGCATATGTTTAGCTGATGGGAGAGAGCTCTAAGGTCTTGTTGTCTTCGTAAACAACCAGTTCTGAATATTGATTAAAATGCAAGGTCTGAAAGGGTCTTAGGTTTATCTGCTCTGATCACTCTTCCATATTGATTCAAATGTGGCCTTGTTATTTCCCAGCATCCCTGTCTCGGGTTATGTGCTTGTTACTTTTATTTGGAGGAGAAATTAGATTAAGGGTAAGGATCATCAATTTGATCTCCTTTCTCCAAACATGAGCCCTTTTTACTTTCTGACAATTGATTTGGTTCACATATTGTACTCATTGTTTGTGTGAACCCTTTAGTACCACAGTGAATTAAATGGTAGCAAGAAGCAGATTTCTTGGATTAAAGCAATTTCTAGTTTGGTGCATTGGAATCCAAGTTGTGCAGCTACACTTGCCAGAAAGCATGTTTTACAGGAAGCAGCTAGATTAAAAAACATGATGTTGACATTTTTCGATAATGATTTAATTGCCAAAAGCTTGCAGCTGACATTTTGGTTTCATAACACAGACCTTGGCTGACAAGACACACGCCTTCTTTGTCAAATAAAATCAGTCCTTTAGCTCTAAGGTGCCCACTTTTTGATTTATCTGGTTAACTTTGTCGACCTATCCTTGGTTGTATTCAAAATGCCAGACTATATAATATTTCATTTAATAATTTGGAGACATTGTTGAATTGAACTACAATTAACCTCTGTTTGTTAAAGCTCAAAACTCACTCTTCTTTGCCAAAGCTCTTCATGCCGAAAAATGGTACATGACTGCATATATAGAGCTTTTGCAGTCTGTCCACCAATCAAACTGTAGCTCTCAGATGCTACAGGTGCAGGCGGAGTTCACAGCCTTATTGAAGCAGGACAATTGTCTGAATGTAGAGTAAAAATGCATTTGTGAGGTTATCGTCTCTAAATTTATATTTCCACATTTAGCTGCATTTGTCTAACCTATAAAATACCTGTAGTGCATTGTCTGTGTATTCATTAAATAACACCCTGTAATAAATGTAACATGTAAATGAAAATGTATTTTTTATAACCGGAAATGTACAGTGTATATAGTCATAATTATTTACCATTAGTGGTAGTACATTTGTAGTTGTACATTTGTAGATGGCAGAGGTTCATTGTATAGAGGTGGTAAAATGGATTTGACATTTTCTTGTCTACTGAAGTGATGAAGCATGAAGTGCAGTACACTCTAACTTTAACATACAAAATACCCAAAAATGCAAGGAAAACTCCAAAGTAATGTTTATATGTTACCATCAATGTAAGGTGTGACTGTCCAGCATTGTTTTTTTCTTTGGTCTTAGAATTGTGTGTGTGATAATAAATGCTCACAGTGTTATGCTGACATAAAATATTTTAGAGGATCTCAAGAGTTCTCACAAATTGCTGATCCCTAAGTACAAATGTGGGCTGATGGAAAGGTCAAATATTTAATCACATAGGTGGATCTCAGTTAAGCGTTTGCCGTATGTGAGCGTCTGTCTGCTGCTGTGTTTGTGTCCTCGGGCTGAAGAAAACCAGGGGATACTGATGGAGAGGCTTGGCTCAAAACGCTCCGTCACCATAGCAACCAGGCAAAGATAGGACAGCAGTGACGTGTCGGAGTAATTAAGGAGCGGAGTGTGTCCTGTAGAAGTGCCTCAGGATTCATTTACACCGATAGAAACGCCTCACTGTTGTTTCTGTGTTTGCCCAAGTCTGGTCTCTGTTTATCTGAGACACACATTCCAATCTTAGGTCCCAGGTTTTTCATTCATTTTTGAAAAAGTATAGATGTGGCTGTGGGAAACAATGGCTGGACAAAGAATTCTTTTGACCCAACTTTAATAATTGGTATTTCTAGCTTTTCTTGCACACTGGGGAACTTTTTAAACTAGAGGTATTTGGTGAAGTTATTGCTGGAGATTTTGGTGCTGATACAGTATGTCCATACAAAAGGCCCCTACTCCTATACTGAGTGCTATATGCTGCCCTCTGTTACCCCTCTCACAAAAAGCAGGCGTTGTGCAGACTGCAGTTTCAGAACCTAATTACAAGCTGGCCCTGAGCCCAAACCAAGCAATAGTTAAATTTTTGTCGTTGTCTCTGGAGCTACATACACTTTATTTCATTTTTACTAATTATAACATTTTTACTGTTGTCCTGTTCCATGAATGTTGTTGATGTCATTGTATCATCTGTAGTGGCTAGTTACATGGCTGGAAATTAATAGTCTTTGAGCTGTTGTCTACACCTGCTGTGCAATGTTAGTTCTGCTCAAACTGGTCTGAGCCCTGGCACCAAGCTCCCGGTCTCCGGAACCAAGCCCAAACTAGAACATGCAGTGAGCCTGGCCGGTGTGACATGTATATGTGCAGTCCGCTTTATTCTAACATCAAGTTTTAAACGGACATTACTTGTTTTTGTGACGTTCTAAAAATGGCTAATGGAAAAAAAAGATGATGGGTCAAGGATTGGACTGAGTGATCTTTGTCTGTAAAACAAAGTCACCATGCGTCCTGTTCTTTTGTTGGCAACTGGCCCAGCTGTTAAGCCTGCTAAAAAGTAAAAAGTTGAGAATGGCGACAAATCATTGCAGAGTTGCTTCAAAACTGGTCTGAAATGATCTAGACATTTAATCCAATTACCTATGCATACATGTCTTTGGATGACGAGACAAGAAGCCATAGTGGCCATGGCGTGCCTAGAGTGGTATCGAGCCCTTGACATTCATTCCTATCTTTGTTTGATTTCAGATAGCAGGGCTAAACTATGGAAAATGCAGTAAACACAAGAAAGTACATCTTTATCGCTGCATGTTTTTATCTACAACATGATTAGTATGTAGAGCCGTGTCACTTCAGCTGGAGTTCATTTTTGTCCAAAGACCCAGAGCCCTGTCACACTCTTCACAAATCCCACATTACATAACTGTGATTGATTACTCTTTAAAACCCACATGAGACTCGAATGCCGCCCTGGCTCTGAATGAAACTTAACACTTCAGTAGCTGTTTATCTAAATGTGTGAGCAGCATTACAGCCTTGCGAACACTGCCCGTATTTGCAAGGCTGTTTGTCAAATATTGTGACACCGGTTCATTTGGGGTGTATTGTGCAACTCCTGGCCGGGTGCAGTGCCAGGAGAAGCGACTTAAGATGCCAAACAGGTCGCAAGGCTCTTAGCAGCGCTCATTAGTAGACTCCTCATGAATCAGTGAGTTCCTCCAACATCAAATAATCTGTTAGAAAAATCAAGTGGAAAATGGATACATGCTGATTCCAAATGAGACGCATGCTTCCCAGGTGTTGACTTACTAGTATTTATTATTAATGATTTTGTTGCCGTTTAATTGACACCTGTGCCTCATGTGTACTAATGTCTTGAATAGAGGCAGTATTAAAGGGATGTTCTGTACTGTTCAAAAGAATTGAACATTATATAACATTTCTATTATGGGGGAAGATATGGACCATAGAGCTGTGGGAAATACAGTGCACTGAGCGGCCAGGTGAACCATTCATAAATCACCGGCAATATGGTTGGTACATTGTAAAAGGTCAGCAGGACTTTGAATTGCCATAATATTTAATTAAAAACTCAAATGTGTAGTATTCATATGGAAAATATTCTTGCTGAACATGAATTATAAGTAGTGTTCTCATATAATCGTAATGTAATATTGAAGTCAGCCTGCACCTGCATGCCATAATTCTGTTAAATATTACAATGACATTCATTCATTTATTCATTCTCTTCCACTTAGTCCCGTGGGTGACTGGAGCCTATCCCAGCAGCTTTGGGCCTGAGGCGGGTAACACCCTGGACCGTGGCCAGTTATTCTCAGGGCTGACATTTAGAGACAGACATTGACAGACAACCCTTCTCTCTCACATTCATTCACTAGGGACACTTTAGAGTTGCCACTTGACTTGTACATGCAAGTGTTTGGACGGTGGGAGGAAGCCACGGGAGGATATGCAGAATCCTCACAGAAAACAGTTCTGAGGATGTTTTTGTCGGCCAGGATTTGAACTCACAACCTTTTTGCTGTGACGCAGGAGTGCTAACCACTGTGCACCCCGATAAAACAGGAATATTTCATTTCAGTCCCCTGTGGCATTTAAATGGGTGATGGCATTTAAAACTTAATAACTTGATAAAGAAATGCATTAGAGACCACACTCCATAGAGTAGAGAAAGTAATTGCCAGGGAAGTTTGTCGCCTTTTTGTTGTCTCTCTTGTAATGCTATGTTAGTAAGCATAATAGTATAATGTGCTACATCCAAAGTAATAGGTTTAAATAAAAAAATGCAAGTGCACCCACACATCTGGCACATTAGGAGCATCAAAATGGAGTGTGCCCCTCTAAAATCTTGCAAAATTCAACAACCAGTTTTTCATCTGATGCATTCTGTGCAAAACATTTTATTAGTTTAAGGGAATACCACTTATTTGTATTCTGCACAAGTATTATAAATTCAATGGTCAAAGGAAATTCATGATGCTTGCTGTGATAAATGTTGTTTACTTGGATCTGACTGATTATAACTAAAAGTCCTGTCCATGTGTGGTTCCAGTGTGCATTCTTTTGCAGAACACAGTCATTCTGTTTGGCCTCAAAAGCTTTTTGGCCGGTGCTGCTCTTATGGTCAAGATAAAAACATCCCCGAGTCTCTTTCCAATAGGCGGTCAAATATTTCAGTCCAGCCTTGTGCCAGCAAGACTGTTTTTATATTTCACAGAATACTGTGTGAAAGGATCAAACATAAGAGCAGTTGTAATGTCGAGCAGCTTGTGTTTGTCCGGCTGCAAACATTACAAATCAAATGTTATGTCATACATATAACCATGTTTGAACTCTAGTAAACAGCCTCTGTGTGAATTTCCACTGACCTTTGTGCTTCTTTGTCTTCACAGAATGAAAAGCCTCTGGGTCACTCGGCGAGCAGGTCCAGCAATATATCAAAGGTGAGTGAGAAATATGAGTTGAGTAATGTTCACACATGTAAGCTGCTGAGTAACATGTTAGAACCTGTATGGGACGTATAACCCCCACACTGGAAGGACATGGCTTTTTATACCCAACCATATCTTTCAAAATAAATGTTTTGATGTAATATTTTTAGAGACAGATGATTCAAATTTAAATGCTCACAAGGTACTTTTTTCCAGTCATGGTGACTGGCCTCTTTTCAAAATGAAATGGGTCTGGAAACCTTTCCATTCAAACCTATTGCCACCAAATTCCATCATACCTGACCAATCATGACCTTTACTCTAAAATAAGGGCTTTATGAAATATTTGTCTTGTTGGTAAGTTGTATGGTTTTGAAATTGCACTAGTATGTTATTTAACACTTAAAAATAATTAGTGTTCAAAATTAGAATTAACCAGAAAGGTTCAGTTAAACCTTCTTGAAATGTTAATGCTCCAACCTTCTGAGTTAAAAGCACTTGAGAGCAAAAAATAAAAAGGTTTGGCAACCTTGACCATCCAAGAACCACATGATTGCAGGATAATTACTTAGATTTTCAAACCAAAGCACAAGCACATAATTTATTTAATTGTAATTAAATAATGTCCCATCCACAGCCCCAACTTGCATCCAGTGAGAAAACCGGTCGAACCCCAGGTCGAACAAAAGACTGAAGTAATATGCTGCATAAAATAAAAATGATAGTGATGAGTGTAAAAAGAATTTAGTAGCATAATACATTCACTAAAAAAACTTTTTAGACATTTATATCCAAATAGACTAGGTTAATACAGTCTCCCTCCTCTTTCTCTTCTCTGTCTTCTTTGGGTGAGGCTTGTTCTGTGTCGAATCCTCTCCAGGGATTCAATCCACCTGAGCCTCTTACAGGATCAAGCCTTTACTGCTGCTAAGAGATGTCAGGGTCACCGGGACACCGCGTCACCGCGGCGACGGCTCCACTCTTGTGTTAGATCACTGACACTTGTTCTGTCTGCGCTTATACACTGTAAGGGTTATATTACACCTGAGGGATGGGGTAATATTAGGAGGCTATGCTGTTACATTTGACAACACATTGGTGTAGACGAGATGTATTACTCTTCAGCAGTGTGAGCATAGCTTACACAAACGGTTATTAGTTACAGTTAAAAAGGATGAAATTGTACACACCTACCATTTACAATTTGTTTTTGATTGAGTTGAGTCAAATGACGTCAGTGACACTCATTTAATCATTTCATTTTACATTTATTCATTTAGCAGACGCTTTTATCCAATGCAACCGCTCTACCCACTGAGCTACTGCCGCCCCTCACTTCCGACACTCACTTCCAAGCTACAGTTTAACCCCAAAAAAATTGCATAATCGTTGGTCACTTAGTAAAACAAGAAGCCACCATGGTTTATGTGGAAGCATAAATTATGATGAAATATTGATAATTAGATCATCAGTTTCCGTGTCTTGCATAATAAGCTCTAAGTGTAAAGTAGTGACTACACTACACTTCTCGGTGGTATTGGCTTCAACTGCAAATCTCTTGATTTGATGTTTTCTGGAACAAAAGCTCAGTCCTACAAAAGCTCTTGATGAAACTGAATCCATTTTGTTGCTATGGTGCCCACTTCTCATTTGGATTTGTATCCCTCACAGCCCTCACAGCCCTCACAGCCCTCTAGCTCTGGGCCTGTTTTGGTGGTCCTATAACTACTCATAAGTAGAAAAGTATAGAATTTAGTTTACCTCACAATTTCAGAATGCTGTCCATCTGCCCGAGTCTCTCTTGTACTGGTCATTCCAGGACACTTCAGAAATCCGGTGCTGCATTTGAAGGGGTTCTTCTCTGAACACATTAAACTTTAATCTCTTTGAGAGAGGCTTTCAGGGAGCTCCAGTCCTATTCAAAAATCTATTCACAAATGTTCTTAAGACTGCTATGGCTTTAGTGGTTTAACTTCAATTCACAGCCACCTGTGAGCTGCTGTGTGACGTTAAAAAGAGACTTTTCACTGTATAAGATATGCCCCAATTTCACATTATCATCCAAGCAGATTTTATTTTTAATGCAGATTATTTTATTTTTATATGGTGTTGGAAAACTGCATTGGTTATATGGCTGGTTAGTTAGTTAGTGTCATTTATTTAACTGAAGAAAGTTTAGGTGGTTTGCTTAACTTGATGAGCTAGAGCTGATCAGTTAATTTGTCGGATCTATTTATTTGTTAAGACCTATGCATACTGTCTTTGCACCACCAACAGGAACAATCAACTACAGCATGTATGTCTGGGGCTGATAGATGTCTTGTGTTTCTGATCAATGGTTTCCTTTTTTTTCGCTCACTACACCAGAGTATTTTGAGCCAATCTGCAAGATCAGTCTGTCGATGGAATCAGTAGGGCAGCGCATAGCATAAATCAATCCTATTTTTTCACCCTAGCATGTTATTTTCAATTATTGATCTGAAGGAATTAACTCTGTTGATTCATCTTTTGAATGACTGGAAAGTCTAGGAGCATCACTATTGGCCTCAGGTTTAAATATCGACTTCAAAAAGATACACATCCACCTATTTTTTCTTCTTTATATGAGCATGCAGCTTAAAAACACTTTGAAAATTGCAGGGTGCATGGTAAACTTAGCATTGCATAGGTCTTCACAATTATGTATGTAAATATTTTTGAAAATGTGATGTTACTTGGTTTAGTGCATATCCACAAAAAACATAATCCTAAGCCTCTGATAAATAGCTTGCATGGAGCCTTTAGCTGGTGTTGCTTCTATAAAAAAAAAAGAGCAGCTAAATATTGAGCCACTCACTGACAGCACACAGGTAGTCGAAAATCCAAAAATCTTATTATGCAGAATTTGTCATTTTTGGTGGCTAATGCAATTTTGTCTATTGAAAATGTCTTCCTCTGTGGTCTACTACACTTATGCAGTGATATATATGAGCAGTGCTTGTTCCTGTGACAGCTTGAGTTAAATACAAGTGGTCTACGCCTTCACCAGCTGCTGTTGTCGACTGCTGCTGTTGTCCTAAAGAGAAACGCCACCTGATGCACATTCTCAATCTAGACTCACAATTCCTTCAAGTGTAAAAAATGGCTACTGAGAGAGTGTTTTCTATCTCTTGCCCTGATGACAATCCTGGACTTTGCAGCGTTTTAAAATTGCCATTTTTCGATAAGCCTTAAATGTAAGTGCAGATTATCATGCGAGTGTAACAGCCCATCTCTGTCCTCTAACCTCTTCCCCCTCGAGCCTCTTAAATCTGATCTGACTGCACAAGAGGACTTTATGCAAATACACAGTGCATTTAGATGTTCCCCGCTCTCTGCAGAATTGGCGCGATCGGATGGAAGATATTCATGTTTCCAGCAGTGAGTCACTGAGAGTTTCCTTTTTGACAAAAGATTAGAAAAGTAGGACAAGTTAATTTACAGATTCTGCAGTAAAATGGAACTTTCAAGTTTGAATTCTCTGGCTATTGTTCAGACTATATTACCTAAGTTACACTTTTCCATTAGATTTTACATGACTATTGTGAAAATAAACATTCATGACAGATTTCAATTGTACCCTTATCTGAGTATTTAAGGTACAAATTGAAAAAGGACATTTTCATGCACAGTTTATGTTCATGGGAGAAAATCAAACCATCCGGTCTACTCAAGCATTAATGAGGTCTTTACATTTGTTAGCATTTAACTTTTCTTCAAAGACCAGAAGAAGATCTAACGCTAAACCTGACTTGTTTTTGTGCAAATCAGCCCATTGACCTAACTCGGATACTGCACCATCAGAGGAGCACCGTAATGAGGTGAAGTGGGTCAGGAACCCCTCCCATTGAACCTACCTGACCAGTCATAACTATACATCTAAAATGGGGCGGGCTTTATGCAGTGCTGTTTTTCTGATCGCATCGGTTCAGATATATGAAAATCCAATTACTGCCAGTTGGATGAGGATTTTTTTTTTTTTTTATGCAAGTGTGGTAACTGTCAGATCAAGGCAGTAGTTTGCTTTTGAGTTATTTTTATAATATCCTGTGAAAAAAACCCTACCTTTTTTAAAAAAGATGATTGTCAGATGGATTTAATAGGACTAGCACCAAATAAAATATTTCACAAACATCTCTTAATGCATATTGCCCCCCCAAAAATGTATGTATTCATTGAGTGCTCTGCTGTCCGAGTCCTGGCCTGGAGTACAAAGAGTGTCCATTTCACAGGTCAGCAGTGAGTGGTTTTTCGGTCGACAGTGGCTTGGCACGAGTTGACATCCCGCTGCATGAGGTCAGGGGGCTTAGCTCTTCAGATCCAGGGAGCTGCGTTGTGCCTCGGTCACTCTTTGGGCAGGATTTAACGCATTACACAAAGCACGGAGCGGGCGCACAGCGGGATGCAAGCGATACTCAGCCAAACATCTGGACGCCCTCTAAAAGCGGCAAACTCTTTAACACTGCGGCACATAACCTGAGTTAACCTGTCTGCAGTGACTCTGCAGTGATTCATTGTTTTAGATGTTCTGTTCATTCTTAGAAAAAACACATTTTGACTGTTCTGCTTTCCTTGAAAATGTTTGTAAGCTTGAAAGCAGAATGTTGTCAGGCTACAAAATATCTGGTATGTGAGTAAATGTTTGTTCCTGAGTCGACACCGAGAAGGACGTGCAGCTAAATGATGGATATGCTATTTAGCTCAATACCGTACAATTCCACATATAGGGTTGTAGGTGGCTTTGAGGCAGACACAGTCTTTATTCTTCAAGGAGCCCATTTATTATGAATTCACAGCAGAGACTTGTGTTTTTTTTCAGAGTTGTTCAGTTAATATGTTCATCTTATTCAATACTGCCATACATCCGTCACTGCATTGTGAATTTTAGTTTGTCTCTCTCTTTAAAGATGTATTTGGAAATATTTGTGAAAAAAATATATAAAATGAGTGTAAAGCAAACAGCAAGTGATGCTCTTCAACAGTCAGGAATGTACAAAAACTGTCTTCTCTAGTTTTTATTAAAAACCAGGAATGCTGTCTGTTATTTATGTATATGTGTATGTGTGTATATATATATATATATATATATATATATATATATATATATATATATATATATATATATACATTTGCATTTCTGAAGCAAAAGGCTGGCAAACAGCTGTCTTTCAATGTTGATTGACCTAGATGATTTTTAACGTTATTCTGTGTTTCGGGATTCAAAAAATTAATAAATACGAATGAAGTAAGATAGAAAAAAAAACGTGCAGAAATAGACTTTTGCATTGCTTTTGAAATATTAGTGAGTCAGATTTCTTCAAACCAACTCTCACTTCTACATTTTAGTTTTTCTTTCTGTTACTTGTTCTTCATTTAACTATTATACTGCCCAATAGCTACATAGGTTGTTACTGCGGCTTTTGAAATATAGACTTCATTTATCAACCTGACTCTGCCAGATAGAACAGCTCACAGAACATAGTCTGTTTCACACAGCGTTTGCAAAAGGGATGTGGCTTCTGTCGGAAACTTGTTAGGTGATTGGATAAAGCACCAGCTAGTATCCGCCTACCCCAAGATTTGTTTTAGCCAATCATAGCAACGATTCATATTGTGACCAGGGTGTGGCAGATATAAAGAAACAACAAACTTCTGTACAGCAAAGTGAATCTGCGAATAAAAGGAACATTAACTAACACTGAATTGGTAAATGAAACGTCGGCTGATGAAAAGAGCGTGTATGAAAGACTACCAGATTTAGAATGTGCCAAAGCCAGTAGAAAGCAGAGCAAAAATATATTTTCCTTTTAGAAAATCCTTTAATTACATTTTTTTTTGTGTTAGCGAAATACGTTAGTATCACCACTAAAGTCTTTCAGCGTAGCCATGTTGATAACAAAGAGAAAAAGATGACGCTTGTTGCAATTGTCAAATTAAAAACCCGCCTCTTCCTGTTTGTGTTGCCACATCATTGGTCACAAGAGGCCGTTGAGCCCATGGTTCAAGCGGTTTGCTTTCACAAACACTTGTATGGTGACTAGATGGATTTACCCGAGTTTGCTGCAGCGCAAGGTTATTAATTTATACCATATAATAATAATAAGTGGAAGGTGCTGTTGCAGTAGGTATAGAGACTTTATTATTAAGATTTTTCTTTTATCATTTATGTAATTGCAGTATTTGTTAAATGTAATATTTGGCCGGGTTCTGTCATATTTAAAAAAAATAATGGTTCCATTTTTGTTCTCCAGGTTTGTTCGACCGCAGTTTGCTCTGATTGCCAGCTTGTCAAAGTCACACGCAGCAGAATGAAAGCAGATGGATGGTTGTGATTAAAGCCAAGTCTTGAGTGGTGCTAAAATGATTGGCCAATCAGGCGTCTTACACTGAAGCCGATGTTCGAACTAGTGCGAGCAAATCACCCTGATTAAGGCTGTAATGTGTTATGTAGCTCAATAATGCTACAGGTTTGACTTCATTCTGCAGAGTGGCTCAAGGCGGTGGTTGACAAAAGACTCGCTGGGCTCTGAGATTAGCTTAGTGATTGAAATTTGTAGACTTCAATTCAGACAGTGATTATAGTGAGCTGACGTGTAATCATAGTAACCACAGGTGACTTTTCCTCCATTTTTCCTCTGCATAACCTTGTTGCAAAGTAATATCAAGTCATGATATGCTTGAACTGAACACTGTGATGAAAAGTTATCATATTCATGATTGGTTTTAATATCAGTCATATCAGTGTAATACTGTAAATATGACGTGTTGTAAAGTTACAAAGAAGTGCCTTACTGGTAAAAATAAGCAGTTTATTTAATGATCCCAGATGTGTAGTGTTCATTCAAATGCACTCATCTGGACCATTAACTCAATGCCGTCAATTCAGTTGGAGTTTTTCAGTTATTTATCCTTTTCTTTGAAAAAAAATATTTCCAGACACATTTCAAGGCACGTATATTGAATGCACAAGTAATGCACTGTAAATGAGAATAATGAATTGAAAGTAGCACAGGAACCAGATGTTTATTGAAGTGAAAACATGTTGCTTAAGTGTTCCTCACGTCAGAGATGAGCAGTAGAATAGAGATAGAGACTGGATCAGTGGCTCGTTGGTGCGAGTACCCCCATGAGGGGTTAGTGATATGTCGGCCCCAAACACGGATAAATCCAAAGGGTTGTGTCAGTAAAGGCAGCCAGTGTAAAACCTATGGCAGACTAAACACATGGAACCCCTGGATGATTCGCTGTGACCCGCGAAGGGAACACCTGAAAGAACCAATGTTCACAATGGAGCAATACCAGATCTGATATATTCATGTCAATGTAAACAGGCCAAACTACTTTGAATCAGAAGCACTTTTACATGTTTGTACTGTAAAGGTTGGGTTTGTATGACACGGTTTGATACAGGTAACTTCACAGGTAACCCCTGTAGAGGCTTGTTTGCAGTTTTTTAAAACCATGTTCAAGCCAACCTAGTGTTTTGCTCCAGCGCCTTTCTTTACTGTATACCAACATGCTGATAGCTGTGGGAGATTAAATAACCATTCTATTCCCTGTTGTATTAACATAGCTGTGTTTTTCACAGTTCACAATAAAAGCAGACGGTGTTAAGTCTTAATGGCAAGACACATTTACTCTTTTTATGGCTGGTGTTGGTTATCCTTTGAGGGCAGGGATTCATTTCCTCAGTCAAGGCCCAGGGCTGCTCTGTGAGAGCAGTAGTTAGATAAAAGACAGCCTGTCTGAATGAGGGAGTCTCACAGCCTGTTACTGAAGTTAATCATCTGTACCTGCTATCTCCACGTAGCTATCTTTCGACCAACGCATGTGAGATAATAGTTTGAATGATTAACAGAGGCACTGAGGCTGGCACATTATGACCACAATCAAACGCATCATCCTTGGTTTAGGAGCTCCTGCCTGGAAGATTTTTTTACTGCCTCAATTGCTTGTCCCTTCATTCTGATACCAGCGCACTTCCTGTTTAACAGAATATGTCTAAACAAAAAATGTTACATAATAATCACAGATGTCAAATGTTATTCAAACAAAGTAGTTGTATTTACGGTAAAAGTTTGACTAAGGACAAGTCTTGCACACGGTCATGTTCTGTGTAATCAGTTCTGACCAGACAGAGCAGTGATGTCATAAAAAATGAATTTAATATTTTTTGTTAGAGTTTTGAAAATGGTTTAACTTAGAAAACTATGAAATTGGCAATAAAAAAAAACATATGTAACTATTTAAGTATATAAGTATGTATTTTAAGTTAAAGGTGCTCCTTGTGGGTGTCAAAGGATGTTTATTGCATTCACACCTGCTTAGCATTAGCTTGATTATTAGCCTGCTAAACAACCAAACACACTTTTTATGTCTATTTTTACACATTCCCAAAAATTCTACCACCATTTACAAAAGTATAGGTAGCCTACAGTTTTAGCCCGTACTTCTACTTAAGCTAGCTTGCTTTAGCCTAATTTTGTGAGAAGCTAGTTGGTTGTGTTTTGGTGATTTGGTGATTTGGCGTACCTTGCTACTAACTAATATCGGGTGACCACATTTTCAGTCTAATTCTTCAACTTTAAAATAAATATAGCTATAGGGTGTTTATAACTTTCACTGTAAAATAAACTCCAGTCCTTGCTGAAAGGGCAGGTTAAAGTCATCAGGGTACGCATGGCCCAGCATGTTGATACAGGACTGATTTATAAATATCACACGGAAGCATCGTTGTACACTACTACAAACATGCAAAACCCAAAATAATTCTGATTAAAAAGTTGTATTGTTGCTGGACTTTATAAAATGCCCTGTCTTTAAGGTGTGACAATAGGTCGAGTTGGTAATAATCAAAGAGGCTATTTGTCATGGCTTTGCACTTAAGTGATACTGCTATAAATAGACCTATCTGTGCTGTGCTACAGATTGCAGACTTTTAATTGGTTAAAATGCCATCTCCATGGCAACTGTGTGATCCACATCATCTAGGGACAGACTATAGAAAGATGAATTGAACTTAACTGGATTGCACAGTGCACCTTTTTGATTAAACCTTTGCAATTGCAAAAAAGGACACTCGGGACAATGGTTGTTCAAAATCACCACATGTTATGGCACAGGTACCTTGAAAACAGGATGGGTTAAATTTTGTCCTTAAACTAGTTGTCAGTTTTACTGTAGAGGAAAGGGTCACGCACAAGTGTGAGAAGATTTTAATGAAGCTACATTAAAAACAATATAGGCTTGTCCGTTGCTTCTAAAGCTTTTGCGCCTGACTTTGCCCGCTAAAGCACTCTCTCCTCTTGGCTCTCTGGCTTTCGCTGCATTCAGGATTGATTTGGAGATTTTATTGTTTGTCGAGAAATCATTACATGGCCTGGCTCCAACCTTTCTCTGTGACCTTTTACAGCCACTCATCCTATCGAGATCTACAGGTCAGCTGAGCACTTGCTGCAGGATTAGGTGTGACTTTGTGTGTTGTATAGAATTTCTTTCTTTTTAATAGAAATAGGGACCGGGAGACCTTAGTGCTTAAACCTTAGGTTTAAGTAAAAGCATGTGGACTCAGTTTTTAAGGTGAAGACGTTTTGTCTCTAATTCCAAGAGACGTTATCACTTCTGAGATCAACTGGTAAGAGCTGAGGTTATATCTCTAGAGGGAGGAGTTTCCCCTGAAACCAATCCTGATGGACCAGGCTGTCCTGGTCACACAGTCGTTAGCCATGAAAGGGAAGTGTGACTCCTGATGTGAGAGTTTTTAATGCTCAAGAGAGTCATTAGTGACACTGCTCCGTTCCGGTGCAGAGTCGTCAGTCTCACAGTTCTATTCAGGTGCTGTGTTTGTTGTTCTAGGGTGAGGGTCTTTTGTTTTAGGTTTAGGAACACTGTTATAAATACTAGGCAACATGAATCTGAGGCCACCTCCTCTGTTCAACGAGGGCTTTTCCATTTTCATTAAAATATCCTTCCTTCACCCCTCTCTCAAACCATCTGGCCTCTCTGGCCAAAATTCGGTCATTGCTGTCTTCAAAGGAATGTCCTTATTCTTTGAGGTGGACTGCAGACTCAGGTCCTCCAGGATTGGCTCTTCTGTGCTGATACTGATGCTTTTACTTTTTACCTTTTTTCATTACTATAACATGCTTGTTTTTGTCTCTGTGAGAATCTGAGCTGTTTCGAGAAGGATGGGGTTCAGAGATGGACATTGAATTTCCCAATCAATTTGATGTAAATAAATTCCCCGTTTTGTTAGATATTCAATCAATAGGAGAATCATTAAAAGTATTGTGACATGATGAGAAGAAAATGGTTTCCAGTTTTCTCCAGGTTCCTTTGGAGATGTAAGAATGCCGAGGCACTGGATAAATTGGAGTGTCAGACTCGTTGAATGTTGAACCAGAATTTGTGTGCTTGATTAAGTACACAAATATTTGGTAAGCATTTAAAATAATTCTAGATGCAGCTGATCCCCCTTTAAGACAATTTGACGCACCGAAGAAAAAAACACAAATAAATAATACATTTTCTTATAGTCATATGTCAGTAGAACACTTTACCGTCAGCATTAACATGCACAAACTTCAATAAACCGGACCAGACTCTGGAGTTTATCACAACATGTCCACATTAATGAACTGTGCGAGTGTGAAAGACAAAAAAGAGTGTGAGGACTGGTAACTGGTTTCATGTGCTCCATTTTCCATGTACAGTATGTCTCTTGTTATATTAAAACAACAGTACTTGTCCAGGGACTACAGGAGGAAATTAGCTACTGAGCTAGAACCTGGTACAATACATATTTCCGCTGTATATGGTAAATGTTTAATTGTGCACTGTCACTGTTTAAACAAAAAAAATCATTCAGAATTGTGAATATTACCAATATGGATTGGAGGGTTTAGGTCAAGGGGTCATTCCCTTCTCAATGTTAGGCATGGCTGTAGTGTAAAATTAAAATAGTTTATGGCATTTATGTAGATCTCATAAATTTGCTCATTGTATAGCCAATAAGTGAGCTATACCTATAGTGGGATACAGCATGAATTATGTTATGGTGGTACTGAATAAAACACATTTTTTAAAATGATAGTCCTCTTTCATAAAATATTAAGCTATTTAAAGGGGACTTGGTTTTGTTAAGTCAATAAGTGCCGACAAAAATTACTTGATAAAACCAAGACCTAGTTTTCCTATATTCAAGTGCTGTTATTGCATTACAAGTCCCAACTTGTATTGAAAAAGTCCAGCTGGTTATAAATTCATGTGAATCAAACCAGTGAAGTATGTTGTTACTTAACATATTTTGCTGAATAACATATGTTTCTGATTCCTCGGTTCTTCATTGTCAATATTTCTGGTTATTATTTTGGTGCACATTTGTGTTAGCATGGCAGAACGCGGGCTAGGTATTAAGGTGAATAAATTAGGAAAATCAAAACTGTTGAAATGAGGTTGGATATGCCGATCTGTTTATTGTAACTAAAAATAAAAGTATGAAGAAGAGGAAGAAGATGTTTAGAGTGCCCTCAAATGGCCCCACCACCTTGTTTAATAGCACTCCAGTGTTGTTAGTTTCAGCAACTTGTGTGAGGACAGTTGAGTCAGAACTAGATTAAACATTAAACTCTAAATTTACACTCTAGTTGTGTGTTGTCTGAAGTAACCATCACTCCATTGGTAGGCTCTAAACCTGCAATCACACTACTGTATATTACAGCATATCAGGTGCGTCTGTTTCAGTTCAAAGTCCATAGTCTCATGTTCTCTGGCAGTGCCTCTCCCTCTGTCATAATGTGTCTGGTTTCAGGAAAAGTACTGATAGCTCTGTGCTGCACTGAGCCCAATTCACCTGACACTGCTCTCATGATAGTTTTAAACTGCCAATGTTATTTTTTTTTTTTTTTCATTTTATCACTGTGCATTAATGTCTGACTTTCTGTATTAAGATCATATTTGGGCATACATCCAAGTCAACGCAGGGAAAATGAATTAGAACATCTTGTGGAATCTTTTAAAAATAACCATTTCCAGATCTTAGTCAGTAGATTGAGAACATGGGAACTGACTGGAGAATTAACCTAGTGCACATGTTTTTAAATGTTGGAGGTGACTGAAGTACTTGGAAGTCGTCAAAACAGAGTCCATCTGCCTTGGCCAGCGGTCGAACCCTAGACAGTATTCCTGTGAGGCTGTTATTCAAGGACTGAAATTGGAATTTTTACGTTGCAATCTAGTCTAATTCTTGTTTTCTTTGTATGTTTGCTTTCAGGCGGGGAGCCCAACTTCTATTAACGCTCCATGCAGCTTCTCAAGAACATCCGTTTCTCCATCCAGTCAGGACATCTGCAGGTAAATACTACACTGTTGCATTTAAAGGTGCTGGCTGTATAAAGGAGCTAGTGATTTTGAAAAAATGAGACTAATGTGAAAGTTATTGGTGGCTCATACAGTCCATCACTCAAAATAAAACAAGGTAATTTAAGAAGATGGAGATCATTAACAAGTTTGTAAACTTACCACTTATTTTTCAAAGCTTTTAAAATACATAATAATAGTTATATTCTAGTGTGTTCCACTAATGCATTATAAAGTTTTACTATACGAATTGGTTGTTAGCATCACTAGCAATAAAGCTGTAGCTAAATTGAGGGAACATCACAGCTGGCCTAATAAACTTGGTTTGCTGACTTCCATGGCGTCTTTGGTCTAATGAAGTTTATGTGGGTGACTACACAGAAGGGCTAGGCTAATCATATTTAAATACCAAATACAATTTAAGTTTCCCACAATAATGAAAACATGAAAATAAATACAAAATGGTTATAGTGATGCGAGCCATCATTGTCATATACGCATACAGCAGCCGCACTTAAGCAGCAATTTTGGATTTTGACTTGAACGCTAAGCTTAACTATGTGTTTAAAAAAAAAAAAAAAAGTTGTCCAGAATGAGAAAGCTGTAATCTACTCAATGGGCACTTTAGACTAATAACATGCTGCTTCACTATGTCAGACTCCATACAAGAACAACTGTGTTGCTTACTTTAGTCTTACTAGTGTGACTTAAAATGTCTTAGAAATGTGATTTACTGATTTCATTTTCTTTATGGTGTGACAACGTGGCATAGCTATGGTGGCCTTTACCCTGTGAAATAGTTTATGGTATGGATTGTCTGGAATGTCTTATGTTGAGGAAGTCCCTAAAATCCTATGTTTTTCACCATTTGTTTTCAATTGCATGATATCTTCTTCATTTCTCTTTTTGTCTTTTCCCATCATTTCCCCTGCTTTTCCCTATTCGCTATTCATTCTTTAATTGCACGCTTTATTCACAAAAACACTTGTGCACACACCAGCAGTCAGGATGAGGACAGTCCTAAACAGACAGCTGTAGTTATGCTGAATGGTAAATGCCCTGAAACAGGAACTATTACCACCAGGTGCATAGACCCTCCCAGTAAAGCAGCCAACAAACAGCAGAACTGGTTATCCATGCTGCGACCCTCAACGGTAAACATTCTCCCCAATAGTACTCTCAGATTTTCCATGTCGCTAAACGATGTGGGCCAGCGCGTGGATAATCTCTGTCGCGGGCTCAACTTCATTGATCGAACATGCTCCGAGGGAGAACTAGGAGCCAAGGCCGAGCCTGTTCAGCCAGCCGTTTCCGATCGAAGGGCGCTCACACTCGATGGGAAGCTACCGTCTGAGCAGCAGACCTGCAATCCAGCCTTCTTGGTCCCCTCCTTGACTAATAATCATAAATACATGCTAGCTGTCCCCACTGCTCATCTCCAAGTTGCCCCTCCTCCTGCGTCTAACCTCCATCCCAACCACTATCCCAATTCCAGCTTCCTACGTCGTTTCCTTCCTTTCTCCCGATCCTCCACCTCGACCAGCTTGCAGTGTTCCGATCTGGGCAGCTATAACTCCCATCTTCACATCGCCAAGTCTTCCAGTACCTTACTTGAAAGCAATGAACCTAGCCTCATTAATGATGACATACTGGGAGATGATGATGTATTTGAGGAAGACCAAACTGTTCTGCAAGGTCAACGGGAAGTACCGATAAAAAACGACAAAGTGAGGTTGTGCAGTCTACACGCGCCAATGTGTTACATGGATGAAGATACCGACTTGGATGGATGTCCATCGCCACTGTCAGAGAAAGCTGAGCCACTGTCGCCCTTTTCTCTGTCTGGGGACTGCTGCAGGTGGGTGACTGTAGAGTTAGATCAATGGTGTAGTCTACGCCCACCCCTTCTGTAGGGTTAGTACCGTGACATGTCATCTTAGAACAGAAGTGCGCCAACTCATTTCTTCTTGATTACACTTTCCTATGAGAAAATGTAATTGAATAGTTTTGCTCCAAAGGTTTACCCTTCCCTGGTTCCTGAGTCTCCGTATGATGCGTGACATTTTTAGAGGCATTGTTCTCAGACTTGGCTTTAATTAAATCACAAAATGACACACTAAACCCATTCCAAGTAAATGTAGAGTTGTGGCTTGTTTCCTCTAAATTCTATGAGTGATGAGTAAACATGCATATTTGGCAATGTTGGGTCATATTGTGTTCCTGTGACTTGGCTTTAAACTTTAAATAGTCACATACACGTCTACACCACACACACCAACTCCACAAAAGCAACTCTTTCTATAGATGTGTGTTTACCCTGAACCTAATGTCTCCATTGAATTCCATGCCATTCCTTTTCACTTTGTCTCATCTCCAAGCTCAGTTCTGTTTGCCTTTCTCTGTCAAGCTGTGTTTTTAAATTGTAATATTTTACTGTCGGCAGATCGATGAATCATTTAAGAAGTTTTTACATGGGGCAAATATTAAACATTGATTTTAACCAAGAACAAGCTTTGTGATATAAGCAAAAGAAGCAGAAAAAGACAAAGAAAAGATGACGAGACAAGTGAGAAGGCATTCTGGCTATTCTTGAATTCTTCGGTATGTGGTGGTTTGATTGACAGGGGCTGGGTTTAACAGTCACTCTAGTGAGTTATGGATGCTTACTGAATATTTCACCGAAGCAGTCGAGACTTGCTTTTTCAGCGATGCTTAAAAGGATTTTTTTTTTGGCTTGTCCATTGCCTTCCAACACATGAAAACTGACAACTCCCTAAAAGTGAAGCCTAAAATTGGTGGACACT
The DNA here is from genome assembly GCA_024349245.1 of Neodontobutis hainanensis. Taxonomy (NCBI): domain Eukaryota; kingdom Metazoa; phylum Chordata; class Actinopteri; order Gobiiformes; family Odontobutidae; genus Neodontobutis; species Neodontobutis hainanensis. The sequence goes on along the minus strand of JALDNG010000087.1, from coordinate 304,345 downwards.
TTATCAAAATTTGCAAAAAGGGGCACATAACTGAATTAAATTAGAGATGTATGAGATTCTGATGCTATGATAACTTTGAAGAAAACTAGACCTCAAAATGGTGTCTATCTGTAATTTCTTGGTAAATGGACCGTTGTCTACTAAATCTTCCAAGTAAATGCAGACCTCCAAAAGTTGCATTGGTATTATTATTTAAATGATATAAAATTGACTGAGACTCTTTAATTCTCCATTACAACAGCAGTGGCTGTCCATATTGTTTTGAATATTCAACTTCCATCTGAACAGTCCCACAGCATTAACATTTTGAAAGTTTAAAAGTCCAGAAGCAAAAATTCAAAAGCAGGACAAGTCCAACTGTTTGTTGTCATAAATAAAAATGGCAAGCTGGTCCTGGTCTGACCTCAATTCACTCTCCAGCTGGCCTCTAGCAAAACCTGATCTTATTTATATTTATCCCTGTTTAAAAATGCACCTGGCCAAGAACGAGTTTAGGCCAGTGGTAAGTGATTGCACTTTAGAAATTTGAAACTTCATACTCTTCCTTTCAAGAGCCTGTGAGCTGCTACGGTAGCCCTGCAGGGACATGCTGCTGTCTATGAGCAAACCCAGTGGAAATAGAATGAATGATAACTTCACTTAGAAGATAAACTTTAATCTATTTAATTTAGTTCACAAATGTTCTTAACCATGGAAAACTAGAAAATTGTTTCTTCTCAGGAGCATTTCAGGGCATGTCATGCAACCCGAATTTATGGGTGAACAATAATCTAAAGAGGCTAATGTCCTTTCCTTCATGCTGTGACATTGAAAAAAGTTGTTTTGCAGAGTCCAGAACTAGTAACAAAGCTCGCCAGATGGTAAGTGTCTGTTACACAGAACCATCTGGGAGAGCTTCCATAGCAAGCAATTTTAAAGAGCAGGTACTTTCAGTCAGGCTCATTTTTGTGACTTCTGACTCGATTCAAGGGTAAGTCTCAATGACTCGGACTTGCCTTTTTATGGCTCGGACTCAAACAAACCAAACTAAACAGATTAGATCCTACTGTAACCCGTACTGTACTGACAACCTCAGACCAGGTAACATCACAGAATACAATTCTTTATGGATTGTCTCCCACTATTAATAATTAATAAACCTAGAAGCCTCAGGGATATCCATTAAATTTCTTCACATAAAGCTCAATCACACTGGAATTCAATTGCTTATTGAGCTCAGACAGTGTGAGATCTTCACTGGTGCTTTATTTGTGGCTTGCTTTTTCCAGCCATGTGGCAGAAACAACTGGTTGTCTGAAGGTCAGTTGAAACTGTGTTTAATGAAACTTCAAATGTACATTTTTCTAAGGTAGACAAATGCAAAGAGATATTTTATAAGCGATTGTTATTTTGTTTATTTGTAAAGTACTATATTTAAGACAAAGCTTATTTTATTAAAAACAAGGCAATAGTCTTTATAGTCTAGAACCTCTTGCATAACTACCTGGACGTGGCTTGAGTACAGTAAAGTGATTGGACCTTAAGGCTTGTGCACGTGGTCCGTTTGAGATTTAAGCGCCTTGAATGTCATTTATGGTGTGACGGAGCACAAGAGAACACCAGTTTTAGAAACAGGCAGGAGATCAGAAAGGCAGATTAGTGTCTCCTAAATGGCTACATAGTCTCACTACACAGCGAGATAAACAGCTGTCAGGTGGCTTGAAGCGTGAGCTCTGAACTAAGGACAACCTCACTTGTGTGTGCAAATATGCACATGAGGCAGCTTATCCCGTCCAAGCAGCAGGTCAATTATTATCCAGCTCTTGTATTGACAGCAGTGAGGTGTTTGACAGCCAGGCACAGTCTGACACGTGACATCTTTTCCTTATCGCACTTTTTACAGAGACTCAAAGCTGCGTGAATCAATATTTAAACAAAGCAGCACATGACGTTATGCTGTTTGTAGCTTGGACTGACACACACTTTACTGAAAGACCCCTCTGGGAGTGACTGCATGTTTACAGTCGCACACCAAAAAAAAGTTTGTTCCCTTTTGCAAACCATAGAGCCATGTCCTATCCGCTTTACATTACTGTTTTGTAATGTAACCCTACTTTTTACAAACTGCCTGTTCCTTAAAGTCAACAACTAACATATGCACTGCAGCATTTACCAGGAAGTTTAACAAAAAGCAACAGGGTTTTCAAATCTATTGATCCGAACCAGAGCTAAAACCAGAACTAGCACAAAGCCTGCCTGATGTTAGAGTCAATTTTTTGCATCTAGCTAGACCTAACTCTGCATTGCACATTGCCTTTAAAGATGGATGAATATTATTTTTGGTTTGAGCCATTTAAATGTACAAGGTTATGAGGAAGAATGCCAAACTCATGAAACAAATGTTGCTTTTAGTTCCTCTAGATTTCATGCATGTGTGTTTGCTTCTGTGTAATCAGTGATAACATGTCAGTCTTCTTGTTATCCTCGCGCTGGCCAAAAAATTGTTTTTACTGGAAGAACACACTGCATTCTTTTGTTATGGTTCCACATTACTATGACACAATCCAGGAGCCACCCTTTTTATTGATTCTGCTCCAGAATGTGGCAACTGTGGCCATTGTCTTGTGCGGGCCCAACCCTTTCACTAAGTTTAATTTTATGTACAGTGAAGGCCTGACGAGTACAAGGAAGTGTTAAACATTCTACAAATCTATCTGATACTCTACATAGAAAAACAAGTCAGTGGTGGAAAGGCTAGAAAAGATGGCAGCTAATTAAAAATAATAATAGATTTCATTTACATGCATGAGCTGTAATGATGATACGAAGTGCTGCTAATCTTCCATCCTTGATAAATTGATCGTCAGTGGTGTTCAGACCTCTATAAAAGCAGTTTGATGAAGATGAGTCATTTTACTGCACATCAATTTGGTACAGGTTCTAAAACAATTTCTCAACAATTTAGAGGTTGTTATTCTACATTGAAAAAGACTGCGTAAGACTCTATTCATGTGATCACTGTAAAAGTTTGACCAAGGTGAAAATTGCACATGAACACCTGCTCAAGTTGGGAAAAAGAACTTGTTTGGACTTGTTTGTTTGTTTTTTGCCTTTTTTCCTGTATTTGATAGACAGTAGGTTGACAGGCTGAGAGTGAGAGTGAAGGGAATGACATTGGGCAAATGACCCAAGTGAGATTGGAACCAGTGTTTCCCATGTATTTGGCATGCACTCTGCCAACCTCCCGACCTGGACAATAGTTTGATTACCATTAACGCCCATCATTTGACCCTTAACAGTCTAAAGTCATATATGAGTAATTTTTAGCATTCGTTTTTTTTATTTTGAAAAAGTTGACTTGAACTCCTCCAGGAGGAAGGAAGGAGGGAACGTGAGTTTGACAGACGGATCGGTGCAGCTTCTGCAGTGATGCGGTTGATGTACCGGTCTGTCGTGGTGAAGAAGGAGCTGAGCTGTAAGGCAAAGCTCTCGATTTACCGGTCAATCTACGTTCCTACTCTCACCTATGGTCATGAGCTTGGGTCATGACCGAAAGAACAAGATCCCGGATACAGGCGGCTGAAATGAGCTTTCTCCGCAGGGTGGCGGGGCGCTCCCTTAGAGATAAGGTGAGAAGCTCTGTCACTCAGGAGGAGCTCAAAGTAGAGCCGCTGCTCCTCCACATCGAGAGGAGCCAGCTGAGGTGGCTCGGGCCTTCTGGACGCCTCCCTAGGGAGGTGTTTCGGGCATGTCCCACCGGGAGGAGACTCCGGGGAAGACCTAGGACACGCTGGAGGGACTATGTCTCTCGGCTGGCCTGGGAACACCTTGTTATCCCCCCGGAAGAGCTGGAGGAAGTGTCTGGGAAGCAGGAAGTCTGGGTGTCTCTGTTTAGACTGCTGCCCCCGCGACCTGGCCCCAGATAAGCGGTAGAAGATGGATGGATGGATGGATGGATGGAAAAGGTTGACATAAATCTGTTCACTGCTAAGTCCTTCTTACTAAATATTGATTGAGTTGATCTCTGAACAACAATGTTAAAAAAAACAACATGAATACAGCATAACATATTCAGGAGCAGAACTGAGGAGGCAAATCCTGAACTCAAGCCATATTTTACTGGATTTAAGTTTTGAAAGATTTGCTTGTGAGTTGCAGAAGTAAAAGCTAAAATGTTTGACAGCATCTGAGTAAACTCACCCTATTTTGGGGTCTGTCCTTCTCGGATAAGTCAATAGCAGCTCTTATTGACCAATTGGGTTCAAACATAAACCAGTGATGTTCTTGTATGGGCTGCAGTCAATCTTTAAGTTTTTAGGGCAAGTCCTGTGAGTCATCTTTTTAGCTGAGGAAATACAATCTTCAGAGCAAAAAAAGCACCACCGGCCCAGCAGGTTTGGGCTGTGAGACTTTGTAGACCTTCCTCCTGGTGCTGATTTGAATTATAGATGATAAAGCAGTAGGTGTCCCTTTGACCTTTTTAAAAGCAAATGTAGACTCATTTGTTTACATTGCAAAAGGCAGTGCATGGGCTAAGACACTGCTAGCTTATTTGCTGATTCAAACAGCATTATAAATATTTGTGCAAAAAAAGGAACAAATGAACAAAAAATTTCAATTCAGCAGTCTAAATGGCGCAGCAGAAAAAAGCACAAGACATGAGTCAACAAGAATACCGACGTGTAATGCAGCCAAGCCTGTTCTTCTGTTTCCCGACGCTACTTTTGTTCTTTCATATTTTTAACGTTGCCATGCGGGAGCAGAACCTCTGCGGTTGTAAAGGACGGTTAAACGGGGTGTGCTTAAGCAATACAAATTTGATTTTAACTTCCCTCACTTTGTCGACTGGAGTGTTACTGACACAGAGTGAGTTAAAACGTCTACAAATGAAGGTTTATAGCAGTCATTTATTTAATGTATGGGAGTGAGTTTGAGGGAAATGCTGCCTATTTATCACTGCAAATGTTTTGTTGGTTCATTTATTTTAATTTCTGTTCATGGCTGTAATTAGAAAACACTTTGGGACAGCCATTTTCTTTTGTTGTGTTTGTAATCCTCTTCAAGAACTCAATAAAATGTGTCAAATGTAACTAAATGAACAATATATCTCATTTTGATCAAAACCAAGATCCAAGTCACGAATATATTTATACTTAAACAAAGATCAAGACGAGACCTAAAGCTAAATGCAGAACATCACCAAGTACCAATTTCCAGACTGAAACCAGGGGCTGTACCACTAAACCTGGGTCAAACAAGGATCAAACCCAACAAGAACTACGGAAATACCAGAACAAAATTAGGACTATACCCAGAATAAAGCCAAGACTCCTCAAGATTAAACCTTGACTAAATTTAGGCTAAACCAGGCAAAACATAGATTTAACTAATGCCAAGAACTAAATTAGAACCCAACCCAAGACTGAAACAGTATAGCCTAAACCTGGATCCAACCCAAACCAAACGTGGTCTAATAGACAAAATATGAACATTACCAATAACAAGGACGCAATATTAACTGAGGAAAAAAAATAAATATGAATTAAACTCAAACCAAACCAGGGCAAAACTTGGACTAACTCCAAGCTAAAGCCAAATTTAAAAATGAATTCAAAAACAAACCCTGACTAAAACCATGATGGCGCCGAGACTGAACTAGAAGTTAAGCAGAATTGAACAAGTTCTAAACCAGAAGAAAGATGGTTGCCGAACTTGATGCAAAACCCCAACTAAAGCCTGACTAAACGTAGTCTGAACTTAGACTAAACTTGACCATAGTAACAGAATATAAACTCTTACATTTGTACATTACCCAAAGACTGCATCCCCATCTCTGCTTAGTGTGGAGGTGTAAATGGAGCTGTCTGTGGTTTTCCTCCTACATCCCAGAGGAAAATCCACATTAGCATCCTTTAAATCACCAGCGCTCTTCTCCTGAGCTTTATGTTTGTATGAGTACAGCTCAGTGTGGGCGGGACCACAGTGTGCACTTCATCTTCATCCATGCAAACCAAAGCAGGCCTGTCATAATCAATGGAGGAAATGGTTGGATGTTAATTGTCTCTCCCTTAATCCTCTTTCTCTCAAGACGCCCACAAAATATGACCTATTTTTACCCTCCTTTGTTCAATGTCTCTTCTAATCTAATAACACTCAAGCCAAGATTTATGTCCAGAAATAGTCTGTGTGTGTCATTATGTGTTCTTGTCCTCGTCTGAGCAGGATCACCTCAAATCCATTCCTACTCCGGATTCTGTCTCTTTGTTTTGATCATTTGGGTTTTTGCTCCACAGTTTTTAAGCCCCTGTCAGATTGTAATTTTTTTTTCTTCTTTTGCAATCATATGAGATTACTTGTCACACTGTATTTAAAGTTGATGGTTGGCTCTGATTGAATTATGGGCAACAACCAGTGGTGTTCTTGTGCTTAGAAAAGACAGAAAACCAAAGAGCTGGCCATGTGTCTGTTGCAGAAACAGCTGAAGGTAAAGTGTTTGTGGCTTAGATTCAGAGTACTTACTTAAATTCATGCACATACTTGAATGGGTTTCCTCCAGGTACTCCAGTTTCCTCGACCAACATCAAAAAAACATGCTATAATAACCGATTAGTGACAGAACCAGGGTACATGGGCTATGGGTTATTTAGTAATTGTGGTAATATCAAATGTGCTGAAAGAGTCCATGGATGTGAGTGTCAGAACATCCCTAGAGCAGAAAGTGACAATGTGTCAGTCTTGAATAATGATGGGCTTGAGTGGGCTATTGAATGTGCTTTGAATGGACAATATAACAAAAAATTTGCATATGATTGTTATCTCATAGCCGTTTAACAAATTTTTTTCTCTCTAATTCTCCAAAAACAACACAGTTTATGTCGCTGTCTGATGGGGCTTTAGTTTTGTGTGATGGTAAACAAAAACATTGCCACTACTACTTTGAAGCTCGCTACTTCCTAAAAAACACTGTCCACCGTCTCTTAAACTCTACACATGTGCCTGTCAAGTTCATAATTAGTTACTTGTAGGCAGTGTTTTATATTCAAATTTTAAACCACTGATAAAAATGTACTTGAATCCCAAGAACACATTTTTCAGTCTAAATAAAATATACACACCAGCCTGCGCAATCCACCTCCGCCCCAGCTCTGTGTTTTGTTACTTTTACCAATAAAAATCTAATGTACTGAATAAATCATCTTGAGTCAAAATGGCTATTGGCTTCATTTTGGTGGGTTTTGGATGTTATTGTTTTTTCTGTAGATAATTTATAATAGATTATTGCTTTGACTGACAAATGAACAATAGAGCTGAGGTCAAAAGTCAGAGTGTGCTGAAAAATATGTTCATCCAAATGTCAGACTGAATGCTTGCTAACTTTAAATTTTTTTGATGGCTTTTCTGTTTAGGGTGTCTAAAATGTCCACACACAGACAGACACACACACTGAATATTTTAATGGAGGTATCTAACTGTGTCTAGTATAGAGCCAGACACGATCCTGACATTTAAAAGAAGCTTTTTGTTGGAGACAAATGAAGTCATCTTAAGTTCACTGCCCTGAGCAGCCCAATTTGAAGCTGCCCAATATCAGAATCCTGACATTGAAGTCAAGATAATAACCTAAATGGAGGGTAATTCCACAATAATACAGCTCCTGTGGTGTCTCTTAGCAGTGACTACAGACTCATGACTAATGGCTGCTGTCCTCCAGACTGACAGACAGTTCATATGAGATCCAGAAGAGGAAGAGATGTATTAAAGATCGGATTGGGTGCCTGAGAGCAGTGTGTCCAGCCATAGAGGTGGCAGACACATAATCGAATGTTCCACTTGTCTGTGCTGGGAATCCTCCCGCTGCACACTTTACTCACAAAAACAGGGCCGGACTCTAAATGGACACCGGAACGCCTGTACAATCGAACGTAATTTCATGGCCAGGCTGCGGAACCAAAACATTTATCCACCTTCTGCAAGCTCTGTAGATCTTTTAAGTGAAGATAACCGCACACTGTCATAACAGAAGAAGCATTTCCCATTTTTTATTAGTGGTCAAGTTAAAAACACAAAAAGAGGCAGCCAAAACACTTGTGTAACAGATATTCTTCTGATAGACTTCAGTTCTGCTCAACTTGTTTACTAACCCCATGGTGCAAGAATGGTACGCTTTAAGCATAAATTTTAAGTTGTATTAATAAGCTAATCTACCTGACGTGTCTTTTACTTGAATGTATATTACCAGACAAAGGTGACCATACACTTTACCCTTAAGTGTACCCGTTTCAATGTCCTTGAACAATATCGAGAACAACCTTAATACCTTTTCTGCTTTCATCCTGTTGTAATCAAACTAGTGCATTATGTTTAAATGTATTTGTCTGTAGATTAAGTGTTTTGCAGACTCTGTAAGTACAATGGAAAGTTGATATAATCGAATAATGCTTTTACTACTTGATGGTATGTGAGATGCCAAATTAAACCAAATGTTTTGCTTTTTATAAATCATTCTTTACCAATTTTATCTTTCTATCTGCCTAACTGGTGATAACTGGAGTTATTTCATGAAAGTCAACTCAATAAATACCCTATATAAAGCTAAAATACATGTTTTGGTTTGGTAAACCCTACTACATCAGACCGATCTTAGCTCAAGGTCCCAAAACAATCCATGTACAACTCTGGCTCCTCCATGTGGTGTTTTAGGTCATTTTGCTGTTGCAACATCAAGTGGAATATTGAGCCACTCGCTAATGTTTTCTTCACACTCACTGACACCATATGGAAGTGAAAATAGATGCTTTCCCATTAACTTTAAAATCTGCACACAGCTTTTTGTGGTTCGGTTCTTATGCTCACTGTTATTCCCTTCTTTCTCAACCAGTTTCCTGTCCGTCTTTACTGTCTCTATTTAACAAAAAGCCAAAATGCAACAACAAAAAAAGGATCTATAGTTTACTGGCTGACACTTTTTGTTAAGAAAATGCAATGTCGTTGAGCAAGGAATTTAATAACTTCCACCATGAATCAATGACGACAGCATTTTCGATTTGAAAATGAAGTGTTTGGATTCATATTACTTTGGCGTGATTGAGTTTAGCCATGAGGGACCAGCCTCTGAGCTCTGGGTGTTAATAGTTTTTTGTGAGATTAAATTCCTGCTCGCAGTATCATACAGGTTTGCAGTCTCACAGTTTTGTTTGTGGATGTGAGTGCGTGCCATTGCTCCTCGCTTTGATTCCCAGTAGCTCACCCTGCCCTGTGTTCTCTCTCTGTGCAGGATCTGTCACTGCGAAGGCGACGATGAGAGCCCGCTGATAACGCCCTGCCACTGTACGGGCAGCCTGCGCTTCGTGCACCAGTCCTGTCTGCAGCAGTGGATCAAGAGCTCCGACACACGCTGCTGCGAACTCTGCAAATATGAGTTCATTATGGAGACCAAGCTCAAGCCTCTGCGCAAGGTACACTTTACAACAGTTAACAAGTGTATAATAGAGACCTGTCCACAACAAAACGCAGCCGAACCATTATGACAGTCAAAAGCATTTACAAAAGGAGATATCGTTAACAAGTTATAGATCTAAATACGCTAAAAGAAATTGAAATGAAATCAATTACACATTTTTTATCTATATTCTATTGTACAGCTTTGTTAATATTTAGAAGGGCCTCTATGAATGTCATTTGCTGAGTTGTGTCCCCTTTGGTACATGACAGTGGGGAACCCGGAGGCCAAAACCTTTACATTAGGTTTCAGTCAAAGTTATGTTTTCAGTATTGTATTTTTACCTCTGTGGTTGCCTAATGAATTAAAACTCTCTATAGAGCCAAATGTCAGACCAGACTCATACCATAAAGCACTTTGAGTTCCCCAGTGTATGAATTGTGCTATATAAATAAAATTGCCTTGCATACCAATGATTTTTGTTTTTACCTTGACATGTTTCAACCGCAAAACTTCCTGCAGTCACGTGACGTTACTGTGACGTGTCAGTGTAAGTTGTAGGACGACACTCCCTGTAGTCCTTACTTAGGACAGGTGTGAGGACGCATACTCGCAGTTCAATGTCCTTCTATGTGTTTTCGGATCTCAGTGTCTGTCCTCCTCCGTCGTTATAGTCCTTACTTTGTCCCAGTCCATTAGATTGTTTTCTAAGAGAAAACAAACAAAAAACATTGGTCTGAGCATAAGAAAAACAAAAAGATAACTTTCACGGAAGACTAAATGAAAATCTTTGGATCATTTTATGCAATACTTCCAGTTCCTACAACTGCATGAACTGGAGAAGTGCATTTATGGTCCTTTTTTTACACCCTTTACACCCTTTGCATGAAAGTTTAGGACATTGTATGATCTAAATTTATTTTGTTTTACACTGAAGTCCTCGTATGTTCATAGATAACATGTCCCTGCAGGGCTACCATAGATGCTAATAGGCTGTTGAAATGAGGGTGTTCACTAGATACCATCATAAAACTACACACAGCACAGGTTTTAGTCCCAAAAATGTCATTGTAATGTTTCAAAATTCTTCACAATACTGGTGGAATGTGGCTAATATTCTTTGTGAATAAAAATGAATCAAGCAGTTATTTCAGTATGGCCTTCATACACTTTATAGAGCATGAAATTAACTAAAATGTATTTGCGGATCAAACAAAATGACTCCTGCTCTGTCCATAAACTAGTTTTTTTATACAACCACTTGAGAAATAAAATAAACAGAATGCAGCCTGATGTACCTGAGTAGAGGTGCTATTTTTCTACACCAATTTCCTGAAATGAAAATAAAAATCATGTCACAGGAAATAACTTTCAATTTATTCAAAAAGTAAATGTGTATCCTTTGGCAAACTTGGTTCTATCCGTCATGCAGATAATATCTTGACTTGGCGCTGAGCAGAATCTTCTGAAAGATGTTATTCATTTCAATTGCTTTAGAGGCTGTACACTTCCATTAAAAGCTCTTATCAATCACTGTGGCCCAAAGATAACAGCACATTCTTAATTAAAATTCCTCCACCCTTCATTAGCTGCACAAAAGGTCTTAAACAAATGCTTTTCCTGTTAATAGCCTGTGGATCTCAGATCTGTGGGTCCGTTCACACGTTCACATCAAGAGCTGAACAGTTGGATATGAGATGGAGATATTGTTATCAGACGTTTATTGCTGGAAGTTCGGCTGCTTCCATTTTGTCGTCTGACCCTGAAGAGCTCTCATTCATAACTTTGAAAATGTGTGCTGTAGAAAAAGACATGACGTTCTTTTAATAAATGCTTTTCTTGTGTGTAGCAGCCAAACTTTTAAAGAAGTATATTTTAACAAGAGTATTTGACATTTGTGCCATGTTGGAAAATCCCTCTATTAACAGTCTGAACAGGGCTTTAAATTGGGTTTACGTCAACTTTCCTTCTGACTTTTGGAACTAGATGCTACTTTGTTCCTTAGTTGTACTCACTCTGCCAAAACACATTACTCGGATCTGGATCACGGTTGTTAAATATGCCACATTTGAAGTAAACCAGGCCAGCAGATGAATGTCGTTTTCTTTCCCTGCAGTGGGAGAAGCTCCAGATGACGGCAAGTGAACGGAGGAAGATCATGTGTTCAGTCACGTTCCACGTCATCGCCATCACCTGCGTAGTCTGGTCGCTGTACGTCCTCATTGACCGGACGGCAGAGGAGATCAAGCAAGGTCAGCGCACACACGTACATGTCACATTTCATAGCATTGACAGTAAAAAAGACTAGGACGTATGAAGTGGGACCAGTTTGCTAATAGAATAAGAATAATAAATGTGCAAATGAGGGCAACAAAGTTAGCTGTTGCACGCTACAAATGCTAAATTTACTATAATCCATAACCCTACCTTATAAATACATGCACTTTTACTTTTACCGTCAGAATTTGAGGATGTAGCAGTGATTGGGCATAAAGTAAGATTTTAACTAGATATAAACTCATAAGGGTGGTGTCCAAAGGTGCATATCGACAGATACTCAAAACCAAATCATTGTACAGACAACGCTGCTTATTGGGAGTTTAAACATAAAACATACTCAAAAAAGGTTATTATACTAAACATTCTAAAGCATCAATCACAGAGAATGATTAGACGCCACAAGGGTTTGGTGTCCGGGTGGGTACTGCCCACAGCCTCATGTATATGGTACACTATAGCCTCCCACAATGCTCAGGGGTAGAAATTGATGTAAAGCATAAATCACAACAAAAAACAGCAAACTTGTGATGAACTCTCACAAAAGCCCTGTCGCTCTAACTGTAAACTATTAAAAAATACCCATTCATGCATCAAATGAAATCACTCACCTAGCTGGTAAATTCATGAATAACTTTTGTAACTTTGTAACTTTTTCAAAAAATATTTTTGCTCATTGCAGGTGCGAGCTAAGCTTTAAAATAGGTCAGACTCCAACGCACTGTGATAAGGTTGTACGAGGCGTTGGTTTTGGGCTCATTTGTGTCTCTTTATAGAATCCACTGTCCTGTGTACACACTTTTAACTTGGTTATAGTGTAAACACGTGTCCAGGAGGTGATAGCGGGCAACTGCATTTGTCTCATGAGAGTTCATTAGAGACGTAATTGGAACATTTCCTCCAGATCCAGAGTCAGTTTTGTAAAAGTTCATGGTAAAGTAAAGATAACATGAAAGCTCACAGTGGCTCACAGCCTTGAGGATATCAGTGACTAACCCCACTCTAACTGGAGACATAAAATTATTGTCCATTTATGGATTTTTACAATTATTGATTGTACATCGTACAGACGTCCTAATTATCGTTCAAATACGATAATTATTGTACGGCTGGCTACACTTGGCCTATGAATATACAACAATAACAATATCTCTGCAGTTAGTCAGGTGCCGTAAGTTAATGCGGCCAAACATTTTTAATGGCCAAATTAGCAATAGCTTTCAAAAATTGTGTAAATTGGGCACAATCAAAATGGTTTTGGCAAATGACAACCGACAGATACGTGTTGCTAACCCAATAACCATTAAGACCTACACAGTCAGTTTGTTCTAAACGCTTTTATTTAATGGTTTAGTTTGCTCTCACGGTAAAATGAATAGAACTTTATTGATAATCTATCTCATTTTGTCGATTAATGTCATTTAAAAGTTAAGTTTGTGTCAGACTAACACAATACAAAGTTCTTTTACACTTGGGAGGGGAATAGGAAAAAGGTTTGGATCTCAGTTTGTGAACAGTCATCGGTTAACTCCATACGCTAACATCAGAAAGTTAGCTCTTAGTAGTGACTAACTCTAACCAAAAAAACGCTTTTATGTCTAAATAAGACTTCATGTAGCTTAACCCCTGTTTCTCATTAGCCACAAGCTAGGCTATATTTCCACTTTTTTACTGTCAATTCATAATTTTAGCCCCACCAATACTTACCTCTCTCAAAACACACATCATCACACACAAATAGATGCCACTTAATATTATATCAGACACATTTCACAATTAAATCCAAACAAGTGGCCTAAAGAGCAAGCTGAATGGCGTTAAAATGGCTGACAGCCCTGGGGTACTGTATGTTCTATTTTGAAATCTGGTTGTTCTTGACTTAATAACTCTCTTTTATGAGAGGCCAGAACATGAGAGACCTTTCATTTCACATCCAGGTATTGTATATTTAGTTCAGGTAATAGGCCTAATAGTAGAGCTGTATTTGAGGAAAGCGAGTGGGCGTAAATGACCCGCCTGGTTATTACTGTGGCTCACACGTGTACTCGTGCGTAGGTGGGACGTATGATTTTCTTTCAACTTGAGTGCTCTTTAGGTTTTTAATTCAGCGCTTTTGATTTTACACCTGCCCAGACATGTTAAAAAAAAAAAAGTGAGAGACAAGAAAGAATTATTTATAGCCCAGGGTAATTATCACCTCTTTGGTCTAGATCTAAAGGAGGACTTTAAAAGAGCCATGTAGTTCAGAGGACGGTTAAGAAGCCTAATATCTTAATGTAAGACATTTAAAGGGTTGCTCCTCTGATCTAAAGTATAAGGCTAGTTATTATGATTTAAAGGAACACATTTTTATTCAATACTTTACAAAATTATTAAGAATATACAAAAGTATTAAATAAAAATAAGAAAAGGTTATGACAAATGTGTCTAAACATGAATCAGACCTCTTTTTTATAAAAACTTCAATTACTCATTCAGAGGTCGGATGCATATTAATGTTGCTTTTAAGTGGGCCTATCCTGTGAACATTTGACAAATGGCACAGCTTATCCAAACTCGATGAGGCGTTTAATCGGACTGCTGTCTTTGTCTTTGTCTCAAACTGTTGAGTCTGCAGTGGTCTATCGAGGCTAATGCTACCTTTATGTGGCCTTGCTATTTGTTAGCATTCAGTCCAAACCTGACCATTTGTAGTCTTTAAACTGCTACATTAATCTGAGTTGAAATAAACACTAGTCTAGTTCACATCGTACTGGTCTGCCAGAGGTTTATTTTCCTCCAATTCACAAAGTTATATTTTCTGTAGTTTTATGAAAACATAGTGTTGCATATTAACACATAGCTGTATGAAATATACAATCAAATCTGCATTCTAAATGGTTAATTCAGATATTTAATAAAGAAAAGTATACCATATATCTAGAATTTAAAAAAAAAAATTGTCATTTAAATGAAAGATTAATTGTTAAACTGTATGTAATTTCTCTGTTTTGTATGCATCGTTTTAAACTAATCAAATCTAATTTATAAATCACATGAGCAATGCAGCCGAGTTTTATATCTTTATCTTGTAGATTCCATCTGACTTTTCAGTAATTCAGTTTTAAAATCGGAACATCCTTATCAAATACTGTGATGTAAATGTAGTCTGTAGTTTTGTAGCAAGCTCTGCAGAAGTCTGTAAGTTAATATTCATACGCCTTACGTTATCGGCCTATATCTTGTGTCTGTTTATTGGAAGTTTAATCAGAGTAGTTTTGTAGCTGTCCAAATGTCTCTGTATTTCGCCGTACTGAATTTGAATGAGCTAAAATGGATCTCGCTGCAGATAATAACTTGAAATGGCCGGGAGGTTTGTCGCGTCTTCTAACAACTCTACAGCACAAAATCAGACAATAGGAGGTAGGCTTTATGTGCTCCTGGCCAGGTCCTCATTTAATAACTGGAACTGACTGTGCTGTTTCCTGAACGTACCGTCTCTCTACAGATCTACTATTAGATTTAGTCAAACTCCAAGAAAATGAAAAATTGCAAACGTTCAGTTTATTGTGCAAAATGTGTCCCTTAGGTTGTCTTATGCTAGGTATTTTTGCTTTTACTTCTGGTGTTATGTGGTCCTAGAATGGTTTCAGTTTTCGAGTTTTGAAGTGTGTTACTGACTTTATTGTGGTCATGTGCTTTCAACAGAAAGCTGGAACTTTTATCTGTTAGTAAAATAAAAGGTTATAGGGAACCACAGTCATAAAGGGTTGACTTCCACTGGTGTCAGAATATATTTTTCTGTGATCTGTTTTGGAAAAAGAGGATCACAATATGGCCAACAACATTTTATAATTTACCAGATTTGCTTAATTTTTAGTTGAATAATTTTCAGAGCAACTGTAAAACCCAACATGCCTGGTTAAGCCTTCATTCCATGTTTCCCGACGTCTGTGCGGTGCCTCTGAGCAGGACTACAGATGGGAGCGCAGGCTGTCGGTGCTTAGACCAACCTGATGATTCAGACTCGATCAAGCCTTATTCTCCATGAAGACGCCAAACCCCTCCTCAGCCCTGTCGCTGCCAAAACACTCTCACTCTCACTCTACACCAGCTGTAAACAAGCTCAGATATACTTCACTTACACTCGTACAAGCAAATGTGTGACTTATTTATTTATATATATATATATATATATATATATATATATATATATATATATATATATATATATATATATATATATATATATATATATATATATATATATATATATATATATATATATATATATATATATATATATATATATGGTCAGGGTTCCCACACATCCTGGAAAACCTGGAGAATCTGGAATATGTAAACCTGTTTTGCACAAATTTACAAAAATATTGCATGTTCTTGTTCAAATTGCAGGCATTTTGGTCAATGTTGTGGCACAAGTAGAATATAAATCCTGAAAATGTGGGCAACAGTAAAGTGTGGGAACCCTGATGTATGTAATGCCATTTTTCCTCAATGTCTTTGTGTGTCTTTGGTAATACATGATACTTACATTCTCTTCACTCATGCAGCCGGAAGAATCCCAGGTAAAATTTTGACCTTTGACTTTAACTGTTCCCCTTCAGCCTCTGGATAACCCTTTACCTCCCTTTTTTGTTTTTAAATCACAAAAAACCTAAATACCTTTTAAAATGTCTTCCACTTCTCTTTTGTTGTTCGAAAAGGTAGAAAAAGCAATTTAAACCTTAGACGATTCATTTCCTTTTACAGCTCCATTAAGTTTAGCCTTTTTCTGAAATACCATTGTTTAATTATAAATAGACGTGTGCCGTTTAGACAAATAAAAAAAAGGGAGCTCAGTACCAAAAACACAATGGTCACTACTTAACAATAATAATAATATACAGTACAATTTATGGGAAAATAGAGAAGTATGTAGGACGATTAGTAATTTATTAAAAGTTTATATATTTTACCCATTTTAGTAGTTAACAAAAATTCTTGCAAAGTGCTTAGAGATTATCCAGGTGTCTTCCTTAGACCTTTTTATTAGAAACCACATCAAAAAGATGCACGCTCATTTTGGCAACAGAGGCAGCTTTCTTTCCTATTAATTTATCAGCAGCCAAAGTATTCTGACATTTAAGGCAGTAAGAAAAGCTTAAGACATCAGGCACCTTTGAGCTTTATTCTGCTCTTTCAACAATTGCAGAGATGTGGGCCAAGATCTGTGATTAACTTCCCCTATTTGATTTCCTTAAGATTATCCTGACAATAACATTAGTGGAGAAAACCTGTGTGACCCCAGAGACTCAAAAAGGAAAGGGCGGCCTGATTGCTTGTGTTTACAGACACAGAATGTGAAGCCACTTGCTAATGTTCTTTACCCACTCACAGCCATAGCCAAAATCATCTTGTTTTAACTAAAATTAAGGTAGCTAATGCTCTTTTATTTATTCAAAATGTATTGTAACGTTGTAGGGTTACACAATATAATGCAAATGTATTGCAAAGAACCGTTTCCATTCAATCTTATGGTATTCCAGTTTTTAAAAGTCTTTAAAAGGTTCTCAGTTATTCATGACAAATTTTAAAAAAAGGTTTAAAAGAAGTCATCTGGACCTAGGTTTGAAGGTGAAGACGTTTCATCCCCTCAGCCTAGGGACCCTCAAAGGATTGCAACAGCATTTTGAAAACAAAAGGTTAAACCCATCCCTCTGAGGGCCATAAAACTCAACTCTCATCAGTTAAACTTGGACGGGGGACAAAACATCTTTACCTTTAAACCTACGCCCTGATGCCTTCATTCAAACCTTTTCCTCTAGACCTTTTGAATCGCATTGTGGCGTGACAAAATGAGCAAACTGCAATTAGTGCAAGAGCTTTGTTTCTTTTTATAATCCAGTTTAACCTTTACTGTGACAAATTGGATTTGAATATCACAAGTATCCTTATTGTCATTAAGATCCTTATTGCATTTAGCATGTTTGCATATCGTGCAAACCTGAACTTCTGTCGCAAAAATGTGAGTGCAACTTTGTTACAAACAGTAAATAGAGTGCAGTACATAGTT
The DNA here is from genome assembly GCA_024349245.1 of Neodontobutis hainanensis. NCBI lineage: Eukaryota > Metazoa > Chordata > Actinopteri > Gobiiformes > Odontobutidae > Neodontobutis > Neodontobutis hainanensis. The sequence continues at coordinate 286,595 of JALDNG010000087.1, read as the reverse complement.
CAAGATTGTGTGTTAAATAATATAATTAAAAAGCAATAAACCTTTCTTCCCCTTCCCCTGTGCATTTTGACCTTTGACCATGCCTGAGTGTAGATGTCTGCTGTACCTTTCCTTTGTCGCTTGGTCTCTGGTGTGATGTTTTGCGTATCCTCTTGTCTGCCTCTGCAGGGATCCTGGAGTGGCCGTTCTGGACAAAACTGGTGGTGGTGGCCATCGGCTTCACCGGAGGACTGGTTTTTATGTACGTGCAGTGCAAGGTCTACATCCATCTATGGCGGAGACTCAAGGCCTACAACCGGGTCATTTACGTCCAGAACCGTCCGGACTCGTGTAAAAAGCTGGCGTTGGACAAACCGCCGCTTATGGAACCCAACCTGGACAACAAAGAGAGCCTGGTTCCCACCCAGTCAGACACAAACTCCTCACAGTACACAGAGACAGAAGAGTACAGCTTAGAGGTGGTCCACGTCTGACTGCCATAGTGGCCCACATGTGACAGCCACAGAAGACGACAAATACACCATTATTATAAAAGATATTCCCACAAAACCTTCCCTCATTTTTGGACCATTTTTTGACTTTTCAAAGTGGCCACTTTCAACAGTTTGACCTCAAGACTTGATAGAGGTCTAAACATGTCTGTTTCGGTTGTGGATTTGTTGTCTTTGGGCTAACGTAAAGGCAGGGGGACGTCCCGTTTAAGTCCAAGCCACTGCCCACACGGTCTGGATTAAACCAGGCCGTGACTTTTGCATCAAAGCACTTTTGTTTTATTTTTTAATTCTCACAAACTATCATCTTTTCGTTTTTTTCTTCTACATTTAGGGACACTTTAAAAACTACGAACAAGTAAATGCCCTCCCGAGGATGACAAAAAGGAATTGTGGATTTATAAAAGGAAAATTGCAACGAGTCTGAAGTGTGGGATTCTGCGTCATTGTGATATTCCAGCATCAAAGAGTCTGACATTGTTTGCGAATGTAAACTTTTTTTTAAAAATGCTTAAATAACTAAAAGCCACATTATTTTGTACCAATGACATGAAGTTCCAAGTTAATTTTCATAAGTCTGTGGGGATATTGTGAACACCACGGTGTGATAATCTATACGCAGGTTTGAGTATGTTTTCTTAGTCCGGCCTTCAGAAATCCACAGCTGCCTATTTGATCCATTGTTTTTATCTTTGTCCTTTTACCCAGACTAGGTCTAACTTTTGATCCCGAGCGCGAAGACTGCACCAAATGAGTTCTTTGATGTCACATGTGCTGGGCTTCTCTGTAATTTGGTTCAAGCACACTTCAAACGTCCACTCGTTTTCAGACGGACCTGATGTTTCAGACGTGACATTTGTTGCTCCGGTGTTCTCAGTTTAACCAAATGTCTCGTTTCTAGCACAAGTGTCTCGTCTGCTGCCGGGCTGCTTTCACATTGTGGGGGGGGTCTATTTTGGGGCAAATCCCAAGATCGTCAGTGGGTTGCTTCCAATTGTTGATAGGCAAAGGAAAGTGTCCCACATGTGGCCTATAAATAAATACTATTTCTTTCTTTTTGGCTGTGTCCAAAATCCCTCACTATATTTCTTCTACATTTCACTATAATGGAGCTTTCTATTTTAAAAGTAGTGTCCGAATGTAGAGACTATTAGTCTACCCTACGTAGAATTCATAACACTCGTCGTCTAGGAAACAAACTATACACTACTACACCAGTGTTGAAGAATAACATTTTGAAATGGTGACAGCAATAACGTGATCAACAAGATCCATTCCAAAGTGCATTTTAATTTTGCCAATTAGTGCAACCGAGACTATTTTGTTACAAATGCAGCCATTTAAACAAAATGAAGTCACATATGTCTATTTTACAGTTTATTTTATTGAATGGACAATTGAAATGTTGGTGTTTCAGTGGTTAAAATGAAATGCAGTCTATTTAATCTGCTACAAAGCTGAAAAGCCTGAATTATTATAGCCTTAAAAAAAGTCCTCTTTTTAATGTAATGCACTATAAAGCTTTTGTTTAAGTGGACATGGCAAATATGCAAATCAGGTTAATATATTACTTTGGAAATAATTTATTATTAATAATTTTTTGTGATTAGTTAACAGACAGTTGTGAATGATTTTGGATACAGCCTTGATTACACATATAAAAAAGCACATGATTGTCCTTTATAGAAACAAAATGTGAGCACATATTTATCTTTTGCAATAAACACAATGCAATACATTTCGAGACGGGAGGTTTGAAGGGAGGTATGCCTGAGGAGCTGCATGAAACGCTGTCCGGTGCTTCCTCTGCTGGTGGAGGTCTAACATTGCAGTCTCACACGGGCAGCAGTGGATTCCTGAAGGCACTGTGTTTTCTGGGCTTACTCTTTTGTAAGTGCTTTGTGTTTCTCTGAGAGCACAGTGACGCCGGGCTTACAGTGAGCCTCATGGACAACGCGCCTTTCTAATCTTTGATACCACTCGTCTGTGTGAACAACCATGGTTCCGACTCCAACACTTGGTCATTACTGCTCAGCAGCAGCAGCAATAAGTGAAATCCGCGCTTTTGATTTTTCTGTATATGTGACACGACTATAATTTAACCCTGAGCCAGAAAAGGTCAGCACCCACATGGCTCCGTGCAATTAGACAGATAAAAAAGTGCAATTACCCTTTTGTTATTTTTCTGTTCTAGTTCTGTATGGTGTTTAATGTCCAGGGGTCACCTCTGGGAGTATATTAATAATTTTGTCTTTTTGTGTTGTATTTATTTTTAAATCAGAGCAGAATTTCTTCATTTAAAACTTTGTGCGTTAGTAATTTTATGCAACTTACACTTGTTTTGTCCGGTGTCTTTTAAACGTCCAAATTAATTCTTACCTTTTCGCAAACCTTTTTTTTTACTCATAGGAGCTGGCTCCTGCAGGGGCAAAGTTTTGTCACTGATGCTAAATCTATTGTGGAAAAGTTGAGTGTTTTCTTCGCCTGTTTTACTTTGTCTTAATGCCGTCCTGAGCTCTTTTCATCACTAAAACCGTCTGGAAGAAGTGTAACTTGCATAAAGCTACGTCGTATACTACTGACTGGACTTGAACATAACTGACCCCTTGACCGTCTTTTCAGATCATTCCACGAGTTTGTCTGTGAGTTTTCTTTGAGCTAGTAACTGTAAAGAATTTGGTTAAAAAAAAAAAAAATGTACTTAAGTTTTTAAAATGAAATATTGATGTGTTTTCAGTTTCCCATGTTTGAACAAAGTATGTAGAAATAAAAAGAACCAAATAAAAATTCAGTTGCTTTTAAAGCTGTGGGATTGAGGTGTGTTTTAATGAGACGGGGCGCTGTGAGAGCTCAGCTGATTAAACACATGCTGGGAAACAATCAGTGGAATAGTATTTTTAATGAACAGAGAGAAGGAACAATAGAAACAAAGTCAGTTCATTGGGGAGCACTGATAAATGTGAAAAGCATGGGTCAAAATAATGCCATAGCACCAAGTGAAGGAATGTGTCAAAAAAAAGTGAATTGCTGATTACTCGTTTCTAATTGCTGCATTGTGTAGCATTTTGTAGAATACAATTGAATCAAATTGAACACATCTGTCAAGAACTTTTTAATAGAGTAAGAGTTAAACAAAAGGTGTTCTTGAAGGCGGGGTTTAGGGGTGTTTGTAGTCTGCACTATCACCACAAATAATGTCTTTAAAGCGGTCTATGGGATTTCTTGTAAACAAACCTGGTCCCATGGCTGAATGTATTAACGCTAATAGAAGGGAACAAACCTGACACTGTCCTGTCGGTGTTTCAGCTACAGTGCATTCTCCATTATTAAATTCAACCAAATACAAAATGCAATCTTACCTCTACATGTCATTATATCTTACACAATACACTAAGCATAGCATAGACACAAACTTCAATAATGTAGAAGCCTGATAACAGTTCTCTCAAACAGCCACACTGTTGGGGATCCTGTCGGGTGACATGTTGTAGTAGGGCAGCCTCTTCCCCTCGTTCCTCTTCTGAATGGAGCTGCTGATCTCCGACAGCTTCTTCCTGAAGTTTTCCATGGCCGCCTTCACTGGCTTCTCAATAAAGTGCTCATCGGGATACATCCCCAGGTAGAGCTGCACACAGAGGTCAGACATGGGTCACAGACACATTCGGACACTCTGCACCCCAGGTTTCTGTCCACGACACATCCTGGTATTAAAAGAGAATATGAAATGTGAAATACTAAGGCTGTCCTGATTGTTGGGACATGCAGCGCTCCACACCTCGTTCTCCTGGTACTGGCTGAGGGCCCACACTGCTCCCAGGTGCCAGCTGGAGCGGCCTCTGTCAGGGAGGCTTTCAATGATCAGGTTCACATCAGCCACGCCTTTTTGGTTTGGAGGGGGCTTTCTCATGGTGGAGGGGGCGTTGGGGATCCAGGAGCACCAGTCATACTTGAAAGACAAGGAAAATCTAAATCAGATGCTATAAAAATCTTTTTTGCAGCCATAATGTGGCACTCAACTATTTCTGTTACGCATGCTGTGCCCATTTAAAGGGCCTCAGGTGCTGCTTATACAAACACAGTTTTTGATTATGTTGTGTAATTGTGTATTTGAAAGGCAATTGGAAGACTTTATACTGCTTTTACGTGGCTTAAAAGCATACATTTTACATTCAGGCATTTCATTTTACATTTTACAAGACATTACTTTGAAAATATTATATATACTTCTTTAAAATCAAATCTTGGGATACCTCATCCCCATGAAGTGTACAATTCTCTGTCTGGGTCATGTCACTGAGGTAGTCAAAAGTGAAGGCACCTAGCCAATGTCAATGGGTCAACACAGTACAAGAAATCTTTTCATTTTCCACCGCTTTGTCCCGTTAGGGGTCACGGGTGACTGGAGCCTATCCCAGCAGCTTTGGGCCTGAGGCGGGGTACACCCTGGACAGTGGCCAATTAGTCGCAGGGCTAACATATAGAGACAAACAGTGACAGACAACCATTCACTCTCACATTCGTTCACTAGAGACACTTTTAGAGTTGCCAATTACCCTACACATGCATGTGTTTGGACGGTGGGAGGAAGCCGGAGTACCCGGAGAGAACCCTCGTTAACACGTGGAGGACATGCAGACTCCTCACTTTAAGACCGGAGTCGGCCGGGTTTTGAACTCACGACTCTTGCTGTAAGGCAGTAGTGCTAACCACTCTGCCACGTGCACCCAACAAGAAATCTTTGGAATGTAAATAACATCTCTTTTAAGTCTTAAGTATGCGGAACTTAAGAAAGGTGAGACTAAATGGATTACCAATAAAAACTTAAAGATAATGTATAAACGATAAAACATTGTGATAAGTTTTCTGAGATTGTGACTCTCTTTGGTGTTTACCTTCTGTTGTTTCACAGTAGTGCTTGTCAGCTGTATCTAATACACACCTGTCCGAAGTTGACGGCTGCGTGCTGGGCTGAAGCAGTAAACACCACAACGGTCAGGTACTCGCTCAGCTCCTCACGTGTTTTCAGCGACTTGGGGAACTCTGTGGAAACATTGTTTTGACATGATGATGGTGAAATGCAGTATTTCAACACATCCTTCTTCCTCCTGTTGGTCCTAAACTATTCACCTCTGTCAAAACACATTTGTATTTGTAACTGTTCTCCTGTCATCCCTGCCTTCACCTGCGTCGCCTAAACTAATGAAAAAAGATGGAAAGGCAGCTGCTTATCTCTCGCGGGTTGTTTTGTGGCTGCTGTCAGGAAGTTTTAGAAAAAGTTGAACACCCACCGCAGTGGTCGAAGTCTTGCATACCAAAGCTGCACACGTCTTTGACAAACGCCTGGATTTCCTCATCGGCCTGAACAGTGTCGTCGCTGGAGTAGTAAATGTGCACCACATCAGACACAAAACTATCAGGAAGACATACAAAACAGATGAAGTTAAATGTTTGAACTTCTCTGCTGAACTCTTGCAGATGACACTTTGCCCACCTCTTGGTTGCCTCCCAGACCAGGTATCCATCATCTCTGTAGAAGTATGTGGGCAGCTCCTCTTTGTTGTCCACTCCACGGGATTTAATTAAGTCGGGGAAGCACAGAGACCTGAATGTTAGAGACCTGACACCCTGCTGGACCATCTGGACATGGCCTCCTCCTCCTGTGGCATTGGCCTGTTGGAGAAAGATAACAGATGATTATATATTGTGCCACAAGATGTATGGCTCATGTAGGCTTTTATATTAAGGATTTTAAGATGTTAGGTGCAAGCTTGTATGAGGTTGGTCTACACAACTGGGAAACATTTAATTAAAGGCGGTGGAAAACCTACGAGAACAGTTTCTGTTTCAGTTTTTACTTTTTCTGATCAAATATGAGCAGACAGGCCCAAAGCAGAAAGGGAAGCCCAGAAAGAACAAAACTGGCCACAGCTGCAGAAGAAACACATTCAGGTTTATTTTTTGAACAAAAGTCTTGCATTAAGGCAAGCTGTGTCTTTAAATTAAAATAGTTTATTGACAGCATATCCAGCCGGGCTTCCATATGCACTGTAGAAGGCTGTAGAAAACGATAGAGGTGTTAGCTGTGGAATAATCACCAATTATCCACTAGCCGTGTAGCTAGTTGTGCTGGTGTAATAATTAAAATGTATTCTATATATATAGGGGGACCATGTGTCAATTATTTAATTTTATATTCAAGCTCCTAACCAAACAAATATCTGTAAAAATCACTGTTTGATGTTTGAACAGTACTCAGTGCCCCATCTACTGTGCACTGTTATACATTTTAATCAGCTTCCATTGCTTTAACATTAAATGATAATATCTTTAAAGTCAAATAAGTGATATTTTAATCCCAAAACAATATATTATGTGAATGTAGCACCACTAAGTACACATTACAATGTTTGAATAAAAAATATGGTGCCCTCACCTTGTCAAAGATGCCGCACTCACAGATGAGCTGCTCCCTGGCTTTGGTGTTTATGGCGATTGTAAAGCGAATGTGAGGCATAAGAAGCTGGAAGGAGACAAATAATCAGTGAGGCAACCACCCAACAACCTGAGCAATCAATCAGGCCCTGATCTATGCCAGTGGCACCTTGTAGACGGGGTGAACGGCGGCGAGCTGCCGGTACATGGCAATAGCAAACACCTCAGTCATCAGGTGGGTTCGGAGCAGGTGGGTGATCGTCTGGTGGTGATGGAAGTCAGAGGAGCGCACCCAGATTTTAGCTAACAGCCAGTCGTACTGTCCGTCTGTGGGTAAGAAGATGGGGTTGTCCTCTCCTGGGGTTTGTCCGAGCTGAAAGACACAGAAGAAGAGATCAGACAAGAATCAAAGCGTCAAAGTGCCAGCGATCACTGAGACTGTACCTGAATGGCTATAGGTAGGATCTTATTCTGAAGGTTTTTGTAGAGTAGACAGATGGGAGCTGCTATGTACTGCAGCGTGCACGGGTCTGTGGCGTTGGCTGTAATTCCGTCCAACATCTCGTAGTCCACTATGTAGATGTTACCTGCCTGGAGAGAGATTAGTTTAAATACTTCCTGGTCACACCTTTACCTTCAGGCCAAGTGTCAAATGCAGAACTTCCAGAACGTCCACCGCCATCAGACTTTGAAACTGGAACTATAGACTGGATTGATTAACCTCATCTCCCTACTTGCTTAGAAGTTCTGACTTGAAATCTTTACTGGTTTAACTTGATGTTTCAACGCATATGTGGTCTTTTACATAGCTTTTATGCCCCTTTCACTGTAAAGACAAGCAATGTGCACATGTGGTGAAATACAGAATACAATAAAGAATTCAAAGAAATTTACTGGTTACAATGAATGGCATAGACCACTACTTATGTCTTCAAAGTGCAGTTTTCAACAACTTGTGAAAGTGTGAAACATTAGCACAACATAGTCTACAGACAAGTACACCTAATTCTAGCTATAAAAAAATGCTTATCAGTGTTGAGCCATATCAGGCAAACTACCCAAACTGGGGACAGTCAATGACTGCTGTTGGCAAACTCTGATTCATAGAAATGTATTATTTGTGATAATAGACAACCCAACAAAGCAAACATAACTATAGCCTGTGTGTACCAAGATATTTTGTCAACATTGGGTAAATAAACATTGACAAAATCTGTTGAAAAACCCAAAACGGAGCTCATTCAAGCTGCAGTACAAGCAGTACTGTTTTCAAGGTAGGGGAAATAGGGAAAAAATATTATTTTGATAAATTTTCCCGGTGATTCTGGCCAGAATTTCCCAGAAAGTTACGTGGGAGTGACATGCTGTAATTTGGCTGATCATTTGCATATCCAACTTTAAAACACGTAAGTACTAATGTCTGTTAAAGCTGCAGGGGTATAGAAGTGTGTAGTAGAAGACATCAGTCAGTACTATGTTTTCAGTAGTGTAAAATAACAACTAAATAACAATTTGCATTTGTCTTTTTTGGAAAACATACACTACACAGGATTTGTGACACTTTTTACAGTTATTCTAATCTGTCAATCTGTATAATCGCCTCAAAATAACTCTTTCTGGTAAAGAGTCTTTTAAAGCGCACAGTAGTTCGATTACTTCCTGTTCCTCTTGCTACAACTGTCCTGAGTGCTGGAAGAGGAGTCTCCTAAAATGAATGAAAAAATCTTAACTTTAACATGAATAATTTTATTTAAAGTTTTCGCACAATAAAACATTTAGATACATTCATTCATTCATTCATTTTCTACCGCTTTGTCCCGTTAGGGGTAGCGGGTGACTGGAGCCTATCCCAGCAGCTTTGGGCCTGAGGCGGGGTACACCCTGGACAGTGGCCAGTTAGTCGCAGCATTTAGATACATTTTTTGTGCTAATGTTTTTTTTGTGAAGTCTTACAGCAGGTTGCACCACCTTAATTGCCGTGTGATAGTCACTTACTGTATTTTGTTATCTATGTTTAAAATATTGAGTAAAGTTTAATAAAAAAAGACTTGTTTGTTGTAGATTTATTTGTTTAATCATCTGACCACTGGATTAGTTATGTCTTAAATATTGCAAATCCTATTGGGATGTCTATATTTAAGGTATTCACAAATGTCAATATGAATGAGAGCTGAAAATACTGCATGTACCTCAACTTCCTCCTCCAGAGTGAGTTCTCGCTCCAGACTGACTTTGACCATCTCGTGAGTGACAGGGAACTTATCGGGGAGCTTGTTGCACTTTCGGATCAGCACTGGGTTGCAGCCATTTAGGAACTGGTATCCGAACATGAAATCCTCCTTCCAGTGTTCCATCACATACTCTGCATTTTATTCATAGGTAACAAGTAACACGTTAATGCAATCAAATTGAATGAAAATTCACAGAAGTAGACTGACCTGAGATGGTGTTTTTGATTCTCACAAAGATCTTCTCAAAGTCTGCAAAGTCGCTCCAGGACGACTGGAACATGTGCATGAACTGGTTCACAAAGAGGTTTTCGATGCTGTGCATGGAACAGTATTCACCATAATTATTAAGAACATAATTATTATCATTATAATTATATGTATGTTAACCACTTTCACGTCACTCTTGATTCCGTTACACATAAAACAATAACTCATTCAGTCACTCTTGCTCTGTCACCTTCATTCTAAAGTTGCTATATCATCAAAATGGTAATCACTGCTGTAGAAAAGTGCAAGCCTTTTTGACCTGAGGCTGCAGATCTTGGCTGGCTAGCTAACAATTAATGAACAGTTAATGCTACAGTGACTTCACATTTGGGACAGTCACTGCAGCATTATTTCTGTTATAAAGACATAATCGAGGGGGGCTTCCAAAGGGATTGCAAGGATCAGGTACTTTAGATAAATACTTGACCCTTGGCCTGCCACCAGCTATCACCAAGTCATTTTATCCAATCAGAGCATGTTATGTTGTTTACATTTGTAACAGTAAAGAGGCAGATGTGTCTCTAAACCTTAAACCAGCCCATAACTGCCACACCATTGGTCCAAACCAGCAGCATAAGAAATTGCAAAAGCCTTGAGTAGGACGAAATAGATTTCCGTAAATGTGTGAATTAACAAATTTTGCAAGAATCCAGCTTCTGTGCAAGGTAACAATGTGTAAGAATTTGCAAAATACAGTAGATATTACAACTGTTGTATCACACAAACAATAAAATACAGGCTGTAAAAGTAAAGGTCATTACATGGAAACTGAAGACAGGATTCATGTCAGGCTTTATTTGTGATTTGAAGTGGGACACTCAAGGATGACCTTTCTAATGCTAAAACTAAATGAATGAGATAATGCTAATTATTTAATGATGCCAGTCCACACAAAGTCCACTGAAGCCCTTGTATTAACTCCCTGACAATGACTTTGGTCTTGATGCTGTGACATGAAAGACCCCCCCTACCACTCTTTTTCGTCTTTATTGTTCCAATTTGGAGCTATTGGTGCCATCAACATTAAAAAATACATATTCCTTAAAATGCTTTTTTTAAAAAACAAAAAAAAAAAAAAAAAGATTCCATAAATTGAAATAAGCTACTAACTAAAAAGGAAACGTGAGCCATTTCTAAATAACGAGACCACATCAATGTTTGGAAAGCATGACTGACACAAAAAAGCAAAACGTGTCAGCGTCTGTGCCATGCAAATGTCCCTGCTGACAAACACAATGACGCCTTTATATCTCCAATAGACTAAAGAGCTGTACGTTATCAGGCTGCAACATCGATACTTTGCATTTAAAAGAAGCCACAGACTTTGACTAGCTTTGCCGGGGTGAATGAGGGGGAACTTACGCCTTACTGTAGTTCAGCACAAAGTCCACTCCCTTTTCACTGTCGAACTGTATGTCCCGGGGCAAGTCCTTGTGTCGGTTGGCGTCGATGCTCATGGGGAAACCAGGCTGCCACTCCTTCCATCTGTTCTCACAGTAAGGAAGCATTAGTTTACCATAAAAAGGATGATACAACAACAAAGATAATTCCATTGAATACATTTATGAGAAATTAACACTTGTTGCTTCTTCTTGAACAAACACTCACATGGTCTTTGTTTTATGTCACGCTTAAGATTTACATTTTTTAAGTTTAACGGTGCACTTGACCCATACCTAGACCATTTCATTTACCTGATGGGTGTAATATATGTTGCACAGCATGGGGCAAATGTAGTCGTAACATAGTTTAAGAGCATTGGAGAACTTGATCACTGATCATTTGGGCCTAGGACCAATTTTTAAGGTGTTGGATTGGATTTTGAATTAAAAAAGACCTGCAACTGATGAAAAGGTGGGCAGTGCAGTATTTGACCTTGTGCAATTCAATAATCCTCATTTTATTACACGTGTACAGCTATGGACATCCTGTTGTTTATGAAGACACCCGGGCCTAATAGGTCTCATGGTTTAAAATCGGTTTAATCCATAATTAACCCAGTGCTCAGTTTGTCTGCTCTAAATAGAAACAGGATTATTTAAACTTCCACTAGGTTCTGTGGATATTTAATGTCCATTTTTGTAAGACAATGATAAAAGTGTAATATGTAAACATATATTAACATAACATTTTACACAATGCACTTTTTATTTTCAACATCATTATTATATATAAGTATATATCTTCAAATGCAGTGAAGTTTTCGTTTTATCGTATTGCATCTGCGCACTAAAGAAAGAAACTTTATTCTTTTATGTAAAAAAAACAAATAATTATACAGTAGAGCCAAAACTTACTTGTATGTTTTTCGCCTCGTATCCAGCTCTTTCTGTCTGTGCTGCTTAACCAGGCTCCTCTTATCATCCTGTGGCAGGTGAGCTGAGAAACATCAGACAATGCACAAGCGAAACATTAGGGCTGTTGTGGACAAATGACAATCCTGAGACAGCTGACAGAGTACCTTCTCCATCCCGCAGCACCACCTCTTTATCATCCACCAGCCATCGGAAGCAGGGGAACTCCACGTAGTCCCCTGCCGGAGTCTTGACCGTGATGTAGCGGCAGTACCAGTCGTCCTGCACCCAGTACTTCTTCTTCTCTATCTTCACCAGCACAATGTCCCCCAGGGGTTCGCCGACTCTCACGTCGTACGAGTCCACCTAACGTTTACACATTTGACTTTGAGATTTGACTCAACACAGTGCTACTTGTCTTGTCTTGAACAGAGGAGGTGGCCTCAGATTAAGCAAGTCTTCAATCTTCAATCCCATTTAAAATGAAAGCCAAGCACGTGTTTTTGTAATAACCAGTGGGTAGCTCTTTAACAATATATATTTTTTTGTTTTGAGTGCGTGTGTCAAAAGTCTTTGCTTTTCTTTATTACAGGAGACACACCTCAATGACACTGAAGAGCCTTAAACATGGTTGGACTGGTCAGGTTTAATGTGCTTCTTTCACTACCAACAGCTGAGAAGAAGAAATACTCTTCCATTTAAATTAGAGTCTTGCATCAAAGATAAATATGGAAGATTTGTTCCAGGTTTAGTCTTGGCATTCAGATTACCCCCCTTTATACAGTAACTAGATGTTTCTGGCTAAGTTTACACCTCTCATAGACAATATTAATAAAAGCCTGGACCACTTCCACTCTCATCAATGGGGGGTGAATTTGTTTGTTCACTTGTTTTTTCTGTTCTGTTTATGTGTTCTTGGTTTTGTTTTCTTTTTGCTTTCCGAGTTAAGAAAAAAATAAAAATGTATTGAAAAAAATAAATAAAATTAAAGCCAAGTTATCCATGCATCTATTTTCTTTCACTTGTCCACAGCCGGTTAAAGGGCTTCTAAAGAGCCTTTCCCTGGACACTTACTCCAGCTCTTCCAGGGGGATACCAAAGCAGTCCCAGGCCAGTCGAAGGATATCGTCTCGCCTTCTGGTGGGACAAATGCACGAGCCACCTTAGCTTACTCCATTCAACGTGAAGGAGCAGCGACTCTACTCCAAGTTCCCCCTAGGTGACTAAAAGAGCATGTTGCTACTCTCCTTATTTCACCAGCTTGTATCTGACACCGTATCCTGTTTAATCATGTCCTAAAGCCCATGCACATAGCTAAGTTTTGGTAAAACAAACAAATACAGGCAAGTTTCTGAAAAAGAACATGAACTGATGAGACAAATGTTGTTGGTCATAATTGCAAAGTATATTTTTGTGAAGCCATTACAAACCCATTACCAAAAAGTGTGAGCACCTTCAACAAACATTCTTAATACGCACAAACTTGACTCAGACTCACCGCCCCTCTTTCGAAGTCATTGTAGAGCGGTTTATCCAGCAGGGTCCTCTCACTACACCTCTCCGTTCCCACCAGAGTGATGTAGATGTAGTCGTCCGTCCCTGCGAACCACTGGCTTCCCGTGGCCACCGTCACTGTATAAACTGGCATGGTAGACCAGCAAAAGGGCAAAAAAAGAATCTCCAAATGGTTGAAAAATAAAGAAACCTGCAACAAGGCACACAAGACGGTTTCTCTTTGTTGCTTAAGTATTGACACCTCTTACAGTTACACCTAACCCACTGCGGTCTATGAATAGAGGAAGGTCTTGCTGCTCTCCTCCCCTTCACTGTGAATGAGGTCACACTCTGTATCTGCACCTATCATCTGTCCCCAGGAGGAGACAGATGACCACAAGTATAAGGTAAACATAAAGTAAATGGTATTAGATAATTGCATTTGTTAAATAAAAAACATAGCAGAATAAAGCCAATACAATATATTCCAGGCATCTATTGAGTTTAACGTTGGAGGTCTGTTAGGCGACGAGGAACATGTGATCATATTCACTTTTACACATCACATTTACAATTCAAATAGACGTTGGACAACAACTGATAGTGTACCTCATGTTAACTGAAATAAATGCAAATAAAGCATTCAGTTTTTACATGTCATGGAGAGAAAAAAGTTTTAACATAAAGACACATCATCTTGTTTCAAATTTGTTGTCAGACTATGAGAATATTAAAGGTACACTAAACATTCTGAAGTAAAAAGTTCAAAATAACACTTTTGTCTGTCTTGGGAAAATATACATTTAACATTTGTGTGTTCTTAATATTCTGTACACTCTTAGTGCTGGTCTGGACCCAGGACTAGACAAAAAACTAAAGTGAGATCCAGGACTAGACTTGAACAGGATGAGCTCAGTTCTAGACCAGGACTAGACTACAGCATAATAAGATCAGTACAAGACCAAGCACTAAACCCAGGACTAGACCAAGACTAAACCATGACATCAGCAGTTTTTGACCAGGACTAAACCCAACACGAGAACAGGAAGAGACCTGAACTAAATATAAGACCATCCAAAGACTAAAATGATTTGTGTTTTAATAGTTTCTGTTGGTGCGGAGTAATTCCCTTAAATATCACCTGGTTATTTTGACCATAAGAAAACTTAGTCCTACATTGAAATGAGTCATTAGCCTAACAACCCACAGTGGACATAATAAGGCCTGCTGATGGAAAAGCACATCTGTATTTTGTTTATTTATTTTTTTACTCATTTGACCCATTTCTATTCAGTTTTCTCACTGACAACAGCATGTACCTGCAGGGCTACCGTAGGTGTATGTGTTGCTGCAATTGTTTTATACAATGTTACCAGTTGACAGCACTACAAACATACACACTGCACCTTTAAAACATGAAACTTTTAATGGATTTGGAGAATTACAAAGAAAAACAGGCCTCTCTATTGTTTAGTCAAACATTACTTGTGCATAAATAACTGTCTTTCATAACTGCAAGTATTGGATGCAGTAAACAGCTAATTTATCAATAGTTCAGTGGAGCTAAACTACAGCAGTACCAGTTATGTCAAAAATGACAATACAATTATTTAACACATCAATCATCTTTATATGCACTTGAGAAAACCCGTACTTTGTTAATTGTTGCGTTTGTGGGTGTTTTTATAAACAACTACTGGCATCAGAAGACAGTAAAAGCAAAATCGAATTCTCTGTTTGATCATTCAGTAGTCTGTGTAAAATGATATCTTTAAAGTATTCATAAAAAGAAGAAGCATACTTTCATGTATTTCCCATTCATTCTCAAACATGTAAAGGCTGAGGCATCAACTAAAGGCAAGAAAATATAAATTCATATTACACCAGACTAAAAAAGAAAAAAGAAAAAATGTTGGCTTTGAAAACATGCATTTTACCACATCTGCTTTATTTAAAAAAATGTATGCATTTATTTCCTGTAGACAGTAGGATCAATGCTGTGTCTGGTTCTGATGATAAACAATATTATGTTCTAGTCTGCCATCTAGTGGCAAAAAGTAGCTAAAGCAACAAAAAAAGCAAGAAAAGGCTTCAAAATATATGTAAAAGTGCAAATTTCTCCTGCACCACTTTCAGACTTACATGTCAGAACTGCTCTCACAGTACATACACCTTCACATCACTACATAGTGCATAAAAATAAGTCTGGACAATGATGCTGATCACATCCTCATAAAATAACTGGCAAAAAAGTATATTCCCTTTTAAATTACATTAAATAGTAAAATAATGTAGAGCTGCACAACATATCACAAATTTAAATTAACGCAATACTTTTATCGCACAGACTGACTATCACTATAGCGTTATGTCTTCTACGTAATGAACATTTACATTTTAAGATTAAAATTCTGAATTCTGAAGCTAACATCAGAACTATGGGTGCCTGTTTGGAACAGACTTCATGGGACAGAGCATGGTCCTATAATAAAAAAATAAAAAAAGGCACTTAAACACTGAGTGGACAAATTCTCTTGCCGTATTCATTTGGTTCACTAACTTGAGGTTTTACAAATAGTTTTTTTTTAAATGCAGTAGTTAATTTGTGAAACTACAGTTTGTAGCTGTTAGTGTCAGGCACATTTCTGTTTGTGACAAGACGTGTCCTCTAACACCAGATTAACTCAACACATCTAATATATACAAATTCACGCTGCGGCAGTGCAGTTGCAGGCACAATCTTTTACTGGGTGCAAATCCCTACAAATAGTGTTGCTTTAATACTTTACACAGCAGACAATAGAATTCTATTCAAAATATAATCTATCAAATGTTAGTTATTTCAACTTACCAAATATCCTTTTTCTTCCCTCATTTAGTAGCAACATGTTCGTGTGACATTTATTTGAACTGCTCCTTGATAAACCTACAATTTCTTATTATATATATATTTTTATGTTAATTTCATCTCAGACAGTGTAACACTAGTAGTACCTTTACTACATTCAAAAACAGACTTCTCCTTCCCTGGGATTAGCAGTAAAGTGGGCAACATATTAAACAGTAACTTCTTATTTTAAAACAAAAACATACTGAATCTCATTTCTCTAATTTTCAATCCCCGACAAAACCAACAAGACCGAGGAAGTTGACAGCTTCCTAATATAAAAAGCACACTGTATGGCTCTTATTCAGAGCATAAGCTTATGTTCACCAAACTATAATCTCTTCTTTTCTGTTCACCAAAGCTAATGTTTGGTTTTTGGATAATAAATATTTGCTGCAGTTGAAAAGGTACAATGTGCAGGCCTTTTTTTTGTAAAATAATTCAACTTCATATAATTTTTTTTATTCCACACAATGTGGAAAGTATCTGTAAACTGTGAACTGTTTGTATTTTCCCATTGCTCAAAGAAATACAGCAAATCTATATAGAAGGAGGCTAATGGGCCAAGTTTGTTCATTTACCTACGAATCTTGCTTATTATGCTTTTACTCAACTAAGGAATGAAAAATCTAAATTTCTTAGGACTGTGTTAAGTTATAGAGTGGTGTTACCAAGAAAAATACCATTTTGCAAAGCCATTCAACCAAATCACAATCTAAAATATCCAACCCTAATCAAGACCCACAAAAGCTGGAGAAGAAATGGAATGACTTTCTGAGCGAAAAGTAAACGGCTGATGTTTTGTTTGTTTTAGTGTTGCAAGATTCAAGACGTAGTGAGTGAGCCTCAGATCCTCGGCCTGTAAGGAAGCTTTTGAGTCGAGCTCTGAGTGGGCCGGTGTAAACGGTCTATGGCTGGTTCAGGTGGAGCACCTGCTTCATGAACTCGTAGACGGTGAAGGCCACGGCCTGGGACGGGACACAGCGGATGTAGTTGAGAGAAAGCCCCCGATACAACCCTTTCTTGATTCCGTAAGTTGTGTACACGTATCTGATTGTCTTGGTCAAACTTCTGCATGAAGACAAAAAACATAAAGGCTTTTTAGGGTTTGAGCTTAATTATCCAGATGAAAGGGAAAATACTGATGTTATTACTAGCTTTATATATATATAAATATATTTAAAAAATACCTTTTCGGTTTGTTCTTGATTCTAGATGTTCTAGAGAAGCATTTAAGGCAATAACAAGTACTTTATTGTCTTACAACAAAGCTTAAAAAACAAGTCTAGTGGCAGTCCAAGACCTTCGCACACCACAGCAAGTACTTTATATGTAAAAATACTATACTAGGTCAATTGTATAACTATAATATAATACCATACAGATTTCAGAGCCATGTATGAATATTTAATTTTTTTTTAATCAGTGGCTTGTTTTAAAGCAGGCCATGATTAAGTGTCTTTGAGCATGATTTGAAGTTTACTTTACTTTATCATTTTGTTTTGAATAAAACAGCAGTGAACAAAGTAACCTTGGGGCAGTATCTGAGAATGTAGTGAGTGTAAACACAAGAGACTTGGATACCGGTATAATTTCTTTATTTTTTTAGATTTGCATTGTCCATTGCCTGAATTTCTCATAATGCAAGCTCTAACCCAGTGTCTTGTTGTAATCTGTGATACTTACACACACTTGTCAGAGTCGGGAAGCACTGATCCTAACTGCATTCTCCTTCTGGCCACATCTAGAGGGTATCTGTCGAAAGAAGACAGATCAGACGTAATGTAGTACAAACGTGTCACATCAACCCCTCATAAATCAAACTGGTTAATACTGGGAGCTGGCCAAACTCCACATAACAAGAACAGAGTTCGTTCTTTATGTAGGACCAGGCCATAAAAGCTGATGGCTGCCTGCCCGCTGCATCACTTACGATATAGTCTGAGCGATGGCTCCGGCCACCCCTCCGCACAGCAGGTTGACTTGAGGCTTTAGAACGAGGACATTAGGGTTGTCAGACGAAGGACGCGCCACTTTGTCTGGGAAATGTTTCAGGCCCAGACTCTTTAGTGTACCAAAAGTGAAGAAGGAGAAACCTACAGACAGTAAATGTAGGAAGAACCAACAATAACTGTGGTCATTAGGGTTCTACATAACAAACTTATCTGTATACATGAATATGTCATTTTGTTACAGTAGCATTCAGTTATGTTAAGTATGTATGTTAAGTTTTTTTAATATTGTGCAACCCCACTGATGGCCAGAATTTCACAGTCGACCACTTTTAAACATTCTTTATGAAGAACATTACTCACCAGCATAGGGAGCCATTCCAATAAGTGTAGGAGTTAGCCCTCTGTAGAAACCTAACATGCCTCCTTCCTTTAATACAACAGAAAAAGAAAATCAAATAGTTTCTTTGAAAATGATGTTGCACTCATTATTAAAAATCAAAATTATATTCATGATTACGTTTTTTTTACAGAAGAGCAGGTGATTAATAGCAGCATTAATCTACAGTAGCCACACACTTAGGCCTTGGGCCTGAGCTGGGGTACACGTGGTCATTGGCCAAATAATCACAAGGCTACACTGACCGACAACAATTCCCTCACTGTTCACTAAGGCAACTTCACCTATACATGCATGTCTTTGGACAGACAGTGGGCAAATCTTTTCCAGTTCCACGTCATGTGAGCCGGGCATTCTTTTACTCCTATGCACCTGTCCCAAGAACCAGATCTACAAAGTGCTTTTATCTTTTTTATTTTTACCTTCTATAAAGAAACCTGCAACAAGGCACACAAGATGGTTTCTCTTTGTTGCACAAGTATTGACACCTCTTACAGTTCAACCTAACCCACTGCGGTCTACGAATAGTGGAAGGTCTTGCTGCTCTCCTCCCCTTCACTGTGAATGAGGTCACACTCTATCATTTTTAACTAAAAGTCACCTTAAGGTAGATGGTGTGGAAGGCATTAATAATTCCAGTGTAGCGGTGCTCTCCTTTCACCTGGAAGGCCAGTCTGGCTCGGACCACATCCAGAGGATAGGTGCATATTACTGCAGTCATCCCTTAAAGCATGAAGATATCATAGACGTCCACAGTTAGCAGGTTTGCACATCCCTCATGATTACAATATAGCTGGATCTTTTGTTTCTGCTTTGCAAGTACCAACAGTAACAGTTCAGTGTAATGTAGAGTACAGCTGTATCAGGTGAGTAATTACCTGCCATAGATCCTGCCATGAGCCGGTGAATATGTCTTGAAATTCCAAGCCGTTTACTTAGAAACTGTAAACAGAGAATCAGTAAAATAAAAGATACATTTTAACAAACAATATATTATGTCCAACGATTTTCTGTTCCTTCAATCAGTCACAGTGCAATAAAACCATAGACTGTACCTTTTTATAAGTGTCAAAGGCCATAAACTGAATAGCTCCATACGGAAATATTCTAACCATCATGGCCCCATTGCCCTTGTACAGGCCAAGGTAGCCCTCTTTCTTTGGTACCGCCCTCAGAGTGGAAAACACACCTAAAAGAATGCACAGGAAAATGTAGGAGTAAGTAAATAAGGAAAGCAAATGTATTTTTTTGCATACTTATACGAGTTTACCTAGGTGTTTGTAGTGTGGGTTCTGGGCTTGAAGCAGAATCTTCACTCTATCCAAAGGAGCAATAGTTGTTTTGGCACAACATCCTGCTACCCCTAAACAGAGACAGAAAATGATTAATAGGAATATCAGTAGTTAAAATGAATAAATCCAGATTCTGGGGTAAAACTGGGACACCAGGAACAGCTGAGGTTATACTGATGAGTATTCTGTACCTCCAGCTACAAAGGAGCGTATCCAGTAGTAGTCCCTCTGGGCTGTGCTGCCTATAGCAGGAGGTGAGGAGACCGAAGCCTCCGATGTCATTCTGTGAGCTCAAGACTTGTCCATGGCTGACAACCTTAATAACAGAACAGGACCAGATATGCACTTGAAATGAGCAAATATGAGAATGTTCGTACATAGCATTAGTCTCTCAGAATAACTGCCACATAAAAACACATTTGCTCCACCGTAAAGAAGAAAATACTTACAAAATAAAGTGTAAAGGTCGTCTGTATGAATTGTTTTCCTTCACTGAGTTGAACCTCTCGCTACTTTAGCATTACTTCCGATAATCCTGCTTTAGACAGTGCTACTGCAAAGGACAGCGAGAGAATTACGCCTGACGGTTTATCCTTCAATAATGCCGATATTTCTACAGAATTTCATGATGAAACAAGAAACGTGAGGTAACCCGAAGCTCTTATGAGCCCTAACCACATTTGTGCCCTTCGTCCGGCGTCAGACAGCTTTTGGTTTTTTACAGTCGCACGTAAATGACGCCACATGACGTAGCCTATTTTCTTTCTTCTTTTTAATAAAACTCATTTTTAAACAGTTGTTTTTTAATGATACATGTGTTGATCATTTTAGTCAGTATGCTTCCCAGATTCATAGGAAAGTATATATTGAATAAGAACAGGAAATAATTGTTAATAAGTGGGCCTACTATTTAATGAATTATTATTATTTTATTTATTATTTTATATTTTATTATTATTATTATATTGCATGAATAAATTATGCAACATATGTGCAACACATTGCATTTACATTTTAATATTTATTGTTTATTATATGTTATTGACTCTTTACTACCTAGTATACCTATTACCTTTACTATAGGCATAATTCAATTCAATAAATTACAACAAAAAATGCAAAGCCTTAAAATTTAAAGCATGTTTTAAATAAATAAACTATAAAATGTCTGTCAGTTTTATTTTGTTTTTCTATTGTAGAACGTACCTGACCAAAAAAACTTTGCTAGCACCTGTCCGCCCATCCAGCAGGTGGTTAATATCGTTATTTTTATGTCAAAAGTTTAGAATATAGATATATTAGATCTCTTCTTAATTAAATGATTATATGTACTTTGTTATCAACAAAGTACCATAATAGGATTTTTACAGTGTCATCAATTGTAGGCGTATTGCTTAGTCGCTTTAGTATAACCTTTCACCAAGTGTACTCTGGTTTTATTTGTAAGAAAGTGGTTTTAGCGGTTTTCGCACACACTATTAACGCTAGTTATAATGCCATTACACACACGGCTCTGGGACTGAACTGCATCAGAGAGAATCCATGCCGGGTTTTCTCTTCCACTCCGTCTTTCGGAGCTGCTTCAAAGCCGACCCACGACGAGTTTAGGGCGAGCTGTGGCCGTGGGCTGACCGTCTGTGGAGGGAGCGCGAGCCGCGGTCGTCAATGGACGCACGCGAGGAGGATTTAACATTTTAACGCCGACGCACTCCGCCAGGACTCGAGTTCTTTTGAAAGGGCTGCTTTTCTCGATTTATTTCCATGTCTTTGCTGTTAACATACCCATGTGTTATCGACGTGAGAGGATTGAACTTGCCAGCAGTCTATATTTGCCGAGGAGGGAAACCAATGCAGGGTCTGGCGGAGTATTATTAGCAGTTCAGACAACTGCCTCTCTGGTATGTAAAGCATTTCACTCGCAGTCGTGTGACCAAATCTACGGCTACAACAAAACAAAACACATACAAAAATGTTATTTCCGCCTGTTTTGTGCTCTTAGCTAGCACGCTGATGCAAACGAGGAAGGTCAGGTGCAGAAATAATAGTTAAACGGGTGCATTGAGTCCGTTTTTTACGCGGTTATAACCCTTCTTCCGCCAGTCAGTCAGGAAGGACAAAAACAGGATCCAACCTTTCGGCCAAAACTCGCTACTCCACAACGTGGCCCTTTAAACTGTTCAAACTAAGCAGGAAAAGCTTTAAATGTGTGTCTCTTTGCTTTGGTTATTTATGAGAACATTATTTGCTATAACGCTTTTGCCTCTGGCACATTGCCCTGTCTTTATTGACGTCAGTTTTTACACTTGCATGTCAAAGGAGATATTTCAGGCAGGGCAGAAGTGTCACTTTGAAACTACCGTCTAGACTTTGTGCTTTAAAGCTGTAGTCTTGTTTATAAGTCACAAATCTCTCTAATATTATGTGCTTGAACTTAACATGCTTTTATTTTCTTCTCTTTACAGATTGTGCAGTGTTGCTTGATCGTGTCAACTTTTCAAGTAAAACAGAAATATAAACAGAAACATATTAAATATAGTTATTGTCTGTATTAAACAAGACAAAGTGAGCTCCCATGCTGGCGGACAAACACCCACCTCCCCAAATCCTCAGTCATGCCTGCTACCAAACCTACCAGGAGACAGACACCTGCTCAGAGGAAGATCAACACCAAGAGGCAAACCGCTAATTCCAATAAATCTAGAGGGAGAGCTGCGGAGAGGTCACAGAAAGCACCTGCAGAGCCTAGAAGTACAACAGTAAGACAGGCAGGGAAAAGCCCACGTGGAAGAAAGGTAAATAGGCCTAGTCAGGACTCAAAAGGGTCGCCTAGCAGAGTAACCGGGTCTGTACGAATTAGTCAGATACATGACAACTGTGGTGAGAATGACCCTCAAGGAAGAAGGAAGTCACTACGGGGCACACATGCAGCTGTAACTATATGCCAAATTTCCAAGCCGGCTTCAAGAGGAGGACGAAAAAGCAGAGGGACTGGAAGTAGAGTAGCTTCATTGCTAAAAAGGTCTTCACAAAACCAGCCCGCAAGCAAATGTAATTTGTCTTGGGAGGACAAAAACAGGACTCCCGACTCATGTGAGGCAGAAGAGATCCCTGTTTCTCTAAAAATGACTTCCGATCTTCAGGCAAAGGTTAAAGATCAAGATGCTATCGTGAGCAACGCTAAAGAGGCTAGCCCCCTCAAAGCAGACACCCCTCCATGTGACGACAAACTAGAAGACTGTTTACCACGCAGCAGTGACAGCTCCACAGCCGAGCAAGACAAAACCAGAGTCGCTGTTAATGATGAAGAAGAGCTAAGTTGTAAGGCCGCTGTATTTGTGAGTGGTGTTGATGGACAGCTAAAGTTTGTCAACAATGGTGCTAATGTTAGCGCATCGAAGCTTGCTTCAGAGGTTCTGGATAATGACAGCTCTTCTTTAACAGGAAGTAATCAAATTGACAGCAAGGAAAGACAAGATGACCTTCCTCTTGCTGTGGTGCAAAAGGAAGGCGGCGACATAGTGGAGGGAAAAGAGAAGATTGCCAGAGTGGAAGATGGTAAAGAGAGAAAAGAACCGAGTCAAGTGGAAAACAATGATTTGGAGAGTGATAAAAGACTCGAGGAAGCACAAGAGATTGTTGAGAGTTTGGCTGGTAAAGAGGATAAAAGAGAAGATAAGGATGAAATGGAAAAAGTTCTCCTTAGCTCTGGGGACTCCCACTTGAATCCAGCAGTTCCCAAACCTTTAGATCCTCCTGTTTCTACCAGAGCATTACCAGAAGAGTCAGTATTGCCTGTTAGTGTGTCACCAGTCTTCAACACAACTACCTCAGCAACCACCAAAGCCCCATTAATTGCAGAAGAGCCAAGTTTGGCTAACGTAGAAATTCAACTGAGCATTCAAGATCCTAAACCGCAAATCCCAAACTATTTTGCTAATCAAACTCCACTTTTAGTGAGAAATACTCCAGTTATCATCTGTAACAAGTCCATCAGACCAAAAGGGTTATGGGAACTGCCACAGCTGCACAGTCTGGAGACCCCTAATGAGATGAAGATGCAAACCAAAGATAGCAAGTCTTGTCAAGAGCTGTTAAGGAACCACCCCCAGGAAAGTTCTCAGTCGTCTTCATTATTGTCTCAACTTCCTCAGTCGAGTGAACCTGAGGGCGAACCAAATTTAGCAGAAGACAGCAATGCAGTTGCAGTGCTACAACAGGATTTGGTGCCAAAAACTTCAACTCCACCTCTGGACGGCAGCTCTTTAGTCTCATACAGCTCGGAAAGCACTCGATCTTCTTTGTCTTTTGATACAGAGTCAGGCACTGAGGCAGGATATGGGGATTCCAGTCCCTCCGTCCTGCCGGCAGGACCTTGGGGCGCAGAGGGAGCGGATGTTCCCTCATTGACTGGGCCAAAACTGCAGAGGAATGACAGGAAAAAACGTAGCAGGTGTGGAACATGTGAGCCCTGCCTGCGGAAGATCAGCTGTGGTCGTTGTAGCTGCTGCCTCAACCGCAGGACGGGACACCAGATTTGTAAACTGAGGAAGTGTGTGGAACTAAAGAAGAGGAAGCCTTCCTCGCCCCTCCCAACTTCTGCAAAGGTAAAGTACCATTTGATCTTTAAAGTAAGCTACAAATAGACTCAGATCTCAGTGGGCTTTTTTCTTCTGAGAAATGAGTAGTTGTTTCGGTTTTACAGCATTAGGTTTGTTCTGCGAGGTTTCCTACAGTCACCTACAAGATTCATTAGAAGGGTTGATGGTTTATGTCTTCCTCTTGCATTATTCAGCAGTACAAGAGGAAGTACCGTTGGTTTGTGTTAAATGACTAAGGATGAGCTGCAGGTGTACACTGTAGAGTGTGTGATGATGCCTGATGTGAGAGCGCTGTCACATGACCTGTGTTGCTCCATGTGGAGGAGGACCTGTCTGTTTGGTATGTATGCTTTGTGTACACACCACTGTTCAAAGTAAATCTAGTGGACTAACTACAAATTTAGGGTTGCAGTTGTTTGATTGTTAAGGGGTGAGGTTTCAAATAGGGGTAAGCATAATGTGGTTAGGTGAAGGGGAGTAAATCTATGTAATTCTGGTGAAAAACAGCATGTCTCTCTATGTTTGTGTGCTGCAGTTGTTATCAGCAGTAGAGGAGAACATGCTGAATATGCTGGGAAAGCATGTGTGAATGTCTACGAGTATGCAATAAAAGTCCATTTTAGTTGGTTGCAGGGCAATTGAAAAGTAATTTACTCGGGAAATATAGTAGTGATAGACTAAAACTGCTATTGCAATTTAATTGATGATGGTCTTGATCAGTGAGGCAACTCAAAAACAGGGTTTAGGTTTTTAATCTGTATTTTATCTTTGGGCTGGTTACAGTGAACAAAGTGCATTACATTTTTTATCAAAACTTATTTTACTCAAGTTATGTTGTTTTATAATAAAGTAAGTGAAAATTATGAACTCTGAAAATTATGAAAAAACTTTTTAAGAGCTTTAATTGCTTTTATATAGCAGACTCACTGTGGTGGCTTGTTACAGACCATGTGAATGCATGTAATTTGAGTAAATTTCTGAGATGCTGTTTAATTGAATAGTGTTGTAAAAGTGCAATATAATAGTTATATAGTACTAAACACTTTTGTTGGTATTAACTCATGAGCCTTAAAAAATATTTTGATAATAACAAACAAGCCATGAATGAAAGGCAATGGATATACATTAAGGACCAATTAATAACAGTGTTTAAATGACACTCGAACCGGGGCTCTCACGCCTCCCAGCTATTACATATTTTTCTTGGCAGCAGTCTACAACGTGCAATCAGTATAACCAGCAACTGCATTCATAATCATAACTAATAACTACAAATACTTTAACTTAAGTCACTTATGATTGCAGCCAAAACCCAAACCTACCTTTCGGGTAATTAAACCAGAAATCTGCGTTTTGTTTATGCTTGCAAAAAAAGAACT
Organism: Neodontobutis hainanensis; assembly: GCA_024349245.1. Classification (NCBI taxonomy): domain Eukaryota; kingdom Metazoa; phylum Chordata; class Actinopteri; order Gobiiformes; family Odontobutidae; genus Neodontobutis; species Neodontobutis hainanensis. The sequence continues at coordinate 260,878 of JALDNG010000087.1, read as the reverse complement.
GGCAGCTGAAATGAGCTTCCTCCGCTGTGTGGCTGGGTGGTCCCTTAGAGATAGGGTGAGGAGCTCGGTCAATCAGGAGGAGCCCAAAGTAGAGCCGCTGCTCCTCTACATCGAGAGGAGCCAGCTGAGGTTGCTCGGGCATCTGTTTCGGATGCCTCCTGGACGCCTCCATAGGGATGTGTTTCGGGCATGTCCCACCGTGAGGAGACCCTGGGGAAGACCTAGGACACGCTGGAGGGACTATGTCTCTCAGCTGGCCTGGGAACGCCTCGGTATCCTCCCGGAAGAGCAGGAGGAAGTGTCTGGGGAGAGGGAAGACTGGGCGTCTCTGCTTAAGACTGCTGCCCCCGCGACCCGGCCCCAGATAAGCGGTAAAAGATGGATGAATAGAAAAAAAGAACAGTTTAATCACCTAATTGCTTATTGTAATAGGAACCATCACCTTCTAGGCTTTATTACTGAGGATTTTAATAGATAAAAATTTTCAGTCCTGGAAAGGGGCTTTGGCCAATCACAAACTTGCTTCAAAAGGAGCACTACTGGTCGACACAACTTGTCAGCAGGATTTAATGGATGCCGATAAAACAGAGAAAGTGTATATTCAATGTTGGACACGTCTTTTAAAACAGCAAAACAGCTCACTAAAGAAAAACATAAACAGAGAGGCAATGTGAAACAATGATCAATACTGGTCATTGTAATGTTTAACAAGGTGAAGATAATTGCTGTTCTGACCTAAAGTCAGATATAAATGTTTGCGATATGCTTTAAACTTCAGTTTGGTATATTGTATTAGTATTTTGTGGATGATTTACTTTTTTTAAAATAGGAAAGCAGGAAAGGTCCCTTGCTTGCTTTTGGGGGTGAGTGGAGTCTAATTCAGGGTTAGTGCCATTTTGCTTACATTTTATGGCACATTTATCTACCATACACTTGCCTACTTTACAACAGACAAAATAGTGGTTTACTTGCTAAATAGGCTGAAGTCCCAGATGTTTTCCTTAAAAGCAAAAGGAGACTCATGACATCACTCGTGTAAGTATACAATATTTAGCTGACATATTGGCACTGACATTATAAGATGTTTATGAATCAAGCGCATGTTTAGGCTCGGACAATATAACCTCTATCAGTGTCGCTTTTATGGTCACCAACTTCAGTCATAAACAACCGAACAACAAAGTAATGACCTAATAGATTATATAGTAAGTGGGAATAGGAGCCTTCAGCAGCTGTCCACATGACTGTGCAGATATCTTGGTGTCCATTGTGGTGGGGGGGAAGGGTGTGAGCGTGCGGTCACGAGTGAAGCTCCATGTGGCTGGTGGAGTGCGGTGGGGGTATGTGGCCTCTGGACGGGGCCTGGCGGTCGTGGCAGGAGCAGATTACGGCCTATTATATAACACCTGCAGCATTACGAGAGACTTTCAGAACACTATCGCAAAGTACAACCGGAGCAAGGAGCAAAAGATTATAGGCCAGGCAGGGAAACATATTCTGCTGGAAGTCCTGGAATGTGGGTCAGCATGGGGGTGTGGGGGTGTGAGAGTGTGACGCTCAATGTTTGGTATGTCATGGGATGTTAAAGCTAGGCAGTTTTGAAGACACATTTTGAAGTTAACCTTAGAAAACAAGCTGGAATGTCGCTTAGCTCTCTAGGGACAACAATAATGGCTGACAGCTTTTACTCCATCACTCCGTCAGTGCATCACTAAAGCAACACAGCGGTTTTCTTAATAAAATATTTAACAGCATGTGGAATTGTGTCATCTTTATGTTTTCTACAATTGGTTTGAGTTGTATGGCGAAGAGATTGGTAATTTAATGTAAAAACAATGCTATTAATGGAGTGACATGGAAATACACCAAGTGAAATTTGTAAAACTACTACTAGGGACTTTGACCTCAGTGCACACCGACCCACTGCTTTTTGTGTTACAATAGGAAAGGTTAGGGTTGAGAGGAAGGTCAGTGGGTTAAACGTGGTTAAAAGATTAGGCGTTTGGCATTAATAATTAAGGTTAAGGAGCTGGGTATTGCATTGTAACCACACACACAATTGTGGTTGTTATTATTACACAATTATTGGTTTAATCATGTGCACGGCATGTAGTTTCTATTTTCCTTTCTAAGGCAGAAGTCACAAGGATTATATTGTTTCAAATCAGACCACTTGTACTTAATAAATTCTGGCTTCCAAAAGGTTTCAGGCTTGTGCCCTGAGACTACAGACATGTATTATCTAGATGGATAACATACACCACTCTACATGGTCAATAGTTACAAGTCTGTGTCGACTTGTCATTAAAGAGACTATAGAAACCATAAGACACATAGCAGAGTTCTAAGGTCTGTCCACTGTGACCACCTGAACGAATGTCTTGGACTCAAGTTTAAGGCCTAAAAGTTTGTTAATGGACGTGTGGGTCTTTAAGTGAGCAGGTACAGAGACGACATAGATCTTCAATTGTCACGTTTGTGACCAGCAAGATAACTTTCTAGTATTTTTAGAAAAAATAAAAAAATCATACAAGATTGCTTTTTGTCAGCACTGTTTTTAAACTTAAAACATACCTCCCTTTAGAGTAAAAAGCACTTAAGAAACATGGAATCCTTAGCATAACACTGCATGCTACCAGTAGTGCTCACAATGAAAGGTTCTGATGGTCACTAAATGGGCAGATTGTATGCAGCACAACATACTATAAAACAGTTGACAACTTATTTTAATAAAATTAATTTAAAAATGTAGTAAAATTGCAGTCTTACTACTGGCTTACCTTAATACTAGGGAAAGGAAAAAGTTGCAAGAGGCTACACAAAATTCAGCTGTTTTAGAAACAGCCCTATGCTACATTCACTGTAACCTCCAAAGTTGCGTAGAAGATATCTGATTTGGTCATACCACATTTGTCTTTGTCAGTCATACTAAACCACATGGGATCTGTCTTTTTAAATCAGATTTGTTGCTTGGCTATTTAGAATTAAAAGTAGTGTTGATGCAAGATTTTTAGGTCAAAAGCAGATCCACTTCTTACGTATGTATCCTCATGTACAACAGTAATGTACAATAATAATCTAAACAAACATGGAAGAGAGTTGCAGCTTTGATAAAGTTATCCAGTCAAAGGGCAGTGAGGGTGACTTCAGGACACACAGGAGGTCAAATGTTGAGAGCATGGATACAAGAACATTGACTGTGAATCCTTATTGGTTATTAACAGTGTTAGCAAAGTTAAGTGACCCCACACTGGCCCACATGCTCTTCAGTGTTTTGTGTTTCTGTTAGCATCTGCAGGTGGAAGTCGAGCTCGAGTTGTTCCGATGCAGCAGTGTCAGGAATCAGCAGAGTAGTTATTACCTTAATGCTCAGTGTGGTCTTGGCAAAACAGATACAGCCATGTTACTGCCAGTTTATGTGGGGGCACGTATCATTGTGAGTCATGGTTTAACTTATTGCAGGCCAGTCTTGTTAATCAAGATTACACACCCTTAATTCTATTTGTCTGCTTCCAAAAGGGAGATAGACACTTAAATGAATCGTTCATGTATTGGCATGTTGATTTAATTTCTTTTTGCTATTCCATGGTTGTTTTGACAACTATTAACTATGTACAAATCCAATGAGTAGAAAAAATATACAAAAGAGATAAGTAATAAACAGGTTCTGAGAATGGGGTTTCAAGAAGGCGTAGGTTAGGTTTGTTTATACACATGTCTGTTTTCACTGTACGGCCCCCTCATGGCCTCACCTTGTGTTGCTTAGTAAAGACAAGGCTAGCACTAAACACACAAGCACATGCTGGCATCATTTAAAGATCCTTTTGTCCAGTGTTTTGATTGGCATGACTGACAGCCAACAATACAGACATCTCAGGTAATTGTTATGAACACTGGAAAACTGACATCTCTTCTTGTTATATATAGACACTGATTTGCATTCATCTCATGGGAAACCTTGCACCAGAACCTGTACCCTACCTAAAGGCTTAGTAAGCAATGTTGCAAGGGTGTTGATAAACACTATTCACAAGTAAGGTTGTGTCATAGGTTTGTGTGCAACAAAAATGAAATCAAGGAAAATCAAGGACCACCATGGACTTAAGTGGTACAGTAATATTATTTGATTTTGCACAAATATGGCGACTGATTAACAGTAAGTGCCTTCTGCACAATAGAGAAGGGAACGCTAAACTAATAGATGGGAAACATTTACATCACAAGAATCCTCCGCTAATAAACAAGGCCGTCACAAGATTTAAACTCTATCATTTATATGATAGAGTTTATTATGGCTCATGTGGTAGAGCAAGTACAAACTCGTTTTGTCCCATGTACATGCATATACTGTACGTATACAATATAAGAAAAACAGCAAGTATAGAGCATTACACCATAGATAAGTACTACAGGGACACTTTTACTGCTGGTAGACCGTTTGTGTAAAAACATCTCTCTGGTTTACAACAGCTCCTTCCTATTTGTCTCCTACAATCTTCCCAGTCCTCTCTTTTCTGCCGCAGTGCATTCTGGCAGGAGTAGCCCAGCTGAGATAACAAGCGCACCGAGAAAACACTTGCCGAGCCCTTTAAAGTGTGTCCTGGCAGCGATTAACTGCAGCCAGCAGCGACTGTTTGCTCTGGCACAGCGGAGATATTCAAAACAGTGCATCCTTGTGCGTTTTAACCTGTATTCCTGTGTGTGAAGATGAGTGCAGGTCTGTCTAGGTGCGTGTCTGTGTATATATATTTCACAGCTTGGAGCCGAAGCCTTGAGACAACAAAGCGGCCCTATTGTTCTGCTGATGGAGTCGGCTTAATGTAAAGTGAGAGTGATTTGTCCCAGCAGATGCTCCTGTCAGGTCGACTCCCCTCTCTGTCCCATTACACAAAGCAGAGGAGGTCTTTGGCGCAGGCGGTTGCTATGGTGACCTTATTGTCTGCGTTGACCTTTGACCCACCGCAGTTGTCTGATGGCGTATCCTCTGAGCGGTAATAAGGATTTGTGGAGATTAGTGCTAGACACTTATACACCTAAAGCTAGAGACTTGGTAACCTACATCCAGGTAATTAGGTTAATTGACATCTGCCCAGTACGTGTAACACGGTTGTAGGTAAATGGGTTTGTTAAAGAGTTTGAAAAATGTGGTTTTAGATTGCTCATTTGTGTTCCCCAGTCATGTGTTGCATGAAAAAGTGAGCCTTCTTCATTGTCTGTGCTTTTCGTAACCTTTTTGCCATTGTACAAAAAACAGTAAAGTGCACATCCGTCACCTGCATTCATGCAAATCAGTGCAGTTAATTACCCTAAAATAGGACAAAATGATTTTGATGTTTCACTGACATAATGTGACAACACCTGTCCAACAGGTGCACAACTATATATACTATATATACTTTATATACACTATACACTACATATAAATATTCTGTTGCATGATTATTTTCAGCTTCATGCCATCCTCTCTGTGAACTCAGCAAATCGCTACATACATTAAAGAGCAGAGAGATAGGGGAGTGATGCTTAACTGAAATATTAGCAAAACATTAGCTAAGTTGCTGTAGTTACTTGCAGCAGCTTAATGATATGACTTAATGATGGAAGTCTTTAGTATGTAAGTAAGGATGTCAGTAACTAATCTAGTGTCGAAGATAAAGCACCACTATACACCCTCTTTATATTTCTGGAAACATGAGTTGCTGAAGGCTAACAGCTTATCCCAGTGAGACCATTGGTCATACCAGTGGTTGTTTATTTTCAAATGGAAGCAAGCCAAATACCTTATTAACATTTTTGGTCTTCTCAGTAAAAAAGTACAAAGTACATAAAATGTATATAAACAGTAAATATATATATATATATATATATATATATATATATATATATATATATATATATATATATATATATATATATATATATATATATATAAAACTACTTGTTGCTGTTGGTAAGGCAAACAAACCACCAGGCAGCACCGTATTTATAAAAATATCCTGTTTTTGTACTCCACCACACATAATCTCATAGGAGAGTTTATGTTTAGGGAGCATTGTCTATTGAACCAGATCAGAAATTCCAAATGTTGTCATTGTAGTCCAACCAAAGTGGGAATAAAGTGGACAGCGTTGAACTGGGCAGGAAGCCTCAAGAAATCCGTGACTTGAGTACTGATATTTGTTGGCACTCTGAATTACATTTTTACTCATAAACACGTGGGACCAAAACATAGAGATTGAGTCTTTGAGAAGGCTGCATGCTTATATTAGAGACACGGCTGACGTTATACCAGAGCCACCTCATTATGATCAATCAGGAGCAGGCTTTAGCCCACTCTTATCTTCTTCCCCTGCACAAACACATTTTATTACACCAGCTCTCTTCTGATTCAGTCCGCGCTGTATTTTCTGTTAACGCGATCCAAACTAGTTAAATTTGAAATAACCCTGAGAGGTAGTTATCTGTAATAGCTGCCGACCTTGGGTAGCAGTCCAGAAAAGACTCTGAGGACAAGTGGAAATGTATGTCTTATTTGGTTCTTAGTTATTTGGCCAGGCCTGTATAGATCAGAAGCTAGTGCCAGATTTGATCTTTGCAAGGCTGCATTGTTCCAACCTGAAGTCTGTTTTCCTTAATGCAAAGTAACCAGGCCTGTTTTTTGCACTTTCAACATGGGCTTAGTCCCTCTTCATCAGAACCATATGTCAAGCTACAAATGACATTATGTATTAGGCTGCAGTATAAGCTCTTTTCTTTCTTTTAAATAGTGCTCTCCTTGTCTCTGAACTTTCCCTACACAGAAATACGCTGGATCAAAACCAATAATACAATTGCCAGTGCATTTACAATATAATCGAATTTGCAGAGCATACATGACACATAAATGTGTTTTTGTATTAAACTGTAGGAAGACATTAGGACTTTGATCAAATTAAATACTGCTGAAGTGCTCCCAGGCTCAGCGCATTTGTAAGTTTGTGGTTTGTCCCGAACACATGCTCCAGGATCTAAGTCCCTGGATTGGCTTTGAAGTCATGGCACTTGGTTTCTCTTGGGTGAAAAGAAATCCTCACTTTGCCCCCGAAAAGAAATGTCACTGAGATCCTGCCCTGGGCGCACAATGGCTTAAAGAAAAAGGGGCTTATTTATTCATAGGTATCCTCATTGGCTACATCCACACTAATTGATTTCAAATTCAAACACTGTCTGCTGATGCTGGAAAAATGATTGTTACTATATTCTAACATTACTCATATAATTTATAGATGCATAACTCTTCATGCATTTTCACATTCACAATACTAATCTAGCGTCCACACTAACATTTTGCACTATTGACACTCATGTATGATTAGGAACATGCTTGTCAAGGATACAGTATTTTACTTCAGTCCTCAAATATAGCTTGCAAGTGTTTAGGAGCCTTTAATCTTTACTGTGAATTACCAAAATTATTTTCAATGTATCATTTATATCCTCTTAGAGATTTATAATAACACTGCATCACTAGAGCAATAGTCCATCCCCCACACACTATATATTTGTGCATGACATGAGTGTGTGAGCACATACATACATGCATTGATATGACCAATCTGCTCACTCAGCATGTTGCAGCAGCACAGACTTAAGTATAGCTTTTCCTCTTTCATTGAGAGTCCCCTCCCCAGGCTCCTCGCCCTGCGTAATGTGTGTGAGTCAGTGTTTACTAATGAACTCGGTCACCTTTCTCTTTTTTCTCAAGGTTAAACATATTCTCATGTAGACTCTGCAGTTCTCAGTGTGCTTTAGCTGCTGCCTCATGTGTGACAATTGGCTTCAAAACTGGTCTACTGCATTTGTTTTAATGCAAGGCAAAATTGGTTTCTTGGCGTGACCTGCAACTGACAAAGACCATATGAGCAGAGGAATGGTGTGGAGTTTTCTTTCTTGGAATTACACTATGCTGCTGTATTATACTGTTAATAGTAATTCTAAAACTTTGGGAAACACAGACTTTTAAAAACAACAACGCACACCGGCAAAACAAAGCAAAACTTTTCTTATCTAATTTGATCACTAGAGGCTTCCAAATCTTTCAAAATGAATCTTAGCCTTAGAATGTACTGTTCATTTCTTTAACTTGAAATTCAGGTCATTTTAAACCATTGCTTATATAGCGTATCATCAAATATTCCTGTATTCCTAAAAAATGTGTGTGACGTTGCCATGTCTTTATGCCGCAACAGGAACTGGTAACAGAGGCATTTAGGAAGTCAATTTGGTGTGTGGGTAGCAAATGCTCAATAACAAGAATAGTGTGTGTAAACGAGAGTGTGTGAACATTTACGTTTATATATGGCAGGAAAATATAGTGAAACTTCTCATCTAAATTTAGGCTATGTGTAGGCTATTTGTTTGAAAGTATATGCAAAATATAGTCTGTATCCAAAATGGTTCTCTAGTTTCCTTTAAAGTTGCCACACATAAAAACGCTAATTTTATCTTGCACAACATAAGGGTTGCTGATTAACTCCTAACTGATCTATAACTTGACCTTTTACTTTTACACTGACCAAACCAACAGTAATCAGCTGAGGTAGTGATCAAAAACCCTTGAAAATGTATGTTCAGTGTGAAAAGGGAACTGAAAAGGGGGTTAAATATAAATACAACATACAGCAAATAGCCCATTTATTTGCTTTCAAACCCCAATGTAAAAACATTTGTATTGACATGGCTGCTTCTCTTGACTGCTAACTGCAAACACACTGTAAGTACCTCATATAACCCCACTTGACAAACTTAAACTGTTTTTGTGGTATAAAGGGACAGAATATGATTTATTTATGTGTGTATTATTGGCAGCAGAGTGCACCTTAAGAGTCTTCAGATGAGAGCAGAAGAGGAGCGTGAAGTGAGAGCAGCAGTTAACTTGGAGGTTGGGAGACTTGGGTACTGGTTAAGGGTTCATGACCAATCAGATATTAATTTTACTACGACTGTCTGAGCAGATTAGTGCTGCGAATTAATAATGATGTTGGTTGTTTTTGGATAGGGATGGAAAGACTAACCTGTCTCAATAGAATAAACTGCATGGGCACACATCCAGTCATGTAGCTATGATTTTTCACCACCACCTTGGGCTGACCTTTAAAGTTAAGCAACTGTTTGAAATGCACACTTTATTATTATAATTTTTTTTTTACAAAGAACAAGCATGGTTTGATATCCAAGCCAGGAGCCAAGTTAGCTTTAGTTTAGATTTTATACAGCCAAAGTTTTTATATTAAAGTAATTTTTTTTTGTTCTATCTAAACTTAAAATTGCAATTCTTCAAATCACATCCCTTCTTTCATGATCACCTAAGCCAGGGGTCTTCATTTAAAATCAGCCGAGGTCCGCTTAGTTAACTTTCCTCAAGTGAGGGGTCCGGAAAATTTAAATAAAAGGATATGGGTTTGAATATAATTCTTTAAAGTAAAGTTTACACACCTACAGCCTCTTAAACAATACGGATATGAATGTCCACTGTATTCTGTATTTATCCTTTGTTTTCCCCGTGTGTAATTACCCCGTAATTAATCCTAAATGCTGTAATAGCATTTAGGATTCGCACACAAACTGACACAACTTAAGGAAGACTCAACCTGTGTCACTCATCTCCAAACTCTTCTTTTACACCTTTTCAGTTTTTAATCACCCAAACGAACATGTGTTGGGTCCAAATGAACGCGAATAGCGTGAGCTATTACTACTACTACTACTACTACTACTACTACTAATGCGACAAACGAGTCAAGTACCTCACTTACAACACAATAGAGAAGATGACAGACAAATGTACAACTCACCACATTATTAGACGTCCTCACTTCCCTCTGAGTCTTTTTAATCCAGACATGAAAACTGTCCAGTCCTGGTTCAGTTTTGGATTCATTCTGATTATCAAAGCAGCCTGGACTGGAGGATAAAGGGCTGTTGTTCAGCCTTGACTCTGACACGGAGCTGAGGAGTGCCGGTTCAAAAAAAAGTTTTACAAAATGCGCTTGTAATTATGAAAATTGTCTTGCGGTCCAGATCAAAGTCTCCCGGGGTTCGGTTCCGGACCGCGGGTTAACCCGCTGCGCGGGTTAAAATAGAAACACTCCGACAAAAGTCAATAATTCTAAATAATTTATGGGTTATTGGTCCGGGTCCGGATAGAACGGCGGCTGGGTCCGGATCCGGACCGCGGTCCGCCTATTAGTGACCTCTGACCTAAGCACTTACTGTATCCCAGCAGGGTCAATTTATGATCCAAACCCAGTGGAAACAAGTTAGCTGATATGTTTACTTTTCAGTTTGTTCTATCTGGGCGTTTCCACTGGGTTCTATGAAGTTTTAAAAGTACATTTTTCACAAAGTTCACAAGTCATACTCTTTTCTCTGTGGATAAGCTTAGGGAAAAATATTTAAATAGTATACTAATAAATGTCTATTTGTTTGGCAGGTATATATGTTTTTGTATAGATTTAATTGTAACCAAGTCTCCAAGCCAAGTGTCAATTATCCCCAAATATATGATTTTATAATACTGTTGACAAGTATTTTATATCTATTAATGTCCATGAGTTTTCTGTTATGGGAAAATAGAACAATTGGCTAGCTATGTGAAATCTTTGTTTGGACTACAATGATTTTATGTCTGGAATAATGTCAAAACACAATAAAGACTGGACTTAGAAGTCTAAAAATATCTTGGAATATGTAGTGTGCAGTTGTCTCATTTTTACCTGATCAGTTATGACCTTGGTTGAAAAGAAAATGACTCAAAATGCTGCCTTTTACTACAGACCAGTAAGTTTTCCATTCAAACATGTTTACATTAGTGTCAGGAGTAATGGCAGTAACGACAGCTACTGGCATGGGCTGCATTATGGCAGGGCTCCACTCTCGGGCCGGTCTCCAGCTAGCGGGTCAGTCTCCAGATGTGTGGGACTCAGTTTTACAGCCATGCTGCAGAAAGACTTGCTTTACTTTGTCTTCCCGCTCAATGTGATTAATGTCTCGGCTGGCTGTTGTTAATGAAATACGGGCCGATCGTTAAAATAGGAAAACATACGGGGATTTAAAGATCTGAAAATGAAGGGTGTGGCATAAGTATTGTGGGGTATTTTGGGATGGAAGGTTCAAGCCTTTGAAAAAGAAGAAAACTCTTGGAGGCTTAAAGAAATGTCAGTACAGGTGACATAATTGCATGTCTTGACATTTTTGCACTTATAGCACCAATGATGAGTGTTCTTCTCGCAGAAGCACATGGCAGCCTTTTGTGTAAATGTGTGAGACTTTGCACAACATTGTTGTATTGTTTGGTTTGGTGTAACCTGTTTGACAGTTTGTAGCGTTTGTAGACTTTTCTTCAGTGTCAAACCTGTAAGACTGCTATATGAGCTGTGGGGATATTGCTTCTAGCTAAAGTCAACACCTATTTCATGAAGAAACATAATAATACTGAGTACTTTCTGGTATAGACCCCCAATGTACTGCAGACCATTTGCCCTCGGTCTGGTTTAATGGGTGGTTTCTTTTCAAACATCTGGAACTGTATACGATAGTGAACTGTTATTCAGAGATCTACAGGGAGACATGGTTAAAAATAAATATGTTTGCACAAAATCTCTATTTGATTTTGTTAAATATAAGAATTTAAAAAGCTTGCAAATAGGGATGCACTAATAGGGAAATTCTAGGCTGATAGCGATGTTTAAATTAAAGCCACACTATGTAACTTTTAGCTACTAGGTCTGCAGATCCCTCTACAGACTGTCTGTGTTGTTTGTTTTTGAGACAAAACTATCCAAAACTAGCAAGTTTGCAAGCAAAAATCAAAATGTCTTCTGAAATAGTAGGATCCCTTTACTCCATTTTGTACAAATAAAACTCTGTTAGGGTCCAGTGTATTGGCCTATTTCCGTTCCCTGTGTTTGCTTCCTGCTAAGCATAATGACTCAGGAGAGGTCTGCGCGTCCCGGTGGCATGGAATTATACAGTACATTATTTATATCAGAGTTTTCTGTCCATCTGAGGATACTGTGTCAGCAAACAAGCATGATTCTACCAATCGCAAGAGAAGTTATATTTTTAGAATTCAAAATTATGCAACGCTACAAGCTAAAAGTTACGCAGTGTCTCTTTAACATAGTGGCTGATATTGATACCGATATTTTGGTAAGTATTTTCTGGTATTATCTTTCCCTTGGAAAACAAACAAAAAAAAAAACTAATAAAAATATGGCTTTAAAGGAATTTATTTATTAATTATGCCATCTGCAGATAGAGTGTCTATATAATAACGTCTCAAATGTAGTAAAATAAGTAATGGGTAAAAGGATAATAAAGTGAAATTCTCATCTTTAGACTACCTCATTGCCTGTTCTTACTTAAAGGCATTTTTGTCAGTTGCGTAAATCTGATGGAAAATACAGTTTAATTTGGGTCATTATTGGTCTCTTACAGATTAACAAACTGACATCTGACGGTGTTAATAAGTTATGGGCTTCTTTATGCATTCATTTCTCTTGCGTGCATGAACAAATCAAAGTAAATTAGAGAAAAAGGATGATGAGGCTCACCGAGAACCTACATATGCTTCATAAACACAGACTAAATAGGAGTCACCCTGGGAAGCCTGTAATATCACTTAGTACCATTAGATGGAGGTATGACAATATACGTAGTTGATGCTTTTGGTAAGATACATTTAGCTAGATACTGCCACCTGGGATTTTTACTAAAGATACTAAAGTTTCCACGGTCAATTGCTGCAGCATTTTATGGAACAGTTTTGCCTAATCCTAACTCTAGACTAGATAAGCAACTGTAATATTACCAACTGGCATCTATAACTAGTGTACTGGCATATATAGAAACCTGTAGGGGTGTTGTACAGTATTATGTGGTCTGTGGATGACTATTTGAGAACTGGAGAAATGACTTGTGAAAGTCAAGTGAGTGTTTGTGTTTCAAGTGTTTAGTCTAGACTTATATTTGTGTTACAGCGTGTTGGTAATGAAGTTGAGAAGCACATTTATCCATTTCTGAAATAGTTGCTTATTTGCAGTAGGCTGCTTATAGGGCAGTTTACATCAGTTTACTTTATTGCTACCAGACCAGAGACAGCTTTCTTAAGGCTTAGAACCAAAAGGATTTGTAAACTGCTATATGCACATTCATTTAAAGCCACTTTGTGGCCTATTTCTACACTAGTGTTTTATTACTCTTGCCAGTACACTTAAAATGGCCCAAACTTAGATCTGCTGATTTAATTTTTTTAAGTGGTAGCTAAAAAGAAGGCATTGCTTTCTTCCAGTATAATGAATCATAGCAGTCCATGAGAAAGAAAACATGTTAGCTAAACATAAAAAGTCAGTATTAATCTGTCTGCACTACATCACAAATTTCACAAATACATAACAAATTTAATATTTCAATTCACAATGTTTGCAAAAGTTTTCCCATTGTGTAATCATATAGATAGATCAGCCGAACTTGGTCTGTTGACCATCCCTCGTTTCCGTCTGTCTACTGTTGGTGGAAGGTCCTTTAGTATAAACGCTCCTCAATTATGGAATGCGCTGCCTCTTACACTGCGAAACATCTCATCTGTGGGTGCATTTAAGTCCCAGTTAAAAACATATCTATTCAACAAGCATTTCGGATAATCGCAACTATATGTATTATGTGATGTGTATATATAGATGTATATGTAAGTGTTTGTATGTACTGTATTTGTGAAATGTAAAGCGACCTTGAGCTACGGAAAGGCGCTATATAAATAAAACTTCTTCTTCTTCTTCTTCTAGATCTACATTTACACTAATACATTTGCTGTAGGTTGTCTGCCAGGCCAGATGTGGTGCTGGGAACTACACCGCTATAGTCCTTACACTGAAGAGTAAGCAATGGCAGAAGTTGGCTCCCAAAACAGATAACTTTTCAAATTGTGCTGCTTTAAACAAATAGCAAAAAGCCTAAGAGCCATTAAAACAGACATAATAGGAACTTGTTATATTTTGTATAGTTCTACAAAATTCCCTCATCGGAATAAATCAAAGCAACAGATGAAACACATATTTCTTTTGTAGCTAGCTTATAAATATCCACAAAGCACAATTGTCGCAGCTGTTTCCCAGACAACTTGTTTTCAACTTTTTACCATAAAACCACACAACTTTCACACCAGATAAGTTCTAATCATCTTCAGACTGACTGCGTGACTGTTAAACTGCCACAACAAGCTCCCCAAACATGTCAGACCTGTCCACACTCACACGTATCCATCCAATTTACATTTAGACACTTTTTTTCTTTTTTTTTTGTGAGAGGTGAACATTGCGTTCTTCTTCAAGTGTTTTCAGTGATGTTTCATGTACGTTTTCATACTTCAACAATGGCTCACATGTCTTTTAATTACTAAAGTCATTTACTAAAGGCCAGAGTGTTAAAGGCATGCACTGGTCCGCCTTCATGTTTCCTGTGTCCTCATGTGACCTTGGTGTAGAGGCCTCAATCTCATTTTGAAAAGGGTAGCACTCCCATAACTGTTTTCTCTCATTGTCTCGCACCTTCTGTCTTCCTCTGGGCAAATATGCAACAGAGAAATGGCTAAACAAGAGAGTAGTGGTAGAGATTATGAAAGGCATAGTGTGCGTGATATGTTTCCTTGTCTCCACTGTGGATTCTTTAGTTTTATTCAGATCATTTGCGAGTCAGAGCGGCAGCTGATAAAGCATGAATTTGAGGAGAGGGCAGCACGCTAAAAGGTATGGTATTAAAGGAGATGAAACACATTCTTGAAACGCGTGGGAGCATGGGAGACACACCGCTAAAGTCTGCATATCATGTGATAGGCTTCTGCTTTTTGTAAGAAAAAAAAGGGTTTCAAAAGAGATTGCCATAGAGTTCCCAAGACATTACTTAATAACATAATTTTTCAGATTAGGAGATCACTATCTACAGGAAAAACAATACTGGAGACACATGTGGATCACTGAATAATAACTAGAACCAGTGTTTATGAATAGCTCATCTTTTGTATATGATATACAATTGTGCTCATAATTTTACATACCAGAATTAGTGATTTATTTGGGCCATTTCTCAGAGAATGTGAATGATAACACAAAAACATTTCTTTCATTCATAGTTAGTGGTTTGGTGAATCCATTTATTGTCAAACTGTTTTGACAATAAATTGTGTTTATTTTTTTTTATGAGTGACCCTATTAAAGAAGTTTACGAACCCCAGTTCTTAATACTGTGTATTGCCACCTTTAACATCAATGACAGCTTGAAGTCTTTTGTGGAAGTTATGGATGAGGCTCTTTATTTTCTCAGATGGTAAAGATGCCCTTTCTTCTTGACAAAACCCTCCAGTTCCTGTAAATTCTTGGGCTGTCTTGAACTGCAGGTGTGAGATCTCCAGAGTGGCTCAATGATATTGAGGTCAGGAGACTGAGATGGTCCGTCCAGAACCTTCACTTTCTGCTGCTGTAGCCAATGACAGGTCGACTTGGCTTTGTGCTTTGGATTGTTGTCATGTTGGAACATCCAAGAACGTCCCATGCTGCATTCATCTTGCCATCAAAATTTCTGTGCCTTTGTAGCTCACACATCCCCAAAACATCAGTGATCTACCTCCATGTTTCACAGTAAGAATGGTGTACCTTTCATCACAGGCCTTGTTGACTCCTCTCCAAATGTAAAGTTAATGGTTGTGGCTTAAAAGTTCAATTTTGGTCTCATCACTCCAAATTACTTTGTTTCAGAAGTTTTGAGGCTTGTCTCTGTGCTGTTTAGCGTATTGTAAGCGGTATGCTTTGTGGTATTTGCTTAGTTATGGCTTTCTTCTGGCAACTCCACCATGCAGTACTTTTTCTTTAAGGGCTTCTTTATTGTGCAACTTGAAACAGCCACGCCACATTTTTTCAGAGAGTCCTGTATTTCAGCTGTTGTCTTGTGGGTTAGTTGTGGGTTTTTCTTTGCACACTAAACAATTTTCCTGGAAGTTGTGACTGAAATGTTTGTTGGTCAACCTGACAAGCCCAGAGGCCTGGATTTCAGGCGATAACAGCGCACATACAGTAGCCTAGTGTACGTAGGCTTTACTGCAGGGGTTCTCAACTAAAATTGGTAACGGTCCGCTTAGTTACCTTTACTCACTGTGAGGGGTCAGGTTATTTTTTATTAAAATATGTGTTTAAATATACTTTTATTTAAGTTAAATCCTATTTATTCCACACCTTGAACACTGTGGAGATAAATGTAGGTAATTCAGTGTCCTCTGTATTTTTTCCTTGTTTACATGAGGAGGGATGTTTCTGTGTGACACAACTCACAGAAGAAAGGAAAATGCTACAAAATCAAAAGAGTTCAGAGTTCATTAAAAGCCACAATAAAACTGGATTTGACTGAAAGAATAAGGCTCAGGACCAGGTCTGTTTATTAACATCAGCCTGAAATATATATTGTATATTATGCCGTTAATGCTCCTTTATAAATATGTGAGAATATTTTGAATACAATTGTTTGTAAAATAAATATGGAAAAGGTTTAGTAATATTTCATCTCTTTCTGTAGTAATTCCTCTGAAAATAGAAATAAAGTTCCTGTGTTTTCACAGTTTGAGGTAACATTAATTAAAATGCCTATCATTACTTCTGTAACAGCATTTACGATTCCCACAAAAAGTGACACTAAGGCAGACTTTTTTGTCACTCAACTCTAAAAACGAACGCCTTTCCTGATTTTTAATCAGCCAAATAAACTAAGGTTATGTTCAAATGAACATAAATGTTGCAAGCTAATTACTGGCATCGTTTGCGAGTTTAAATGAAGTCAAATATGCAAAAAAACAGTCAAGTAACATACAACAGAATAAAGAAGTTAACAGAGAAATGCACAACTCACCACATTATTAGACATCCTCACTTCCCTCTGAGCTGGAGTCTTTTTAATTCTGACACATTAATGGTCCAGTGCTGGTTCAGTTCTGGATTCATTCTGTGATCATAACAACAGTCCAGACTGAAGGATAAAGTGGTGTCATTCAACTTTGACACAGAGCTTAGGAACTGTATTTATCTAATAAAATAAACATTTCCTCTCCGTCCATTACGTCAGTGAAGGGCTGTAATGTTTTGTTGTTTTGTTGTCACAGGGCGACCGGACCCTGAGGCTCATCTTTTATCAAGTTGTTGGATTTGCCGCTGCCTTGTCCATAACCAATGACCCACAAATGTATATATAGCTGTCCTAGAAGTGCCAGTTCAAAAATATATTTTCCACAATGCTTATGGAAGTTGTTTTGTGGTGGTCCGGATCAAATCCTCTTGAGGCCTGGATTTGTGCCGGAGTCCAGCTGTTGGGGACCCTTGCTTTACAGTGACAATGGCAGTGGCAGGCACTAAACTTTAAAACTTTTAAAAGGACATGGCGGTAAATGTAATTAGTGTTAGCTAATAAGTTGATAGAAATTCAATATGATGCTAGCGATAGATGTAAAAAGACATGGATAAAAATTTAATAAGAAGACTGAGACTATTATATTAAGAGACTAAATTGTGACTAAAGATCAGCCAAGGGACAACAGAAGATGGAGTTCTACAGTATTTTCAGGCAGTGATTGGGACAGTGACCCTGGACAGACAGGATTGTTTCAACGTGGTGAGTGCTAATGATTTATTGTTCAGTGTAAATGTGTTACCGTGGAGCTGGGTTTTATTTGCTGGTAGGAACATGCTATGTTGTCAAGAAAAGTGCTTCTGTCCTGGTTGTGACTGTGACATGATCGGCATCTATGCTCGATGTCTCCATGGTTGCATGGCTCTCCTCTGCCCAGCTTCAGAGCACTCAAGTCCGGCTCAGCTCAAAGAGCAAGTGGTTAATCGCCGACAGTTTGTGCGCCCCCATCGGGTTTTAAACAGCTTCCCTTTAGCTGCTTTAGAGTAGAAGTTACAACTTCAACTTGTTCATCCTCAATCTGATCTGATTTGTCTTTCAACTACAAATGCTAATAGAATAAAACTTAGTAAACACCGGCGATAACGTGCGCGATTGTGGTAATAGATGCTTAATTTGTTTCTGGCCACAGTCCGTGTCTTCTCCAAGAAGTCTTTGACGCTAGCAGCTATAAAATATAAATGTAACACCAAGCCACTGACACTGTTATGTGATAATGTCCCTATTGAGAGAATGTGAGAGTGAATAATTGTCTATCACTGTCTGTCTCTAAGTGTCAGCCCTGTGACTGGCCACTGATCAGGGTGTACCCTGCTTCAGGCCCGAAGTTGCTGGGTTAGGCTCCATTCACCCACAACCCGTAACGGGCTTTGGTGGAAGAATGTTGTTAAATGAGTAAAGATAGATTGATATGGAGAAAGAGTGAAGTGACAGGGTCAATAGACAGGAGCCATATTATGTGGTACCTTCTTCAGAACTGACCTTTTAGCATTTTTAAATTCTTTTTTTTTTTCCAACTCATAAATTTTAACATCAATTATATTTGACCCATTTAGATTGTCTTTAAATCTGTTAGTGATAGGTATGTTTTAATATAATAGGTATGCATGTTCAATTTAACAAGTCGTGCCACCTTAATGAATACAACTAATTTGATTTTTGCTTGCCATTAGAAGGTTTTCTTAGTAATGACCTAATTAATAACAAATTATAATGTATTTTGTGGCCACAGGAGGTCAGACTTGTGTTTCCTTTTCCTTCAAACATGTAGTGTACAGTTGTGCTGTGAGCAGCAACGTGAGATGTCTAGTGACATTTTTGTTTATTACGTTTTCTGATGCATTCTAGGAAACTACATTTTAGTTACTAGACATTTGGACAGCAACACAACATGGCATAGTCACGGTATGCACGATTTAGTGTCTAGGGAGCAGTTTTAAACACAGCCTATTTCCTATTTCTTACACAGCGTTGCTGTAGAATAGTAAACAAAGCAGCCTTTATGAAATCTATGAAATCTATCCCTGCAAATTAAATACTACATTTGCTATGAAACAAAATAAAAATTCTATTAGATTTCTGTCATTTAGAGAAAAGAATTTAGTCATTTTTTGTGTAATAGGTTATATGTGACTAATTGTCCACAGGGCTTGCTAGGGGTAGTCATTGTCAGCCGTTGTTTCCCTCTGATCCAGTTCCAGCGTGTGGTATGTCCGCTCCACAGATTGCCGTCAGTCCTTGTGCGTAGGGCTGGAGTAAAAAGCCCACATAGGGGATCCTTTGTTTGGGAGAGTCTAGGCATGGACCATCTTTTACAAGCACGCTATTGGCTGACGGGTCTGCGTCTGCGAAAGGTATCCTGTCTGTGCGTGTGTGTGTGTGTGTGTGTGTGTGTGTGTGTGTGTGTGTGTGTGCGTGCGCGCGCGTGCGGGGTCTATACGCCAATCTGTCTGTGTTTGTGTGTGCGTCTGCCTGGTCTGCTACAGTTGCCCCCAGTCGTGACACCGACAGCTCTTCCAACACAGCGCTACAGTAGTCTCTTTTTAAAAGCCTCAAAGCAAAGCAAGATGGCCACCGTTCGTCACCTTTGAGGGTCTGCTGCCTAAACTGGAGGGGCTTTCTGCGAGGACACGCAAGGTAAACCTTCCCATGCGTTCACCCTTGGGTCTTTTGTTTCACTGCAGAAAGGGTCACCTCTTTTTAACCTTTGGACCAAAAAACACACTTCAAAACCTCACTTTGATTCGTGTTGTTATTACCACTTTGCTTTGAAATGTGTGTCTGTTTGACTTGTCTTTTACAGGTGTGCTTAAAAGGACAATTCTGCCACAAAGGGGTTAGTTTCCACGGTAACCGGCACTTTTTTTTTTTCATTAGCCGTTGCGGTACGGTCCCCCTTTTCCTTCCCTATTTTTACTTGCAGTGTTTAAAATTTTTCTGCACCTGCTGTTTGTAGCTAAGAAGTGGAGGGCTTGTAACTTGTCATTTGGCAGACGTTTCTCATTTTTCCAAAGTGGTGAATGTAATGATTGTAATTTTCCAGTTATTTAGGCTTTAGTTCAAATGCTTCCTACCTGCCAATGCTGTTTTTTTTAGGTAAATTCTTGTCTGTTTTAAAAAGTTGTTTGATTTCTTAATTACGTGACATTGAACTCATACAGGAAGCGTCTTTTCTATGAATGAAGGAAATTCTTACGCACATATAATAGTCTTAACCAGGAAGGAAGCATGCTTTTTCTTTGTAACCTGAATTATAAGCATGTATTTCTGCAAAAGTTTAAACTGGAATTTACAAATGCTTTTCTATATACTATGTCTGGGTGTTGACAACTTGAGTAGTGCTTTAAACTAGTGCGTCTCTAGAGAGGAGACGAGTGTGTTTGCAAGCGGCAGTTACACCTCTGTTGCCGGGGCAGCCACTATCTGTTGTGTCTTCGGAGAGTTGTAAAAGCACAGCCCTGTCGGCTAAACTTGAGAGTTGTACTTTAACTGGTACCAGATTTTGCGTACGCTAAGGTGAAGGTGCCTCTTGACGCCTTGAGGTAGACACACAACACAACACAAAGATGCAGCAGTAACACGTCGTATACTTCCTGCATACTCCCCTTCTAAAGACCCCCCAGCTGGGTAATGGGAGCGCATGACTCTGCATTTCCATCCTCAGCAGGCTTGGGGTTATCACAAGACTGACGTCAGCTTCATTAGAAGCAAACGCACCACTTTGATGGCACATTGAGGTCATAAACTGTTGAAAATTTAGGATCCTTTTAGGCTGTAAAGAAAAGTTATTAAGATCGGCTTATTTGTATTGTAAACATTACTCTTACTTAAAGCTGGGCAATCAGGAATGATCTTAATTTGACTTGTGAGCTCATTTGAAGAGAGATTGCCATATTCTATCTTCTACTAAGATATATAACTTAATGGCGCCGCCTGGCAACATATCAACATTTTCACCTGATTTTGTTATTGCATCTATGTCTCATATTCAGCAGAGGAATAGTTAGTACAGAGCAGAGTTCTCTTAAACCAGAAACAGTTCCATTCCCATTAATGCACATCTCAATTTTGTTTTTTCTAAAGCAATATTACACAAGGCAGCAGGAAACTCAATCATGTTGATATTTTTCACATAAGTCGCATAAATTCTGATGTGCTTTTTCTCACATTATAAATTGGTTCTAGATCTAAATCTGAATTGTAATTTGAATCCTGTGTATAGTCTACTCTGTCATAATCTGGGCAGATCTGGACCACTTTTAAGTCCAGTGTGAACACAGCTTTGGACAGTGACACAAGTTTGGTTTAGAGTTGGATTACAGCCAGCTCTGCTTTGTCATTAAAAGCAAGTTATTGTGACTACTTTTCTCCCTTTTTTCTCTCCTCGCTGGGTGTCCTTTGAGCGTTGTGCAGCGTGGAGTCGCATTGGCAGCTTTTGCTCCAACAATCTGTTGCATCAGCAGCATGTGTGTAGCAAGTAGTAGGGCAAAGACTGGGCAGCTGTGGACAGTGGAGAAGTGGAGAAAGTGCGGTGGATCGAAATAGGATCAGGATTCATGAATAATACTCAGAGGGAAGAGAATACACTCTTTTTTAAAGCATTTTCCAACTTAATTTAGAAAGGTAGTTGAACCTCAATGTGAACACTTTTACACAAACAATTATAGGGCACTATTCCCTTTATTGTACAGAAAAAAGTTGTACAGTATGTTACAATGTTGATAACCTATCTGAAATATGCTGTAATTTTTTTGATCATGAAGTCTCAGTTTTCTTGATTATTTTTCCCTTTACTTCACCTCTGTCTTAGAAAGTCAGCCACTTTGTTACATGGTGATATAGACCCTTTTACATCCAAAAGATATGAACATAACCGCAATAAAAACTGTGTTGAATATTATGTTGTTTACTATTAGCAAAGGAACAAAATTTCAAAAAATCAATTGCCTTAAGTATTTTTGCATAAGCCTCACACTTTATATCTCTTTTCTTCAGACTTCTTCTTTCTGTCTTTATTATACATTTGATTAGGGCTGCAACAACTAATCGATTAATCGCCGTCTGGGGTATTCATAGATTATAAAATATGCCATGTGCTGAGAGAAGAAGGTTTTATTACAAAAACAGAGCAGTGAATCTACAGAAACATTAAAAGAGATATATTTGGTATATTTTGTGTTTTTGATGAAAATACATGTGTTTATATGCTTTATTCACACATCTTGTGGCATAGTATTATAAGTTTTAAGCAGGACCACTTGTCTTTGTTAGTTCATCAGGTTGTCATGAAATTACAGGCGCTTCACTATCCGATTATTAATCAATTAATCGCAAAAATGATGTCAGAAATAATTGTTAGTTGCTGCCTTCATCACTTCATTCTTTGATGAAGTATTGTTTCTTAAACAATCTGTGTATAGCTTTATGTTGGTGTCCTGTTCAAGTCCAGCATAGCACAGTCCTACACAGTAACTTGTAGTTTGTAACTTTTAGTTGGTGTCTCCTAAATCTTGTATATATATACCATTGTTGAATATTGTTATTGTTCTCTTCACATTCACTGACAGCACACTCAAAACAATTTGGTTTAAGAAGAATTTAGCATTGTTGGTGGCTAATGCCCTTTTGTCAATTGTAAATATATTGCAGTGATCACTTATGTTGCTACAATGTACACACAGCTTATATTGATTACAAAGGGACAATATCGACAAAACTAATAATATTTTCTAAATCCCTTTTATGAAGTATCAGTTGTAAAATCTCTTTCGATCTATATTTTATGACAAATCCCCGAGACAAGTCTTTTCCTCCACGGCACACAGGCTCAGATCTGCTTGAGGTGACTAATAACCTTCTATTAGCACCCGTTGGGGGAGATTGCTTACTATTAATCCTCTTAGATCCCAGCCCTGCCTATAATGCTATTTATTTCTCAACTTACAACCACTGTTTGAGCTTTCTTTCTTAGTTTTCTGCCTGCTTCTTCACGCTTCTAATCCAACTCTACTGCATCACATGTGTCACATCACAAGGCTTGGTTTGTGTTGACTCCCCATGCACTCAGACTATGTAATAGTATGCTTTGAAGAAACTCAATACTGTTTTATAAAAAGAATTCTTTGCTCGCATTTCTTGCTTGAAGGGGGTTGATTGCAAGAAAAAAATCTTCAGTTAAAGCATGTACATTTACTAATATGGTGTTTATGTCTGATGGTAACAGAGAGAACAGACTGGACTTGGACTGAAGGCATGTAAGTGATATACACAAGTGTTTTTTGGTTTGGACTGTGGTTCACAAGAGTCTGCTTTGTGTTGAGAGAGGCGAGTGACGTGTCAGTTTGGATCTTCTCTTGTTGAAAACACATGCTTCAAAGTGGTGTTTAACAAGTTACATCAGGTAAACAACTGAAAGCAAAAGCATCTTCAGCTTGACCCCGGTTTTAGTGTTTCATTAGGAGGAAAAATATCTGTGTCTTACAAATGCATCCTGCAGTTACCTTAAATTAGTTTTAGAACCCTCTTCTCAGCTGAGGCTTGGCACATGACAATGCAGTATTTTCTCTTGGTCACGCTGCCTGCAAAATATTTAATTTGTTGTTGCTGTGTTAGCAATAGATTTAGAAGTTTGGAGTTAAAATGCTTAAAAACTTGCAACTTCAATGAATATGTGTAGTTACCTGACTCATATTTACGTCATTGACTTCAGTCGATGATTTGGGTGACACAAAAAACACAGGGTATACTGCAGCTAAACCCACTGACGTTTTTCCGTACTTTAGTAACAATTTCCAACACAATCAAAATGGAGTTCCACAGGGGTCCATTTGGCTCCACTCCCATTCATTTTGTTTTAGATGTGTCAAAATAAAATTATTATAATTCTGATTATTATAAAGATACAACTATAAACTGCATACGTATTAATACAATACAGCTTTATCTGCCTGAATTATAACAGATAGATAACAAAACCATGAAACTCCCCATCTATATCACCACTGTTTAATGAGCAGGTTTTACAGTTTATGTATTATATGATCAATCACCTCAATTTATATTTTTATTTGAGATTTTGAATGATAAATAAAACATGTATCTCTTTTGACAAAAACATTCTTGTGTGTTTTTCAATGCCAAACAAAACATTTTACAACTGGCTATATACAGGGTCTAATCTTCAGCAAGAGATATTTATATGTCATGTTTAACGTGTACTGTGCCAATCTAATTACCCCTTTCAGATCTGTCTTGCTGTGGTAAACAACATAAGTTCCTTGAAAACCAGTAAGATGGTGGTTAGCTTCATTTTTTTCATATTTACTCTTGTCCCCTTTTTCCTAGAACAGGCTGAACAATGTTTCAGCGCTGATGAACAAAGATGTGTGTAGTTTGTGGCTGAGATGGCAGGAGACTGGCACAAGTTACCTTGATCACCTCCTTTGAACCAGTAGTTGATTTACTGAAAATAGCAGTGTTTGACATTCACATGTTGCAGATAAAATCAATTCAAGACTTTATTGTATTTACACAGAAAAAATATTTTTCTTGCTGTAACATAAACAATGATACATGCAGACAGTAATTCACTTCTCTAAAAATTATTACACACAAATCAGTGGCTCAGGAGGTAGAGGGGCCGTCCAATAACCGGAAAGTTGGAGGTCCAATACCCATTCCCCCTAGTTCATACTTTTCTTTAACAAGACACCTTGCCCTGCCTCCAGTGTCCGTGCCACTGGTGTATGAATGCGTTAGTGTGATTGTGCTGTGTTTGGTGGTGTCCAGAGAGGCTGTTGGCGCTGTTGTTATGGCAGCCACCTCTCCCTGTCAGTCTGCCTTAGGACAGCTTACCAGCTTAACGCAACCACAGTGTGAATGTGTGAGTGCTTGTCTGTGTGAATGGGTGAATAGAAGCATGATGTAAATTGCTTTGGGTACCCAAGAGGGTACATAAAAACGCTATGTAAATGCATGCCATTAAACATTTTGTTTCTATTAGTAAGGTACAATCCTGAATCTGTGTTTTTGTTTTATTTTTTCAAAACAACTCCTTTTTAATAGAAACCACTCCTTTCTAAGGAAGCTGTTGGCTCCTGAATGTGGGTATGTACATTGTCTTTTGAGATTATCAGAAAATCAATACATCAGCACAATGCACTTTTTCAGGCACATCTCTCTTGATGTAGAGGTCAAGCAGTGCTGCAGTGCTGTGCTCAGCTTGCATTAAACATACAGTGGGTTAATCCCTCACTTAGACATGCAGAAGAGTGAACACTGAGAGCAACCAATGGGCTTGCTTACACATGCATGCATGCCCGGCAAAACTCCGCCAAAGGCACTCAAGACACAACGTGCACACACATTGCACACTGCCCTCAGTGACCCGACACTGGTGACGCAATCATGGAGCTGCAGTAGTCAAAGTGTTCAGCTGCCACTGTGCTGCAGCAGTCAGAGCAGCACAGGCAGACTCAAGCCTCTACTACAGCTAAAATATGAATTCAGCTAAGTTTAGAAAAGTGTTATTGCTTTTATTTGTTCAGTTTATAGTATTTCCTATTTCCTTTTTCATTGAAAGGAGTACCATAGAGATCCATTGTGGGACCCCATAAATCAATTTTATATCTCAAATATATTATAAATAAACTCAGTAAGTCAGAAACATTTTGCCAATTCCGTTGTGGAGTGTCAATGTGCTCTTTTGCAGCAATGTTCTCTTTAGTAAGCAGTGGCTTCCTTTATGGTGTCCTGCCGTGGATACCCTGCTTGTTCAGTGTTGTACGTATTGTAGACTCATGAACAGAGATGTTAGCAAGTTCCAATGATGCCTTCAAATGTTTGGCTGTCATTTGGGGTTGTTTCTTTACCTCACTGATGAGTCTTCATTGGTGTCATTTTAACTGGGCGTCCACATCTTGAGTATCAACAGTCCCAAAGCTTCTCCATTTGTAGATTGTTTGCCTAACTGTAGACAAGTGAATTTCTAAAATCTTTAAAATAACTTTGTAACCCTTCTTGATTGTAGCTCCTCTGAAAGCTCTTTTTGACGAGGCATGGCTCACACAAGCGTGTTATTCTTGTGCACAGCAAACTCCAAAAGTTTGAGGTTTTTTTAGGTCAGTCAAAGTAGCTGTAGTCCACATCTCCAAACGTATTATCTTAATGAGACTCCGGGTGTGCTAAAACCGGACTCCAATTAGCATTTTTGAGGTTGTTAACTCAAGGGTTCCCTTGACTTAGATGAAGATCTGATCCCATTTTAAGAAAAATTTATTCAGAAAACCATGAAATTCCAAAAGGTTCACATACTTTTTCTCGCCACTGTACTTATGTTAGATGTTAATCTTGGTTTGCTGCTGTATATTTTACAATTAGCTGGGCAAGGCAAGACAGTTTTGTCTGTGTGTATACACCTAATGACAAAAACCGTCCATCTCTACATTTCACACAATAAGCTTTTAAGTAAACCTAATGTAATAATATTACAGTATATACATTTAATGTTATTGTGCCAGGACACTCTTACAAAGTATTTTTTCTTTTATTAATTACTTTGATCATATTCTGGACTTAAGGGCTATAAAAACAATATACTTTACAGTGCTAGTAGTAGTGATAATAGAGCTGTTCAGAATGAGCCTAATAACCGTGCATTTTCAAAGCTAACCTTTTCTCTCTGTTTCCTTCTCCCTGTGTCTCAGGTGGTTCCAGAAAGTGGGTCGGTCAATGGCAAAAACAAGACGCACATGGATGACACCCACACGGCAGCAGCAGAGGAAGAAGAAGGGGAGGATGGCAATATACCTCCGATACAACCCCAACACACGCTCACCATTATCAACCACCACCTGGCTTCAAACCACAGTGATCGACCTACACATATTAAACGCGAGTCCATTTTGGATCCCAGCAGTAAAGCACTTCACCAACCCTTAACTGTGACGCAACACAATGGTTGCACTCAGACAAGCCCTCATAGTGCTAACGTGACATCAGGGTCCCATTCGGATCCCAAGTTGACATATCAAAGGAGCACAATGGCTTCCGAGCCTCATAGAACAATAATAACTATGGTTCCAAAAAACGGACACAAGACTCCTCCTGAAGAGTTTTCGGTTCCGCTAAAGAAGATCAAAACGGAAGAACCTTGGCTGTGGCTCTCTGAACAGGCCACAAAACATTTGCGAGACGAAGATGAGGTTTGTGAAGATCCTTTGTCCACTCTGGCTGCAGTTGTGTGTTTGTCGGTTACAGAAAGAAAGGGACTTCAGGAGAAACTTTTCAGCTCACGTTCATCAATTCTTCATTCTATCAAAACCGAACCTCCAGACTTCCATTTTGTCAAGAAAGAACCAATTGAGTTGAAAAGCACTCTTGTCAATGTGCAAAGAACTCCACAACCTATCAAAACTGAGCAAAATGCCTTGCTCCCAAGTGTTCGGTCTTTGGCGGAAAGCAGGAATCTCAGTTTTGATCAGGCCATCGCTATTGAGGCCTTGACTCAACTGGCAGCTCTACCTCAAAACACCACAGCAGCCAACAAGTGTGAACATCCAATTTCCACCATAAACACAACATTGCATGAAGCTAAACCTTCATTCAACAAAGTGTCGGTAATTAGTTCAAATAAAACCTCAGTGATTCAGCCTCCTGTGGCCAGGCAAGGGAATGTCATCCAATGCAGTGATAGATTGCTTTGCAAGAAGACTGAGCCAGATCTTCATGTTGTAAAGTCGGAATATAGTATTAAAAAAGAAATTATGGAAGAGGGGTTTGTGGCTGAACCAAGAAGGAACAGAGATGAGGAGGAAGTAGCAGCACAACTGGCAGACTTAGCTTTCATTATCCAAGCTCGACACAACCAGCAGTCAGAGAACAATCCTCGAAGGGGAACTCCCGTGCCGGCTATCAAGTACAACTACAACTCCCAGGTCAACACGCACAAAAAGAATAAAACAACACCTTCAAAACCAAGGAAGAAGAAGGTCAATGATGAGGCAACGAACCGCAGAACACCTCAAAAGCGGAATGGAGAGACCCCCAACAGGAAAGGTCCCAAGATATCAGGACTGCACCACAAGAGGAACCTGTTTCTGCCTCAAACTCAAATAGACCTCAAGAGGTATCTGGCCGAAGCACAAGAGCAAAAACTCTTCCGTCATGGGAGCACTAATACAGCACTGTTAGCTAATCCAAGCTATAGCACACCTGGTTTAAAAAATGGTCAAGAAAACCAACCGCAGTGCCTTGCTAATGGTCCACTCAACCTCAGCCTGTGTAATGGTTATACGGCAGGATTGGGGCAGGGCTATGAAAGGCGGTTATCTCAGGTGGTACATACGAACCTAAACGGGGATCTCCACAGTCATGCAAACACCTTCCAACATCATGGTTTGGTCAATGGCTTCTCGGATCCTCGACAGTCCCCTCCTCTGAGTCAGCAGAATTATTATAAGTTAGACCATTCGGGGCCGCTCACTGTCCTGTCCAAGACTATAGACATTGGAGGAGATATGGGTCATTCAGCAGAGTCCACGCCATCTAAAAATAGTGTCAACAGCTTTCTGGAGTCTCCCTGCAGCTTTTTAGATACACCTACAAGGAACCTGCTCAGTACACCTTCCAAGAAGCTGAGTGATCTACCATCGTGTCAGTGTGTGGGTAGGTGGTTTACTCTTGCTGCATTGTTTGCTAAATTATTAGTGTTTCCATTTTAATCATTGGCACAAGATTGCTGTGAATTAGTAAAGTGTGAATTGCTATAAAATTATGGTAAATGTTTACCTAAAAAGAAAAAAACAAAGGTGCCATGTGTAACATTCTGTAGTATACAGTTCAACAAAATGGAACACATAGCCCTCAAAATAACACTCTGGATAAGTTGTCTTGGAAAAATAGTAATTTAAAGCTGTATAGAATCCAGAGGGTGGAGCCCTTGTTGCATTACCTCTTAGTCCTTTTAGTTTAACACACCAGAGCTGACAAAAACTACTACACGAAGTAAGTTAAAAGAACAGACGCTTCGCAGCCTAAAAACACAATTGTAACAGTTGCAAAATTGCTGTCAATAATTTAACCACCAATTGCCAAAAAACTACTCACTGATTTTTAAAATTAGTCATTAATTTTAGCTTTAGCTTTGATTGTTAGCTCTAGTTTGTCTTTATCATGAAATCTTGTGTTTAAAACATATGTTGGCTCAAAGACCTCAATTTGCAAAGTACTCTCTTCTCATGGACTGAGCTACTCTTTGTTTATTGCAAAGAAGAGGGACAGGGACATCCATGTTACTAAGTGAACACAATATAACACTGTCTGTGTGAGTATAAGGATAACCAAATAAATAAACACAAAATTAATGAATAAACCAATAACCTTTACCTAAACACAGTGTGTGGCCTTTGACATCATCTGGTGGGGACACTGCAGATTGTAAAGCCACCTTTTATCACCTTTTTTTTTAAGATCATTAGGGAATCTATGGTTGCCCTGCAGGGACACGCTGATTTCTATAAGCAAATCCTATAACATGCTACAAACTTTTTATACTGTGTACCTTTAAAGACTCACGTTAATATAACTCAACATAAAAATAAAAAGACAACTGAGCAGAAGTGAGCCCGCCAATCTTTTTTACAGTGTAGTGCTCTTGAGTAACACTGCAGTTTTTTGACCGTTCCAGCTGAATCTCATTCACTGTGTCACTCACTCTCCACAAACACTCACAGGCCTGTTTTCCAGTTCAAGAGCCAATTCAAACACCAATAGCTCCCATTTCACTGCCATATTTGGAGGGAAACCTTGTTGACCCACTGCGGTTTTGTTTGGTGTTGAATGAATGAAATGAGGACTTTAAAGCTGGTCTCTGAACCAAGAGCCAGCTACAGTTAGGGTTGAGCTTTATTATACAAAGGTAGACATTTTAGTTAAAATATCTGCATATGAGAAGAGTCAACATGCATGTTTTCATTATTAGACTAGACCTAAACGTAGTAACAGTGCATACTTTATCTGTACCATTGTACATACAAACAGAGGGCATTTAAACACCCATTAGTGGCAAAATAATTAATCTGGGTAATGTATAAAAATATCCAAAATAAAAGTGCTTATATGCTATCTACTAAGAGAAAATGTACTTGAGTATGTTTTGAGAAAATTACATTTTTATCAACTGTATGTGTTATATTCTCATGAAATGTATCAGTGCACCTGCTTTAACTTTCTTATCTGATGACATCTGGTGGTGAAAGTGCAGACTGCCCTTCTACGCTTCACACACCTTTTTTGTGTAGCATGTGAAAAGCTACAGCAGCCCTACAGGGACATGTTGTTGTCTAGTGGAAAAATGTCTGATTGTGATTTAAGGTTAACATTGGAAACAACAAAATTACTCGAAATGTGTCCGAAACCTTCATGCAAAAAATAAATATGAGTGTGCTTCTCCTCCAGCAGTGCTCAGTTTGTCCACTATGGGCAGTTGTAGCTACAGGATACAATGGGATTTAAATTATATTCAATAACTAATTTGTTTGATTTTGTTCAGCTATATACTATATTTTACACAACACACCTTTAAACATCTGTTGCAATTGTCCCTTAGATCAAATCATCGAGAAAGAGGAAGGGCCGTACTACACCCACCTTGGGGCGGGGCCTAGCGTGGCTGCGGTCCGAGAGCTGATGGAGAACAGGTAGAGTGACTATCTGAATTGTAAACATTAGAGTTTTATATTTACTACAGTCTACACAGAAAAAAGCGTAAGCGCTGCCAAAGGCTCTGTGGAATGAGGCAGGGTCACAAGCGGTGCACAGCCTGTCATTAGACGGAAACACTGCTGAGCTGGCTGCTCTCACTCGCACTTGGGTTAAAACAGGCACACATATCACGCACCAGAGCATGTTGAAACAGGAAACCCCTCGAGCTGAGACGAGGGGCCAGTAAACTAAGATGACAGCCTGATTTAAACAATTTCAGGCTCATTGTCCATCTCAAAGACACACTTAAAAATGTGTGTGTGTGTGTGTATATATGTATGTGTATGTATGTATGTGTATATATATATATATATATATATATATATATATATATAAGTATATATATATGGACTTTTCATTAAGAATAAAGGTGATACAGATAGTTGCACTTTTTGGCATTAGCCACTAAGGTGTTGACTTGTATGCGTTCTTTCTATGTACGTTTTTTGGCATGTTTCTGATGTGTGTGTTTTGTGTCACAGATATGGTGCCAAAGGAAACGCAGTACGAGTGGAGGTTGTTGTTTACACTGGGAAAGAAGGAAAGAGTTCCCAAGGGTGTCCAATAGCAAAATGGGTTTGTGACCGCTTTTCCTGTGGTATTTGAACTGTAAATGCCTTCTAAAATGAGACAATGTACAAAAAAATCCATGTCAACCAGTGCCTGTAATACTTTGTTTTATAAAGTAACCAACGTTTAAATTGTACCCTTTACTTTGTTTGCAACTCTCTACAGTCATGTAAAAGGTTAAGACACTCTCTCTCTTTGAATTTAGTATTTTCTCAAATAATGACCTACAAATGAAAAACAGGTGATTTTTGGACCAGCAATAATAGCTTCTCTAATACAACTGCCTCAGTCTTTCGCCATTTTGTTAAGAAAGATCTGAATGCTTTAGATCAGCAATATGCCAAGTCTTGGTGATTAGCAGCACCTTACTTCAACCCACTGTGTTCAATCCAAACAGTAGTCCTCATTTTTATAAAATAATCAAAAACAATCCAAATATGTTAACTGTATCTTCTGACTGTATTGCGTAATAGTAGGATATATTCATTGCAGCTCAAAATTTTATAAACTTGAATCTATGGTAAAAGAAAATGTTCAAATAATATAATTTCTTTGGGCCTTTTTGATAAATAGATACAAAGAGTGATTAGTGCTCCTGCCTCACAGCAAGAAGGTCGTGAGTTCAAACTCCAGCCAACTATTTCTGTGTGGCGTCTGCATGTCCTTCCTGTGTTACCATGCGTTCTTTCTGGGTACTCCAGCTTTCTCCCAAAGACATGCATGTATAGGGCAAATCTAAAGTATCCCTAGTGTCGGCCCTGTGACCAACTGGCCATGGTCCAGGGTGTTCCCCGCTTCAGGCCCAAAGCTGCTGGGATAGGCTCAGGTCACCTGCGACCCCTAACAAGACTTAGCAGAAGAAAATGAATAAGTTCAAATAGATATGAAAACCACTACAATATACTTTGTTACTATACTACAATAAACTTTGTTATACTATCAAATAATTGTTGAGTAAAATTCTCTAATCCTTGTGGTCAGGTGATTCGACGAGGCAGTGTGGAGGAGAAGCTGCTGTGTCTGGTGCGTCAGAGGCCTGGACATCACTGTGACAGTGCGGTGCTGGTCATCCTCATCCTGGCCTGGGAGGGCATCCCTCGGCCGGTGGCAGACCACCTCTACAGGGATCTTACTGAGACCCTCGATAAATACGGCTCTGCCACCAGCCGCCGCTGTGCTCTGAACGAAGAGTGAGTATACGTTCCCTCTGTGCGTTTTAATGCTCAGCTTTCTAGCTACATTTACATTTACATTTACATTTAGTCATTTAGCAGACGCTTTTATCCAAAGCGACTTACAAGAGAGGAAAACAATGGAAGCAATTTCAACAACACAAGGTAACAAAAAGCATAAGTGCACAAAAAAATAGTCATTTAAAAACCTAGCACAGTAATCAAAGCCAAGGATAAGAATTTTTTTAATTTTTTTTTTTTAAAGGAATCGATAGAAAGGAAATAGAATTCAGTGTTTGTCAGTCAGGTGTTGACAGAAAAGATGTGTTTTCAAGCGTTTTTTAAAGATGTCTACAGAATCTGCTGATCTTGTAGCAGCAGGTAGATCATTCCACCAACGTGGAACAGAACCAAAGAAAGTGCATGAGAGTGATTTTTTTCCTTTTTGGGATGGTACCACCAGACGTTGTTCATTAGCAGAGCGCAGGGATCTGGTAGAACATAGGTCTGTATCAGTGAGTGAAGATATGAGGGGGCGGAGCCAGTGGTGGTCTTGTAGGACAAGAGCATAGCTTTGAACTTGATGCGGGCATCAACCGGGAGCCACTGTAACCTAATGAAGAGAGGAGTTACGTGCGCTCTCTTTGGTTCTTTAAAGACCACTCTTGCCGCTGCATTCTGAATCAGCTGCAGAGGTTTGGTTGTGCAGGCAGGGAGTCCAGCCAGAAGAGCATTGCAATAATCCAGTTTGGACAAGAGCTCTTTTAAATAATAACGAGGCAGACTATAAAGCTGGTGTTTAGATCACCAGTTCTATAAACATTTTCCTGTCTCCTGTCACTGTGAACAATACCATACCATACAATATTGATAAAAAGCTGATGTAGAACTCTTACAGTGGTGTCAGATCTGCAATAGCCCAGCAACGACTGTATTTTTTAAGGAAAACTTTAACATAGATAGTACATTGCTAAGATTGTTATACAAAAGTTATACATAGTATTATAACTTTCTGTATTCAAAGTTGGGGCGGAGCACTGTCTTTACAAAACAAAAATAAATTATACTTTTTTGGCAAAAATCGTCCAGTTTCTGTAAATTCTTGGGCTGTCTTTTGTGAACTACACGTTTGAGATCTCCCTAAAGTGGCTCAATAATACTGAGGCCAGACTAGAACCTTCACTTTATGCTGCTGTATCCAATGACAGGTCGACTTGTTCTTGTGCTTTGGATCCTCGTCATGTTGGAACGTCCAAGTACGTCCCATACATAGCTTCCAAGCTGATGAGTGCAAATTTTCCTCCAGTATTTTCTGATAACATGCTGCATTCATCTTCTCTTGTGCCTTTGTAGTTCACACATCCCAAAAACAACAGCGATCCACCTCCATGTTTCACAGTAGGAATGCTGTACCTTTCATCATAGGCCTTGTTGACTTTCTCCAAATGTAACATTTATGGTTGTGGCCAAAAAGTTAAATTTTGGTCTCAACACTACAAAATACCTTGTTCTAGACAATTTGAGGCTTGACTCTGTGCTGTTTGACGTAATGTAAGAAGGATGCTTAGTGGCATTTGCGTAGTAATGGCTTTCTCAACCAAGCACCCCATTTTTCTTCAAGTGCCTCCTTATTCTGCATCTTGAAATAGCCACACCCTTTTTTTTCAGAGAGTCCTGTATTTCAGCTGAAGTTATTTGTGGGTTTTTCTTTGCATGCCAAACAAATTTCCAGGCAATTGTGGCTGGAATTGTTGGTCTACCTGACCTTGGTTTGGTTTCAAGGATGGCTAAAAAATTCTGCCAGTGTGTATAATTATGAGCACAACTGTAGCTCTATTTAGAACAAATTCAATAAAGGTTTCATTCATTGCTCATAGCTTGATTATACTGTGACCATAGCCCGACCAATAATCACATTATCCACATGTCTTAGCTTGATTAAGTATTACTGCTATAGTTATAGTGTATCATTTGATGTCTGTTTGTGTTTAAATGGCAGTATTTTCTGTCTCTACAGTCGGACGTGTGCCTGCCAGGGTTTGGACCCAGACACCTGTGGAGCCTCTTTTTCCTTTGGCTGCTCGTGGAGTATGTACTTTAATGGCTGTAAGTTTGCCCGCAGCAAAGTGCCCCGCAAGTTTCGGTTGCTGGGAGATTACCCAGAGCAGGTAAGAATTCATAGTAATAACAAATATTATGGTTTCTGTGGTATTTTGCACTGTGACAGGAATAAAGATATTTTATTTATATTTATTTGTAATTATTGCAAAGATTTTATAAGGACAATTTAGGAAAGACTCTCTTTAGAATATATACAATGAATAGTATTTATTAATTTATATAGACCTTATTCATGTCTTCCACAACAGTTAAAATTCCATTTCACCAATTTCGCTTGCTCCACATCCCACAGGTGCACGCTGAACTTTCTGCTTTCAAAGGTTCCTCACGTTTAGAATCTCATAATTTGGCAACAAAAACATCACATAACTTTTAGTTTTTTACGTAATTGAAACCCAAACCGAGGTATTATTGACCATCAACAAAACAAAAATGTGGAGCACTGTTTTGGTTGGCATTTGGGCCGACAGTACCATCTAGAATGTTTTTAGAGAAAGGCCTTGTTTTTGGTTGTTTATAAAAGCTGTTAACGCTAACTGGTCCGGCTAACTGTGGTTTCACAAATTGATCCTGTTTCTGCATTATTGGTCACCTTTCAATGATCAATTCCTCGTAAAAAATAAAGATTAAAGGACTGATGAAAAAAATACATTTAATCATAACCACTAATATATTTTTCTCTCTTATGTTAAGGAGGAGAAAATAGAGAGCAACCTCCAAGGCCTTGCCACTGAACTCGCTCCTCTGTACAAGAGACTGGCTCCTGAAGCTTACCAAAACCAGGTGAAGCTTGTTAAACCGCTGCTACATGATCTAAATCTTAACACACCATTTACATTAGAAATACACCGGCCAGTTAGATTTAAATGAAAACATATACATGACCACCTTTGATCTAAAGCAAATGTAATGAATTGCTGTTTATGGGACAAACTCACTGCCAAATTATGAGTGCACATGGGTAGAAATGGCCCTGAGCAGTCTGTCCCCATTTGAATTCATGGCCAGCTGGACCATTTGATGCATTACATTGCCCTGCTCTAGTTTTCCACTTTGACTGTTAATATTAGTTCTTTGGTTTCACATTATATGCTTAATATTTATTATAACAGCCCTCTGTTTTTATGTTATGTTTAAATCACTGTTTGTTCTCTTTGTTCTCATTCTATTTCTCACTATTCTTCTCTCAGGTGGAGAATGAGCAGGCAGGAAGCGACTGTCGACTCGGCTGGAGGGAAGGCCGGCCTTTCTCCGGGGTCACGGCCTGTGTTGATTTCTGCGCACATGCTCACAAAGACAATCACAACATGAATAACGGCAGCACTGTGGTGAGTGTGACCCGCCATTGTCCTGTGATGCTATTCAACGCAAAGGTCACTGGGTTTAGTATCGCCCCAGGCTCTTCCGATTATTGATACCCACTGCTCACACTGTTGTGTTTAAACAGCTTTTGCTTTGTCTGTTTGCTTCTGCAGGTTTGCACTTTAACCAGGGAGGATAATCGTGCAGTGCGTAACATCCCAGAAGATGAGCAGCTTCACGTTTTGCCACTTTATAAGATTTCTGACATAGATGAGTTCGGTCAGGTTGAAGGGCAGTGGGCTAAAATTCAGACTGGTGCGCTGCAAGTCTTGTCCTCCTTCCCCAGAGAGGTATGTTAATGTGGAATTACCTTTATGTTATTATACAGCGCAACACACGTGTCTATAAAGACACAATATGCACAATTGTAATGGTTTCTGCAGTTAGCGAGAGTGAGGCAACAGTAATCTGCGTTAGCTACAAGCTGAGCAAGTTGCACAAAAAAGCTAATGTTAGTATTAATAACTTTCATTAGAAATCTTGAATTATGCTTTGAACCAATGAAAGAAATTTCACCAGAAAGTCCCACTGGCAGCTCTACTTCTTTATAAAAGCCAAATGCAGGGGATGGTCTATGCTGTTCAGTTCAAAATTCTGTAAAATTCTGTAAAATCCATAATATTCTATAGCATCTGTCCTGTTGTGTGTCTATTGCTCCACTGCTTCAACCAAATCCAGTCCATTGTGTTATGGTCAGGTTTGTAATTTTAGAATATCAACAACTATGGTAGCCCTGCAGGGACATGCTGTTGCCATTGAAAAAACACAATAAAAATAGGTCTTATGGTGATGTAACTTTGCAGAATGTTGAAACTGCAATTTAGTTCATGCCCAAAATGTTCAAGCAGGATTGTGTGGTCAGACAGAAACATGACTGTGCCTTTCCTTCAGCAGTGCTCAGTTTGTCCGCTCTGGGCATCTGTAGCTACAAGAACAGGGAGTATGGAGGTGATTATACACTATATACTACAATGTTTTACTCAAGTCACCTTTAATGAATGGAGGCACCATAATGAAAAATATGTCTGGAGTATCTGCAATTTATTTCTACTAATTCAATATCAATTTAGTGAATTAGTAAAGTGAATTAGTAAAACCCATCCTCATGTGCCTTAAACAGGAGAAATATTGTCTTTCTGTTCTCTATTCAGTTTCTGGACGCTCCAGAGTGTTGATAGTTTTTGTGGAACCTCTGCTCTGATAAGCTGTGTACATTTGTCATTGTTTCCTGTAAATGTCCTCTATACATGATTGCAATATTCAATATTGAAAACTGAATATTATCATTTTGTTTAATAGGTGCGTCTTCTTGCCGAGCCTGTGAAATCGGCCCATAAAATAAGACAGGAGGCTCGTCTGAAGGCTCAGGCAGAGAAGCTGGAGAAGAAGCTGGGCTTGACTCCTATCACTCCTGGAAAAGTGAAAACTGAAACCACCAG
The DNA here is from genome assembly GCA_024349245.1 of Neodontobutis hainanensis. Classification (NCBI taxonomy): domain Eukaryota; kingdom Metazoa; phylum Chordata; class Actinopteri; order Gobiiformes; family Odontobutidae; genus Neodontobutis; species Neodontobutis hainanensis. Next base: position 223,473 of record JALDNG010000087.1, on the reverse strand, counting down.
CAAAGGTAATCTGTACTTTAGTAATCTTTTTTTAAACCGGGGCGCCCAAACCTTTTTGTTTGGAGGGCCAAAACGTTACAAATTTGGGCATTTGCGTTACACAGTTTTATTCCAATTTTACCTAATAAAAGCTTTGCTGCTAAATTATACATTTAAAACCTCTATTGTAAGTCCTTCTTTACTTTTTAATTGAGAAACATTCAATAATTTCTCTGTACTAAGGAAATTGCTAGTATTTTCTAGAAAAGTGATACGGACTCTGGCATGTGTTGCTCATAGATGTCTCTTTCATTCCCTTTGATTCCAGATCCCTACTACAGCTCTTACAAAGCACCACCACCACCGCGACCACCCAGCATGGGGCGCTACCCACCTGAAAGGAACCCTCCTAGCACTTACATTCAGACCACCAGCAGCCTCCCCTGTCCCAGCGCAGGGATCAACCCCCACCGGGAGGTCTTCACTCCTGACCACCTTACTCACCCTGGCCTTCAGTGTGGACAGAACAGCTCGGCTCTAGGCTACAAGACAGTAAGCGGCGCTGTGAACGGCTACTCTCACACTAACTACATTCAGACATTTAAAACTGAGCCCAGGGAGGTGCAGTGCTCCCCTGTGCGCCGGCCCTCCAACAGTGAGAGTGCTCCCCCCGTCTCCTCCTCGTCCCCTCAACCTACCTCTGAGGGCCTCTTCAGCAGGCTCAACGGACTCCACAGGGGCGCAGGAGATGTCGGAGTTCACCGGATAGCGCCTTTCTCAGCTCTTCACAACCCGCAGACTCCACCACACCAACCTGAAGAAGTCAAACAGGAAGAGGTGTGGTCCGACAGCGAGCACAACTTCCTGGACCACGAAATTGGCGGTGTGGCGGTGGCGCCCTCGCATGGTTCAATCCTTATTGAGTGCGCCCGACGCGAGCTCCACGCCACCACCCCTATCCTCAAACCCAACCGCAGGCATCCCACTCGCATCTCCCTCGTCTTCTACCAGCACAAGTCTCTGAACGAGCCGGGACACGGGATGGCCATGTGGGACGCCAAGATGGCCAAACGGGAACGGGAGAGGGAGGAGGAAGCAGAGCGATTACGGATGGAGGACAGTCCGGCGAATGCGGTCGGAAGGAAACGGAAAGGAGCGGACTCAGAGAAAAAGGAAGAGGAAGAGACGGGGAAGACTATGAATGTTCCCACACGTCAAGCATGGACGCTGCCGAGAGACGGGGTTGTTACGATGTCTCCGTACGCTCTCACTCATGTCACGGGCCCCTACAACAGCTGGACTTAGTCATTCACTCAAAAACTAAAAAAAAAGTGCTTCTGCCTTACCTCAATCCACTGCTCACGTTTATGTCCTTTCACTCTGTGCGTTTCGATTCTTGTTGTTTACTATGTGCTTCTTTGTCTCAACCTTGGATGTGATGGGGAAGACCAAAGTTTTTAACTGTGAGTTTGGGTCTTGGGTTTTTATTGTAAAGACATGGTGCTTTAAGGTGTGTTTTAACTGGTTTTATACAGAACAAAAAATGTGATTATTTATTCTGATCATAGCAATTTGTATTTAATTCCTAGTGTAAGCCTGTTTACTGCAAGATTTCTATTTTAAAGGTTTAGTTCAGTATTTTGTAAATGTGGTTCCGTCAGATACATTCGGATAGGTAAGTAATTACCTACAGTAGATAGTTGTCAGTACACCTCTAGTTTGGAAAAACAGACAGGAGGAATCCCACAGTAAACCATGTCTTGCTGCAAATTGGGCCAGTGAACATTTGGTTTTAAACACAAACAAGGTTTTATTTAAACTTAGATTAGCCAAGTTTAATAAGACTCCAGGTTGTAACATCTAAATTATACTGGGTTTAGGACCAGAGTTTAGCTAAATTATGCTAAACCATAGTTTTGTAAATATTAAGAAGGTGAAAACCACTAACTGGCTGCAATTCCAGTAGCAAAGATGCAGCAGTGTTTGCAGCTTGTAACTAACAGGTTGTTTGTACCGCACAGTCAGCAATAGATCTCTCACTGTGACAAAACTCATCGAGGTGATTGTGTAAGTATAGAAGCATTACAGTTGTAAAGGTCTAGTCTGTAGCAGATCTCTCACAGTCACAGCAGCAGATATAATAGTTTGTCTAAATACACACAGCACTGTTAAATTTTTATAAGGATATACTATATTTCTGAATCAATCCCAAAAAGACCACCATTTACAAGTTGAACCTTCTCCAGTTGATTTATTTAAACCTCGGTTTGGATTAAAGTAGAAAGAAAAGCCCATGATTTAAACCAGAAAAAAACTTCTTATAGGTGCAACAGGGCCTCAACCAATCAATGTACATGCACTAAACACTTCATGTTGAATGTGGTGCCCATCGGGGAATTCCCACAATATGTGTTGCTTGTTATTCCCATTGCGCCTTTCTAATTTTCCAAACTGGGGCTGTACAGACAACAATGTACTGTTGAGAATAAATTACCTATCCTTAAGTATCTCATAGATTTCCTTTTATAAGACACTAGATTTTCCCTTTAATCTGCATTATATATTGAGTCATACTCCAGGTGCTCTCTTTAGACGAGCTTACAAAAAAATGTCAGTGCCATTCTCACTGTAGAAAAAGACTAACAAGGTGCGTTTATTTACTACAGACCGTTGCATGTAGCGTTACGCTTTTCATTCTGCCGCTTCTGTTGGCAGTCAATGAAAGAAATGTATTTCTATAGTTTTATGTCTGTCTTTTATTCGCAGATATATGTTTCATATTAAGAAGCACTTTTTTATTTTCTAACTTGAAAAAGGTCCCAACCCATAGGCCTAAAATGTATGTACAGACAGAGATTTATATGGCAGTCTACTCTAGCATGAACCCTGTTTTATTTTTTTCATTGTTTTTAAGCATTTTGATTGAACATACATATATATAGTTAATGTCGGATCATGAAATAATGGAATGCTGCAACAATTGTGTAAGTGCTTATCAATGCTGGCACAAAATTATCTTCAAAACGGATTTTAAAATGTTTCAAATGTCTTTGAAAGGGCACATGCACGTTTATGGGATGTGGAAATTCTCGCTTACTGTATTTGAATGGTGCTATAGAGACCTCTATTTTTACACCGAAACAAAGTCTGATTTTTCAACAGAGACATTTTTATATCCATTTGTTTGGATTTGAACTGTCCATTTGAAGTGATTCATACTATTGCGGGTCTTTGTTGGATAACCGCTCATTACAATTGCAGGTGCTTGTGCAGGTGTATAAAAGAGTTGCTGTCGTCTCCAGAACAGTCGGGATTACTAGAACACAAAAATGCACATGTTGGCTGGTGTAGTTTGTATGCCGGGCCACTAGGGCACTGTGAACCCTATGGCTGTAATGTTACTGCCATCACACACAAGAAGAATTGATGGTGGAGGTGTGCACTCATAGATGTTTTATAAGAACCTTGATAGTAAATGAGTAAAAAAAAAAGTGGTAGAGCGGTCGTCCTTCAACCGGAAGGTAGGCGGTTCGATTCCCGCTCTCCCCACAGTTCCTACTGTCGTTGTGTCCTTGGGAAAGACACTTAACCCAACTTGCCTCCAGTGGTGTTCCAGCTTTAACACTGGTGAATAAAAGCTTAATGTAAGTTGCTTTGGATAAAGGCGTCAGCTAAATAAATAAATGTAAATGTAAATGTTGCTCATTGAAGCAGCACGCCCAAAAGGTTTTCTGGGTTTATTTCGCATTGTGTACATTCTTGGTCAGATTAAATATTTTGTGTTATGGCTTGAGAAAACAAATGGACATATCACATCTAAATCTTTGTGTTTTGGGCAAAATGCATTGTTCTGTAAACGACCTCTTTGTCCCCATTGGTGAGAATTTACAGTAAAAATGTACAACTATGCCAAGATCAGAAAGTGGACACTGGTTAACAGTACCTCTTTTATGGCATTTTTCTATTCCCAGACAGGTTTGGCCACCAATAGGGGGAGTCTCATTTTGGTTATCGAGGTAGGCCGACTCTCTACTCCTCTAAATACACATGTAAATGCATCTTTTTCCAAAGAAGCACTTCTTACATTGAATCCAACGGGTTTTAAGGGATCCAATCCTCTGTGGTTTATTTATCAGTCTAGCTATGTGGTTAGGCTAGCCATATGACTAGGCTAACAATGGTTGTGAGAACAGACTATAAGCAGATTACGGGGTCTAATTAATGAATATATTCATAAATCTTGTAATATTTATGGGCTTTAAAGGAGAGGTAATTCTTCCTTTTCCACATTAGAGAACCTTCAAAACATCTTTGCGGCAATGGATTTTAATGAATGTGTTTTTTGTAAAAGGTTACCTAGTGTTACTTTAATTAGCTCCTTGCCTAATCAATTGAGAATAATTGAATTAAACAATGGCTAATATAGACACCATTTTCACATGTTTTAAGAGACGTCACAAATGTCCAATACGAGACCCCCTGTTGGTTGCATTCAAATGGCCAGTGTGAAAGTGATCAGCTGATTACAGAATGGTAAACCACAAAAAGTGAAACTAATTGGCCATTGACAAGTTTTTGATCTAAGTGTTTCTTAAAATGTTACAAGATACCAACCTTTATCTAATATACACACTAACAGTGGTCACATTAAGGAAACAGGCTGGTCGTTTAACTTTCACTTCTACTTGGTGCTAATATATCAAAATTACTTATCCATGCACTGACCTAACTGCGATATTTGATAAAAGATTATGACATGGTGCTATTTTTTAAACTGCTAGAATATTATCTGCAAAGACTATTGTAACATTTCTGTGGCTGCTAAATGGCTGAAAACCCAATCATGACATCAATAAACTGCCGGAAAATGCATAATTTTGATATGTATCAGGTCTTCCAGAGTTTTTCACATTCATTCACTGAAATATTATACAAAACACAATGAATGTACCCATTTTAATTCAGTTTTAACTGTGACACTAGTCAGCATTCAAATTTTTGGTAACAACTGCTAAAACCAGCATTGGAAAAAATAAAAAAATTTAACTGAAAATATGTTTTAATAGTGGGGAAATGTGTAAATATAATGTAGGGGAAGCAGGCTGTTTTTACTGTATTATTAATGGTGTTTAGATAATTGATGATCTTGCTTATTTTGAATTATTGTACGTTTTCCTGAAAGTATATCCTGTTTATACATGAGGAGAGACTAATGTTAGCATTCCTTTGACGGATCGCTGTTCTCTTTCGGGATTGTAAAATAAAGTCATATTTATATTTTGGACCTGATCATGACTCTTTGATAATTTTTATTGCATTTTATTGCATTACTAGTCAAACATGTTTGACTAGTAAATACAACAAGTACAATTGGGGTTGCTACACTTCCCACATACATTTTAATCTTAGAGTGTGGTTATGAGTCATGGCATGCTTTGGATACAGTTTGTCTGCAAAAATAAGGAGTTCTTTCAACAGTTAACTGACTCATTAAAGATGACTTACAGTAATAGTCTGTACACAGTTTCATTTTGCAGTCTCTGGCGTTTAAGAAATTGCCTTGGGTTGATTATGTTAGCATGCTAAACTAGCAAAAACAATGCTAGAATATATTATAACATATGCTAAAGCTATGCTAATGCATATGCTACCACTATAGATGGCACAATACCTAGAGGTGTTTTTAGAGATATTGGGGTCCTGGCCTGTAGGTAGTAGGCAGGCACGTTTAATGCATACACTTGTCTAGTCTTGGTTAAATAATATTTTATTAATAAAAAAAATCTATAAATGTCTTACAACCTTGAAAGGTGAAATAAACATTTTAGCTTTTCTTTTGTTAAACATGCTTAAATGTGAGCCCTTGGATTTGAATTAAAAGAACATTTTGACTGGGACAGATTTTAAAATAACAATAGCATTAGCAGAACTTCTTTTTAAGCATAGGACTAAGCCTCCACAAACATAGCATTAGCATATAGTATAAGCTTGAAAATGACATTAAATTACTTTTAATTGAGCTCTAGACACCCTTATTAATTCATCATAGGCTATACATTGTATATAAACACACACATAGGGCTTATCAACATAAAAGACCCTACCCAACAGAAAGGGCCTCCCATTGAACGTTGGAATAGTTGGACCCCTAAAATAGCTTTTTTTTTTTTTTTTTTTACCCTGTTTCAATACACTCATTTTAATGCTTATGACTTACATTTTATTTGAGAGGCTATAATTACACAGTTTGTTGTAGTTAGTGATAAAAGGTAAATGTTTAGCTTTGCTGTTTGATGCTTCTGTCCCATCTCTGCGTTAGCTGCGTCGGCTTCCGTAGCTGGTTGAGCGTTCGGGAGTGTGACGCAGAGGCGCTGAACCATAGACATACATAAGAAAGGCTAGATGTCTCACGGCGCAGTCTCCGACGGCATCACCGGCGGCCATCTTGAAGCAGGCAAGCTTCCTATCGGACTCCATGGTACCTGATGTAAGGTGAGTGATCTGCACGAACATAAATACTTTTATCTCGCTGAAATCTTGACGGATTTACAAAATGTTTGATTTCTTACAAACGTTAATAATGTGGCTATAATTCTGGATGCGTGAACATGTTGAAATTGCAGCTTTTCTTTTCGAAAGACGACTTAATCGTGCAGCATAGTTGTGTATCACGGCTAACGTTACTTGTGCAAGTTATCAAGGCTGAGACCACCATCGAGCTGTTCAGTTATAGTTTTACTGACACCAATAACGATTTTATGACAACCAATTTTTTTTATCTATATTACAGTCATTGTGAATGTGGTTGTAGTTATTAGCTGGCTTTGAGTGAGACCTAACGTTAGTAGTTACAGGTTAGCTGCTACCCAGCAATTTTACATCAGTGGGAGAGGCAGAATTGCTCTTTCTTTTCAATATAACTTAAGTTGCACATGATTTCCAATCGGTTTGGTTTGTTAAAAACATCTTATTATTTTTATTTTTTGTAAAATGTGTTTTCTGAAGACATGCACATTAACCCTAACCCTAAGACATACACAGTACCTGGAAGTGTCACAAACCATTTTGAGTATATAGAAAAATGCCTGTATTTGTATCTGTTTGCCGAATTTATCACCACTGATACAGTCTGAACTGTATGATAATGAGATGCAACTTAATTTATATGGAAAGATCATTCAGGGGTGGCTAGTTCAGTTCTAGTTTTTTTTTAAGCATAAAACATTTTTAAAGCATGTATTTAATATCTGTGTACTATACTCCATATATCTTTTTTTTTTTTTTTAAGGTGGCTGGAATAACAACCCTAATGCCAGCCAGTTCAAGTACATCTTCAGGAAGCTGATGGCCCGGTGTGGGGTTGTTAAACCATGCAGAGGCAATGTGACAGCACAGGATGACACAGAGTCCCTCCCAGCTGTCATTGTCACCTCTACAAGCCTGTCAGCTGTAGATATGTCCTCTGCAACAAATGAATAAATAGACTTTTGTGTAATTATTCCATATTTTGTGTAGTAATTCTATATCAGAACCCCTGATATACAATCCAAATAGTCTACAAGAAACTTCAGAGTGTTACCAAGAGGTTACCACACAGTAAGCCTTTATTATGTAGCCTATGTCTATGTTTTGGGTAACCAAAAGTCCTATGGGGAGTTTCTATAGGGCATTTTACAAAACGCATGAGCATACCTTGGCAAATCAATGGTCTAAAGTACTCATATTTCATTCTATATGGATCTGCTTTTGTACACAGCTTTACAAGACCTGGTGCTTGGACTCAGTTGTGTTTCTAAAGTCATATCAAGAGACCTAGAAGCTGAAATGTGGTCAGATGAGATGCTTGTTATCCAACAGAAAGAAAAAACAATATTCTAGCCTCTATAACTCTGTGCAAGTACTTCACATAATTATTCTGATTGTTTCCTAAGAAACTACAGGGTCTCAGTTTTCTAAAGAGGTCAGGCATTTGATGGTAGGCAAAAATAGCTGGGAACAGTGATCTCTGAAGTAGGCGCAGTGCAATGTCAAGGGAAAAGCCTAGTAAATGGCCCAATCCTCAAGAAGTTAAAATAAACATAATAATTCAAATTATTTTATTATAATATTAACATTATAAAAGTGTGTGTGTGTATATATATATATATATATATATATATATATATATATATATATATATATATATATATATATATATATATATATATATATATTCATTCATTCCTTAAGCGTGTGTATATTCATTGCATCTCTATGTTCTGTTCAATGTTATTTTCATATGGAAGTCCATGGTTATAATTATTCATAAGTATGCAGTGTCATAAGTATATCTCTGACGTTTATAACAAACTAGACTGTTTAAAAATCGGTAGAAAATTTAGCAAGTTATGGTTATTTAAAAAGTACATGCACCATTAAAACACAATGTTACGAGTGAGCAAGCTGCCTGTCACAAGATGGCCGCCAGTTGCGGACGTCGACCTCCATTGGCCGACAGCGCGGACGAGACATCTAGCCTTTCTTATGTATGTCTATGCGCTGAACGGGCAGAACATTTCTACTGTCAAGATGGCGACATCGGAGCCGGTAAGGGAAACAAGAGATGGCTGTAATTTACGACCGATACTGCACCAAAACGCAAAAATTAATTAACAAAATTTTAAGGCACAATTTATCATTTGTAACTACCGAACGGTACTCGGTATTTTAGTAAGAATGATTTTTTTAGAGTGGCATCTTTGCCAGTTGGCGTGGAACACAGTTAGCCCTTAGCACGGAGCAATGTGATGGATAAGGCTTACTTTGTGGAGTAGGGAGGGACTGGGTGGAAGCCATTCATTCAAACTCAACTCGGGCTTTTATTTTCAATATACTTAAACATCAACACCAATACCTTTCATCTATTTTAAGCTTACCTGTTTATTAACGGGTTACCTGTTTATGATACCATAGTCATTTTAGACCGATTTGGACACGTGTGTCCTGGTTGGGTTGCTAGCTTAGCCAATCTGCTAAAACTATGGCTAATGAATGGTAACTTGCTGAAATTCCATGTTTCCACCATATAAATGCCCTGTTTTTTTTGTTTCCATGATTTTTGTCTGACCTGTAATTCGTGAACTGCTGCATATGGGGGTAAAACCGTGACAATGAATGTAAGGGTGCTACAATGTAACTACCAGTTTAATTTAGAGAGTTTTCGGTGTAAATGAGTTGGGCTTAGATTAGTTGTTAGTCTTAACTACTGTATTTCCGGCTGGTGAAAGTTATTTTTATACAAACGAGTAGTTCTGAAAGCCTAATAATTTCCGTAGAAAAAAGTTGACAGTAGTACAGGCATATTAGAATTGGATCATAGCACTTAACATTTTGGGGTGTTCCAGTTTTAAGTAGTAACTAACAACCCTTAAAATGGCTAGTCTTTTGAGTGGTGACACCAAGCATCATGGGGCATGTTTATCATATGAAACTGTGGGAAAATCTGTCATGCTCATCAGTGTACGTGGTTCTCTCAACAGAAAGCAGCTGAAACTGAAGATCAACCAACTGATAGTCAAGTTGTTGCAAATCCTGAGCAGTATATTAAGCACCCTTTGCAAAACAGGTGAGAATATAGTGGAGTAGAGACAAAACGTGTAATTACTCAAAATACCAAAGAAGTACCAAGTAACATTGATAGTGATAAGGAGAGCACATTGAGCTTGACACAATCATGAGTCAGTCACATTTCATGCTCATTGTGTTTGGGTTTTTTTTTTTGGAGGGGGGGTGGGTTGTGGCCTCTGCTTTTAACCTCAGACAAAGCTAATTTAGTGGCTTAGGCTTTTTCTATTTGTCCTGATTATATTCCTGTGTAATAGAGCTGAATAGGTCATATGATGATTACATGGAGTTTTATGATCTTTCATGTGAATCTGGAGCTTGTGATAATGTTAGGATTTATCTTAAAGAGAGAAAAATCATAGTTGTCTCTTTTTAGGAAAAGTCTTTGGTTGGCTGAGTAACCTGACTCCGCCAGATAGAAATGCTCACATGATATAGTCTGTTTCACAGAACTGTGTGGGAAGGCTCCTGTTAAACGTTAAGCATTTGCAAAAGGTTGGCGCCTTCTGTCGGAAACTTGTTAGGTGATTGAATGAAGCACCGACTAATGTCCGCTTACCACAAGATTTGTTGTAGCCAATCATAGCAACAATTCAGTTGACGTAACCAGAGTGCGGCAGATATGACGAAACAACAAAACATTGTAACAATAAAAGTTTTTTGCATAAGTGAATGGAATAAAAGGTAACAAACACTAAATTGGTAAATGAAACAAGGACGTTGGCCAATGAAAAGAGCGTGTATGTATTTAAGATATGCCAAAGCCAGTAGGAATAGAGGGCAGACATCTTATCATTCCAGAAAATCCTTTAATGCCCTATTTTTTTGCATTAGTGAAAGAAGTTCAAAATTTAAGTGCAGGGGACGGTCCATGTTGGTCAGTATAGCATCTGTCCTTTTGTGCGTCTCTTGCTCCAATGCTTCATCAGTCTTGCCAAACATAGTTTGAAGCTAATGTGACCTATTTGCAATAAACAATTTACAGTGTTTGTGTTTTGGCGTTGGCCCCAAAGGTCACATGACTTGTTATAAGGGGGTCGGGAGCAGGTAGAGGTAAAAGTAATAATTCATCTACTACAAACTCATCAGTCTACAAATTCTTTTTATTTTTTTTATTTTTAATATGCATTAAAAATATTTTTAAATCTTTTATTTACTCTGCTTATTAAGCTGAACTAAGCTGAACTGTGGACCTATCAACAGATATCAATACCAACAGAAGAACGAGAGATAATTTAATAATCTATATTTGTTTCATGATTTGTTTGATTCCTTCACAGCTCTAGCTTCATTTAACAAACCAGGGTATAGCCTATGTTTAATTTGAATTAATAAAACTACAGTAGTAAGGCAACAATAGCTCTTTATCAGAGCTCACCTAAAAGGCTAGAGGTCATATTGGTGAGTAAAGGCACTTGTCCAGGTCTCCATGGTAACGCTCAGAGGGAGGAGTTTGTGAAATTCCGACAAACTTTTGCGCATTAAGTTAGCTTTCCTTTAGCTCACTGCTACATCAGGCGGCTTTTTGAACAGGGTACCAAACAGCAGAATATATTGCTCTCTATCTTCAGTTTCTCAGACTCATCTGCCCACAATTGACTGCTCTGTCTCTAAGCGCAGCTCCAGGTCAGCTCCTGTCTACTCGTCTCAGAGCAGAGAGAGCAACAAAGTCTGACGCGTTGTACTCAATAAATAATTACCAGAAGCATTTTAAACGTAGTAAATTCAAACTCATCACAAAATAAGCCTGTCAGTCCATATTAGATTATTCTCCCTCTTTTTAGTAAATGTGTGTAGCCTACAGAGCATCTCTACATATGGGGCATGGCTGGGTTAACTCAGAGGGGGACTTTTTGTCGTGGAGGCTGCCACGCACAAATGAATGCAGCATTAAACACTGTACTGCGATATATTGCAGCTCCAAGTAATATCGTGCTCATTTCCACATATCACACAATTGGCCAATTAATCGACTATTGAGACAGGCCTAATGAATACTTTTAGTTTCAACCAAAAACGCATCTGGAGCACATACGGTGTAAATTTCAATGCTGTTTGTTGTTAGCTGTTATCTTTTTACTTGTGTTGGTGACAAACCCATTCATTACACATTTCTTTGTTGAAAGGTTCTTTTAGTAAGTCTCTTCCAGATTTTTCTGCTTGTTCAGAGGCCAAGTGATCCGTTCTACAGCTCTACCCCACCCCGTCTCATCTCGCAGTCTGAAATGAGTCTTCTGTCAGATTATATGGATGCATCATGTATCTCCCATAACAATAGGACATATTCAGAGTGATGTTGCCTCCGTGTGGCTACCCTGATGCTTGTCACTCAACAAATATCACCTGAATGAGTGGAAGTCCAGAGCATTATTTACAACTTTGTTTTTGTACAGATCTTGTTCTGGTGGCACTTCTATCAGTGACAGTGGTGTTAATGCGCTGATGGCAGACTGGTGTTGAGACTATAAACGGAAGAAAAATGTCTCATTTAAAATGTGATGAAATGTGTAGCATTTGAAAACATATGTAGATGAATTATTGAGACTACTGTGACAAGTTTCAAGTGTTGGTGCAGAGTGAAAGGAAATAACAGCTGCAGGAAGGTATTCAAATACAGACAAATAATAATTCAGATGTTGACTCTTGATGTTATGCATTGCACTTCTTAATATTTAGGAAGTAACACCCACATTGTGGAAACACTCTGAATTTAAGGGACTAACCTGAAGGCCCTTTCCCACTGAATGCCAAATGCTAAACAGTAGTAACAGGCACAGTGGCTCAGGTGGTAAAGCGGTCATCCTATTACTGGAAGGTTGGCGGTTCCATTCTCGCTCTCTCCAGTTCATACTGTTGTTGATTATGAATGTGTGTGTATGTTTGGAGGTCCGAGACTCCGTAGGTGCAAAATAGATGCCACGTCCCCACCACCAGTGTCTGACTGTGGAGTGAATAAATAATAAAACCTAATTATTGCTGTAGTCCGATTATAATCAGTTTTAAACTGAATCTGAATGTAAACGCCTTACTCCAAATGGGGGGGCAGTCATTTCAATTTCTTGAACTCAAACGGTAAGGGTTGGTGTTGACACTTAATTAGCTTGACCAATACTAAGCTAACCAAAAACAGATGTTGCTAGTAACGATTCTGTGATGTCTAATCAACACAATGCAGTGTTTAGCTCCAACCTTTGGAAATTGAACCACACTGACAGAACCAAAAGCTGAGGGCATTGTTTGTGTTAACAGATCTAGCAAATGTTAATATAAGTTCTAAACCATAAATTTGATGTATGTTGCAGCTCTGATTCATGTATTTTCCAAAACCATATTCTGTCCCATTGATTTGACCCACAGCCCTGATACTGTGCTGTGTGTGGTTATGTAATGTTCTACTCATCTGTTGTTTGTCAGTATGTTGTGAGTTGTGGAAGGGGCAGAGGGTTCAGCCAGTGTCCTCTCTTTACACCGGGATGCCCCGCCCTTCCTGAGAGCATATGAAAGACTTAAATTTTCTATTTTTTTTAAAAAAGCCTGTATTTTCAGTTCACATGATGGCCGCCTCACTTTCTGTTCTCTTCATTCATATTTAATGGTTAGGCTAGTGTTTGTGTGTTAATAGATTAATAGGACCGATGTTGTAGAGAATATTCAGGATTTGACCTGAAAGTTGGTCAGTTAATGTAAATTCATTGGTGTAATTTCCTTCTGTTTGAACTAAGTGACTCGTGTTTTCCCCCACAGATGGGCCTTGTGGTATTTCAAAAACGACAAGAGCAAAAGCTGGACAGAAAACCTGCGTTTGATTTCAAAGTTTGACACAGTGGAAGACTTCTGGGCGTATGTTTTGTTTATTGTCTTAACTTCCATAGCATCCTGTAACTTACACCTTCACTGACATTGTAAAAATTGTGTTTATCATAGTGGAAGGAATGACATGTCTTTATGCTTTGACAGATTATACAACCACATACAGCAACCAAGCAAACTCGGATTTGGTTGTGATTATTGCTTATTTAAGGTATGTAATTATTATATATTAGTCTAACCAATAGCACTGCTACTTTGTTAACAAAACTCTGAGGTAGCCAATATAAAGGCAGTGTTTTTTCCATTTTCTGCTAAAATGGACTGTAGTGTAAAAAAAACTATAATAACTCTTGCCATTAGTCATAAAATGTGTTATTTCATCAAAGGATGGTATCAAACCAATGTGGGAGGACGACAGGAACAAACTGGGAGGGCGATGGTTGATGACACTCAACAAACAACAGAGGCACAACGACCTGGACCGCTTTTGGATGGAGACAGTAAGGTTTTTTTTTCAACTGACTTATTGCCAGTGTTTCAGAACAATATATGATGCGAGAGGGAACAAATTGTCACTAGATTGGACATTAAACAGAGATTAAAGCGGCAATACCCCAAAACTACCAAAAGCTACACACGGCACAACTACATAGCCAAATGCCTGCTCGTATTTTACACTGTGTGCACAATTATTAGGCAAGTAAATATCATCATTTTATCCATACTATTCAACTCCAAGCTGTATAAACTTGAATCCTTATTGGATTTAATACACATTAGGTGATGTGTATTTGTGTAATGAGGGAGGATGTGGCCTAGAGATCAACACCCTGTATAAAAGGTGTGCATAATTATTAGGCAGATTCTTCTCCTCAGAAAAAATGGTCCAAAATAGAGATTTAACTGACTCTGAAAAGTCAAAAATTGTAAAGTCTTTCACAGGGATCCAGCACTCTTGAAATATCTAAGATATTGGGGCGTGATCACAGAACCATCAAACGTTTTGTAGCAAATAGTCAACAGGGTCGCAAGAAACGTGTCGAGAAGAAAAGATGCAAATTAACCGCCAAAGATTTGTAAAGAATCAAATGTGAAGCTACCAAGGACAACATTATCCTCCTGTGCTGCCATGTTCCACAACTGCAACCGACCTGGAGTGTCAAGAAGTGGTTTAATCAGTAACGAACAGAGCTCCACTTTGACTCAGACGCCAGCGAGGTGGAGGTAGATACTGCTATGGGCTTGTGTTATTAAAGATGAGCTAGTTGGACCTTTTCAGTTGAAAATGGGCTCAAAATCAACTCTCAGACCTACTGCCAATTTTTAAAAGACACTTTCTTCAAGCAGTGGTCCAGGAACAAGTCTGTGTCTTTCAAGAAGACTTTTTATGCAAGACAACGCTCCATCACATGCATCAAAGTTCTCCTAAAGGCCTAAAGATGAAAAACTAATGACATGGCCCCTTCTTCACCTGACTTAAACCCTATTGAGAACTTTTGGGCCCTTCGTAAGCAGGACATTTCCAGTGAAGGTAAGCAGTACACCTCTCTGAACAGTGGGAGGCTGTGGTTGCGGCTGCACAAAATGTTGATTCTGACCAGATCAAGAAACTGACTGACTCCGTGAATTAAAGGCATGTGATTGTTATCAAAAAGAAGAGTGGCTGTATTGTTCACTGAGTTTTATTATTTTTTGTAAATTTCAGAAATGTTTATTTGCAAATTTTGAGTTTATTATTTTCACTTTAACAGGTGAAAATAATCAAGTGAGATTTGAAAATCTTTGTTTTTCATTTTGTTGCATAATAATTCTGCACACTAATAGTTGCCTAATAATGGTGTACATTATTTTCTTAAGAGAACCAAAACTTCACTTTTAATACTTAAATGTTCAGGTTTGAGGGTTTGTTTTGGAATGACCAAGAGCACTGTAGTTGTACAATAACAAAATGAATCCTCAAAAATACAACTTGCCTAAAAATTGTGCACACAGTGTATTGAGCAAATTCTCTACTGTAAAATAGTTTGTATCAAACTAAAGTGTCTTCGCCTCATTAATCATTGCATGAATTAATCACCAGTATTTATCAATGTTTCGTTTTGCTTCACATTCTTTACTTTTGTTTTTTTTGTGTGCAGTTTTTCTATTGATTCAACTATCGTAATGCAGAAACATGACTCTATGCAAGATAGAAAACCTTTAACTTGTTAAGATCATGACAATTAATGACAATTACAACTAGGATATAAATTGGATATCTATGAAAAGTTAACAGTTCCATGTGTTATAGGTTACGTCATAGGTTACAACTCTTTAAATTTGAATACATTGTAGTACACACTACAACACTTCTCATTTTTTTAAAATTTGAATACATTGTAGTACATATTACATGTCTCATTTTTTTATTTGAATACACTGTAGTACACACTACAACATGTCTCGTTTTTTTTGCTTTTTTTGTGTGTGGTTTTCACATATATGCATGTGTTTTGTTTTTTTTTTTGTTCCCCAGCTTTTGTGTTTAGTTGGGGAGTCGTTCGATGAGGCAAGCGAAGACGTGTGTGGAGCCGTGGTCAACGTCAGACCTAAGGGAGACAAAATAGCCATCTGGACAAGCAACTGCCAAAACAGGGAAGCAATTATGACGATAGGGTAAGTCCAAGAGCTCAGTGTTACAGGCAGCTGTCCACTAGATGGAGACAAATCTTTAACACTTAATCTTTTCCCACAGTCAACTTTACAAAGAGCGTCTGAACATCCCTATCAAGGTCATGATTGGTTACCAGTCACATGACGACACATCCAGTAAGAGCGGCTCCACCACCAAGAACATGTACTCTGTTTGAACCCATTTCAACTGGCTGTAGATTTCAACGATTTACCCACCCGCATCATGACATTAATAACTTTTTTTTTCTTTCAGTTGTAAGCTACTGTAGTGTCCTTTCCTTTTTAAAAAGAGAATATAGTGTATACAGGAACCACTTTCTTGGTGAGAAATCTGAATGTTACTAAAATATAAGGAGAAGTTATCTGATGTGAGAGAGAAAACACAGAGAATTTACTTTTAAATTTAAGGTCTGTGATGAGTGTCTGCCCTAGGAGCTTTTTGTTTTTCTTACACCTTAACGTGTTTCTCGACCTCACGGGAAAAGAAAATAGGCTGTTTGCCCTTCGACAAAACAAGGATTTTAAGGGCAATTTTATTCTGAAGTGTTACGCATGAGTGGGGCTTTTCAAACGCACCAGCTTCGAAGACTCTACGGTATCTTCAAAAGGTTTGTGGTCACACTCCAAAGTGTAGGAATTGGAATTAAAGGCCACTTATTGTTTCAGCCATGCTGGAATTTTGTGGAATATTGCTTGTATTACATTTTGAACTTTTTTTCTTCTTCCCTTTACATTTTATTTATAATGTATGCATTGCAGTTGAACAACTTAGTTGAAAGACAGCCATACAACAGACTTTTTTTTTTTTTTTTTTTTTGTGACTGAAGTTAATAATGTGGACTACTGCATATAGATCATTTTTTACAGTGTACCATACAGTAAAAATGCTGACAGAATTAGGTGTGCTTTTCACTGTTTTTCTTCCTAACAAAAAAACTGTAGATAATATCGCACTGCTCTCTGGGCTGATGCGACAAAAAGAGATGATATTCATTGTGAAATGATTTTGCTCATAATGTATCTTTATTATCTGTAATTCCAGGATGTATATTACCTTCTTTCAAGTAAAGGTTAAGTGCTTTGCATTAAAACCAGAAGCTTGTCATCTTTTTGGCTATTCATCCTTGTCCGAGCCAAATTAGCTTTTTAAATGTGTGTTGTTGTTGTAGTAAACCTAACGTGGGTCGTGGGAACATGAAGGCTGTGTTCAAAACTACTCCCTAGACCCTGACCCCTCAATCACAACAAAGTCACTACTATATAATGGACTAGTGTAATCTCAATTAGTAAAGACTTTCAGACACTACCTGCCTACTTCTGTTGTCAATTTGCCCATAATGGACTTTTGTATTAAACTGTGACATTACTTGTTACACTGTCTAATAACACTTCGGCGACACTTAATTTGATACAATACAATGTACCTATCTCCTTGTGTAATAAACTAAGGATATGTAACTACATAGTACATAATAGAATTGTGTACTTGCATATTGTAGGTTGGGTTACTCCCTAAGTGGGGAAGGTCATGGGGGCCCTGCCTCACCATAAATTTATAGAAAAAGTGCCCTACACCAGTACAATTCTTCAGTTTAAATGTCAGCATAAAGACTGGCAGCAGCAGATTACATTACAACAGTACATTCCCTTTAGTCCCAGAGGTGAAGATCATTTATATAAACTTGACCTAAATGAATTTGGAAACACAAAAAATATATATATATTTTTTACTTGAAATAGGCCATTGCTTTGGCAAAGAATTCTGTAGAGTACAGGAATTTTCAGTGGAACTGAAGCCACAAGAGAAAACACTCTGATCCCAGCAAATGACCAGATCAAACTGAAATAACTATGAACTTTACTTTGGTCAAATAATTATATGAAAATATATAGAAATTAAAATATATAATAAAAAAAAAAAACATCAAGCTTGATATTTAGGGTTCTTTAAACATAAATAAATGTACATGTATGGAGGACCAAAACTAAAAATAAATTAAGTGCTCATTATTTAAATAGGACAAGAATTGTTGAAATATTTTTTTGTGTAAGTTTTGGTTAAAAATAAATTCCTATATTTTCTATCTGCATATTTTCCCTTATTTATTTGTTAATACTTTTATTTGATTTATTTCTACATTTTATCATTGGTTGTACTGCGTAACAACTCACTGCTCAATTATACCTGTCGTACTGACGTAGCTGTCACGTGACCAGAAGGCAGTATCAGGAGAGAAAACAGAAAAGCAGGGGGAGAAAAAGATTTCAGAGATGACTTTTGGATTGTACTCACTGGAAAAGTTACGAGAACAGAGCCGGTGCAACACAGAGAACCTCTAAGTATTGTTTTCACCTAATAAATTACTAGTAGTTTATTTAGTTCTGTAAAGCTTTCGCTAAAGTAGGGTCTTGGTTTGCACCGTTTTTTGTGTGTGCTCCGCCCACCTACGGGCTTCGCTATTGGTTATCCTGTCTGGCAAATGCCAGCACCTCTGAGACCGATTGAAGCATTCACCATGCCAATCGTGCCCATGCCCTGGCACTGCCTCAGGGGCTATATAAGCCCTCCAGCCCAACTCGCTCCCTTCTTCTCTCCCAGCTCCTCTGAGAGAGAAGAGAGGTAGACTTACCTTCTACTAAAGAGCAAGAACACTGAAGATCTTCTGCCTGAGCTTTGCCACCCATCGGTAGCAGGCATCTTTGTTCCTGCTGTTCTTCTGCTACTTGAGGATGGCAGCACTCTCCCTGCCCCGTGTATCTTCCACAAAGAGGTCTCTCCGGCGCCTTTGGACCCGCTTCCCGGGGACCACCGAGTCTCCTCTCGCTGCTCAGACCCAAGTGGACTGGGCTAAAAAAAAGTTACCAAAATAAATATGTTAACACAGTTTTTTAGGCGTACAGTCAGATGCAAGTATGTTGGACGTTATAGACGAATGTTCTGGGGGTCCTCCCTCAGAAAATTTTAAATAAAAACTGTAATTCCCTGAATTCTGGTTCATTTTCAATGATTTTTAGCTGGCCATTGTGTCAGAAAATTATGAATAAGATTTTTTGATTTAACTGGCCACAAAATTTCAAAGACTTTAAAACAGAATCAAGGCCAAACATTGTTTATAAAATCCTCTCTTTACTCTTAGTAAAACGACAGAATTAACTAGTTAACGAGATTATGGGAGGGAAAAAAGTTATTGCTCTATTCCGGCTTCTCTAAAAATTGTTGGTACTTTGGGAAAATATATCAAATATTATATATCGAGATATGAATTAATAAATGGAGATATCATTTTTAGTCAAAATTGGCTAGCCCTATTCTTTGTGTATAATAATAACACAAATAATAAAAAAATAATATCATTTCTAAGTGAAATTATTCTTTTTCTTGGGGCAAACTGCACTAAGTGCATTTTCACATCTTGTTTTACAGACTGACGGAAGGTCATTTTCTTCTAACAAATACATTTTCTTTTTTTCTCTACATGTTAGCAATCTAAAGTTGAACCTATACAAACTCTCTACTCTGACTAGCAAGTGACAAAAGGTGTTTTCCAAAGTCAAGAATTTGCAAGTCGACATTTTGAACAAAATACTTATATATAGCCTTATAGCCTAACCTACTACACAAGCGAACGGTAAAACTAAAAGACAGATACAGACTGTATCTCTCTTAGAGACTGATACCATATATCTGAAAAAAGTCATTTTGTCATTACTGTACCGTTTCCGTCCACAGTTTGCTTGTCTTCTCTTTGATGGCGTTAGTGTAACACATTTACACATTTACACAAACTGTGCTGCTGTGTTGATAAACCTAAAGTTAGCCCCATGTGTCACGCATCTGCGAAAAGTTGCACATCTGCATTTGGTGACAGAAATCAAGAAATAAATGTATAAATAAATAAAGTCATTAATAAATAATTAAGTGCATAAATTAATAAATGTGGAAATAAATGCAGAAGGAAAATAAATACAGGAATTTATTTATTTAAAAAAATTACATATTTATATTTTTTTTAAAAAAGGAAAAAGTATCAATACGTATTTTATTTTAATTGTTATTTGACAATCCGCACTTTCATTTATTTATTTTTTATTTTTTTTCCATATTTTTGGTCCTCCATATATCCTGCTCTTATGTTCCCATCAGACTAGAAGCACTAAACTAGAGCTATATTCCACTCTTAATGACACTACACCTTCTGCTTCTGACAATAATAGTTATGTGACACTTTACTCAGTATTTATTAATTAAAAATATAGTAGACTTAATTCAGCACTCTAGAAACTACAGCAAATTTTGTGTAACTAAAGAGAAGCAAAAACTGTGTGCAGACTCAGACAGTGGGTTACAGACTCTAGTCCTGTCATGTCCCAGTTACTTTAGACTCTCACAGGCTACTACTTGTTTCGTTTCTATTTGATTCATATTGCGCTTAAAAAACACAACTATAACTCAACTGATAAAAACCCTGCTTCAACATGCATTATAGAGTTTTCTCACCTCTAGCAACAAATAGTGTCTCCAGTGAAGTTGTTGGGCCAGTCAATTCAACTAATGGGGGCCCCCTACAGGCCACAGGCTGGGCTGGGACAGCTCTGGGGTTAGGTGTATGTATGTACTATGTAGGTACATGTTATTAGTTCGTTACACAGTGTGTTACGATGTACTTATTGTAGTACAATGTATCAAGTGTACTGTTAAAAAAAGTGTTACATTTTTTTCTTATGACACAAAGCATTATGGTTGACTTTATGAAGCACTGTGGAAACCTGGGAAACTTTCAAGCGCACTACATTTTCAGCATTTGGACACCACTGCAAAATGGCATGATGACTTTGCAGTGATTAGGAAGTGCAAAAAAACTGTAAAGCTTCATGAACCAAATAAAAGGAGGCATTTTTGTTTCATTACCTCTGTTCTTACAGCAGAGTAGAGTGGACAAAGTGAGCACTGCTGAAAAAGAAGCACACATTTGTTCTTGTACAAAGGTTTAGTTTTTATAAAATAAATTTAGTTGTGTTTTTTTTTAAACTACAATCAAATCTTTTTTCTAATGGGTATGTTAAAGACAACAGCGTGTCCCTCCAGGGCTACCATAGTTGTCCAGGTGACATTTGCACTTTCACCACCAGATATAACTCACAATCAGACATGAATTGTAACATGTTACTTACAAATTAAATATACGTATATATATTACAATTCCCCAAACTTTAGTACATTTTGGAAGAAATGTTTCTCAAAAATCCTTTCAAAAGTAGCTGTAGATAATAATACTAAAGTCATACTCAAGCTGTAGACTACTACTTACACTCAAGTAACATTATTTTAAAGTAAGAGTAATTGCAGATTTTGACTACACCTGCTCACAATTTAAATATTTCAGTGTACTTTTTCTTCTTTCAATTGCTATTTAAGCAGTTTCTTTGTAAAATACATTTCTAGAATGATGCAAGGAAGCAAGGATTGGAGAAGAGTCATGTAAACAAGTCATGTCTTATTAGTTTGAAATGTTCTAGAAAATAGCTTCTCAGCACTATCCAGAATTAAACAGTGTTATGTGTATCTTTGCAGAACCAGTTCACATAGTGTTTTTACATGTATTCTGAGTCTGACGCCAATCTGCTTAAAACAAACACACCACACCTACAGCTTTTGTCAGGAAATTGATGTCAACGGCTTTTTAGTTGCCACAACATACCATTCAAGTTTTTTCACATTTTTAGTTCCAATAGGGATGGAAAATAACAGTGAAGTGGATAGAGTTTAAAAGATGTAGACAGAGTTATTCATCTTTTTTTTATTAAAGTGCAAAGGCATTAGAAGTGCTAAAGTTTAAGATATACAAGATTCTGTACAATCCTTGGCTTTTTAGATGAAATAACTTCCTGACACAGTTGGTTTGCATTGTTCTGTTGGCATAGTATCTGATATAATTTGTTCATACATTACTATCAATAAATAAATACTTATACAAACCTGAACACCCCGCCCCTGTAACAAATTTAAGTTAAGAGTGTGAGGCTCCCTTCAGACCTGGCATTTCAATCTGTCTTCTACCTGTCACATTTCCAGCTTGATTTGTTGAATTCACGTTTGCCATTTACTATTATTTTCTTTATTTGGCTTTATATTCAAAACTACAGCAGTTTCTGGAACTGCCTGCTAAATTCTGATTGTTTGTCTGTCAACCCGCGGTTGTCTGTCTGCCCAATTGCATCTACAGGTAGTTTAATCAACATCCATTTGCTCAGCCTCCAGTGAATCAAACTTCAATTGACACTGCTCCAAAAATAAATCTGATCACTGGATTTGATTGCCAGGTCTGAGAGAGGCCTCTTCTTGTGGTAAAACCCTTGGTCCTGTTAACAAATACAAACAAATACAAACACTACAGTCGACAGACCTGCCACAGTCTGCACACAGCACCCCTTAGTCCAATTCTCTTGTTCTATTTTATTGCTGGTGTATTCGTTGTGACGGCCTTGTATCAGGGCATGGTCATCATCAGTGGCTTCTGCTCCTCCTGTTTGCCCAGCAGGTTGGTGATCATGTGCGAGGAGAAGAAGAAGAACTCCACGGCGTAGCTGAGCTCAAAAAGCTGCAGGTTGACGCTTAACATCCACTCAAATATGGCCGACAGGTGAACATACCAGTACGGCTCCTGGACAAATAAAATGATGTCTGGGGAGAGTCAGTTAGGGACAAATGACAGCGTGGTTTAGGTACATCTATGAGGAAACAACTGTGCCAAAAATCATTGCACCTACACTTCCTTCTTGTTTTATCCTATACAGCCTCCCATAGGATGTAATTTTGTAAGCAATGCAAAATAACCAGCATTCACTAATGTAAACCTATAAACAGGCTCACATACAGTATGTAGGAGTTCTTGCAGTTATAGTTTTACAAAAGGATACGGCAGATGGTCACTAAGGCTTGGATGACGGTGGAAACTATGCGGTAAGGGTAGAGGAACTTTTCAAAGCCCGTCAGCTGACATCTGGTGGTGAGCGCCGTGAGCAACACGGTGTAGAAGCAGATGCACAGGAAGCTTACAGCAGCTCCCAGGTAGTGCAGCAGAGACAGGTAACTTGGCTGTGGACACATAAACACAAATGTTAGACTGAATATGAGGCTGAGAACGTGTGTACTCTCTTGTCTCATGGCATTTTTCACAGTGACTCAATAAGTCCATATACAATCTCATCTAACAGATATACCCCAATAATCTGTGTGACAGTCGGCAGTATGTCATTTCATAATTGGGCAAAACAATATCTTTATCTGTACACAGTGCATATTGTAAAACTACTACATGATAACACCATCATATATGAAACCATTTTCTTTATTCTTGTACATGTTTAACAATAAATTAACAAGCACTCTGTAAATCAGAAAAACCTCCCACTTTCACATAAAATGCATCAGAGAAACTGGTGCTGATTTAAGCTTTACGTGACCATTATGTCTTTATATCATCTTGTACGACACACTATTTATGTTTGTTTGGAAGTAGATATATTGTATGTATGTAACTGGTATCCACCACACAACACAAACCACAAATATTTGTTTTATGATTCATATATTATATTTTGTTATAAGCTTTAGAAACAGGATTTAAGTAAACAGTTTCATCAAATTTATTTTTAAATCTTTAATATTAAAGCAACACTGTGTTCCTTGTTACCCCAAAATATAGAGTCTAGCATTAGATTTGTTTTGATGATTGTTGACATGAAACAAAGAGAATATTTTTGTGTGTTTTGGGGGCACACTTCCATCTCCTGAAGAATTGTACAGTAAATGTGCAGTAATACTACAATTTTATAAGATATCAATAAAGAGTGAACAGCAGTAAGCAAGTTTGAAAATGATTTGAACCCACTGAAAGTTCAATTGTCTCCTGTACTTGTGGACAAACTGAGCACAGCTGGAGGAGAAACACACTCATGTTTCTTCTTGAGCACACATTATTGCTTGACAGTTCAGGACAATTATGCACTAAAATCACCAACAGAGATGCTGCCAGAAACTACACAACCCACCTTTAAAACAGGAAAAAGCCATTTTTTCATTCCATTCATCATTAGTTAATAATATTTAATAGTTTGTGTTGAACTTCACATACAAATAAAAGAACACACTTTGTGAATATGTAAGCTCTGAATTTAGCAAATAGGTACTATATTGTTCTGGGCTTTGGGAGAGTTACAGAAGGGTTTACTGCAGCTTTGAAATTGTAAAATAAATGGTGTTTGAAATTTAATTGTGCAGTAAATATAATTTAATTTGTCTTGGTGATATTTACTTTGGCTCAAACTTTGGCATCAATCAATTATTTTTACTTTCCAACAGCCGAAAGAAGAACCAAAGTGCTTCACATTTAAACTGGAGAACATTTGCAATATAAAAGAAATAAATTAAATACATTAAAACAATAGCCAAAGGAACGTTACACAATAATAAACAAATCAACGCTAGACATCTGAAAGTGACACAGTGTTACAATGTGTTAAAAGCAAGTCTAAGAAAATCTTTAACCTGGACTTGAACAGGTGAGTGAGAACACGCAGGTCTACAGGCAACGTGTTCCAGAGTTTAGAAGCAACAACAGCAAAAGAACAATCGCCCCACTGCTTGTACCTGGACCTCGGAACAACTAATCTCATCTGGTCAGCTGACCGGAGGGCTCTGCTGGGACGGTGGACAATTAAGATTTCAGATAAATAAAGTGGTGCAAGCCGTTAAGAGCTTTAAAAGCAAACTTTTTTTTTTTTTTTTTAAATCAACACGGTAGCAAACTAAAGCCTAGTGGATGGAATAGAGAGCAATATCTATTTGACATGTATTTTATATATAGATATATTTATGTTTAGCTCAAACACTCTCCCACCTATGTTTGTTGTGTTAGCTCAGCTGCAAGCAGACAATCTATTGACACTTGGTTATTACGAGTGACTGTCAGAGCTTTACTGTTCTGTTTGATACATTATACTCATATTAAAACATTCTCACCAGGATGTGTGTGGTACTTACATTACAGTTCCCAGCTGTGAACGCTCCCAGGGCTGCGACCACTCCGACCATTGCAGCGATCCGGCTCATTGTGGAGTGACAGGAGTGTTTTTCTATCACGTGGGCATGGTGGAATACACAGAAGAGTAGAACTAAAAAAAACAGACACAGAGTTAGATTAAAACATCGCTGAATGGATGACAAATATGTATCATTGAAGAGAACTTACAAAGAAAGGATCCTGCGTTGATTGTGGCCGTAAAAAGTGCATTTTCCGGTGCATTTGTTCCACTCGAGCTGGAATCACATCATTTGTTCAGTTCAGTACTAAAATATTGATTTCTAAAGTAAAAAAAAAGTCAGAGATGTTGTGTTTTTACCTTATGGTGGGGACAAAGCAACAGTTTACTGTCTGGTTTCCTTTGCAGTAGTTCTCACCACTCCTGGGAACAAATTATTCAGAGTCCTTGTTATCCAGACATTTATTTTTAACCATCCAAAAAAGAGATTTTACTCACCAGTCACTCAAAGAGCACACATGGTTGTTGAAGTAGGCAATGCCATATCTGTAAAGAAGTAATAATCACTTCATTGTTTAGCAAAGCAGTGATCCCAGTTAAAAATCTATAGCTTTTATTAAACATTTCTATTACAAATTTCAGTAATATGAAGATGAACCTATTTGCATACAGCTTGTCCTGTTTGTATTTTACTATTGTCCTATTGGACTAATGTCCTTTACATGTCCTTTTGACATGTTCGGGACAAGCATGACTCGGCAAAGAAAGCACAGTGAATCTAAACAAGTGAATAAAAGGATCAAACTTGACGAAATCTATGTAGCATACCTGCTACAAGGTGTTAATGAGATGAGAATAATTTTACAGGGATATATTTATTTTTAGTTTTTAGTGTAATTGCCAGTGAGACAAACTCTATCAAAAAACGTTCTTTATTATAACTTAAACTTTGTATTCAACCTAATATCTTTCTAGGATACAATAATTGTTCATTTTAGGCAAAGATTTATGTCTCTGTATTAGAACAGCAGTACATTCACAATACTTTGACTTCCAAAGATTTTTAAAGAACTAAAAACACAGATTAGTTTAATGTATGAATAACTTAACTATAGTGATTTGATTTTTGTTTTGTTTGGTTAGATAGCATTCTATAGCTTGTTTCCTCAGGACGGGTCAGTTTTCATTGGGAAAAGACCATAGCACACTTCTTGGTGTGTCCGCTCTCATTATTGAATCAGTGCACTGGACTAGAACTCACCAGGTAAAAATGGATTAGTAATTAAAGGGATAGTACACTATGGTAAATGTGTGTGTGTTCTATTGGATAGTTCTTAATAGCTTCCTCATATCCTTCAGTAGAAGGTTGTCCAGCTATAAGCTGATTTTAAACTTTCAGGTTGCAACAGGGTAGGCAAGATGGGACATAGCTAAATTAAGATGACACCACAAAAAAACGTTGTAGAATATAAGTGCTAATGATTCTTTCAAGCATCTAACAACGCATTAGATCAACGCATAATAATTTCTGGCTCAATTTGAAATGTAAGAAATGGAAAAGATAAATTAAAGAGGCCTTTTGAGAAAAGTAGTATACATAAAACAACTTTGTGAATATGAGAAAATCGTACACTGGCTTTTTATATAACATTCTATGTCCATTCTTAAATTGAATCAGTGGAAATCACTAGGTAATAATGGGTTAATAATTACATGGTCAGCTTGCATTAAAATTTGCATGACTCAAAGGAGGAGGCAACATGTTCCACAATATTTTCTAAGACTTCCACTCCCATCTGCTGTGCCAAACTCAACCGATCACATACTATAATGCTGACATATGCTTAGGCTTCTTTGTGCACTATCTCCTATCTCAAATACAAGCATGTTACTGTACAGCTCAAACAGCACATGATCAATCTTTTCAAAAACAAATTCTGTCACAGCACATCACTATGTTCCGCTCAAGGCTATTAAATGATTGGCTTTATCACGTCTGTGCACTGGGAGAGAACGTCTGTTTCAGATACGTAATTGAAAACAAAAGATAAATTATGAGGGAAAGGTTAGGAAAATGCCCTATGATGATGATATTTTAATGTAATAGTGAAGTTTCTATTTTAAAACGTAGCATGAAGATTGTTTTCTGTATCTGTACTTACACAGTCCACGTTCCCACAAAAGAGACAAAGGCGAGAGTGATTGGGAAGAGTATCCACACAACCATGTCTTGATGAAAAAAAGAAGAAAAAATGAATTGTTAAAAACCAGGATGTCTCAGAAGCTGGTAAATTCCTTGTGGAGTCAGAAAGTTTTAACACTGGAGTTAGTGCTATGACTGTGCTCTGTACTCTATTCTCTAACGGTACGTCAGGCTCCTCCAGTCGGTGCTGACACTCCTGGTGACACTGCTCCACCATTCACACAACACAGCACTGCTTTTATGGGAAAGTTTCTCTGGCTGCCACTCCTTCAGGGCACAACCTTAATCTGTCAGAACAAATGTTGGGAAACACAGGGCTGGTCACTTTAACGTCTAAAACATTTTCTTTGTCTCATTACAAAAGCAAAACAAACTCATCCCGCCTGAAAGACGCACTCTTTTACAAGAAGAGGTGTAGCAGTAATGACGGTTTTGCATGGATTTTAAGAGAAGTCTTGTAAAGTTGCAGAGTTGCACAGCTGTTTGAGGAGAGGGTTAATCTGTTAGTTAGGACATACCACAGATTCTTGGGTTGAAGTGCTTTGTTTTTTATGCCGACCAGATGTCGACTCCTGTCACTGTGGGGAAAAAACACATACATCATTTCCACAATATCTCTTGCTAAGAAATGGCTTGAATGTTGGTTCAAAGTTGATACACACTTGCATTTTTAGTCATTTTTAGTAAGCCTCTACCTTAGTCTTTCTCAGGCTATGGTTTTTGGTATTTTTTAAAACATAAGTTGTCTCATTAAGTGTAATTCCTAAGTTCCTAAGTCCTAAGAAATTTAGTTGCCAGGTTTCTTTAAATAAAATAAAAATGAATTGATTCAGATTTCATCTTCCATGGCAGTCTTGTCTTATGGCAGTCAGGAAGAGTTTATGTGGTGTAATGTTCCGCATCTCACTGATCTCAGACGTCCACTGGTTGCTCTCTGTTGTTCAAAAACCCAATGCAGGGGATGGTTCATGTTGTTCATTAAAACATCTGTTCTGGTTGAAGTTGTGTGTCCACTACATCAACCACACTCTCCAAATGATACCCATAGTTGAACCAACCTCTCTTTTATTTTTTTTAAAGGCGCCTTTTTCTGACACTGCAAGTAAAGATTTTTTACTGCTAGCTGAAGTATAGAATTAAATCAATAATAATATGTATTTGTTGTTATGTAAAAGAAACTTTTTATGTTCTACACTCTATCCTTTTTTACGATTCAGGGGTGCTAAACTACCAAAATTAGTACAGAGAAGCAAATACAACCTACGTACATTGGCAAAAGAACAAAGGGAGCATCGCGCTCACTAAACTTCTCTGAACTCAGGAGTTTGTTTGCATCGTCTGCCACACGAGGTCCTCATTTTCAAAACAAACAAAATGGCGGCGCGCATCAGATGGGGTCTCCACTTTTTATTAGGATCGAGAAACGCGGCTCAAATAAGGTTTGGTGATGAAAATAATAAGTTTAAATAACAATAAGCTGCTATCAAGAGTGCCTTTGGCCTTTGTTTAACTAGCAGTGGTCCATTAAGCTAACCATAGTCGTGATGCTAATGCTAACCAACTAACTAACGTCACCAATGAATAATTATTCATTGGTATTTAACGTAATGGAATATAATTGATGTTGCCTTAAATCCTTGCTACATCATGTTTTGTACTCATTCAGCAATAACTTAGAAGGTGTTAAACGTGACTTACATGGCCTTTGTTCTGGTTAAGGTTGTCAGACAAGTCAGGGGCCTCATACCACACACAAAACAGAGCCCAGGGTTTCAGAAGAGTACTTTCTGCTACAGGGACCACACATTTGACCAGTAGGAACCACATTTTGTTCACTTCTACTGTTTTCATTATATTTATTTTTTTAACAAAACAGTGATGAAATGTGTAAAAAAAAATGTGTTTTACAGTAAGAAACCTATCCATTGAGACACAAGACACTCCAAACCCCAGGAGCTTGAAGTTTCTTCCTGGTAAACCTGTCCTCGGAAGTGGGACCTTGGACTTCCCTACTCCGAACTCTGCCGAGTGTTCATCTTTGGCCAAGTTTGTTTTGCTGCTGCTTTATATTTACATTACATAAGCATCTAAAGTGAAACACAGAAGAGAGTGTAAAATAAAACGCTCCGTTGGATGTCAGTTTGTGACAAAAGAAGCAAACTGAAAATATAAATCTCAAGGTTAAACACTACTTCTTGCATCCTATCACATTTAAAAAAATGTTGAATGACACAATAACTTTGTTTATTCATCACTTCTTTAAAATGATCTTATCATGAAACAGTACCATTATCACTGCCTAGTATTTATGAAAGCAGGCACAAGTTGTTTGTTATATCAAAGAAGTGAACGCAGACATCTAGCTTTGTGTGTTTCCTTTAATTGTTAACATGATGACATGTTTCCTTTAGGAATCTGTTTGACATTGAAGGAGTAAAAAGTGTGTTCTTTGGCCCTGATTTCATTACACTTACCAAGGTACGTCCAAGAAGATCTGTGACTTTGTTTGTGTAATCCTTTGATAAGAACACATGCTGTTTATGCAGACAGACGAGGATGTGGAGTGGACAGACATTAAACGTCATGCCTTAGAGACCATTACCAGTTTTTTTGAAAGTGGTGATCCAGTAACAACTGGCGCAATAAACAATGAAAGCAGTAAGTAATGCAAAATAAAAATATATTTCAAATGCTGAATTAAAATATTTAAAATATAAGAATATTACAGATACTAAAATTGTCTACATTGTAGGTCAATGTGAAGATGATGATGATATTGTATCACTGATAAAAGAGCTTCTGGACACCAGAATCAGGTCTAAACCCAACACAAAATAAATATAAAGCAGCCGAAATAATGTTTTGATTATTCAACATTATGTGATGCATTTACTTCACACAGGCCTACTGTACAGGAAGATGGAGGTGACATCATCTTTAAGGGTTTTGAGGATGGAGTAGTGAAGCTCAAACTAGTAGGATCCTGCACTGGTTGCCCGAGCTCCACAGTTACTCTACGAAATGGCATTCAAAACATGATGCAGTTTTATATTCCAGAGGTCGACAAAGTGGAACAGGTGACCACCAGATACTGGAAATTTCTTCTGTATTTCTTCTTCTTGAACCAGCCCTATCTATTAGTTTGCATCAGTTTATTGTTATCATTAAAATAAATTATAGCCGGCTCTGGCCTTTCCTATAACGTGCATCTGGGTTTATGGACCAGTCCAGCTTGTTGTCCAGATGCACTCCCAGGTATTTATACGTGGAAACTTTTTCAGTGTCTTCTCTACTGATGGTCACAGTTTGAGTTGTGGGTGTAGAAAGTCAATGACCATCTTTTTAGTTTTGGAAGTGTTGAGAATGAGACATCTTTCTTGGCTCCATCAATATAAGCTACCTTATAATAACCTTATACGGTTCCTCTTTTTATCCATTTTTGATACAAGCCACTATTGCTGTGTCATCAGAATCTTGAATTTGGCAAGACTCAGAGTTATAATTAATCTGTAGTGTATATTGTGAAGAGGAATTGAGAAAGAACAGTGCCTTGAGGAGCTCCTGTGTTACCACGTAGCAAACGTGATAGAGAATGAGTCCACCCCCAGACTCCTAAGATTTTCACTAAGAATAGGCTGATGGTATTGAATGAATACGCAGGATATTTTTAACAGAGTAGGGACCCTACTTAATTTAAAGAGCTTCTGTAATGGAAGCTCTTTAATGGAGTTAATCAGCATATTTTTTTAGAAGACCTGCAGCTTTTTCAGGGTGCAGATTCCTCAGTTTGCGGATTCTTCAGTGAGAGCCAAAATCATCTTTTATCTTTTTTATTTTCAGGTTGAAGATGAAGTTGATGAAATCAATGCAAAAGTTTTCCAAGAGCTTGAACGCAAATTACAAGACTAAACTGTTCCCGAAACATCTACACTGTATCTCAAAGTTGAAACAGCTGCTTGGTTATGTTGATTTTTTTTTCCAATGAGAAAGCTTTTTTATGTAATAGCTTATATGCTTTAAATCTCTCACTGTATATAACTCTCTGTGTTCATCTGTTCCCCATGCATTTAAAAGATACTTGTGACTGTAAAGCTTGTATTTATTTGTATATTTTGTGATATTTTCATGAAATGAGTGGTTTTGTCAGGTAATGAATAAAGACTGTACAGTTTACAGTATTCTTTATATTCTTGTGAAAGCATTATTTATTAGTGAAATAGTGTTTTCGGACGCAACATTATCAAAAAGCATATAAAGTGTTATTCTCACATCCTCCATGTAGAAATTACATTCTACTCAGTTTATGGTTTGAAGTAAATATGGAAAATGTTTATGTACGAATGTGTCTTTCGGGACTTTACAGCAGGCATGAACAAAACAAAACCTATAATGAGAAAAATGTTTCGGTTACAGCAGACATTACTGAACACGTTTTTAACCAAACTTATCTTTCACTTAAAGGCATAGAGTGAGCAATTGTGAACAGGCAGCATTTTCCTCCTTTTCTCTGTGCGCATGCGTAGTGTCGGTCTCAGTTCTGTGCGGAGGACAGAGGTAAGCGCAGATGACAAATGTAATTTAACACTATTAGTTTGATCAGTAATGTTTTTGTGTATATTGAGCAACTTTTAATTGCACTGAAACCAACATGCATTTAATAAACCCAGATGCTTGAACAAATCAACCTTTTAATTATTAAAAGGTGGTTTGCAGCGAGTGTTTGCTCAGGCCTCGTGTTTAACCAGTCGAGCACGAGTATCTGAACAAAGCTAACAATTATGTAACTTGTGTAAACCTGGATTATTGGAACTGTATATGTGCGTTATACGGTAACACATGCTGAACAAGTTACCCTTTAACTCTAATACAGATTATGCGCAACTCTAACGGTTATCGCAGTTTATAGCTCGAGTGAAGCAGCTGTAGCCTGCGTTGAATCGCTAGCTTCACGTTAGCCACAAGCTGCACGAGTTAAATCTAATTATCAAGGTTGGCTTTCGTTGAGCCCGAAGCAGTGCTTTGTCTGCAAGTCATAAATCTTTATAAAATTTTTACACAAATTCTCGTCGACTAACAAACTTAAAACCCGTATTTAATTATGTTATTGCGCTTGACTAGCTACGCAGTGTAGCCACTGAAGTTGTTGGTCGTGAGTTACACACGAGTCATTAGAATATAACGCTCAATCAGCGTTTTACTAATTTCACTAATATACATATATATATTGATTGATTGATAAATTGTGTTTCAGAATAGTAAAATCTTGTTTTTAAACTGAGTCTCCAAGCTCTGTTTGTACTCTGTCTTTCAGGTGAGAAGCATTGGCCTGCAGAAAAGAGACAAATATAAGATTAGTGAGTCATGGCCCAGTTTGGGGGTCAAAAGAACCCTCCATGGGCGACTCAGTTTGCCGCCACTGCAGTGTCCCAGCCCGGTCATTCGGGGCAGTCCCTGGACCTTAACAGTTTGCACTGTACGTACGGAAATTCTGGTAAACATTTTTATTTAATTTACGTTTTTTGTTTAAAACCTTTGTTTATTACCTTTAGTTTTTCATGACCATTGTGATGTGTTCTTTCAAATAAGTTTGCTTTTTGGACTGCCTCTATTTGTAGCTCTTGGTGTACAGCAGCCTTCTCTCCTGGGTGCGTCTCCCTCAGTTTATTCTCAGCAGTCAGCTTTGGCTGCAGCCTCTCTCAGCTCTCAGTCTGCTGCAAACTACCAGCTGTCTCAGCAAACTGCAGCACTGCAGCAGCAAGCAGCAGCAGCTGCTGCTGCTGCAGCAGCTCTTCAGCAGGTTAGTTACACTAGGGCAGGGCTAACAGTCACTGTCTGCAGCTGTGGTCACTGTGCCTCTTATTGATTACTTGTCTCATGCCCCTTTCTATTATTTATAGTCTCAGATCAATACAGCCCTTCAGCAGTATCAGCAGCAGCAGCAACAACAACAACAACAGCAGCAACAACAACAACAACAACAACAACAACAGCAGCAGCAGCAGCCTCCTCAGCAGCCACCCCAGCAGCAGCTGTACAATATACCTCATCAGGTGAACCACAATCTCCTCTGAGTCACATTTGAGCTTTAAAATCTTTAGTATAGCTGAGTTGTAGCACAACGTGCTGTAAGAAGTGACACATTTCTATTGTAATAATCAAGAGTGCACAGATTGTTTTTGCTCCAAAGCATATCTGACATGAATAACTAACATCTCTTTTCTGTTTTACAGCTTCCACAACCACAGCAGGCACTCATTTCTCAGGTGTTTACTGAAATGTAGACTTATTTATCATTTTAGTCCCATAATATGTTTTACATTTGTTAAAACATTTGTGTTGTGAAGACTCATCATTTTTATTCCCACAGCCCCCTGTTGCTTTACCAACAAGCTTGAGCCTTTCTAACCCCCAGCAGACGGCCCAGATTACTGTGTCCTACCCAACTCCTCGCTCCAGTCATCAACAACAGACACAGCCACAGAAGCAACGTGTCTTCACTGGTGTTGTCAACAAACTGCATGATACCTTTGGATTTGTGGATGAAGATGTCTTCTTTCAATTAAGGTGATGAATGTGTTCTAATAGTTTTGATAGAGCTGCCCTTGTCATACTTGTTTGTATGGAATTGATGGAAATTTTAAATGTATTTCATTGTTTAGCTTAATGTTTTAACATTCTTTGTATCCTAGTGCTGTAAAGGGGAAAACCCCTCAAGTGGGGGACAGGGTCCTTGTGGAAGCTGTATACAACCCAAACATGCCCTTCAAGTGGAACGCCCAGCGCATCCAGACGTTACCTCAGATGGCTAACCAGTCGGTGAGAACTATAGAGGTTGCATTAGGCAACACATTGCAACATTATAACCTCGATACTATTTAATTTGTACTTAGTACCATCAGTGCTAGAGTAAACAAAAAAACGGATAAGAACATGACCTAGGATTTCTTGTATATCAGCAGATCTGTCTTTCTGCTCTTTAATTTTTCAGTATTTGTGAATACTCTTTCTCACAGGGAGAGCAGTGGCCCCCTGTTTTTAACGCTTACTTGTAATATATTTTCCTGGATTAATCTTTGATGTTTTATTGACTGTCGTGTTCTCGATCCCTCCTAGCAGCATCAGCAGCAGCCTCAGCCTTCCCCACAGCTCGGGAGTCTTTACAGTGAAGCAGGGATGCATCTGCGCTACTCAGACATGCACCCCACTGCGGACATCAGACAAAATGTAACCCCCTAGCTGTCAATTGCACTTTTCTATTCCCTCCTTCCTTTCTTATATTCTTTGTTTGATTCCCTACCTAAAAACTAACAATAGCCAAATCTTTTTATTTTATTTTTTTATTGCAGTGTTTTTCTTTGAGTTTACAGAGACACTGATACGGATAGAACTATGTTTAAATTTCTATTTTAGGCCAGCTTACAAAGACCAAGAGATAATGGCCTTTTTATTCTAAAGTACTATTTTAGTTCTCATCTCATAATAAAACCTGGTTCCTTTCTCTGCAGGAAACGCACAGATGACACATTACTTTTACTGTATTTATGAAGTATCTAATCAGCTTTTACACTCTCAGTTCTATAAGGCTGTAATTAACAAATTTTGTGCATCCATTACCAAGCAGCTTTTAAACAAATGTCACCATCCTTAGGGAAATAAAATATCTGATTTTTGACTTTGACCAATAGAGCCCAATTTGCTGCAGATAAAACCTTTTAATTTTATCTGCAGTTTCAGTATTTTTGAGACTCCTAATTTGAGCCAATACAGTTAAGAACTGACACAAAAATGTTATGAATTTTTCATTAAAGCGAGCAGTGCTTCGTCTGTCCTTGACTAAACGTCTGTCTTTCATAACTGTCAAAGAACTGAGGGTATATTTCTGAAGCACCTCTTTTCAAAGGCTTCATCGTTTGTTTCACAGGGTTTTCTTTTGTCTCGCAGCCACAGACTTGAGACCGTGTACAGTGCATCTTCATGTATTATTATGCATTCATTCTATTGACATATGTTGTAGTTCAGGGTTGCCTCATGGCTCTGCCTTTTCTTTTTTTAGAATCACCCTCAAGGTCCAAACATGATGAAACCAGCCCCAGCCATGCTGCAGTCTCTGCCTCCTCCGACTACGTTCACTGTCCCGGCCCAGGCCCCCTCCTTCTTTACTGCAGGCTCAGCTGTCGGCTGCTTCTCTGGCCCCACTTCTCCAAAATCCCCCTCAACCTCTGCTGCCACAGCCCCCACCCAAAGGTCCCATTCAAAATCATAGCATGTCTGCAAGATGGATGGAATACATGAATGTACAGTAAAAAATAACCACCCTTTGTACTATTCTTGTATGTTAGATGTGTTTCCTGGTGGTCTGCTTCAGCCTCCCGTCAGAATGATGGCACAGCCGCAGCCCGTCCGGCGAATTGAGCCACCCCCGCGCTTCCCTAATCGCAATGACCGAGGGCCTGAACTCATCCTGAGGACCAAAGAGGAGCGCAGGTCTGTTTGCAGTCAAGAATGTTTAAACTTAGTTGTACGGGCCGCTGCATCATCTTGGGACATTTTTATTGAACGAGCAAGTTGTTTGTTAACAGAGACAGAGAACGTGAGCGTCGGCGATCAAGAGAGCGCTCACCCACACGCAAGCGATCGAGAGACCGCTCTCCAAGAAGAGAGCGCTCACCTCGACGGCCGCGCAGAGTGGTGCCCCGCTACACTGTCCAGTTCTCCAAGTTCAGTTTAGATGGGTGGGTAAAACGGGGAATGTTCTGGTTTATTGCGGCTCACTTTATTGATTTGGATCGAAGTAATAAAGTGTGTATTTGTCTGATGTCTTTTTTAGCACTAGCTGTGACATGATGGAGCTTCGAAGACGCTATCAAAGCCTCTACATCCCTAGTGACTTTTTTGATGCAGTCTTCACCTGGGTGGATGCCTTTCCTCTCACAAGGCCTTTCCAGTTGAGTAACTCCTGTAACTTCCACATCTTGCACAAAGAGGTGGAGCCTTTGGTCAAAAACACAGCTGTGTTGGACCCACCTGATGTTAATCACACCTATAGTGCCAAGGTATTTTTCACACTTCTCAAATCATTTGCTGCTAGAAAACATTTTCCAAACTCAAAATTGTCTCTGACTGTACCTTCAGGTGATGCTGCTGGCTAACCCTAGTATTGAGGAGCTCTATCATAAGTCCTGTGCACTGGCAGAGGACTCTCAGGAGGTCAGAGACTCCTTTCAACATCCTGCCAGACTCATTAAGGTGGTGGTAATAATAATATAAATAAGTTTTTCTTTGCGTAGTAGATTTAATTTCTTAATGAGAACTTATTTTTAAACTGTTCTTAGGAAAAGGCAACTAATCATTTTGTTTTTGTTTTTTTTCTTCTCTTTTGTTTTTGTTGTTGTTACCCACCTCTCCCTGTCTCCTACCATTCATTTTATGCCGCTCTCTGGTGCCGGTCTCTTTCCAGTTTTTGGTGGGCATGAGAGGTAAAGATGAGGCCATGGCCATTGGTGGCCACTGGTCTCCCTCTCTGGACGGAGCTGACCCAGAGAAGGATCCATCAGTCCTAATAAAGACAGCCATACGCTGTTGCAGGGCCCTCACAGGCATAGATCTTAGTCTGTGCACTCAATGGTAAGTGTTATTAATCCATGTCTTACATTTTACTTTTGCCCAATCTCTAAAATCCCAAATTATAGATCTGTAATTTTTCATATCTTTTGGCATTGTTTTTCATTTAAGTTGCTACCTTTTTGCAATGTTCCTTTGTCTGCTGGCATCTTGCCTCTTTCTGTAAAACATTATGTGCATATCTTGTGATGAAAAACCAAACGCATGTACTTTGTGGCCGGAAGCACTACCCTGGACCAGAAGACACTGCTGATTTTAAGTTCTCTGTTTTGGTTTGATCTGTTAAATATCTTACATATTTAACTGGCTTTCACTGTCCTGTCGATGCTGTCCTTCGCACAAACCCTAATGTGGTGCGTTACCTTAAGTGTGCCCTAGGTTAACGCAGAACTCACATCTGTAATTGGCTGGAGGTGGCTAATATATCGGGCCAGTGATGAGTGTGAATCATTCTATGTGATTGTTTGTCAACTTTGTCAAAAATGGCTGCCATAACCTGTGACACCAGTTGGAGCGCTGCAGAGTGGGGGCCATTTGTTGGGGCTGTGTGTGGTGGGGAAGGGTCCGTGTAATGACCTTGTGGGAAGGGAGTACTGTAGAAGGCTCGCCATTACCAGGCCTGCCTCTTTTTATTATTTTTTTAACTGTCCTGCCTGACCAGAATGTTTCTTTCCAATGCACCTTCTTCCTTTGCGGCAGGTATCGATTTGCAGAGATTCGCTATCACCGGCCGGAGGAGACACACAAGGGGCGGACTGTCCCCGCTCATGTGGAGACAGTGGTTTTGTTTCTCCCGGATGTTTGGCATTGTCTTCCTACCCGCTCAGAGTGGGAGGTGCTGTCACGGCGACTCCGGGAGCAGCTGGCTGAGAAGCTGTCGGCCGAGCGAAAGGAGGCAGATGGAGAACAGGCACTGAACCGCTAATCCCTCTTCTTCTCATTTCCAATTCTCACAGGAAGGCACAGGAATTACAAAAAAATTAATAAAAAGCCCAGAATACATGCCACACATTGAGCACCACTTACTCACGAACACACGAACACACACACACACACACACACACACAGGCAGACCACACCTAGGCTTCTTCTGTTTCATTCTCCACCTGTCCCTTCTCCTCTGCTCTTCCTTCCTCCATCAACACCACCCACCTCCCTCACATCCAGCCGACACATACAGTGGAAGCAGTGAGAATAGGTTGTGTTGTTTAGGCCCCAATGGCAGCTGATAAAACAACTTCCAGCGCTGGAGACACTATGTAATTGGATGACTATTTGGGAATCCTAATTTAAGTTCCGATAATTTTATTTGGAAATAATTTACGGTTTCAGGCTTAATCTGAATTGCAAATCATCAGTTTAAAAAAATCAAGTCAGTCTTTGTTTTGATGCTGGAATATGTGGAGTCAGCTGTGCATTTGAAATGTTTTTTTTTTTTTTTTTTTTTTTTTTTTTTTCACTTCAATTTGATCCCATATGAAAAGTGACCCTCCCCCCAAGCCCCTCTGTTTCCTGTCTGTTCTCAATGTTTGGATTTGACATTTTCATTTGGACTACGTCTAGAACTTGGCTTTTCCAGGGCAGTTGGTTGGACAGAAGCACAGATGGCTTCATGTGACATAGGTCTATAAAACGCATAAATTGTAATATTCCAGTCATAGACCATACTAGGGCCACCCCGTCCACTGTGTTTGGAGACCAGCTTCAGTTCATCTGATGTACCGACACACCTTTTGGACACACCTCTCATTGATTTTGACCTTTTTTGTGTTCCACAGATTGATTGATTGGCAGCCGGGGGGCATTTCTGTTGTTTTTATTTTTTATAAAAAGCTAGAGAGCTTTCCTGTGTATGCCTCAGTAGCAGTGGACTTAAGCACAGTCGAGCTCACTAGGATGAAAGAAATAAGACAAATGTGACAATGCTTCTTGCACGGATCAACTTGAACTCAGTCGCACCATAAATACTGTGCTGACAATTTGCTCTCCTCCCACTTTCTCTCTCTCTGCCTGTTTCTATGAATTACTTGCTTCAAGGAGGAAGACGACAAGGATGACGATGAGTCCAAGGATGTCAGTATTCCCACACACTGGGCTAAACTCGACCCGAAATCCATGAAGGTATGGGTAAATTCAATAAGGTAGTGTCATGTTCTCTGCTCTTTTTCAGACGGCCCATAAACACTGGTTGTCTACTTGTATTGGGATGTAGTTTTATTTCTTTTGAGAAATGCCTTCCTACTGCAATAGCATTGTATTTTAGACAAAGCAACTCATAGGAGCAGGATGGTTGTTTTATTTTTGTTTTAATATAAGCATCAGTGAAACTGTGGTATCCTCTCATGGCAAGTCACACACTGAAGTGAACCGGTAGCTTACACACAGGAAAATTATCTAATAGAAAAGGCTGTGAAGTATATCACAGGCAAAACGGCCGTGTAGTAGTCATTGTAGTTTTCTGGAAATAAAAACCGAGCTAATGCTGACTCTGGATGTTGCAAGGTCTTTGCTTAATTGTTGTTAATCCAAGTTTAATTACATCAGGTGTCTTACATTTATATCTGAATATTGTTTGTCTTTAAAAAGGTGAGTGACCTGCGCAAAGAGCTGGATTGTCGCACACTAAGTTCAAAAGGCTTAAAGTCACAGCTGATCGCACGCCTCACCAAGCAGCTCAAGGTGGAGGAGCAGGTGGAGGAATCTGAGCCTGAGAAAATAGAGCCGAAAGTTCCTGAAGAAGAGGAGCCTGTCCGCACTGAGGAAGACAAAGAGGTTAGGTTTATTCAAGTAAAAACTTTTTGAATGAATGTATATCTACTTTAATTACGAATCAAATTGTTCTTCCATTTTAGGAAGAAGAGAGGAAGAGACTGGAAGAACTCGAACGCCAACGAAGAGAGCGGCGCTACATTCTTCCTGACGAGCCCACCATCCTTGTTCACCCTAACTGGGCGGCCAAGAACGGCAAGTTTGACTGCAGCGTCATGTCTCTGAGTGTGCTGCTGGATTACAGACTCGAGGACAACAAGGAGCACTCGTTTGAAGTAAGAAAGTTTGTTTGTGGTTTGTTTTTGCGTTGCTTAGAGACTTATGATGTACTATCCTTGTCTTTCCAGGTTTCACTTTTTGCAGAGCTGTTTAACGAAATGCTACAGAGAGACTTTGGTTTCCGGATTTACAAAGCCCTGGCAGCACTTCCCACCAAGGATGAAAAGAAGGAAAAGGAGAAGAAAGCCAAGAAGGAGGCTGAAAAGCGCGAAATAAAGAAGGAAAAGGACGATGACAATGATGAACCAGCTGCGAAGAAGTCCAAGGAGGATGAGGAGGAAAAACGCAAGGTAAACTGGATTCAAACTTGAGTTTTAGATGTTTGCTCTCAAAATTGTAGTCATGTTTCCTGTCCTTTTCCAGTCTGAAGACAAGGTGGTGAAAAAGGAGGAATCCAGAGATGAAGATGACAACGAAGACGACAGCAGCACCGCCAACGCCGAAGAGTATGACCCAATGGAAGCTGAAGAGGCAGATGACGATGACGACGATGGTAGTACCAGATTTTATGTACAAGTTTTCTGATTTTGGTCAATGAGAAATCATGCACCACGCTGACGTGTGATGGACAACACTTCCACATTATCTGAGGCCGATCTCATAAAGCATAACTTAAAATATATTAAAATTATCTGTGAAAGAAATTATTTGATATTTATTTTTCTTTTAGATAAAGATGAAGTTGATTCCAACGATAAGGACAGGAAAGACCGCAAGGATGACCACAAGTCGTCCAAGGAACGCTCATCCAAAGATAAGGTGGGTTTTAAGTATATGTGCTGGTCCTATAAATTGAATTTGACTTTTTATTTCTGGACCACAGTAATGCATAGAGCAATAGTTTATAGAGGTGTGTTTTGTCTTTTCTCCAGGAAAAGAAGCAGATGGTCACGTACAACAGGGAGCTGCTCATGGCATTTGTC
The DNA here is from genome assembly GCA_024349245.1 of Neodontobutis hainanensis. Lineage (NCBI taxonomy): Eukaryota > Metazoa > Chordata > Actinopteri > Gobiiformes > Odontobutidae > Neodontobutis > Neodontobutis hainanensis. The sequence goes on along the minus strand of JALDNG010000087.1, from coordinate 182,571 downwards.
TACTTTGACCAAAGTCACTGTGGTTATCTGTTGGAGCGAGACCTGGAGGAGATTTTGTACACTTTGGGGTTGCACCTCTCAAGAGCTCAGGTGAATGCATGGGCTAGGTCTTTTTGATACGTTTGAGTTTATAGTGTTTGATTTTAACTCGTATGTAACATTGTGTCCAGATAAAGAAGCTCCTGAACAAACCAGTGGTCCGGGAGTCGTGTCACTACCGCAAACTGACAGACAGGGGCAAGGACGAGCCTGTACCTTCCTTCGCTGACCCTCAGATAGAAAACCTCTTAGGTGAGCTATTTGTTCTAAACAAGATAGTATTCTGATTAAAGTTCAGTCAAGCCCATTAAGGAATTACTTGTGTACTTTGGTCTATGATGAGAAATCATGCACCACGCTGAAGCACTGATGGATAACCCTACCACAATTTCTGAGACCTGTTAATAAACAATATCATTTTCTTAAATGATACTAGAGCATTTGCCAATGGTAGATATTTTTTTCTACAGGTAACAGAGGTCTCCTTCCTGTTCTAAAAGGACGTCCCCAGTCAGAGGACAGTGCATCTGGCAGTCTGATTGTGTACAATGGGGCCATGGTGGACATCGGCAGCATGATGCAAAAACTGGAGAAGAGTGAAAAAGCAAGAGAGGAGATAGAAGAAAGGCTCTTTGTACAGGACGCCAAAATGGGTATGACTTTGTTGTGCTGCATACAATCATGGAGTATGTCTGAGTGGAACAGATTAAATAGATAAGAGCGCAGATAAAACTTTTTTTATGCTTAAAGGATTAGGATAAGGATAAGTGTAGAATTAAACAACTCTAGTTGCAAGCTACACTCTGTGTCAGAAGTCCGACAGGACAATGATCTGGCTCAATTTGAGCTTTGCTACAGAAAAGCCCAGTTCTACTCCATGAAGCTTTCACTTCTGTGACTGCTGTTGCTGAGTGGACTGCAACATACTCAGACCATACCAAACAGTTTTTTTATTTTTTATTATTTCAAAGGTAGTGCAATTTTAAATACTATACTTTATTCTTTACTAAGAAATGTAGCGTGACCATTTTGTTTTCCATAAATCTTGATGTTTTTGTATTGAGGCAACTGATTAATCTTCTCCAACCCTGTGGTCTTATCCAGAGGAGGATGTGAAGGTTAAAACACAGTTGGAGCAGACAAACAAAGCTTTATCCAAGGAGCTGGAGGAAGTAAAAAACACCCTGAGCCAAACTGAAGAAGCCTTAAAAGCCACAGAGGAGCAGAAGACTGTGTACCACGGTCATATCAATAAAACAACCAGCACACTCTTATCTACAGTTAAAGAGCTGCTGGCTGTGCTGAAAAAGGTCTGTTAATGCATTTATCATTTGTTCGTTGTGCAGCAAAATATGATTAACGTTCATTGGCATCTCTTGCAGGAACCTGAACTGGAGGAGGCAGAGAAAATGTCAAAAGATCTTCAAAAAAACTGTGCTGATAAATGAAGCTCGTCTGTGACAAACTAATCACTTGTAAATAGTCTCTAAAGAATTAATTCTGTTATTTGGACCTATTGTCTCTTAAAACATTTGTTCATGAATTACTGTTTGTGTTCACTCATTCCTTGTTCTGTATAGACATTTCTTACCTAGAATGAATTGAGAGGAAGAGTATTGACAGCTTATTTTAATAGTTGACTTGCATTGAGATGCTTAGCTTTCTTCTGTCATTATTGTAGAATTCTTCCTTTTGTGCACAAGAGTGGTCAAATGAGCAATAACTATTAATGTGAGAAATGAGAAGCAAAATTATACTAAAGGAGAAACAAGTTTTGGATGGAATGGGATGGGAGGGTTTTCAGTTGATTTAAACACAATTGTAACTCATCTCTTTTTGCTGTGGAGCTACATGTTTGGTTTCTCCTGGCTGCCTCTGCTTGTGGCTTTCGCATGGTTTCCTTACTCTTGGCCCTTTTTGTAGTTTGTACCTCTTGGCTGTTTCCACAAAGATTCTGACACATTGAACCAAATAAGCTCAGTGAATGTGTTGATGTGTGATGAAGGAAACGTTGCTGCTGTGCATCAGTTTGAATTGTTTCCGAAAAGAGCCATAATTCCAAATGTGCTCAAAGAAGGCCATTTTATTTTTCTATTGAAAATGTATGAATGTCTTGTGGTATGAGTAAAGTGGTTAATTTTAACAATATTTGTTGGGAGGGGGAGTCTCTTTTATGTAATGTAATTGTTTTTAATTTAAGAAATATTACAGTTCAAGCCATAATGAAATGTGTTAATCATATTTTAATAGACGGCCTATTTGAGTCACATGAGCCAAAGCCAGTGATAACTTGGTAGGGTTAGGAGTATGCAACAGGCTACCTTTGGGCATTTGCCAGTTGATCACAAGGCACATTCATTTTTAAGTAACCAAAGTTAATGATTCTCAAAGTGAGACAAACCTGGATAGAAGGTAATAAGGAGTGAAGAGGGGGGCACCGGTACAGGCCTCATGAGCAGGGATGCCCCAAAACTAAGCCCTTCTATTCCCAAGTAATGTGGGCAAAATTGATAGCGGTCTATGCATAAAATATACAAGTGCAAAGGTTGACTAACCATGTAATGGCACCTTATGCACCAGCAGGGGGCAGCAGCGTCTATCACAACAGCTTTGGCGAACCTTCATGGGTCACTGGGAGAAGTACCGGTTTATTCAATAACAATAACTGCTTCACTTTATTTGGTCTTTAAATGTATTTATTTTTTTCCGTCTTGTCGCTTTTCTACAATAACGCCAAATACGATCAGTAGTGTTATTAAGAACTGTGTTTTCCAGCCACAGCTCTGGACAGAAGCGAGTAGAAGATGACGGATACTGGACAACCTTAGCTGTTGTTTAAAGTTAAATAAATGGTGTTGAAATTTACATGGCATCTGTCAGCCACAGTGTTAATGCGGGATCTTAATACCCTTAGCTATTGGCTAAAGGTAGCCAGCAGACATGTTTCTTATGGTGTATCAGAGTCAGAATACTGTTGCATTGGTCAGTCTTAAAGAGGGAGGGGGACAGACTTCCCTTCAGCCTAAGAGAGAAATGAGTTTACTTCCCATTACTGTGATTCACACTGCCCAGAGGAACAATACGCAAAGCATTTTTTCTGATGTTTAATGCCAAATGTAATGTAAATACAGTGTTGAAATTATACACAGCCATAAAGCCACTTATTACTGTAGAACGTTGACTCAGTCTTGTGTGCATTTTGGTAACTTTCTAACCACTTTGCCACTGTGCTGCCAAATGGAGGAGGCCCCTGTCACGCTGGAGGGGCTATGTCTCTGGCTGGCCTAGGGAACGCCTTGATATTTCGCCGAAAGAGCTGGAGGAAGTGTCTAGGGAGCGGGAAGTCTGGGCATCTCTGCTTAGACTTTTGTCCCACGCAACCTGGCCCCGGAAAAACAGAAGAAAAATGGATGATTTTTTTTTTTTATATAAGACAGTCAGTAAATCTCAGAGTATGACCTTTACAAGTTTACGTAACCAGGTTTTCACCAAATTATACTTATGCGTAAGTAGAACAATTAAAAATGTGTATTTACAGTTTTAAACAATTGTGTTAAAGTCTTTGCACATGATTTAGTTCCATTTTTATAAAATTTTTTAGAACTAAAATGACCATCGGACGTGCTTCCACAGCATGTCCCTGAAGGGCTACATTAAAAAGTTGCCTTAGCACGCCTGCCTCACAGCAAGAAGGTCCTGGGTTCGAATCCCATCCAGGACAGGGCCTTTCTGTGTGGAGTTTGCATGTTCTCCCTGTGTCTGCGTAGGTTTCCTCCGGGTACTCCGGTTTCCCCTACCACCAAAGACATGTACAACAGTCCCCCCTAAACACACATGGGGCCAGGACTCCCCTGCAAAAGAGATTTGTAATCTCAGTGGGACTATCCTGGTTAAATAAATAACTAAATACAAATTTGGGTGGATTTCAGATCTTGACAAGATGCTTATTGTTGGATGTTTCCAGTCCTTCTTTACAAATGTAAAATGTGGCAGCGCAGTCACCCGTCTCCATTCATCAGGTGCTGTGTGCCTTTGGCTGGCTTTGGGTGTTACCACAGACTCTAACGAAGAATATTAATGTTTAAGTTTTTCTTCTGTGAAAAGGAGGGTCTTGTCTTTCTGTCACTCTGGAATCATTTTCCTTTGAAGCCTTTGTCTCCCAAGACATCTCTTTTAAGGTGGGTTCTTTATTTCTTGGGACTGTAAGGCTGTTCCTATTGCTCCTGTCGCTGTAACTCTAGTCTGCTTCCTTTTCCCACCGTTCCCTTCACAACAAAGACACTTTCATTTACACATCTCATGTCTATAATGTTGGCTTATTGTAACATTGTTTGAAAAGATGAGCTCAAGGCTGTTGAAATGCATGATTATTTTTACTTCTGCTGACTTGAAGGAAAACCAGCACAAACTCTGATCAGAAAAGATGGCATGAGGTCTATACAGCAAAATCTGTGTTATAAGACTTAAGACTTCTTCAAACTTCTCAATTTTAAAAACCAGCCAGCAAGTTGTAGGGCACCGCTGGAAAAACCTGAGATCGGATTTGGCAGATGTGAACTCTACAAAGATATGGTCAAGAAAGTTAGACAAGTCATCAACAAGCTACAGCCAATGAGAGTGCAGCGTAATGAACTTCTGATTTTTATCCTTCAAGACTGATGTCCAGCAAAAATCCTTTCTCTAACCATTGCAAATGTCTGGGCACAGGAATGCCCCTCAAAAGCAGCACATAGTTATTGTCTTTAATCCTATAGAAAATGTAGTGGCTTCTTATTTCGGCTTCATTTGGCACAGTAAAATAAGATACATATTTGTTGAGGCCCGCTATGATCAGATAATTTGTTTTTTTTAATAGCAATACGCAGCATACTGTACTATAACTTACCATACTGTTCAAAGAGAGGGATCTAACTATTGCACCTAAGTGTATATTAGCTCTGGAATAGGCCTTGAGCAGCGGACTGATTCCTCTGTTTCAAAGTCATCTAACTGTGGAAGTCATGTCATTTAATGTCTACCAATAAACAATGTTCTAGTGCTACTGCCGGCTTCAAACAAACATATTGGATGTTGGCGCTTATGTAATGTAACCTCACTCTTACATTTTGTTTATCTTCAGTTCAGCCTTCCTTTCTTCCTTTTTTTGAGTTAATACATTTTCCCACATCTTTCAGCAAGTAGCCACAGCTGTAACTCCACTATATTTTAATTGAACAAGGCCCGGGTCTCTTATCTGTTGTAAAAAGTGCAGTGCGCTGGAGCTCGCTTATGTCACTTCCTACAGAACAATGGCTATATGTGGAGCAGCACTCGGCCTGTGTGACCTGCTTTTGTCCTGTTGTGGTGCACTGAATGTTTATTTGTCCCAGAAGAAACACCGTGCAGGCCTCTGCTATGTGTTTGGGCTGGGTTTGCACTTGGCTGCAGATGCATGTGTTGTGTCTGTGTGAAACCAGAGAGCTGTCCAGGTAAGGGCACACTCACACTCCCAACAGAAGGCTTTTGTGTGCACCCCCCCCCTCTACATATGAGAGGGGGCCTGAACTATTTCACCTGACGATATATTAGCCATGGCATAGGTTAGTACAATCTTACAGATGCCTCTCTGTCAAAACTGTCTAAGTAAGAATGCTAATAAAGTATTAGTATTAAGTACTTCCCAGTCATTAGGTAATGGGTCTAATAGACTATTGGTATTGTTAGCGTACCAGAGTTAGAAACAGACTGAGACAAACATTTTCAAGGGGTCTTGGTGCACACTATGGTTTGTATGTCAGCATTTATATTTATCCATCTGAACTGGACAAAAACTGTGAACACATCTGTAAACAAAACAAAAGGCAGGCCAGGTCTAAACCAAATCTGTATTTTAGAAAAAAAAAACACTCACACAAAGAGATTTAGGAAAAGCAGAACCAATTTCATTGTCTTGTCCAAGGCTAGAGGATAAGGTTCCTCTAAATACAGCACTTGACATACACTGCAACAAATAAAGATAATAAATAGGGGTTATGGGGTAATGGCGAAATATGTGGTTTGAAATAAAAATGCATGCAAACAAATTTGTTTTTCTATTACATTACTTGTGGCATTTGAGATAGCATTAATGTGGTGACTTCAGAAGACAACAACTTCACATCAGTGTATTTTAGATTGATTACTCTCCTTTATCTTGAAAAATGAGACATGAAATACAAAGGGTTCTGACCCTTTGTTATGACCTTATGTCACTGGCTCAGAAAGGAGAACATTTAGCTGTGATCATGTTTCTATGTAAAAGGGATGGGTGTGGTTGTATGCAGCTCGTTACAGCTCACCCTCAAAACTCATCTGCTCTTTGGTAGGGCAGGTCAATTTGTGCATTAAGATCCTGTCCTGTGTGTGTGCATGTCAAAAGTTCAGAGCAGTTGTTACCATGCTGGCCCCCAGCTCACACACAATATAGTCTATAGTCTGGACCTTTCTGCACAAGTCCACTGTCTGCTGACCTCTGCTTTGTCCGAGACACTCCCCTCTGATGGGGATGTGATAAGACACTAATTCACCAAGTAGTCACAATTACATTTACACGGGGCCAATAAATGGGATTTTTTTTGACTGATTATTTGCCTTTTGACCCGGAATTTCCCATTTCCTATTATGCAACGTCTACTTAATTTAAGACAACCCTTTACTTGTATTTGATAATGTTGGTTCTCTAATCTCTCTCATTATTTTCTAAACAAAATCCGGTCTGTATCCAATATACTGGGAAATGCCTTTAATGATGGACTTTTTTTTTTAAGTAACATAAAATAGCATTTCAATCCAGCTTGTTGAGTCTCTTCCTGTCCCGGTCTGTGCTGCGTGCCCCCCAGCAGACCACAGCGTAGTGGATAGTGGAGGCTACCACAGGGTCATATTTAAAAAGTCTTTGATGAGGAAGCACAGGTCCCGAAACCATCTGTGTATTACTCTTGCCTGTTTAAACATTATTTGCGGTTCTTTATAACATAACATTTCTGTATAGCATAGTCACTTATAGTTTAAAGCCTGTCTTTAAATTATTGTATAAATAGAGCAGGTAACTATTAAGCTATGTGCTAATGTTCTCTACCCACTCATTGACGGCACACATGTAGTAAATTGTGATTGTGAGAAGTTGTGATTTTTGGCGGCCAATGCCCTTTAGTCTATTGGAAATGTATTGTGTTCCAGATCAGCTGTACAAGTCTGAGAGTTAGCTGAACTTACTTAAACCCCGAGGACTGTACAAATTAATTTTTTGCTCATGATTAAGTGGCTGTATTGCACAGAAAATGCTTTGTGTTTCCCCGGTCAAAGATAAGGCCTTCACAAAGGATGGGGCCCCTCTAAACCATCCTCTGGGGTTACATCCATCTTTCTCCTGCGCTCATCTCCTGTGAAGCTCCGCAAGTATTTCTGACCACCAAAGTCAAACAAACAGGGCGACCGCTCTCAGGTGCTGTTTGATATTACAGGTAATTGATACATGAGAGGCTCCATTGATCAGCGGTCTGGGGCCTGGGTGGGGTGGTAAAAAGAGAGAGGGGCCCCTGTCCAGCCAGAGAAACCCGCCACAGGAACCCAGCTTCCTTTGGAGGGGTGCAGCAAAGTGGAGCAGTTGTTGAGGAAGCGATCTCCCTCTAAAGGCCTTTCCCTGGGAATACTGGGTTACAGTGTGAGAAAGTTTCACGGTTTGTTTTTGACAGCGTGAGGCTTGCCACTGCCCGGAGTGGACCGTCCAAACTCAACTAAGGGAGCTGTGTAAGTTAAAGTAGGATTATGTTGCAGTCAGACTTTGGTTTTTGCTTGGCTAAACCTCAACAGGTAGATCAATGGCCAATAACATGACTAAGGGAATTAAAGTTAAAAATTAAATGTCTGACTTATGACTGAATTTTAAGTCCTGTTTTTAAGTCAGTCATGATGTTTACACACATAATAGGACAATGCCTACAGCTTAGTTAAGATGTCCTACTGGACTTCTATCTTAGTCTGAATTTAGGTTAAGTCAAGGCAAGTTTAAGTTGCGTCAGGTTAGGTCAAATTAGATTAAGGTACATTACACTGTGTGCAAATTTATTAGGCTGTGATTATTTTGACCATATCATCATTTTATCCATACTTTTCAACTCCAAGCTGTATAAACTTGAATCCTTATTGGATTTAATACACATTAGGTGATGTGTATTTGTGTAACCAGGGAGGGTGTGGCCTAGAGATCAACACCCTGAATAAAAGGTGTGCATAATTATTAGGCAGATTCTCCTCCTCAGAAAAAATGGTCCAAAAAAGAGATTTAACTGACTCTGAAAAGGCAAAAATTGTAAAAAGTCTTTCACAGGGATGCAGCACTCTTGAAATATCTAAGATATTGGGGCGTGATCACAGAACCATCAAACGTTTTGTAGTAAATAGTCAACAGGGTCGCAAGAAACGTGTCGAGAAGAAAAGATGCAAATTAACCGCCAAAGATTTGTAAAGAATCAAATGTGAAGCTACCAAGGACAACATTATCCTCCTGTGCTGCCATGTTCCACAACTGCAACCGACCTGGAGTGTCAAGAAATACGAGGTGTTCAGTTCTCAGAGACATGGTCAAGGTAAACTTCTGAAGAAGATACATAAGTTGTAACGTCAAGAATGGGCCAAGAAATATCTGAAGACCGATTTTTCAAATGTTTTGTGGACTGATGAGATGAGAGTGACTCTTGACGGACCAGATGGTTGGGCCCGTGGTTGGATCAGTAACAGACACAGAGCTCCACTTTGACTCAGACGCCAGCGAGGTGGAGGTGAGATACTGCTATGGGCAGGTGTTATTAAAGATGAGCTAGTTGGACCTTTTTGGGTTAAAAATGGACTCAAAATCAACTCTCAGACCTACTGCCAATTTTTAGAAGACACTTTCTTCAAGCAATGGTCCAAGAAAAAGTCTATATCTCTTAAGAAGACTTTTTTATGCAAGACAACGCTCCATCACACGCATCAAAGGGGAATTTCCAGTGAAGGTAAACAGTACACCTCTCTGAACAGTGGGAGGCTGTGGTTGCGGCTGCACAAAAAGTTGATTCTGACCAGATCAAGAAACTGACTGACTCCGTGAATGCAAGGCTTGTGACTGTTATTGAAAAAAAGGGTGGCTGTATTGTTTTTTTATTTTTATTTTTTGAAATTTCAGAAATGTTTATTTGTTGATGGTCAAAACTGTTTTTCATTTTGTTGCATAATAATTCTGCACACTAATAGTTGCCTAATAATGGTGTACATTATTCTCTTAAGAAAGCCAACACTTCACTTTTACTACTTTAATGTTCAGGTTTGAGGGTTTAACATTTTGGATTGACCAAGCGCACTGTAGTCCTCAAAATTACAACTTGCCTAATAGTTGTGCACACAGTGTAGGTAATGTTAGGTTATGTTAGCTTATAAGTTAAATTGAGACAAGTCAAAATAGCTTAGGTATGGTTAAGGTAGGTTAAGTTACGTTAGGTAGTCTGAGAAAGACTGAGTCACCAAAACGCTAAAAACTGGTGCAAATTTTAAAAACTTTGGAGAGAAGATGGAAAAGTTCTGAATACTTTTTTTTCTTCACTTTTTATGTGAGTGGATATAATTGTATCTGCAAAACAACCACATTTTCTGGAAGTACAGTAACAGAATACAGTCCCTTGGCCTTTTACTGCAACTGTACACCACCTCACTTGGTTTTAAAGCGCGTTTCCCGTTTCACCGATTAACAATAGCCTCACAATACGTGGCATTCACGTGGACTCAGCATCTACACTTTGGAGGTGAAGCAGATATTCCCTAATTGCAAGTGCACTGTGCCCTGAAGGAAAGTATGTCACTCTATAAGATAATCATACAGTGGGAAGCCAGGTTGCTGGTGCATGCTTGCAATTTAAAAAAACAAACATTAGCATTGTAAATCTGCTGCTGGATTACACACAGCGCACACAAACATGATTTTAAACATCCTCATGGTAACGTTGTTCGAGTAGGCACAAACAGAAAATATTCAAACAAGGTGTTTGTCTGGAGATCTTTTACATCAGGTTAATAAAAATGCAGGCTTATTTGGATGATTTTATTGTAGATCCAACAAAATAAGAATTTGTTTTGTCAATGCACAAACAGTTATACTGATAAAGGGCTAAGTGAACATGTCTCCAGTGGACCATCTCATGTTATAGGCAGCTCCTGACAAAGACCAGACCAGCCTCTGACATATGTGAGAACGGCTTTAGTCTGCCACCAGCAGACAGCTCACATATGTTAAACTAAAGGCCCAGGGGCCATAGTGAGCCTTTTACTATAATTTGTCTTGTCCACAAATACATTTTTGTTATATTTTGCTAAATATTGGTCTGAAAAGGCCCAAAATGTAAATAAAACACACAAACTGATTTATTCAAATTCAAAATAACTAAATATATATTCATTCTGCAGCTCACTGATCTCAGATGTCCCCTTGTTGTGCTCCGTTTTTTAATAACCCAATGAAGGGGATGGTCCATGTTGTTCAGTATAGCATCTTTCCTGTTGTGTGTCTGTTTCTACACTGCATAAAAAATTCAATTCAAATGAATCAATGAATAAGCAGCATTAGTGACATTAGCACAAAAACTCGCAAACTATAATAATAGGGGGTTAGCATGTAGCTTGTTACCTCATTCCAGTTTTATTTCCCCTGATTTCATATTTGAAGAGGAGAATTGGGGTTTAAATACCAGCATTCAGATTTTATTCAGATAAATTTGGTCATATTTTTATTTGGTTCACCAGCTTCACAGTGGCTCAGAGGAAAGCTCTATAAGGGGTCATCAACACCGCTCAGAAGATTGTTGGCTGCCCTCTCCCCACACTGGAAAATCTACACAGCTCCCATTGCCTCAGAAGAGCACAGAGCATTATAAAGGACACTTCACACCCTGGCCACTCCCTATTTGAACTGTTGCCTTCAGGGAGACGGTACAGATTATATAAAGCCAGGACAAATAGACTCAAGCACAGTTTCTACCCAACTGTAATAACGGCTCTAAACACTTAATGCTAAACGCTAAGTCTAGACCAATGTTTTGTTTTATGTATGTGGGGGGTTTTAGGTGTTTTTATTCTTTAATTATTAGTATTATTTTAACTATGTATGAGTGATGCACTGTCTATCTATCTATCTATCTATCTATCTATCTATCTATCTATCTATCTATCTATCTATCTATCTATCTATCTATCTATCTATCTATCTATCTATCTATCTATCTATCTATCTATCTATCTATCTATCTATCTATCTATCTATCTCCAAGCACTATCTGTGGACAATTTTTCTCACCTGTGGAAAACATCCATTTCATCATCAAAACTGTCAACACTGGTGAGAACAACTCAAAGTCGGCAGTACCTCAGTGGGTAGAGTGGCCGTCCTTCGACCGATGGGTGGGCAGATCGATTCCCGCTCAAAACATCATAAGATCCCGCTCTCCCCTGCATACTGTTGTTGTGTCCTTGGGCAAGACACTTAACCCACCTTACCTCCAGTGGTGTCAACTGTAACGCTGGTGAAAGCGCCTTGAGTGCCTACTAGGTGGAAAAGCGTTATTTAAAAAAAAAAAAAAAAAAGTCAAAGTTTAATACGGAATGAATTAATCTGCGTTATTTTTTTCAACACGTTATTTTTTTCTCAGATTAATTAATCAAAATTGACAGCCCTAATTAAAAAGGATTTAACCTTGCTGAATTCTCCTGAGATTTGGGAGTTTCCAAACTTGGGTAAATCCATCTTGTATCACCAAGCTTCTCTCATGGAAACCTCCTAAATGGTCCTCGAGTAAGGGCTCCACCAAACGGCGAAATACAGTGATATACTGCAGTCCACCAGAGGGCAGAAACCCAATGGTGACTTTAGAAGTGTAAAAATCATGTTTACAGCCTGGTACAAAAGATGGCTTCGGTCTCTAGAGCTAAGTTTTTACTACGCGACAACTCTGGAGGGCGCGGTGAATTTTTGATTAATATGTCCGTTTCTGCTATCTAAAAACTATTTTATGTTCTATTCTATGTTTTACTATGGAATAAAAGCCGAAAAGCCCGGATGTAACCGCCATTTTATTGCCCTGTCGTAATGACAATATCGATGAACAGGGGACCAATGGGCGGATGACATCCATGTTTATTTACAATCTATGTGTATCATGCCAAGCCACCCACTTGAGTCAAACCATGGCTCACCGGTCTCTGACCAATAATGTGGCAGCATGAACAGGTATTAGCATTGGTGCTAAAGTCTTTCGCTAACGCTAAAAAATGTGGCATTAAAGGATTTTCTAGAAGGAAAATATGTTTTTGCTCTGCTTCCTACTGGCTTTGGCACATCCTTAATCTCGTAGTCTTTAATACACGCTCTTTTTATCGGCCGACTTCCTTGTTTCATATACTAATTTATTTGTTTGTAACCGTTCCTTTTATTCGCAGATTCACAGCCGCACTCTGGTGATAATAAATTGTTGCTATGATAACTTGCAACTTGTTTTATGATGAATAAAACAAATGTTGTGATAGGCAGAGTTGGTGCGTCATGCAATCACCTAAAATGTTTCAGACAGAATGTGCCTCCCTTTTGCAAACGATTTTAACAGGAGCTATTCCAGACAGTTCTGTGAAACAGACTATATTCTGTTTTATGGCTTTGGCCTTTCCTTTAAAGTGCATGTGTGTTTATGGATCAGTCCAGCCTGTTGTCCTATAAAATAGATGAGAGGTGAGCCTACTGGTTTATGGTGATACAAGAGAGACGCAATATTTACAGACATTATTTGTTTACAAGTGGAGACTATCCAAGATGGCAAGTTTGGAAGAAACGGTTGGTTGCATTTTATACAAATAAATCTCTGTTAGGGTCTAGTGTACTGGCCTATTTTTGCACCCTCTATTTGAGCACTGTAAAGAATATCACTCTCATAATCTCTCACGATAAGGCATCGTCCTGGGGACATAGCAATTTTATATGTTGGAATATAATCTTGAATCAAATGAGGCACTGTTGCCTCTTGAAATGGCAAAGAATAAACAGAAACATGTAAATGAATAAAATAAAGTACAATTTAAAACATTTAACATTACCATTTGCTTGTAATGTGGAATCTTTATTTTTTTTTATTAAATCCTACCATCTGGAGGAAAATGTTTCCTCCAGCTTTGTCTATTCTCCTGCATCCTCCTTGTCCACTTCCTGCCCACTTCCTCCCCCCAAGCCTTGATCCCATGGATGTATTATTAGAACAACAATACATCCATGCTTGAACCAGACCAGGAAGAGACCTGCATACTTGAGCTCACCTTGTAGCAGGGGTCGCTGGGAACATAAGGGTGGCCTGTGTGTGAGTTCTACAGAAGGCACGTAGCACTCACAAACTGGTTTCTACTGGACAGGCGGTGTGCTCTACTAATGAAGCTCATATGCTACACATGTCTTTGATGTGACATTACAGCCAGGCTTTCAGGCCATGCTGCCTCACTTCAAAGCTTCAGCCACTTTAATACGGTTACTGGCCGCTGGATGGCCGCACTGTGGCAGGTGACACTTCACAGACACAGACTGAGTCTTGATGTCTGCCAGTTAGGGTACAGCCTCTGATGCACATTAGGATGCAGCCAGAGCACAGAAGCTCAATGCACTGGAAGGGTAACGGTAAGGACAGTGGTTATTCACAATGGTGTTGTCCAGCTGGTAAAGTTCACAATTAATACTGTATATTATAAACAATAATAGATTTAACAGAAAATGATTGTTTGAGGCCACCGTTGGGAAGCTGTAAAATCTATTGCTTCTTTGTTTTAGCAGGATTGTTACACCAAACCCCAATAATGCATTTGAAACAGTAAACCTTTTTGTAATCTCTGGAGCGTTCCATTTGTGCACCTACGTAAGAAAACATAAATAGAGCTGTGGTTAAAATTATGGCTTTAGGCAGCACATTGTTTAACGGGAGAGTAGTGCACCTGCAAATGCTCCAACATAATGCTTGGTGAAATAAAACGCAGCCTCACACCTGAGCTCAAAGTGTACTGTGGACATGTCTCAGGTCATTGTGATGTACTGATTGTCTACGGGCCTTTTCAGTGGCAGTGTGTGTGGTGCAGAAGGAAGTGGGCATCGACCGTCACTTGCCACTTTCTCTAACACACAGCTAAAACGCACAGCTAAAAACTCCAGGGCTAACCCTCCTTCTCCTTATGTGCGTTCATTGCTGGATTCTTCCAGTCTCATTAAAGCAACACTTTAAGTCAATTATAGCCCAGACTTGAGTAAACAGCTTTTATAGTCAAGCCACTGTCATTATCAAGAGGAGAGCAGCTAAAATTGGTACTGTAAGTAAATGTGCTCTGGGGTTTAAATCAAAATAACTTGAGTCAAGGTAAAAGTAATCATTAAATTAATACCTGACTAAGAGGATAAGTATTTTGGTAAACTTGGGCCTTGGGTAACATCGCACCATCAATAAAATAAATCTGGAAATATCTGGAGGATGCAGAGGAAAGAGTACGCAGTGGCTCAGTGGTAGAGCAGTCGTCCTATAACCGGAAGGTTGGCGGTTTGAATCCCGCTCTTCCCTGTTCAAATTTTCGTTGTGTCCTTGGGCAAGACACTTAACCTACCTTGCCTCCAGTGTCCGTAGCACTGGTGTATGAATGTGTGTGACTGTAGATGTGTGTTTGGTGGTGGTAGGAGAAGGTTGAGCGCCGTTTGTGTGCCAGCCCCCCTCTGTCTGCCCCAGGAGTGAATGTGTGTGAATGGGGTGAGTGGAAGCACGATGTAAAGCGCTTTGGGTGCCCGAGAAGGGTGCAAAAAAGCGCTATATAAATGGATGTCATTTACCATTTCCCTAGGAATAATATCACATGAAATTGACCTGTTCTCCCTTCTTGTTAGTTGATATTTTTTTGTGATGTTGAAATGTTGATTTTTTTTCACAGAAACATGCAGAAATACTCAGCCTGACACATGTTTTCTTTTATAGTACAACATTGATCCATGACTTTATTCAAATTCATGACTCAAGCCTGACCTGTGATCCTGATAAAAAAAAACTTTATACAAATAATTTATTTGGTCTCCTGGATTTTAACTTGTATTTCCAGGGGGCAGTACTGATGAACGCAGAATAAACTGCCTCTGGACACAAGTGGATAGAGATTCAACAAATAAGCATAGAATCTGCCACAGTTTAGATTTGGTTTGATGGAATGGAAACTTTTTCACAAGACAGATCCGACTAATGATTATATTATAGTGTACTGACATTGTTTCTGAAATGCAGAGGAAAGAGATAAGTTTAGACAGAATTAAAAGTCTTACAAGTTTTTTATTTATAAAAAAAATCATAAGTGACAGAGTCTGAGGGTTTATACAATGCGAAAACCAGACTTCTTGTGGCATATTCAAAGTGATGTGCTGTGTTCAGATGGATATGCTCCGTAGTTCACATTGTTACAGATTGTCTCACATGTCATTGGGCAACTTTCTGGAACAGCATTGATAAAGTTTGATGCCTCAGTGTGGAGCGATACATACTAATAATACATGATCACAACAGAGTAAGTAAAAGTAACTGCTATTTTACCATAACAAAATTATGCTGTCTGCTGATACTGACTGAAGCCAGGCCCTGCTTCCCGCTGCATTGATTAGTGCCGTGTGCATATATTACTATCTTAAACTTCAATTCACAACGCCAAGACCTGACACAAACCATCCTCTACCCGCTTTGATCTCATCCACCACGGCATAGCGCTGAAATAATGAAAACGTAATAACAGAGTAGCAGAACCGAGGCCAGGACATGTTCACTCAGGCACAAAGTCAAACAGAACAATGTGAAGAAAAAGGCTTAACAAGTGGGGCTGAAGAAGGATATACAGTTTTGATCCAAGAAAAGAAAGAAGGTACTGTTGTGTTGAATTTACAACATCCAAAGATTTTTAGGGTTTTTGTTTGTTAGAGGGCGTCAGCACTAAATGACAAATAAAACGGTCCACAGTAATCAGTCACAAAAAGAGGCTCATTTGTCAAAGCCTTGCCAAGAGATTTAGCATAACCCCATAGTGAAAGTTTGCAGGTCAGAGTTCAGTCTTCAAACTGTAAATTGTAATGGCTTTAATTTCCCTTCTGTTTATATTGGATTTGTTCAACCCATGGAAAATGTTTATGTACTGTACAATAAGGCAAGAAATGGATGCATTTCGATGACAATAGCAAGTCATCAAAATATGGTCACAGAGTCGAGCTGGCATGTTGTCCAGCCATAACCTGGATGCAGATGTGCTCATAAGTTTACATTACCCGGGTTGAATTTGTGTAGTTTCTGTTGTCATCATGATTTAAAAAGAGTAAACATACCTGTTTGACAATAAATGGCTTCACTTAACTACTAACTATGAGTGAAAGAAGGGTTCTTGTGTTATCATTCATATTCTATGAAAAATGGCCCAAAAAATGCCAGGACATGTAAACTTATGAGCACAGCTGTATATGTGAGAGTTCTAAAGCTGTCCAGTGGATGTAAAATATGTTTGGGTTCCTTTTGCGCTTGGTCCCAGAGGTCGCAGGTGACTGGAGCCTATCCCAGCAACTCTGGGCCTGAGGCGGGGTACACCCTGGACAGTGGCCAGTTAGTCGCAGGGCTAACATTTAGAGACAGACACTGACAGACAACCATTCACTCTCACATTCATTCACTAGTGAAGAGAATTGAGAAAAAATAAATGAGTAAGGTGTTATAGGGGCCTTGTCTTTTGTTGCACTAGTGTCCAGTTTATGTTTTTCTGTTCTCTTAATATGATAAGAATTGTTGAAGAAAAAAGTCTGTAAGATCTATACCCATTAATCTTTGACAAGAGCAGGTCACTTATGAGTTAGGTTAGGTTCAGTCAAGTCTGACGTTAACTCAACTTAGCTGAAGTTACTTTAGATTAAGTTGTGTTAAGTCCAGTTATATGAAGTTAATATGAAATCAAGGCAAGATAAGTTTGGTTAAGTTATAAAAGGTAAGTTCGGTCAAATTAGGTTATGGTTATGTCAAGATAGATTAAGTTACATTAAGTTAGGTTTTGTTAGATGAAGTCTAGTTAAGTCAACTCAAGTTAAGTTATGTTATTAGGTTAAGTTAGGTTAAGTTAGGTCAAGTTAGGTTACGTTAGATTAAATTAAACTAAGCTAGCTGAAGTCAACTTAGATCAAGTTAAGTTCAATTAAGTTAATTTTGGTTGTGTCATATGAAGTTACATTTGTTTAAATCTAGTCAAATTAGGTTATTTTAAATTATGTTATGATAAGTCATGCTAAGTCAAATCAATCAGTTTGGATTTTTTACATCAATCTATGTTCTAAGTTATATTAGGTTAAATCAAGTTATGCCATGTGTTTGTTTAATCATAATAACCTTAATTTAGATTTAGTTAGTTGGTTACGTTACCTATGATTGTTACTGGAAAAATATTTGGTGGATTATTTAGAATATATTCAACCTTTTATCTGTGTTAGACCAGGCTTTAGAGTGCATCATTCTTTTTACTATATATGTCATGTTTATAATCTAAATCTCTGCTTACAGATTGTATTGATTCTTCCGTGATTAAACTGTCTACACTTGAACATATGCTGACCTTTGACCCCATACGTCAGGAAGCACCGACCCTTTGTATTTCATTCTTGCGACAACATAGATTTACATTCCTCAGTGCCATCCTAGACATCCTAGTAACAAAGGGGCCACTGTGCATCCAAAACACATGTATGAGGGTCTCCGCCTGGGGGCTGAGGTCAGACTGTACACACTCTGGCCCGTGTTCAGGATTTTGCCTGCTTTATGCATGACGTGGGCCAGATTTATTCCTGGCACGGCGCTAAAGAGGAAGCCTGTTCAAGTCTCAAGACCAGATGTTTCACTTGTGCGCTCAGACGTCGACTTGAAAATTGTGGTGGGTTGAAATTATCATATTGAAAATACACACAGTGATCATGTCAAGGTCAGCGGCCCTTTAGAGTCACCTGATACCGCAACCAAATTGCTTCAATGCACAGAAAAAAGAAAATGTATGTATGCTAATTGGAAATCAGTGTCTGGAATGGAGAGTGCAGTGCAATTACCGTAAGTCAGGGGGTGAAGTTTGCTTCTTGATAATCAGTTCCACCAGCAGACTAAACACTGGGGAAGAACCAGACCTGGACAGAGGAAGAAGGTAGGTCAAATTATTGTCCAGCACAAATCAAAATGTGCAGCAAGAGGATGCTGTGAGTTCAGAGATGTTCTCCATCTCCATGTGTTTTCAGCATATGTTTTGGTTTTGTAATGTTTTGGTGTCCAAAGACCACAAATCATAAAACATTTGGAGAATCATTGTGTATTATTTATAATGACTTGTGGCATTTATTTTTATAATCCTGGGACATATTCTTAGGAAATAACAACATTGTGCTTGAATCGAGCAAGTCAATCATACATGAAAAACAAGAACTTGGAAGGAAGTAACCTTAAGCAGACCAACGACTAGATGAGACCCAAAACTCAAGTAACAAGGGAAGAAAACAAGGGCAAACAGCACAGTTGATACATATTTATTTTTTAAAGATACATTACTGTTTAAGGGTCAACACGTTTTATTTCAGGACGTTTATTTCATGCCAGAAGCAGACTGTGCCCCGCTGTAGCTCATGACCCCAGCACAAACTAACATTACAGGCTGAACTTCTTTGATACTGGCACTTTCATTATAATATACGCCCTTTCTGTTCAGAGACCGCATGTCCCCCCGTGGGCTTCCTCCCATCTGCATGTGTATAGGTGAATCTGTAAATCCTTACATCCCAAAGTAAAGGAGAGTGAAAGAATGTACCCTAAATACTGTTTCGTTTTGACCCTTTGTTTACATGAACCTGCAAAGTTTTAAATATGGTGGTTGGAGAACAGTGTTTTACTGTTTTACTTCAGAAACTCTTGTACTAATTATATTATTGTTGGATGAAAGCACCGGGTTTAAAAGTGTCAGTGTAGTGGCACAATTGAACCCCAGAAGAACACTTTAAACTATGCATGTGCATTATGTAAAACGTTAACAAATTCTCTGTTATAAAGGTTTTGGAAGTCATTTTGATCTAAAACCCAAAACCCTTCATTTTTTGTATTAATTTATTTGAAATAACATTTAGGCTTCAGTAGGTAGCGGTCCTCTTTAGTTTTGTGTTTCTTTTTTTTAGTGTTATTTGTGTTTTTACCACTGCTATTGTGTGGGGTCTAATTTTCTTTTGGGGTCTGGGTCTGACCGTTGTTATTTTTTTCTTGTGTATAATCGCATGTAGCATTAGCACCAGTGGGGTTTACAGTGCCCCCTACTGGCCTGGCAGACAGTTAAATAGCGATTGTCAATAGTGCATCCAAAACATCTGTAATAGGTTAAGCAGTAAAAATAAATAAAAATAAAAAGAATATTGTAGACCTTGCTTATATAAGTTTGACCTCAGATATAAATGTTATGTATAACAAATTTATTGATTTAAAAATGTCATATTTGCATATTGTTATGCATATTCAAATATTATTTTATTTAGTAATGTTAACTCTAAATGATTTACCTGTATTTATATTGTGTAACCACAATTTTAATAGAAAAAAAAACGTACTTTCATTTTTTATCCTCTACGAATGAAACTGTATCTAGACTAATTTCTGAACTGCTTTAATAAAACATGTAAAGCCTCCAGTTTTGAATGAGTGCATTGAAGTCCTGACTCACTGAGGCCGGTTTGTCCGGGACATAACTCAGCCTCTAGTGCTAACTTGATGTATTCTTTCATGTTCAGAGGAAGCACAATATCCTGTTCCCTAATGCCACATTGAGGCGGGACGTCCCCTCCAGGCTCTGAGTGCACCAGCCCCCTTGCTCCATGATATATGAGGTGTGTGTGTGCGCCTGGGAGTCACTAAAAGCACAAGGGGGATGGTTCTCATTTGAGTGGCAATTGTTGTTCCCCGTGGCATAGCTTCCACTGTGAGATTATTTGGAAATGCAATATTTTAAATCTCTCACAGACAAATACAAAACATCTGAAACTTTATCTGCTGTTTTGCCGGGCAGCAGAGAACAGAAATGGAAACAAACTGCTCTATATGAATTAATGCCAAATCCAGTAACAAAGGTCGCTTTCAACATTCATTGGCATCTGCAGATCTCTTTTGATGGTGATTCATACAGATAAATAAACTGTAGACCTCATGTCATTGGGCTGGGTCCAGACCATCCAGAGGAGCTCAACATGTCCCGCTTTGCTTTGCAGAATTAGGCTGCTGTTCACATGTTTTATGATTTATGAGACTTGATGGGTTACACCAAGCAGGGAACTATCTGGAATTAATCATGGAATTGCTTCTCAAAAATACTACAGATTTATTTGGACACATCTATTGCACAGTCTATCCATCCTGGGAATGGATCTTTCCTGCAGTGAAACTACCTGAGCTTTCTCTTTTTTCCTAATGGCAGGGTTTTTTGCTTTTTGAGTTTTTACTTGTCCTTATAGAGGGTCTCAAGGGTCACACCTTACACCCAGGACAACCATCAGTTAGTCACAAAGCTTACACTTTGAGGCCACTTACACAACTGTACTCTGACAGTCATTCTCAACAATATTTGATTTGGTGTTATGTTGGAATTCAAAGTCTTGCTATAGTCTTTTTATAACTGAATTTTGTATGTAAACCAGAACATTGTTGAGGGTGCATTCATTTGAATTTCTCTAAAACTCTTTGAATGACCCAGACCATGAATTGTGCTAAATTGCCTTGCCTAAATCAGAGTAACACACATGGTTCATTGTTGGACTATTGCTACATGTAAACAGATTACTTCAATTAAGGTTGGACACAGTTCTAAACAGCTCCACGGCCAGACTAACTTGGCTTTGCCAGATAGTTTGTCTCTGTGAATCTACCAGCTACTATTTAGAAGAGCGTCCATAGAAAGTGTTGGCAAAGGGCATGTCACTTTAAATGGATAACTGGCTGGTGATTGGGCTTATCATTAAAGGTTTGCAGTTGTATAACATCACAGCAACGCCATGTTATTACGTTAGTAACGGTAAAACCAGTGCCTAATTTGTAAAGCTGGAGGTGGGGAAACACAGAGACAATATTTAGAGGAAGTATTCCCCCAGCATCGAGAAGGAAAAAAGGTAAAGGAACACACATTGTTATGGAGACTGCATTATAGCTTTTTGTATCTAACTGATGCCATTTTAACAATTTAACAATTTCTACAGGCTGAGTTATAAATCAGACAGGCCACATTAACTTTTACTTAAAAAAAACTTCTGAAAAAAATTAAAGAGGTGCCGGAACCAGTCAAAAACATTAAGTAATAGAATATGCCTAATGCTACATTTTGTAACAGTGCACTTTACAGGAGCTGAGAAAAGGGAAGACGGGGGTTAAACATTAATGCTCTTGTACATGATCCCGCTCAATAAACCAAAACGTAATAGGTCCTCGTCCTGATTTAGAAGGAGGGGAAATATTACCCTGTTTTCCCCCACAAATTAAGCTCTGGGTAAAACAGTACATCTTCAATATTCCATATCATTGACCAAATCAGAGCCGAAGTGAAAACTTTGCTTGGAGCAGTACAAGATGGAATTTTGTGAAGTTGTGAACCCACAAGGTAAGAGCAGGACAGTGGCACAGAGTAATTATACTTGGCATATCAACAGACGCTGATGCTCGTGCAGTGGAGGGTGATGGCTCCAAGAAGCTGAAGAACATCTGACTTCAATTCCGAAAGCACAACAAAACACTAAGTTCGTTCATCTTTGTTTGTGTTTTGG
Source organism: Neodontobutis hainanensis (assembly GCA_024349245.1). Taxonomy (NCBI): domain Eukaryota; kingdom Metazoa; phylum Chordata; class Actinopteri; order Gobiiformes; family Odontobutidae; genus Neodontobutis; species Neodontobutis hainanensis. The sequence goes on along the minus strand of JALDNG010000087.1, from coordinate 160,652 downwards.
TTTCTACTGTTTATGACATATAATACAAAGAAATACAAAAAAACTGCAGCTGAAGAAAAAATTCTTATTGTTAGTTCTGCGGTGAACATGAACTGTGGGTTGAGTAACTAAAAAAAGTTTCAATTGTGTGCACAAATCTTATTTTATTACCACTAGACTTTTTACAGTTTAACTATGCATTTTTCATTTTACTTTTATTTTTTTTACAGCTGCTATTAGAAACACCAGGACCTAAAAATGATATAAAGCATGGTAATAGTGTGTTTTCTACCTTTCACAGTGCTAACATTTGTCTTCTGTCTGTCTTCTATATTAGGAACTGAACAGAAAACAGAAGAAAGGTTAGCGGGACTTGTCATAGCCTCAGGTCGAGTTCGAATTGCACGTGCATCCTACACTTTGTCTACTGCGCATGTGCAACTGGAGGCAACAACTAAAACTAAAACCTAGCTTGTACGACAAAAAAAGCTAATTGCTACCTGTAAAGACACTTAAATTTCCGCGTGTACAAGTTGTGACATGTAAGTGTTAAAGTTATTGTTCTTTAACCGTCAGTGCGTTTTGTTAACGGGTAAATAAACGAGCCAATATATACATCAATCCCGCGGCTGTTCGTGTTAGCAAGCACCTGTGCGTCTGCTTCTTCACACAGCCGTGGGCCCGGACAGGGGGAGGTCCACCTGTGTGTCCCAGAGCTGAGAGCTCCTCCTTCCCGCCCCTTTTCACGGTTTCCCTGGAGCCATGGGACAAACCAGTCTGACTCTCACGGACTGCACACGACTACTGGAGGAATGTGCGCTTCGATACGGCTTTTTTGTGGATTTAATAAAAGGGGAACTCACTTTTAAGGACTGTGGCTTTGTTTTTCTTTTTTTTTTAGTATGAGAAGTGTCTGATAAAGGAGCCAGAATGTCTCTCCCTCCGCGCGTCGTCCAGCTGTCCTCCGCGTCCCTCGCTGTGGTCTTTGCTCCGGACGACGAGAGCTCACACGCCGGAGTTGGAGGCACTAAAGTCAACGCCAACACCGGGCAGGAGATCTTTGAGGAGTTTAAAGCACAGAACCGTCGCAGTTTTTGGAATAAAAGGCTGGTGAAAGCCATGGCTGAGGTGTACTTCCAGGGATGGATGGAAAACTTGGTGCTGTTCGTTCAGGGCAACGCTAACAACCTGGAGGTGCTGAGGGAAGCGTGGATGCGCAGAGCCCTGAGGTCACCCAAGGGCTTCCTCATCAAAGCTGTGGGTAGGTTACACTTCTTTAGTCGAGGAAGTGTTGGGACAGAAGGTGCTATTGAGGAAAATGTAAAGGATGTGGCGGGAATTAACCAGAGTATAGTAGACACTACAAACAACCAAACTAAGGAAACCCTGTGGAGGCACATTTGATTAATAAATAACAATAAAAGCGGCACATCACCTAAGCCTTGTAATGATTTAAGCCTTGTTCTACAGTAATTACCAGTGTTACAGCCACTGGAGGCAAGGTGGGTTAAGTGTCTTGCCCAAGGACACAACGACAGCATGAACTGTGGGGAGAGTGGGAATCGAACCACCTACCTTCAGGTTGAAGGACAACTGCTCTACCCACTGAGCTACTGCCGCATATATATAATTTCTCCAACTGTATGGTGTTTGAACTTGATTGAAAGTCCAATCGAACTCCTTTGTTGTAGCTCTGTGTTTAGCAAAGCTTGTTAACAAGCCGGTGCACAGGGTGTAATTATCTCTAATTGCTTGGCTCTAGAGGTGTTTAAAGAGGTTTGTAGCTCAACAGAGACGGTGAACAGAGGGCTCCTATAGAGAATGATCTCATGGGCTGTACATGCCGGAGAGCAACAGCTGCATAGTGAAATGACAACACTATGTGTCTCAAAACCTAAAGACTCCATAGAGAGGCACCGTTCATTGACATCTTTTTGACGTTGGAAGTAAGTGCCAAAAATTATAAAAATGTATGTGTGTAAAGACGTTTGGGCCTGGACAACGCACACTATGGCCACAAAAACATTGTCAACATTTACACAGCCCTTTACAACCACAAATGTTTTGAATGTAAATGCTCACATACCTTTGATACCATACCATACTTTTAACCGATGTTTCTGTGCCCCCCCACCCCAAACCTGTACCTCACCGCTCCAGTAGAGAAATGATTTTAGTTGCTTTTAGGACAGTCTTTATTCCTCTGTCTGGTGTCTGTCTACCTGCTGATTGGAGTTGGTGCACGGTTCCAGGTCGAGCAGTGCACAGACAAGTGAGTGGAGGAATGTGGAGGGGGAGACCACACAGAGGGACAGACAGGAGGGTGGGGAGCACTGCCGTGGAGGGTAGCAGTTGAGGATTGCCATCCTGCTGTGACAATGTTTCTGCTAGGCTCCAACAAACAAACACCATATGGGTAAACTGGTCACTAGTAACAAGCTTATGGTATTAAACTAAATACAGTGACCATATAATTTAATTTTATTCAGTCATGTCAAGGAGCTCAGCAACCTCTTGGAGACAGTTAAGAGAAACTGGGCATAATAATTGTGACAAAAGGTACAAAAACCTATATGTAGAATTTTAGAAACTCACTTAACTATGACAAACCCAGGTTAAAGAAGAGATATAATTGTGTGACATTGGTGTATAAGTAAACGCTTTCTGATTTTAATTTTTTATGATATTTATTCAGGAAAGCATAGCTATATAGTAAAATGAATGGTCCATACAGAGAACCCTTGCCATTTGTCAAAAAAGGGGGTAACTTTGCAAGCACTTGGTGATGGAATAGTAAAAATTGCCTTAACTATTTCAATTTCAGGATGGAGGAGAATTGGGTTTAATTTCTGCCACTGGCCACTGTCAAGAGTGTACCCCTCCTAAGGCCCAAAGTTGCTGGAATAGGCTCCAGTCAATCGCAACCCCTAACGGGACTAAGCGGTAGTAAATGAATGATTACAACCTTATAAATACATTTATGGTGATATCGCAGGGAAACCAGTTGTACCAATTGCAAAAAACCCAAGGAGAGTCATCTGGTATTTGATGGTCCTCGGAATATAAATAACAATAAAACATAATTTTCCTGAACATTGAACCTTTTTGAGTAAATCTAGTACATAAGAAAGCTATTTGGCAAACTTGCAGTAAAGTTTTTGCTTACTTTAGCTTAATTAGTCAGATATATTGTCATTTTAAAATTATTTAGAATAGAAATATGGAAGTTGTACAATACTGACAGCTTTAAAGAGTATTGGTCCAAACAAAGAACCTTGTTGAACGCCATGACTAACTACAGTAGTAAAGGAAGCTTTTTAATAGACTGCAGCAAAAAGTAGCTTATTTTGCAAAGAACAGCGTATTAAATCATAATGTAGGAATTATTATAAACTACTATAATTCAAACAAAAATTGTTTGATTCTGACAAGGCTTCAAAGGTTGTCAAAGGTAGTAAGTGTCCAGACATGCATGAGCTGAATAACACAGAGGCTCAATGCAGCATGTGTCTGAGCTTCACACCTCATCCTTGTAAGCAAACACCTCAATGTGTGAACGATGTCACTTCCTTCTTCTCCTGAACAAATCCTTTACATCACACCAGAGCAATCTGAATGGAAATCAGCGCTGGCAGCTTGTCAACTTGCTTTACGGTTTTCTCGTTCAGCATTGAATTACGGCACGACTAGCTGCCAACTGCTGTAGCTTTTTCTGCCACGATTAATGTCCTTCCATTTCATGGCCAGCAAGGGACTAACTCGGACTCCCAGATTGATATCAGACCTGGACGCTAAGGCCTTGACATTTTCCTGATATAAATATTTCAGAAATATAAAGTTATGTCCTGTTGTGAATTTTAAACAGGCTTATTTCCTTCCTCAGGTCAGAACAAGGTTGGGACATGACTGAAGTTGTTTGAAAAGGCTTTAAACAGGATCAAAGTAAAGTCACGATTCTGCCTTGTTTTGAGACAAAACAACAGACAAGTATTTAAGTTATGGTAGTTACAGTAGTAGTAGTGTTTTTGTTTTGTTTTGCTATTTGTACTAAAATGACATCCAAGTTTAAACTGAAACTTTTTATACATCAATTACTTTCTTATATTATATGAAAAATGCATCATTGGTTGGTATAGTACTAAGACATTTCTATTGTCAAAAGTGTAGCGTTTTTAATAAGTGCCCTATGTGTATTTTCTCGAACTAAGCTTGTGTATGATTAAAAAGTCATAAAAACAGAGCTAGATAAGCCAAGGTAGCATTTGTTAGAAGAAGCTTTTCCAGTTTTAGATCAGCTATTGCTTTGTAAATTAAAATTTGCAGTCTATGTTGCATCCCCTCATTTACATCTTGTTTCCATTGCTTTATGTATTGCTCTTATAACACAATGCCATTAATGAATTTATTAATAAATCAAGGAATTTTGTTCATTGGCCTCCCTGTAACATAAAAATACTAATAAACAATTTATCACAAACACATGACCAGACTATATAATTCTAACTGCATCATGCCTCACTTTTTGGAAGATGTCAGTCTTTATGTACATTCTGTATTAAAATGGGTTAATGACTCCTGATATTTCACAAAAGCAATTTGTTACTCTTATTGTTGCATTGTATTAATTGTTGTGCTTATTCCAATCACAGACCAGCCAAGAGTATGTGGTTTTAGTAACTGACAGTGACAGGGCCTATGGTGTGAAAGCTAAGTGTCAGTGTTTTATCATGCTAATCCTTCATAGTCTGGTTATCAGTCCCCAAACAGAAGAAGATGGATCGTTGTGTTTGGCTGCTTGTGTGGACCGTTTCTGTAGAAAGAGAGCTAATGGAGAATGTGGCATTGTAGTGAGGGCTAGTGTGAGGTAGACGGGCTTCGTACGAACAGACTTGGTTGTTATCTTTGTGGGAATGGGCCCCAGTGGAACTTGGATTGACCCCTTTTATTTCAGCTCACGAGTGTCTCCGGGCTGTTTCTCTTTTCTCCTAAATGATCCTAATCTTATATTACTTTAGCAGCTGTTTACTTACCACAGTTCATATTGGAAAGTAAACCTTGGAGGCATTTTCATTACTGAGCTTTCTATAGTAAATGACAACCTTAAACGTTAACATGGCAAGTTAATGTAGTAGTTCTAGTTTTTATATTGTTTTTAAGTGAAACGGAACAGAAATTGTGTAGGGGCTACATTAGATTTTGGGGTAACTGCAAGAGTCATCAGCAAAAGATGTACTCTATACTAAAGCTTTTTGTCAATCAATTGTACCTTTTACTACAAAGTCTGTGAACAGAGGCAGAGCTAACAATTAGCTATCAGCAAGAGAAAATGGCTACAGATAGCTGAATTGTTATATTATTGTATTTCTTGATTTTATTTTTATTTTTTTCTTTTATTCTGATATGTTTATATAATACAAGAAATTGATTTCTTTGACACTCCAATGGCATTTTAGGGGAATTCTTAATATCAAGTTAAATTTAACACAAACATGTATATAAAGTCAACAATATTGCATAGAGCCATTTGGGACATAGAGCCATTTGGGACTCCATGACTAAATCTGAAGATTATTTACTATCAATAACTAAAGGATTCTTTTAAACAGAATGCCATTGTTGAAACCAGGTGCTTCATAAGGTCTGTTTACTGCTACTGCATAATTCAGCACGAAGGTGGCTAAGGACGAATCTACAAGCTGAAAAATTTATATGCAGTGTTAAAATGAGGTGTCCGGTATCCTCTGAACCATTCCCTCTGTATCTGTCCCCGTCCTTTTAAGATCATGGACATGAAGAGCCCGCTGGATGGGCCACTCACTTTCACACTGGAAACTTTTCTGTTGCTATTATATATATATATATATATATATATATATATATATATATATATATATATATATATATATGACAGGCTCTAGTGGACCCCCATGTTTGTGGAAAATTTTGTCATTTTTTTTGGCTGCGTTTCATGTAAAATGCTATGTTTCATTTGACCTGTTGTACCATGAGGTGGTGAGGCATTCCTGAAATGGTTCATTTACTCCTGAGATCATTTCCTGAACTGGCAGCCTCTAAGACTTAGTTCTACTCATTGCTTCTCAGTTAAATGTGTTGTATTTTTTACACAAGCATTGTGTCCTTTCATGAAAGTGTTTTGTCAAAGTCTCAGAGCCGTGCTCTAATGGCCAGATGTTAGCTTATATGACACCCCTCCACAGCGCTGCTCCAGTTTTATCGGCCCACCCTGTCTTAACCAAGCAACTCTGATCAAAGGTCATAACCTTCATGGTAACTAGGCACCTTGAGATCACTTATGGACAGACGGTTTCTGAAGCAGGGCAACAAACAGCAGCACAACAGCCAGGTGTTCAGTCAGTGGCCACTGGGAAAATGTCCAGTAAAGTCTAGATTTTATCTCCCAGTAAAACCACAAACACACTTTAGCTGAACTACACACTTAAAATTCTAAGATAACTTACAAATTTTGGTAACACTTCATAATAAGCATTATGTCAGTTCATCATCATTCAGTGGCAGAAGAAATAAATTTTGAAGCGACCTAACAACCAAATTTCCCCTGGGGATTTAAGAAAGTAAATTTAATTCTATAAATTAATATGGATAAATTAAATCCATAAACTATATGGATTATAGTATCCATATAGAAGAATTGCTTCTATATGGATATTATTAGGTTATAAACATTTTTATTTGTGTTTTAGTCTTGAATAAACATTTTTAAATGATATAAATTACAGTTCCACATTTTTATTGTGCATGACCCACATGTTTACCACTACATATTTTTTTATGTTTAATTACACCATTGATAAAAACGTCTCATGGAAATGATAACTGTAGAAAAACATGTCAAGAAACAATCTAAAGTTACATAGTGCACCCCGTTGTCTATGTACTCATCTCTGTTTTTATTGTTAAAAAAGTCACATAGTGCAGCTTTAAGTAGTTTATTCACTTGCAAGCAGTCACAGAATTGCATCTAATGGGACACTCCAGTGAGAATTGCGTGACACTCTGACTCAGACTGCAGAAATATTGGCACATTCCTCTTTGGCAAACAATTTCACATATTCAGGTTTGGCAGATGTGTCAGAAAACATGTCAATATACAGCCATAAATCTCTTCCCTTCAGCTTTTTAAAGCGCACCTACAGCAATAGAACCCCACAACGTGACCCTGACATCTCGGACAAAAGCTTGTCTTGACATCAATTAGTAAATGCTTCCAGGCAGTCAACTTTTGAACCCTGCTGCAAAGTGAACAAAGTCTGCAATTCATTTAGTAGTATGTGAACATGTGACCTCAATATGCTTCGTACTTCAAATTGTATACATCAAATTGCAGTTGCTAAATCCAGATGCATGTGGATAAGAAGCACGCATTTTGTCATTAACCTGACAAAGCATCTCTTTAATGCAGATCTCATGTCACAGCCGTTACTTGACCTACTTACACTGTCATTCTGTGTGCCAATAACAGTTGAGTGCATTGGAACCATGCCTTTCCTTCACAATGAAGAGTATCCAGTTGTATCACACTTGATGAGAGCGCTACAGAGTACAATTGGTTACAAGCCCCTCTCAAATCAAATTGTTCAAACGGATCACTTTCCAGCCGCCTCGACACTAATACTCTGACTGACATTGGGCTGCTGTTTTCTAAGATGAGTATGATGAAGAATCTGTTTTTTGACAGAAGTTGGCTCAAGGCTTGGTCTCTTCAAAAAACAGAGGTGATATGTTTTCAGTAGAAGTTTCCAGCAGCGAAGAGTGGGTTTTATGTAACTAGACAAGCCATAATTTAAGTTCACCCTCCAAGGCAACTGCTGTGAAAATCTCCACCTTGATATGCTCATATCAGACTAAGACATTACACATTTTTTCAGGTTAGACACCTCATTTGAACACTTAATCATGGTTAAAGCGCTATATGCCATAAAAACACATAACTCAAGCTGTAATGGATGTATGATAAACGACTTGGATGTATTTTCTGTCCCCAGTGGGCCTTTTTGATTTGCTTATTAGTTTTTTGCAAGGTTTACATGGTAATTTATATTTTTTTTTGTGCAAGACATGAGTAAACAAAATTTGTTACAGTAGTGTATATTTGGGGGGAAATGCGGGAGAGTTCTCTAGTCTTACAGCCTCTGGGGGAAAGGGGGCTGTGTTTTAGCCTTGTTGTTCTGGCTTTGAGGGAAAGGGTGTGAACAGGTCGTGTGTTGGATGGGAAATATCCTGGAAGTTGTCCTGCACAAAAGAGAGGCTGGTTATTTTTTTGATCAGATTTAATCACGCTCTCCACCTCACACCAAGGCTATAAGCTTGTGAGAATCCAGCACAATTACACAACAAAGTGCAGTCCCATTTTGATTCAAACAAAATGCATTGACAAGTCATTCAAAAATATGCCAACCCGGGATACAGTTTGCCAAATGCTTTGTTGGGCATATGTGAAAGGAAGATAGCTTCATGTTCAAACTTGTTGTGAAAGCGCTGCAGAAGCTTTCGAATGCTCTGTTGGAACAGCAAAACAGATTCTCCGGAAGGATAAAGACAAAAACACATGCATCTCAATCACACAATGTTTATGTGTAGGGAGGTAGTTACTTGAAATGAGTGATAATAATTTGGCACGGATCTAAACAGATTTAACAGATAATGGATTTAAATTAAACTGCAACTTAAACCTGTTTGGATTCGACAGAAAAGCCAGGCATATCCTCTTGCTTGTATTGCTCATTTCACTGCTAATAGACGCTAGTTGTGGTTATTATCTTCCCAAACATCAGCCTATTATCTCTGAGCTAAAGCCAAAGGCGTGTTCACATGTGTGTCAAAGATGTCTAACTCCAGCTATATGACCCTACACATGCCACTTTGTGCGCACAGTTATCAGCTCGTCATTTGTCAGACACATCCTTTCCAATGTACCATCAATTACGGATGGAGCACGATGACTTTTTTCCCCCTTTTTTTTAACCCAAATATTAGGGGGCATACTTTGGCCAACAATAACATCAGCCCACATTCCCTGTATCCCTCAGCTTATGTGCCTTGTCACTGAGCGCTTGGGTTTAACTTCTGGGATTGTCTACAATTTCTTGACGGGATGTTTTCTTTGTTTAATTTAGCAGCTTCTGTGACAGAAAAGCATTACGTTTCAGATATTAGACTAGTTAAATGAGAAGCTGTAAGGTTTCCACACGACCAATAACAAACACTACAATCTGCCGCAGCCAGAGCTAAGTCCACTTCGAGGAAATTGGTTTCATATGATCTCAGGGACGGCCATTACTCTTGATTAAAGGGGTGTGGATCTTTTGGAAAGCCCTGTTAGATTGTATGTGTAAGACATTGGTGGTGGGGAAAAGGCCACACGGGTAGAGTTCATGGGGAAATACCTGGCATTTCTCAACGCACACCAGAGGAATCGCAAACTGGAGGCTGTAGAGTGAAATGTTTGAGTAGGAAGTCCCACCGTGATGAGCACCATGTTTGTACAGCAGCCAAGTTGAACAAAACTTCTCTAATGGGCAGTCAGTCAGTCAGGCAGTTTATTTGCCACTACATTGCCCTTAAGCGTTATTGCCACTTATGTTTTTGCATTCATCTCTTAGGATCAAGCTTTGTTGAGGAATTTGGTGTGTCTCCACTTTTGGCTACCAAAAATTATATTGATAAAGAACTATAACCTAATTACAGTCAGGCATTACACTGCTCAGGATCTGTCAATGTGTACTATGTTGTGCACTGTCCATTGTTTATAGGAAGGTCTATGTCGCTTTATATAATTCTGTCTGCCACGTCAGGTGCAAACTATCAATAATAGGCAATTTACACTGCAACACTTTAAAAAAAAAGTTTTAGCTTTTTATCTACACAAGGATAATGTGTTACATGGCTAATTTATGATAACACTATTGTATTTCCTTAGTGGTCTGTTGACTAAACAGACCCTGTAGATGTATCTGGGTCCATACACTAGGTCTCTGTAATTCTAAATGATGGAATATGGGTTTCATCATCAATGTACTGACATCATTTCCTAAATACTAGAGTAGATGGAGATTGTTTTCATCTTACAACACCCTTTTAGGATGAAAATGTGTGGATGTAGCCTTATGTCAGATCACAGCCTGAATCATTCACATGACAAACACTGAAGTCATATTGCATTATTCCAGGCCTCCGCACATGTGCATGTTAAATCATCAGTAATATAACTGAAGGACCGTCATCTTTGGAATGATCTATGCTTTTAAACAAATGGTTAGTCACTGAGCGGGTATGGAGCAAAACAGTGAACATAAGCAAACCATAGGTAATGGTTATTCTGACATAAAAGCATATATTAATGGCCGGAAAGATATAGCGGTCTGCACTAAATGGCTACGTCTCAGTATGCAACTGGCAGACCAATGTTTATAATAAAACAGACAAGAGCCAGATACTGCATGTCGCGGTGCATCACATGGTGGCTCATGTTACATAGAGCCACAGTCCTGCTTCTCTCTACAATGTGACTATATTCAGTTCAACACCTGCTCAGGTGTGTTTCTCATTTCAGAGGAACATGATAACAGTGTTTTAGTGCTGAGCTTCAGTATTAGGTCATTTAATTGTTATGGCAGAGCAGAGATCTCCTTTCAGATTATTGTGAGATGGTAGAAACATTAGTTAAAAGCATTTCTGCTGCAGGGACTCTGAGCAAAGCTGTGTTGTGACAAAAAACTTAACTTGAGAATCTTATGCTTTGTTCGCGCTATAGGAAAAAGTGGCTCAGATTAGATTTTTTTTTTTGAGGGGGTACTTTGATTGCTGCTCTGAGCAAAATGGAAAGCAGGTTTTAAATATCTATTGTGTTACCGTTACACTTACACAGATACCTTTGTAATTTTAGTAGTAAATAAAATCATATTAATATTCCTAAATGCTTTGCTTATCATTATAGCATTGCATGTTTTTATCAAAGTAATGTGAGCATTAATTTAAAGTTAATTGTTTGGACTGTGCAAAAAATTTGATTTCAACCACTATATAGTGGTTGAACCTGATGAAAATTGATAGGTCATGTACAGCCATTAACCATAACTTAACTGAACTTAGATTTAGAACTGCTATCTTTATCTCAATATAAATGCATGGAAGGAGCCCGAATTATGGGGTCCAGTGGACTACAATAGGTAGACCATTTTCTGATTGACCTTTGACATTACAGACCAACAAACAACCTCCAAAGTTAACTAGTGCTGTTTTTCCTCTTAAAAAAATGCTATTAATTTCATCAGTGCTATTTGTTACTTTTTTGTATTCTTTAAAACTTGGCAAGAATATTTTCTTTTCAATCTGTTACGACCAACGTTTGGGTCCCAACACAATGTTTGGCAACCACAAAGCAAGATCATGGTATATTAGCATAAAGCGTATTCCCCCTGCACTAGTGTAGTCTTCCCTGGGGTCTCCTCCCGGTGGGACATGTCCGAAACAGATGCCCGAGTCACCTCAGCTGGCTCCTCTCGATGTGGAGGAGCCGTGATTCTACTTTGAGCTCCTCCCGAGTGACCGAGCTCCTTATCTCTAAGGGAGCGCCCCGCTACCCTGCGGAGAAAGCTCATTTTAGCCGCTTGTATCCAGGATCTTGTTCTTTCGGTCATGACCCAAAGCTCATGACCATAGGTGAGAGTAGAAACATAGATTGACTGGTAAATCGAGAGCTTTGCCTTACAGCTCAGCTCCTTCTTCACCATGACAGACCATCACTGCAGAAGCTGCACCGTTCCGTCTGTCAAACTCACGTTCCCTCCTTACCTCACTCGTGAACAAGACCCCAAGATACTTGAACTCCTCCACTTGAGGCAGATTCTCTCCACCAACCTGAAGGGGACTTGGTTTATGCAACATTATAATTTTCTCTAATCTGATCTAAACACTTTTTGAGCTAGTGTGAACTTAGCTTTTGTCATGTCTTGTTTTCTTGTGTTTTGCCAACATCTGTGAAATGTCACTAAGCTATTTTGTCACCATGAATAGCTGTAGCTATGCAGCACTTTGCATTTTGGCTCTTTCTGTCTGTTTCTTTGGTGTTGCATTGTCTCTTGCTGCCACATTGTATGTTTCTATGGTGATAAGTGTCAACCCAACACTGGCTTGGTGAGCTCCTTTCCTTTGGCCTAAACTTTAACTCATGTGTTGTCTTCACCCAGTCAAGCTGCCATTAAACCAAAGTGCTTTTTGAGCAAGAACAGAACAATGGACTTGTATTTCCTTTCATTTAAACGTCAAAATTCATATCCTGTTTTAATTCAGGAGGTCATCCAGAATAAATCTCGTCTGCCGGCTTTACTACAGCCTATTTTCCCAATGTCTTAATTGCAGGAAAAACAGTCCAAAATTGACCCTGAGCCTGCAACTTCAACTCCTCGCTTAATATTTAAACACAAGCTCAGTTGGATAGTAAAACATCAAGGGCTGGGATTAATAATTGATCTAATGCCTGTAAGTTTGGGCAGAAAATATTGTTTTATTGTTGCGTCTGAATCAATAGAGCTGTCAGTTAATGCTATTTTATTGCACTTGAGTGTTGGAAGGACTGTATTGGGTAGACGGTTTTAAGCACAGGAGATGTATGAAAAGTTGTTTATTAATAATAAAAGTCAGACATAGTTATTGGTTGAAAGCATTTAGTCTGTTACTAAAACCGCTGAACTAGCTAAACCTATTTCTAGTTTATTCTGTTACCGCATTTTGTGAGAAAAGGCTTTTGTCCTGGATATTTGCGGTTAGTTTGAGACTGTTGACTTGTCGGCAGGAAATAAAAACCCAGCCCTTGTAATCTTCTGAAAGGGTACAATCCCTCAACACAGTGGGAAAGCCATTGTGTCAAGATCCGGCAATAACACAAACTTCCTGCAGTTGGCCCAACTTACTGTACATATAAATTGTAGGGTCAAAAGGTCGACCTTTTGATGTCATAGACCAAAACAACACACAAAATGTGTTTGTGTTGCCTTACCTTTGTCTTCTTTTTGTATGTGTACTTATGTTACACCCTGCTGCACGATGAGGGAAAAAAGTAGCACATTTTGAGTATTTAGTCCAGCTCCAGTCTGACTAAGCCTTTATACAGAAGTAGCTCAAACTGCATAATCTGGGTGTGCTATTTAGCTAGGTTTCTGAAATTTTATTTTGTAGACTTGCTTTCAGTCTACGTGTTTTATGAGCTTTTCCATGACTTGCCATGTATAACTAATGTTTAATTTATTATTATGCATTAAAGTTTTAAACAGACATTTTGAGTTGCCAATTTCAGCTTTACTACTCTGTAAAAAAGGACAACAGTTGGAATAGTTAGTTCAGGTATAAATAGATATAAAAAACAAAAGAGTTTACTGCAGTTTCTCTGTTGAGCTTTTGTGACCAAAAATGTTGCTGCTATGTTGTTTAATATTAGCCGATGGAGTAAAAATGGCCCCAAGCCCCCATATATGTATACCTATATGCATCTGTATTATTGTGATGTGTATCTTACTTTAATGTTGATTTTGTGGCTTTAGCTAAGTGGATGCTAACCTTGTCAGCCATTCATCTTAGTTTAACAGTCTTTGATCATCTGTACAGTGGATAGAAAGCAGTCTAGTGCCAGGAAAGGGGTTGTGTTGTTGGGACATTTGCACGGTGATTGCTCTCTGAAGGGATCTTTTCACTCGGTTTATTGGGCCATTTTACTGCGACGCCCACATCTGTGCACTCGGTGGAAGTCAAAGGCACCAACTCGTAAAAAAGCGCTGTTACAAGGCAACGCACGCACACACACATGTAGATATATAAAAAGGAACGGGTGGAGTCATGGGGGTCTGTGAGTCCACAAACCCAAAAAAAAAAAAAACAGACAAATGGTCCTGGGAGCGGGACAGAGTTGCCATATAAATTCTATTCCACATTCCCTGATCTTTAGAATGTGACTGTATGAATTGTTGTGGCTGAGATCGCCAAATGCCAGCCTGTAGATTCACCAGAGCGTGTCCTTCACAGGGTCTGAGTCGAAGGGAGAAGGGGAGGAGGGGTGCAGGCCTCAAGTTCACGTTGAATACAGCGCAGTGTGTCCTTAATGAGAGAGAGAGAGAGAGAGAGAGAAGATTAGCTTGTTTGCTTACTGGAGCCAAACAGATTAGACGTTTGCAGGATGAGATAAGCTGAAATGTGTCTGTGAAGGCGTAATGTGAGGGACTAGAACCCAGTCTTGATTTAGTGTTAGATGGTGTAAAGGCAAAAGGTTAAGGACGGGAAAAATTTAGCAAATTGAATGTTTGCGACAAAAAACCCTTTTGTTAGTGTTTCATTATGTCAAATATGTTTTTCTAAATGCCAGTTCAGAGCCTGTGCCATACCTCTACACCAGTTCTTTGAATAAAAAAAAACTGTTCCAAAGTGGCTGTTCTAACACTAAAGACTCTTGATACGTCACATTACAATGTTTAAATATTTAAATATATATATATATATTATAAAAAAATTCCAATCTTTAAAAATGGTGACACCTTGAGCACTAGTATATGGTAACACTTCACAATCTAACTTGGATTGTTTCTTTTTTGGTCATATGGTCCCCACTTCAGAATCTCTAAAACTTGATCTACTGCTAACATCTTGGTGCCAGATCCCATAGACGTTCAGAGACTTTGTAGAGTTTAGGCCTTGATGACTGCAAAAATCAAAATGTACAATCTACTCCCATAGAACACCTGATTAGATTCACATGTAGCCTCATCTGTAGCATCTTGGACACATAAATATCCCTTGATGATTTAAACAGTGTGCTGCTGTTGTGTCCATTTTTTGTTCCCTCCACTGCCTTAATAAATAAGCAGTTAATCTTTGAAATGTGTGTCCTCTTCGTGATATCACTGGGTGAAGAGTGTAAAGGATTTATTTGAGGAATTACAGGCTGAATCATGGATGTCTTATTCACTCCTATACCATAAATATTTAGATCTTCGTAAGTAGAAAGGTATGAGCCCTCCTTAAAGGGTCAGGCATTGCGGTCAGTCCCAGGTCTGTGTCCGGTCTTGCGTGATGTGTGAGGTAATGCAACCACAGCATATGAATTGAGACTCGCGCAGCATGGAGGCTCCCTCACATGAAATACATGTGGCACTGATCACTGCACAGATCTCCGAGGGGACGCACTGGAGAAGGTTCCTGTCAATCATCATCGACGCTGGAACCCCCAGGCTGCAGTTTACGTTCACAAGTGAAATTCATGACATGGCTGTTTCTGTAGGGTTGAGCGTAGGCCGCGGATGAATGTTGCTGAAAACCATAAAAGTAAAATATTGGAGCTGTGATATAGAGTTGCAGAGATTTGTTGGAAACTTCGACTGGATCATGAAGGGTTCTCAGCATGACTTCTAACTGGGAGACTCAAGGGGTCATTTTAGAGGTCACAGTAAACAGACAGGCCTGAGATGAATATTACTACTAAATCATAATTGCCTGGAGAGGAACATTCTCTGCTTCTAAGTGTTTTTATAATTCAATGCAATTATATAACTTTACATTTGTCACAGATGTAAAATGTGAGATGTTGATTAATTTGATTAATTAATTTGGATGGTTTATCAGGGGCGTAGAAAGCTTTTCAAAATCACCCAAAGAAACATGTAACACAGTTATGGGTGTGCAGTCAGATGCAAGTTTGTTGGACGTTATAATTGTCTGGGTCCTCCCCTAGAAAATTTTAATAAAACAAATTTTAGCTGGCCATTGTGTCAGAAAAATTACAACTACACTTTTTTATTTGACTGGCCCCAAAATCCCAGAATCAAAGACTTTAAAACAGTAAAGGATCAAGGCATACACTGTTTATAAAACCCTCCGTTTACTCTTTTTTAACTTGAGCAGTTTCAACAAGCTACATGTCAGTATCATGTTTGCAGGCTGTGGGTCTATATGAGCTCATTAAAATAAGATGAAATCAAATTTCCAACTATGGAAACAAAATATATCAACATGGTTTAGCTTATTTTCTCCTGCTCACTGCTAGTACATTTGTTTGTTTTTTTTACTGTTGGTGGTTAGTTTAGTCCAGCCTTATACTTGGTCTGGTAAGCATGAATTTTTATTTCATCAACATAGGCTCTACTTTACCACTGGGTCACGGTTAGGGCTGCTAAAGCCCTAAAAATGGGATGACAACTGTTATGGTATGGGCCCCCCCTTAATCAGGGGCTTTTGCCCCGAAACCCCATCACATTGCTCCGGACTTAAAAGTCAGAAATATCTGTAATTACTGTTGTGTGCTTTTTGTGCTGTTTTTGCTCCTCAACAGCTATCACAGTCTGAACCAGGTTTACTCATCACTAAAATAATAAGAGCATAAAACAATGCTCCAAAAGGAAGAAAAACACCTGCACACTAATCTGGAGACCATTGTTCAAAACATGGTTTATATTTACAATTTATGTTAATTAAAGCCGCACTAAGTTTGTAATGTATGTATGTACACATTACAAACCTAGTGCGGCTTTAATTAACATAAATTATCTCCTTTTTATAAGGATATTAAACAAGCATGAGTGTTAAAGGTAAAAAATAAACATAACACTTAGACACATAACACAGAGATAGCAACCAAGTGACAAATGTTGCTAATCAATTTACATTAACAAACTACTAATGTTTCAAATGTGTCGCACTTTTACGATCTGATCTCATTACCTCCCAGCACCAGCAGGGGGCTAGGGGAACCCAGATAAACCTATAAAAAAATAATATCTTAAAAACCATAACAGCACAAACAAAAGATTTTATGGCAGAAACCAGCACAAATGATCTAGATAGTTTTGGTCAATCTGCGTTTGATGGGGTGCCAACTTCACAGAGGTCTGTCAGTGAGCTGGTAGAGGAGATTAGCAAGTAGCTAGCTGTAGCCTGCTTGGATATGTAGATATAAAAGCAGACAATGACCTGCGGACGTGCACAGAACACCTGTGCTTATTCATTAAATACTCTGTGTGACAAAGTTAGCAAACATTTAGCTAAATCTACAAAACCCAAATTAAGACAATATTCATGGTGACATTATTGACATATAAATTACTCAAACACAAGCACAACACATCTAGCATTAAACAAAACAGCGGCCAACATACTTAAGTAACACTTTTATTAATATCTGAAATCAAGATTTGAAATTATGGAATTTTAACTTCATTTGAATTTTTAAAATTTTTATTTAGAAAAAGTTTTTTTTATTCTGTGTGTTGGTTTATAAACAAAGCCTACAAGTTTTGACCCTTTTTGTTTAATTTCTTGTGCAAAACACAAAAATATTTGCAAAAACCCAACCCCAGTCAACTGTATAGTATCAGTGCTTTCAGGTTGTTCAGTAAACTAAACATCATTTTTGCATCTTGATTGTGTAACTAACTAGTTGCTTCTATTCTCTTGTCTTGTCAGCTTCTCAATCTGACCTCTCTTTGTGACCAAGGTTGGTTGCCATGGCATCGAGCATAGTATTCATGGCGGTTATGACAAAGAGTGTAATGTGGCCGTCCCGGTCTCATGTTACAGGAACACAGGTCCGTTTCCTCTGGAGTGAAGACTCTTAGAACAATGACTCCCCTCGACGGTCACGCCTGCTAATGTTATACTAAAAAAAACACTAATCCTTTCAAGGCCCTTCCCAATTACAACACCTCTTTCCCACCACAGAAATAGTTGTATTTATATTCTATACATGCTAATAATTCTAGTGGGTTAGCACTTTAAACCATTACTTCCTTTATAAATCATAATGGGAGGTCATAAACAGGATATCCTTCAAAATAAAGTATTCAATTATTGATTCCTGTGTCCACCCCCCTCTCGAACCTAAATGGATTGTTGATGGCAGCGCTCACGTGTGGTTGCTATGTAGACTGACAATCCTATAGAAAGCCCAACACAATAGGCGGCTGAGTCTTCTCTGCTGCGAAGAGACTGCTATTGAGATATCCGTGCAGTTTTAGACAGATTAATGTCCAACTCGGGGGGAGTTTTTTTTTTTTTTTTTTACAACCATTCTGTGTGTTATTGGATCAATTTAACAAAGAAAACCCCTGTCTGAAAAGCTTACAGGACCCCGTAGTGTAGCCAATGTTGTCATAAATACAGTAAATAATTTTGTTAGAACCATTTAACACCTATATCTTTAAATTGTATCTAACTTTTCTGCTGTCCTGTCGTTGAACTAAGAAATATGCATTTGGCACATGTGTTTTGTCACGCTCACAGTCATGACAGATATTTGCTAAGCTGTTTATTTTTCCTGTCTCAAACCTAAAGTGGTTCAAGTGTAGGGCTAAAAATGTTTAGTTTACAAGTGTGAGCCTGACAGTGTTTTTGTTAAACCCCTTGGGGTTGATGGGAGGATCACTTACAGTTCCCACACAACATCATGTGTCTGTGACCACTCTCAGTTCCCAGATAAAAAATTTCACACAGAATATTCTACTCAATAGCACAGGTTGAAGTTATATGGAATGGGCTGAATTTAGTAATAGCAAAGACCAAACAAAAGAGAGAAGATTTTTGGTTCTTGACAAATTGAAAAGATAAAGAGTGCTTTCTACTGCTGTGAAAATGTTACTATATATACTAGAAAATACTTAATTTGGTTATTGACTAAAATCATCGTAGTCTCCTGGACAAAAATGACACTGAAAAGAAAGACGCAAAACGCCTATGTTATTTTTTAATGCAGTTTGTCTTGTTTTTGGAATAAATTGTCAAAAAAAAGTTTTTCTTTATCTTTTTTTTTTTTTATTAATTTATAGCTAGGCTTTATTACCAACAACAGTTTTGTTTTTAGATAGCGCATGAGAAAACAGATTCAGATTTTGTGATTTAAAGTTTAGAACGCTATAAAATAAACTGAAAACATTCTTCTTTTACTATGTTGTTCAGTGGGAAACACTGCTGTTTATTGGCCTTAGCTATACTTCTAGCCCAGGGCTGGTGAACCTGTGGCTCTTGGATCTTTGACATCTCTTATCTTGCTTTTTTAATTTCATAAACATTTGTGTGATTTATTAAATGCATTTGAATATGATATAATACAAATTGCAATACTAATAACAATTATGTGACAATACAGAAATATCCCACACTTCATTAAGGCAGCAAATACAAGCGTAAACACGTTGTGTGCAGGTGTATTGAGCTAGTGCAACTGGGAAAACAAAAAGCTAAGCGAAAATATAAAGAACAGGACATTGTTATCTGAATTGGCAGTTATCTTTTATAGAAAAAAAGGAGAAACCATTTTGCTTACTTTGCCAAACTTGACTGTCTCGATTCAAAGCCTTGGAGCACCATTTCACCTCTTCAGCAATTTGTAAGCACAAGGTAAAACTGCTTTAAAATCTGCAAATAACAAAACACTGTAAACAATCAATTTGTTATGTAATTAATCTGTTAATTGCTGTTGTGTGGGAATCCATATTTTTTATTGTGGCTCTTGCAGCGGTGTTGGGTAATTTGGCTCTTTAAGCTATACTGGTTTGCCAGCCTTGCTCTAGTCTCTCAGCTTGAAGTTGACAGGCTACAAACAACAATTTTGTTTTAGCTTCTGCATTGTCGCTAATGGCAGCACCCCTACATTTAAAAAGTTTGCTTCAAATACAAATAATTCATTACATAACTGGTGCTTGAATGTTATTCTAGCAAGCTTATCCAAAAGATTAGAAGTGAAATAAATTCACAGTTGATTTTCATACCGTATTTTGTTGTAGTGTCTTTTCACCTTCTACACACCACATAATGGGTTTAGGTTAATAGGCTGTAGCTGATAAACTAAAACCAATTTTCCGGGCTTGTGTGTAAGGTGATACTCATGGCCTTCAGACTGCCCCTCAAATGAAGAAAGTTTGTCTTTGATTGGTCCAGATTTAATCATTTATCAACACTGAAATTGTTCTTGTATCAGGCTTGTGTTAGATCATATACACGAGAAAATACATTTTGGAAGATTTACTGTTTGTATTAAGCAGGCCTTGGTGGATCTGATAAAGATCAGAGTGACATAATGTTTTTAGACAATATTCATCGCCAGACTCATTCTTTGTGTGACTGTGTGATACTCTCTTGCATAAGAAAGTAAGCATGTTGCTTTAATTATGTTTTTCTTTGCATGAAAGTCAGTTGATTGTCTTTGATTCTAAAATGAAATGCTCTAAGAACTTCTGGTGTGTTTAAAATGCACTTACTTTTTATGATACACAGACTGTGGCTTCAGGCTAATGGCTCCCTAAAGTTTGTTTGCATGTTACTTTAATTACTGTCAAAATCCTCAGAGTGACATTACAGAATGGAGTAGAACACTTGTATAATGACTTTATGGTATTTAAAAACCAACTTGTTTCCAAGGCTCTCTTCATCCTCTGTCAGTCTAACATGTTTGTCTAAGAGTTCCTCCTATAAGTGCATGGCCGTATGCTATGGGGGGCAGGATATGTGATCTAGTGCGCCGGCAAAACTGTGGTCATTTCTGTGGGAGTAATGGAATTCTGCGGTCCGTCCCGGGACTGATGGAATTTCAAAAGCAGTCCGGCACAGTTCATATAACTCACATAAATAGACCACCTCGGCCATGATTTAGAAAGTGGTTAGCGGAGGAATGTCAACTGCAGTTCTGAGAGTTGTTTTCACTGGCTCAGTGAGGGAAGAGAGACCCATCAGAGCCAGGTGTGTTTACGTGCGAGCAGTAGTCCCCCACCTGTCTGACCCCTGATGTGAATCTTTGTTTGTTCCAGGTGACCTGTCCCCGGTGCAGATGTCTCCCGTGCCTCAGTCTCAGTTCATTCCTCTGGCTGAAGTGCTGTGCTCCGTCATCTCTGATATGAACTCCAACCAAATCACTGTGAACCAGGACGCTCTCATCAATTACATGAGCAAGGCCCATCCAGGTAATGTATATTATACTATCCTGTGTTGCCAGCACTAGGCCAATGTGTGTTTTTTTTTTTTTAAATGGGCTGCTTGCAGTGATGAATGCTCCATATTAATAACTAGGCCATTTCCTGTGGCTCTCTCCGGAGAACTTTAAAAACTTTCACCTTTACATTGAATCTACTACTTCTGATGACTTCATCACAGCTGTATAAATGTTGAGCTTTAAAATACACTGAACTTCCTAATTTAATTCAGAATAAACAGGTTTGGTTGTTAAAGTTTAAGATTTCTGGAAATGGGGTTGTATAGCATAGTATTAGCCTGGCCAGCCGCAATTAACTCGTCGTATTCTATACAAAGACGTTAGTTGGATTCCCTGTTCCTTGCATAAATTTTCAAGGGCGAAGTTTACGAGCGTTATGTTAACCAATCAGAGAAACGGCAATGTGACGAAAAAAAGACAAAACCACACAGCCATTTGTCAAAAAGGAAGCCACGTGAGCGCCGCTAGATAACATAACAAGTCAAACGGCCTCTCTGTAGCAGTGTCCGCCATGTTGAATGTTTTGGACTAGCCACATGAGCCGAGTTACTTGTGTATGACGTAGCCCAGCAAAGCACACTCTTCTGCAGACAAATGGCTTGATTGGTCTGTCCGCAAAAACGCAGTTCGAAACACCGAGAAATTTACACTTTGAGGAGATCTTACACTTCTGAAAACAGTTCTGATTGTTATACTCCACTTTATTTCAACTGTACAGTAAAACTTACATAAACTTTGCTTAACTCTAATTCCCTTAATTTTGTTCCTTGTATTTTAGGAATAACTATCCCAACTCAGGACATCCTCTACAATGCTCTTGGCAATCTGATAAAAGAACGTAAAATTTACCACACTGGAGAGGGCTACTTCATTGTCACTCCACAGACCTACTTCATAACCAACAACATGGTCCGTGAGAAAAACTGGTGGCCTTCCAGCGCAACAGACGACCCCCCGTCACTTCCCCCCATTACTTACCTTTTGAGCAATGACGTCTGTATGGAAACTCCTCAGACGCCCCCTTTGGCCCATTGCAAGTCCTGCAGCTGCTTTAGCCCTCTTCCAGTGGCCAATAATATTGCCTTCAACACAGTAACCGGTACTGTTCCTGCTTCCACAACCCCAGACCAGCATTCAGTGTCGGTTTCCATAAGTGAATGCACAGGCAAAAGCTTAAAGTGGCCACGACCGTTGGATCTCAGACCCACAGTTCAACACCAGTCTACCTCCACAGCAGCAGACGGCCAGGCCAGCGAGGTCAGCAAAAACACTGCAACTACAAACGCCACAAGCCGCAAAGAAAAAGACACCAAACTGCCCAGAAAATTTGGTCTAAGTTTGTTTAGAAGAAATGTTGGCAAAAAAGAAAAGCCAAAGAAGGAGTATGCCACATTCTCAGGCCAGTTCCCCCCAGAGGAGTGGCCAGTGCGGGATGAGGACGACCTTAACAATTTACCCCGTGACCTCGAGCACGCCATTATTAAACGAATCAATCCTGAACTGACTGTGGACAACCTGAACCGACACACTGTCCTAATGAAAAAGCTTGAGGAGAGGCGGGATAAGGGGTTGGATCCGGTTATGGAAAGGGGGCTTGACAAAGACAACAAGTTAGTAGACAAGGGGATGTCAACTGAGATGCTTTCATGTACCAAACCCAGGCATCATCACTCTGCCAAGGCAACAGGAGGGAGACGGTCTGCTCCAAAAGCTTCTCGCAGCAAGAGGAGGGTGCACTCTTCACGAGAAAAACAACGGGAAAGGGAAAAGGACAAAGACAGGGTCAGGAGTAAGGTGGCCATATGTACGGATAACTTTCCAGAGGGGGAGGATTTGATCCCAACTCGGCTCAAAGTGGAAATCCATGTGGATCAACCAGATCAGCTGGAAGAGAGTGGAACCGTGGAGGGTAAATGTCTTTATAAGAAACGCATTGACAATCCCTTCCAAGTGGAGTCAAACAATGACCCTTCAGAGGTTGTAATTACCCCCACCACGAGCAGAGAGCATCGAAGGCGAGAGGCAAAGGAATGCAAGACTTCAGGGCAAGGAAGAAAGGAGCGAACAAGCCATCGCTCCAAATCATGGGATCCACAACGAGCCAAGATTGTTTTAGCAGAAGGGGAGCAAACAGGAAGGTCACCAAATTCTGAGGACAGGTATGACTGTCTGCAAGAAAGGGATCAACCTCTTCAAATAGACTTGAAACCCAGCAGGGAGCTGCCATTGGATTACAGCTCAGCCTATCCTCAGAGTAGTACCCTTAGGATAGATGACAAGGTCCGTCACCAGAAAGGATCAAGAGAGATCTGGGATAAAGAGGAGCATGATTACAAAGGAATTCCAGACCGTAACCAAACTGATGCAAACTATTTAGATCCAAGTCACTTGCATGCTCCTCTGATTCCAAACACAACTTTACAAAGGAAGCATTCCATCAAAATTGCAAAACCCCAAGGAGAGGAAGTTTGTAGAAATGATAAGCATATGTCGCACCATCAACCTTGTGAGATATCTGTAAGCCCAAATAAAATGGACCTAAGAACCAATACAAATGTAGAGCAAACAAAGGTTGTGCAAGCAGAAAGGCTAGAGCCAGCCTGTGCAGGCAATACCTATGTCACGAACACTAGTAATTTTATTGAAGATGACTTTAAGCTTTACGAAAGAGCCGATGAAAAGGATGAAGACGACGCTTGCAGTTCATTGTGTCTCAATGAAGATGAAGTTGCTGATGCTGCAGTGATGTACCAAGCAGCTGTAGCCCATTACCAGAACCCTCAGTTGGGTTACAACCTCACATTCGACTTGAAATATCAAGGATCCAACAGCCACTGCTACAACTCTTACTTTCAACCTGGCCCACTAACTCAAGAAGGACGGGATAGCGCTTACAGAGGTGGCTCTGAATCTGGCGACACTAGCGCAAAAGTCGTCCATTACCAACAGAAAACCAGATTACCCAACAGTGAAACAAGCCCAGGGCACAGAGCGACAGCTGAACGTCACAGTGAGGCCAGCCATAGTCTGGAATGCCCTGATACCCCAGAGGTTGCTGACTGCAGTATCTTTGATTATTGCCAGACTAGTGAGGTGGAATCGGACACTGAGACTGTCCGTAAGTCCACAGACGAGGGTGATGGCGAATCTACTCAGTGGATTGTTGATGTGGAAATTCCAAAAGCAATTTTTGGGAATCTCAACGAAAGGGGAGTACTTCAGGATCACAGAAGTAGTCTAAGTATCTCCAATGGAGCCATGGCAGAGGTTGGCGAACCGGTGGAAATGATGGAGAACCAGAGCATGACAGGAGACAGTGGTATAGACTCTCCTCGGTGAGTAAGACACACAATGGCACATTTCATACCCTCAATGTGCTTTTCTGGCGTAGTATGGTAACAGGATAGATTCTGAATCGGTCATGTTGGCCAACTTTATTTTTGACAGTTAACATTGCATTTCATTGCTAACAATCATGCAACTGATTTACCTCAAACAAGTATAGAATGGCCCTATTTCACATAGTACACTGCTATTTGGATTTAGAAATGTAATTGTGTTTTTAAAAAAGGGGTTTTCTTCACATATTACAGATCCTGGGGTTGAGGGAATGACACTGAAACTGTAAGAAATTATAATTCACACCTCAGGATCATGTTTTTGTTTCCTCCAAGTCCAGACTGTAAGCCACTACACTCTCTAGAAAGCTCTTGAAAAGCTTTAAAGACTGGCAAAATAAACACTGTATTGAAGTGAGTTAACCCCTGGGTTACACGTCTGGTGCTGGCCTTCATTCCAAATAGTGTTTCCCTTTAAACTTAATTGCAATAAAGCTGAACAAACACAGTGTGGTCAATTATACAAATTTGTATTTTGACAGAAGGAAGACATTTTCATGATGATGTGTTTACTCTGTGTGATTACTCTGCAGCACTTAAAATCTTATGTCGTAATTATTTTGACACTGTACTGCTGTGCCCTCATGAAAAAGTAGGTTACAGGAATATGTCACCATTTATTGTGAATATTAACCTCCTCTTACCCATACAGGACCCGTGTCAGTCTGGCCTCCAACAACACGGTCATTTTGGAGGGTCTGAAAAGAAGAGGGTTTTTACAAAACCTTGAGAAACTACACACCAAGAGCAACAGCATCCGGCCGCAAAGCTCACTGCTTCAGCTCACTCCAGTCATGAACGTATAGCAAGTCTCTTTTGGTGCTGATACAATTCCAAAACACTAAACCTAGCTTCACTATACAGTCCTATGCAACTGTTAATAAACAATATATTTAATGAAGATGACAGTTTACACATTGTTGCCATGTACAATTTTTATAAATATGTAAATAAGAATTTCAACAATAGCTACTTTTTCATTTATGGATCTACATTGTGAATGCATGGCTGACAAAACAGCAAATATTGTCAAATAAATGTACAGGTGTTTGTTAAAGACATAAATTGAGCCCTACCGTTTGTTTTCCTCTTCATGTAGTGGATTACTGCTAATAAAATAGCTTGTGTTAACCAAAATGTCTGTTTCAAAGTTAAAATGAAGACGCATGAATTATGTGTGCTAGTAGGTGTGTAGTGTGAGTCTATAGGGAGTTTTTTTTTTTTTTTTTTTTTAATTCTGAGCTCTAAAACCAGAAAGCTGGGGTTAAATGGTATGACTGCCTAAATATCTAAATATAAGGGTCAAAAACTATAACTGGAGTTGGAAATAAAAATCACAGAAACCAAGAATAATTTGAAGGAAATACTGTACTCTTTTGCAAATTGACACTAGCACAATAATCTATTTTTAAGGAACATTATGTATATGTTCACTTAGCCCTTATTTTGAGAAAACCAATCAAGATGGCTGGTTCAACTATGAGTTGAACTCTAGAGCAGCCAGTGCCAGTGGGGACACCTGAGATCGGTGAGCTGCAGGACGGACCACCACAAGTACTTTCTTCTTGACTGCCATAAGACTACAATTAATCAGTCTGTTGATGATATCTAAATCACTTAATTTGACTGAATTTGCCCATTCATGAATTTAACCACACTGTCCCTGCTATAATGCACACTTATGACTAATTATATCATTAAGTATCAGTGGGGTAAACAAGAGGCCACATCCTCTGTTCAGAGAAGGCTTTTCCATTTTCACAAAAATGTCTTCCTTCAACCCTCTCTCAAACCATCTGGCCTCTGGCCAAAATACGGACATTGCTGTCCTCAAAGGAATCTCCTTTCTTTTTGGGGTGGAGGTGGACTGCAGACTCGGGTCCTCCAGGATTGGCTCTTCTGTGCTGATCTTGTCTTTAGGATGGACCAGTTTTTGATGTAGAGTGTTCCCAGGTTTAAAGTGGACTTGAATAAAGTGTTCGTAAAAGATCCTTTTAAAATTTTTAGATAAACCACACACATAACTACACTTGCACCCAGGGACAAACGGGAAGGGTGTCATTATCCCTTATGTGTCTGGTTTATCTGAAAAACTTAAAAGGATTTTCTACAAACACAACATTCCAGTCCACTTTAAACCAGTGAAACTCTCTCCCTCAAAAACTGGTCCATCCTAAAGACACGATCCCCACAAAGTAATGTAGTTTATGCAGTCAAGTGTGTTGGAGAAACGAAACGAGGATGTATCAGCACAGAAGAGCCAATCCTGGAGGATTTGAATCTGAAACTGAGGGCAGCAATGTCCGAATTTTGGCCAGAGAGACCAAATAGTTTGAGAGAGGGGTGAAGGAAGCCATTTTTTGAAAATAGAAAAACCCTGAACAGAGGAGATTCATGTTGCCTAGTATTTACAACTGTGTTCTGAAACCTAAAGAGTTTCACTCTAGAACAAGACATGAATACAAGAATGACACTAACGACTTTCCTGAGCCTTTAACAACTCTCACATCAGGAGTCACACTGTCCTATTCAGGTCAAACTCCTCCTATAGATATAAACTCAGCTCTCTTAACAGTTGATCTCAGAATTGATAAAGTCTCTTGGAATTAGAGACGAAAAGTCTTCCCCTTGAAAACTGACCCCCCCCCCCCCTAAAAAAAAGTAGGGTTTGAGAAAAATAAATAAAGCATACCTGCTAAAGGATCGTTGCGACTCGATTTTCCTTTTCAACCACTAACTCTTTAGTGGACAGTGACATCTTGTGGAGATTGAGAGTAGTGCAAATGGTAATTGCTAATCCAAGATATGATTTTCAGTCCATTTAAAGATCTAATTGTAATCAAACACCATATTTGAGTCAACATCCTTTATTTATCCATATATGTGCCACTCAGAAAACGGGAAAAAGGTGTTACAGAATCTGCCCTTAAGAGAAGCCTATATGGATCATTTACAATTTTCTTTCTACAATGAGGCCATTGACACAAAAAGAGGGGGAAAAAAAACAAAAAACAATATGGTCATAACAGTGTAAACACATGGTAATAATATACACAAAAGCAACAAAGAAAAATTAAGCAAATGGTATCAGTGAGAGCAAATTAAAATGTAGGGTAGTTAGTATGAAGAACAAGACTCCTGAAAAACCCTAACTTTCTTTTTCCTCAAATAACAGCACGGCATACATTTCTACACAGCATGCAATAAGGCACCTATCTAACACAAGGAAGAAAACTATGCTACAGTCTGAAGCACATCCAAATTAAAAGAAAATGGGGAAAACAAATATTGCTCGCCGTAACTCCTGTAAAAACAGCATCTCTCGTTCCCTTTCATAGAACCCAAGCCATATCTAAAAAAATACATTGGTATGTAAAAGATATTTTACACAGAATAGTGAATAGAGCGCAATCCACCAGAGAAACATCCTCTAGTCCTGTAAAACTGTAGAGCTGGTCATGAGTCCTTTTAGTATACACAATCTTTTAAATTGTGAGGAGTTTGAAGATCCACACAGGTTACCTTTTATTCTGTACATTTTAGTCTCCAAAAGCAAGTTATGTTGTGTATATTTAGTGCTGGGGTACAGACGAACTGCAAATAACTGGACACGGGTCGTATTTGTAATATGCTACCCAGTATGTTTTATTTTCTATTATGCATCATCTTGTGACTAAATTGCAGGACATAATAGAACCAGGGTGTCAGTATTGCTCTGTACAATCTATGCAGAAAACTTTTTTTTTTTTTTTTTTTTTAGATATACAACAATTACAATATACAATGTGGCTTTTGTCGTGTGGAGCCCAGAACCTACAAGCCGCATCAGAACACCTGCGACATTTATATCTCACACACTTAAAACAAATCCGAGTCAAAAAAAGTAAAGAACGTGGAGACATTGTGGATCTTACAATCAAAAATGTAATCTTTTGGAACAGCACACTAATCACCTATACATATATATATATATATAAAAAAGAAAATCATAAGTATTTACACTGGATCTCTTTGTCTGCTTCACATGGGTTTTGTTTAAGTGAAAAAGAAATAACGATAGAGTTCTTGTTCACCTGTTTGGGTCTGTAGTCTTTAATAAAGTTGCAGCTGAAAAGCGCACATGCGCACCTAAAAGTACACTAAATGAATTCTATCAAAAAGACTAACCAGAAGGTGAAGCGTATTTTCTCCAGGTAACAATGTTATCAGATCTTCAAATCACATTTTTTAAAAGTGTTCAAAAAGTCCTGGAGAAAGTGGAGCACAATCAGTCCTTCAAGCCGAGCTTTTGATTTTTGAAGATGCTGTTTTACTTGTGTCTTATTGACTGCTCCACTTAAATGTGTTGGCCTAATGAATTTTGATAGGACTATTGTGAAGATGAAGAGGGCATCTAAAGGGGATATTGTGGAAAGGGGGTTCATTGGTCTACGTGGATCCTATGATGTCTGGAGAGAGAAGATGAATGGTTAAAGCCTTTTCCACACTGGGTGCACCTGTAGGGTTTTTCAACAGCCAGCATGCGCTGTTTGGGGCTGAAGGCATTGTTGGGGAAGCCCTTGGCTGTGGGGATGGGGCTGTATTGTTGCGGTTGTGGCTGTGTGGGCTGCGGCTGCTGCTGCGGCTGTTTGTTTTCCAAATGCACTCTCTGATGCCTTGCGAGAGATGAGGAGTGATTGAATCTCTTGCCACAGTGAGCGCAGGTGTAGCTCTTGCCCTC
Organism: Neodontobutis hainanensis; assembly: GCA_024349245.1. Lineage (NCBI taxonomy): Eukaryota > Metazoa > Chordata > Actinopteri > Gobiiformes > Odontobutidae > Neodontobutis > Neodontobutis hainanensis. The sequence goes on along the minus strand of JALDNG010000087.1, from coordinate 131,557 downwards.
GGAGTGGACTCTTTGGTGCCGGGACAGGGAAGAGGAGTGATTGAAGCCCTTGTCGCAGTGGTGGCACATGTAGGGCTTCTCTCCCTGCTGGTGCACCCTCTTAGTAGGAGGGTACGTAAAGGTCTTCCCCTGCTGGACATTGGGCATTACAGGCATTACAGGCATGACAGGCATGGCGGGATTTTGCAGGTGGGTCTTGTGGTGGCGGGATAGGGACGAGGAGTGGTTGAAGCCCTTGTTGCAGTGTCGGCAGGTGTAGGGCTTCCCTCCGGCGTGGACCTGCTGGTGCTTCTTCAGATGGCGTTTACGGACAAAACTCTTCCTGCACATGTTGCATTTGTATTTCTCGCCTGAGTGGATCCTCTGGTGCTCCTTTAGAGTGGCTGCGGCGGCAAAACACTTGCCACACTGCGCGCATCGATGAGGTTTATCCCCGAGGGCAACTGCGGCGTGGGTCTTTTGGTGCTGCTTAAGGTTGGAAGTTGTTGCAAAGCCTTTGCCGCACTGGCCACAGGTGTATGGCTTCTCCCGAGCATGAACCTCTTGGTGCTTTTTCAGATGCCTTCTGCGGACAAAGCTCTTTCTACATTGTGTGCACTTGTAAGGCTTGTCCTCCGAGTGCATCTTCATGTGTTCTCTCAGAGTGATGGCTGCAGCAAAGCTTTTCCCACACTCTGAGCATCTGTGGGGCTTGTCAGGTAAATGTATCATCTGATGAGACTTGAGGCTGAATGCATCAATAACATCTTTACCCATAATGTCAACTCCATAAGGCTTTTCTTTCATGTGGATCTTCATGTGCTGTTTCAAGCTGGCCTCCACAGCAAAGCTCTCACCGCAGTGGACACAGATGTATGGGTTGAGGTCTTTATGAATCTCAAAGTGTTGATGAAGGTCAGATATGCTGCCAAAAATCTCACCACACTCGTTACATTGCAGACCATGAGCTTCGTGTATAATGACGCCGTTCTCCGACTCCACCGTCAGCTCTCCGCCGTGATCAGACTCCATTTTGACCACGTGCTCGCCTTCCGTTTTAAGGAGCACCTCTCCCAACAGTGCTTCGTTTCCCGAAGTCTTGATCTCCGCTCCCGTAAAACAATGCATATCGCCATGTTCCACTTTAATGTAGTCGTGGTCAGACTCCGCTACAATTGCATCTACACAGGTCACAGTTCCCAGCTCTGTGCCGAGTCCCTGGATCTTTAAGTCTGCGCCATGTATCTCCAGCTCCAGACCGCGCTTCTCCTCAGTCATAATCTCCGTCTCTGCTCCATAGTGAAGGTCGACATGGCTGTGGGCTATGACACACTCCGACCCAAGTGTGTCTAGCCCCGGTGTGTCACATTCAGTCTCTGACTCCGCCATGAGAACACACTCCAGCCCCACGACCTCCGTTTTAAAGCCGGATGATGACCAACTAAAGAATCGGGGATAAAAGGATTTTTTTTCTTCTCAGCGCAGCACTGGTAACGTTTGTAGAACGCAGATCTGCAATACAAAATTCACAAACTGTAGATTAACTGGGTATTAAAAGTTTATATTACTGCATAAATAAATAAAAAATTGCACATTTAAAAGACATTAAGAACACAAACTCTCAGGTTGACTCACCAGTCTAAAATTATAAAAAGGCATTTTTTAAACAAAAGATAAAGACATAAGACACTAATGTACAGTTGTAGCACTATAGTTATAAAGTTAAACTTATAGAGAGACAAATAGGGGAAAAAAAGGCTCACACATACATTATTTGTAACAAGTCATCTTACTGGAGATGTAATATAGTTAGTTTATTTTACACGTATTTTATCACTTTATTTATAATAGGAATAAATCAATATTTTAAATTGGAGTCCTTTTCTGACGGAGCAGTGAAAATACGCCAAACCTTTGCACTATTGTGGTCCTTAAACAGACTCAGTGGGGTAACTTTGCAAGATCCAAAAGGGAAATGCAATAGCTCTGACGCGGTTAATATTTAAAACTATAAACAGGGCTAAAATTATGCTAAGCAGGCTAAGTGGTCAATTTGCTAGCCGGGTTAGCGAAAACGAGCTTCGTTTCACCTGCTAACACTTGAAGAAAAAAAAATCAAATTGTAATACACAGTGATGGACTTAATCCGTAAACGCATGACAAAGCCTCCGTGGCCTACAAAATGCGCTTATCTGCGCAGATAGTTGTGGCCCCATTCTAAATTATTTAAAAAGGATATTTTTATTGTTTAAATGGTTAAAATTTCTAATTAACGATTGAGCTGTTGGTTGTTAGCTTTCCAAAACAGCTACAAATAGCTTTCATAGCAGCTAGTTAGCTGGCTTTGGCGAGAGAGGACTGGTTACCAACAAAACAGCATTGTGTTAGCTGCTAATGTGTTCGACATATAGCGCGCTAACTAGCTTAGTAGCAAAAACATGTCATGACAGTCTATATCTACCACCAGGACATACATTAATTGCTTACATTCGTGACAAGTTGCAATTTAAGTAACATAGTCTGTGTATCCTGTTACCGACGCGGAAACTCCTTGTAAGAGTATTAACAGGCCATCTTGTTGTGCCACACCAGCACTACAGCTAGCCCAGACAAAATGCTCGCACAAGATGGCTGCCGCTAGCTACTGTTAGCATTTTAGCTTCCGCCCAACGGAGAACACTGAATAAGAGTTCCCCGAGGCTATAACATAGCTGGGGATCATCAGACACTGGAGGAACTGCGAGGGGGTAGTCCAACACTAAAATCCCGTGTTTGGAGATACGAAGGCGCTAATAGGAACATCGGTAGCAGGCTAAAGTAATCTTCCACACCGCGATGTTCGTAACAAAGATGGCTAACAGTGAGAGCGAGGTACGCGACGAAAAAAGCCCGGGAAGAAAACTCCTTTCCTCAAACAATAAACGCCATAATGCATTTAGTTTGTAAAATAATTTACACAGCATACACATCACAAGCTAACACGAACAAAACAACTATCTGAGAGGGTGACTGAGGATCTTGGCTACAAACCCAATAGCTCAATTACTGCGGCAGCCTCCCACAAACCACACACACAGGACTCCAATGGCGGCCTTGCTGATGTTAGCAGCACCAAGTCGAGAAAATATTAGCGCGCTGGCTACGTAGCCATGATGCAAAGCTAACAAACCTGCTAATGTGGTGTGTTAGCAAAGCTACAGCGACACATCCAGCTTATATTAACCCGTGGATGGTTAAAACTAAGCGGAAGCTTTACTCGGCCGCCCACCCAACCATATAACCTCGGTATACTTTGTAAGGACCCACTTCATACGAGAGACGAATTGCTGAGTTCATGACAATGCGCTTGAAATAACCTACATTACATTCAGAGCAGAAATAGTTACATATCGTTATATCGCTGGGTTTTCAAACATAATGCAACTGTGTAACCCAGGGCCTGTATTTTTCCACTATCAAGTTGGCTTCTACCAGGACTGGAGGCATAAAACACCACACTATTGTCCACTGACTGCTATTGTCCATAAGAGCAATTTGTCTCTCAACACTCCCATACATGATTAACTTTTTTCACGATTACCTGATTATTATAAGTAGATCTCTAATCAGTTCTATATGTTAAATGCAGTTTCACGCATACCTACCTTTCTGTCCACTTATTCTTTGACAGCTGATGAAGAAAGAAATTGGGATTATCGCTTAAATGCTTCAAACTCCGGGCTGTGTAGGCTGAGAAGGCTGTGCAGACTGTTGTGAAGCTGTAGTGAGGCTTGTCGAGGTGCTGTGTCTTCCTCTCTCTCTCCAGTGTGTAGAGCTGGCGCCACTTGCTCATCTGGCGCCAACGAAGGAGCTAGCAATTTACTTTGGGGAAACTAACCATTGTCGTTTTACTACTGAGGTCACTAGCGCCACCTACAGATTAGGAGATCTGTGGTATAGCCTTCTGAGACCCAGGAGTTCTCGTGTAAAAAGGTAGTATAAAGCTTAAAATAAACATTGAAAAGACATAAAAATAAAAATTACAACGTCAAAGAGACAGGGAGATTTAAATGTTTTCTCTTCAATTTCTTCTAAAAATAAACTGCAGAATAAATAAAATATGTGGTTTTGTACTTTTGTGTTAAATTGGCTGATGTGTGTCTTTAATACATTTAATACATTAGATTGTACTTTTAGGACACAAAATGACATTTTGTAGGCCTACATTATCTTAGCAGGCACATTTAATAAAAAAAGCACTGGTTTGTTTATTTACAGTATAGATACAATTAGTGAAATCTGCATTAAAATACAGACTAAGACATTCCTTATATTCACTAAGGGGGACACAAAATAAATCAGATTTTTCTCAGATAAACATAATGAAACTTAATGAAATGTTGGTGAGTTGACAAATTAAGAAATATATAAAATAAAAACATGTCTGCCATCCTTCAAAGCCAAATGTACATTAGTCTGGCAGGAAATATATACAAATATGTAAATTTTATTCTAGCATTTTCAATCAGAATTCATTTTTCAAAACAATTAACAATGGGACAAACTAATTTTTATTCATAAAACCAATTAATAATATAATTATTGTTGCCTCATTCACATTAGACCTACTGTAAATACAACACCAGGCCAAAATCAACAGTTTTATGTTAAGGCAATGAATATTTGTTTTATAAGAATATTATAGCTTATGATCATAATAATTAATATAACAACCATAGTTAAAGTTACATTAGATTTTCCTTTATTATTTTTTTGTATATGGATTAGGGTTAACCTAATATATAAATAATCAGTAAAATGTAGAATGGTATGTGTTGGTTAAAGTAAAGGGGAAAAAAAATGATTTAACAAAATATAAACAACTTAAATTTGAGTTATAGTTGATGATGAAGTTGAGGGGAGGATCTGTTGTCAGCAGTGGGACTGAGACCACACAACATCCAAAGAGAGTTCTGAAATGCCGTGTTACAGTTTATATGAAGCAGTTTGGAGAAAGTGCGGCGGCGTTCCATCTAATCTATTTTCTGAATAAAGTTTATAATGAACCATGAGCTGTACCAGATACTGCGACATTATCAGCAGAACTGTTTCCAGGTTACAGACCCAGCATCCTGATGCCCTCTTCATCATTTCAGGTATTAGCGGACTCTGGTTGAATATGCTATACTGAACAACATGGACCATCCCCTGCAAAATAGGCTTTTGAACAACAGAGAACAGCCAGTAACCGTCTGAGATCAGTGAGCTGCAGGACAGAACCGGTAGAAAGATAGAAATAAAGTCTTTATCAGTTTATTTCCTTTATAATTTATTTGAAGTGTCCTAAAATTCAGTTAGCTTGATTTTATGAGTATTGGTTTCATGGCTTTCTTTTGTCTAAAGTTTCAGTGTTAGTGACAGCTGAAGTTTATAGTCCCACCCCTTTTCCCTGACTAAACAACCAAGGTGAACCAACAGGTTTTAACTGAGAGTAAACTACATAGCTAACATTCTGTCACACACACAGTCAGTCACGCAGGTTCATTGAAGCTGAACACTTCAGGAGCTACATTTTCTTCAAACCCCAGGATCTTTAGTTTTGAGGATTTACAGACCATTTCTTCCATCTGACAAACATGTCTCACCCTGGCAGTCTGGACCTAGACAGATACAATTCACTGGATAAATCCCGCCGCCCTGCCAGCCGCAGCCAGGCCAGGTCCCAGGCCAAGCCTCAGACTAAGTCCCAGACCAAGTCCCAGGCCTCGCCGCAAGCCACATCCCAGGCCATGTCTGGGGAGGTGCTGTGTGACTTCTGCACCACCAGAAAACAGAAGGCCGACAAGTCCTGCCTGCTGTGCCTGGCGTCCTACTGTGAGGCCCACGTCCAGTCCCACTACGAGTATCCGGCTCTGATGAAGCACAAACTGGTCAAAGCCACGGGTCAGATGAGGGAGAAGGTCTGCGCCCAACATGACAAGCTGCTTGAGGCCTTCTGCCGTACGGATGAGACCTCAGTGTGCGTCCTGTGCATGATGGATGAGCACAAGCACCACGACATCGTGCCGGCTGGGACTGAGAGAACGGAAAAGCAGGTGGGTGCTGTTTCCAATGAGACTAATCGTGCTTTATGATGCATGATAATAAATACTTAAATACATTGACTGTGATTTTAAGAAACAACTCGGAGTTACGCTGCACAAATCTCAGCAAAGGATTGACCAGAGAGTCAAAAAGTGGCAGGACCTGCGACAAGCGGTGGAGTCAGTCAAAGTAAGTACCACTTAGATAATTTAGTCACTCAGGATGAATATGGGTTAACTGACACAAAAATTGACAGTAGGCTATAATCAGCAAGTTAGTCTTTTTGTGTTCGAGCCATTATTGCTGCTCTGGTGTTAGTCCTGGTTTAACACTGAGCTTTTTAAATGTATTACAACTGGTCATTAGACACTTGATGGGAGTTTCAGTCATGTACAATGGATTACAATAAAATACATTTCATATAGGAATAAAATGGTCCTATATTTAAACTACTCTATATATGTAATAGTATATTAGGACACTACTTCTCTATTATACTCTTATAAGCTTTGAATAGTAGGTTGTACTTGAGCCAAACATTATATGAGGAGATTCCATAGAATCAACCATGTTTGATAATAGTAAAATGTTCAAGTGCTGACAATCCCTCCAGTTTTAATAAAGTAAGTTACATTTAAACCCACACTTTTGTAAGAAATCTGTTTTTAATGATTAAACGAAAATCATTTGGTGGAGCCACAAAGTAAAATCTGTGTCAGGATCAAAATCTCCTTCTTTACCTCTATGCTCTTTCTTGTATTATTCTAGCACTCTGCTCAAGTCACCTTGGAAGAAAATGAGCGCATCTTCACCGAGCTCCTCCTCTCCATTGAGCGAAAGTACAACGAGGTCAAGGAGATGATCCGCTCACACGAGAAATCAACTGTGACCAGCGGCGAAATATTGCTGGATCGGATCGAAGAGGAGGTCACCCTGTTGAGGAAGAGACACAATGATCTGGAGAAGCTCTCGCACACAGACGACCACATACACTTTCTGCAGGTCAGTGTAAGACAAGACATTTTGCTTTTCATCTTTGGACACACTGTTGAAACTGATCTTTGTGCAGAGCTGGCAGTCTCTGTCTGGTCCGTCTGGGTACGAGGACCTCAACAACATCAACGTTGCTCCCTACTACTCCTTTGACGCCACTAAAAGAGCCGTGGCATCTCTGAAATTACAAGTGGAGGAAGTGACCAAGACAGAGATGAGCAAAATCACAGCTTCAGGTTGGCTTTTGACGCTGCATTCTCCATTATTGTCCCACTTTATGTTAAAGCTGTTAACCTCTTCATGGTCGTTCCACAGTGAAGGAAGTCTACATCACAGAGGAAGCTGATAAACAGCCCAGGAGAGAGTCATTTCTTCGGAGTGAGCCGAGACTGAGACAAGAACCAAAGGCAAGAGAGGAGCCGAGCATGAGAGAGGAGCCGAGAACGAGAGAGGAGCCGAGAACGAGAGAGGATTTCTTAAGATGTGAGTATGCACTGGCAAGATAGAAGAGCCTTTCTTTCCTTTACCCTGGTCTATCAAGATACAAAACGTGTTTGTCATGGTCTATTGTGTCTGATATAATTATGAGTGTACCATGTGGTGGAACAGCTTAAACTAAAAAGGAAGGTATGGTACTGGCAGAACTGGTTTGTTGAGTGAGAGCAAACTTACACTGCAGGGTTACCTGAGCAAACACAGGTGTTACTTATGTTTCTGCTGCTTGTTATAATGTTTTAAAACATGGGTGTACTGCTGTCATTCCTTTCCTATCTGGTGGTTTTATTATGAGGAGTATTGTTTGTTTTGCTCTTAACTGGGAAATTTTAGTGTTGTTATTTCAATTTATTCTGTAATTTAAATTTCATTGAGACAAGTTACTGATTTAGATGCACTTACAGTACATGTGTGCCATCATTCTATTCTATTCAACTTCCACAAGGAGAAGAAAATTAATTGATGGAACCAGCACCTCCTGGCTGTGGCACTTTTTTTTAGTAGGAGTTCATGTTGTTTGACCTCCAGTTTTACAAATTAAACACAAATAAAGCCATCTGTAAAATACATTCCCCATTGTATTAGAATTGTAATATAATATTGTGGTTTCTTTTTCCCATTGTTAAGATGAATGCCAGTTGAGTCTGGACGTCAACAGCGTTCACCCTAATCTTCATCTTTCTGAGGGAAATCGAACAGCTACGATGAACAGTGAGCCCAAAAACTACCCTGACCACCCGGATCGTTTTGAACACTGGCAACAGGTGAGACCCAACAACCACAAATTATCTATAAGTATATGTAAGGTCTAATTAATGGATTTGTTGTTTAATGTACGGGATGTTCTTTTCCAGGTATTGTGCAGAGAGCCCCTGACCTCGTCCCGTTCATACTGGGAGGTGGACTGGAATGGAACGGAGGTGGACGTGGCTGTTACCTACAGGGGCATCCGTCGCAAAGGCAACGGCAACGAATGCAGCCTGGGCTGGAATGACAAGTCCTGGAGCCTGTACTGCTCCGACTCCAAGTTCTCCTTTGTGCACAACAACAAGAGCACGGACATACCTGCTCCTCGCTCGTCCCGTATTGGGGTCTATGTGGATTACACCGCGGGGACACTGGCGTTTTACAGTGTGTCTGGGAGTAACGTGCAGCTTCTCCACAGAGTGCAGACTTCTTTCACCGAGCAGCTCTATCCTGCCTTCAGTGTGTGGGGTTTTGGAACTGCTATCAGGCTGTAGAAGAAGAAGAACTAATGGAATTAAACTAAATCTGATTGTATTTTTTAAATTCATCTTTTCATCTTTTCTTCTTCTATATAAACATACTTGTGTTTCTTTGGATATACGTCATATAAATCACAAACTCACATCTTGTAAAAATAAACTGTTTATGTTAATGTTGATTAATTTTCTGTTGTAGGCATCTCTCCACTTGAAGCTTATTTAGGGAAAGATATGAGCAAGAAATAATCAGCTGGCTTATCCTTGAATGTTAAAATGCTAAAGATAATACTATATTATAAATATAAGCCTCATGATCATTTGTCAACAAGAGCTTTAAGCACATTTTCTTTGCTGGGATAAAAATAGCTAGTTTGAAACAAGAAATATTTTTGTAAATGTTGACCTTTACATAAAAAAATTAAATGAAAAATTCAAATAGTACTGTAATAATTGTTATTTTTTTCCCCTTTAACAATTTTTTTTCACCCGCTTAAACTGTAAAATTTTTGGTGAATAATTTATTTTGATTGTGTGTTAGTTTTTGTTTTGTTTTTTTTAACTTTGAATAAAGATTCAATTTACGATTAAAACATTGACACTGCAACTGTGTTTATTTACCTAGAAAAATGCACTTTATTTGCAATTTTAAGAGAAACTTGGATGACTGTAGGAGGCAGCAGAAGCACATTTTGAGTTTTGCTGTTAACGTTAGATCAGGATTTGGGGGTTCTTTATTAATTACAAACTACTGCAACGTAGGTCTTTTTTGCAGAAACACTTTCTTCGTTTAACGCAGTTTCTGCTTTCTTTCCCATTATCTTAGTAAAGAAAAATGGTCCAATGATTTTGGAGCCAGAATAGCTTGAGATGGAGGGGAGCGCTTGGGTGTTTGTACGGAGCACACCGAAGTTAAAAGATGTTGTCTATTGCGGGCATATTTTGATACAGGTTCACTATTAGCTGTTGAGTTAAATGATAAAATAATATAATTACAAACCATGCACGAATGACATAAAATTATTGATAAATTACAAAAACACCGCCCTTACAATCGGTGTGAGATGTAGGTATCGCAGCGCACCCAGCCGCAGGACTCAGGGTCGGAGCGGCACAGCTGGATCTCATTTCTCTTAACATGCCTCCTCGATGTCCCAACTCCTCAGTGGCACCGGAAGTTATTCTCCGTGCGCCATCTTTATTGTTCTCCCAATGCTTTTATTGCTGCTCCGTAGAGCAAGGAGAGGAGCCGGAGGAGGCTTCTGAGAGGAGGCATAAGCGAGAATACACTGGAGCTTTCTACGCGGAAGCCAAACTCACAGCAGCGGAGATAAAAAACCCCGCCCACTTTACACGTGACGTCTCTTAAGTTTCGTTTATGAAGTGTCTTACATGCAATGGTTCATCTGTGAATGTTTTAAGTCCTGATCTTTTACTTTTACCTTATATTTGCATAAATAAAGAGAAAGAACGTCATATACCAGTGTATGTTTATTTAAAATGTAAAAAGTATTATTTGCAAACATTTAGATCACACTAAATTAAAATTCTGAAGTTAATTTGAGATCTGCTGTAGATCCAGTTGTAGATGTCACTGCAGGTGACGCTCCTGCGGAGAGAGGTGTCCCGTTGTCCTAAACATCTCTGCTCCTTTTCCTCTCCTCTCTCCTCTGTGGGCGGGACTAAAACGCAAAGAGAGGAGTGTAGGAATCGACTGTGCACTTTCAGAGAAATGAGATCCAGTCTGTCTCGTGGCGGAGAGGCTCGTGTGCATTTGAGCTTCCCCCACTCAGATTCAGCGCGAGCGCGGCTAACGGGAGCCGTTTATTTAAGATCCCAGAAAACACTTTAAAGGACTACTCCGCGCTTTGTGGGTAAGAGTTTGATGCTCCCGGGATTTTAGAAGTACACCTGGGACTGCATATTCATTTTCCAAAAAACTACGAGTAACTTAGCGGAGGACGGGGAGAAAAGGTGAGAGGAAGGGTTTTTCTTTGATATTTGTGGCTGTTATTAGCAAAGGAAACCAATGTAATCGGCCATTTACCATATGGAAAGTAGTTTGCCACGGAAAATGCATTCACCACACCTGTTTTGTTGCTTCTAAAACAGAAACGGTTAGCTTCTCGTGGAAAAAAAGAAAAGAAAAAAATAATTTACCTATAAAGTAACGCTCCGTTGGTTAAAACAAATATAAACAATTGACAGCGCCAGAATATGCACTAAATTAACAGATTATTATCCACTGTTGTTGCTTTTTAAGATTAACCAGGTGGTGGATGTACGTTTAGGATAAATAACAAGAGGCTGCTTGTTATGACCGTCTTATAAAAGTTCTAGCTATGTGTTTTGTTCGCATTTTTCAGCCACAATGCTAACATTTTTCCCTCTTTCCCCTCACTCGCAGCTTAAACGACAAACCTGTCAGTGCTGTAACCCACTGCCATTATCCCACATATTTGAACTGAAAATGAATCAGTCGGTGGCTTTGCACATGCTGGTCTCCCTCGGTTAAATGTTAGTGCTACTCGAGCATACAGTGCTGGGCTGGCTGAAGAGGAAAAAAGAAAGACAGGGGCTGTTCAAGACGCCGCCGGAGGGGAGTTTGATCATCGAGGAAGATGTATCTGTGGATACTGCCTGTCAGCCTCCCAGTCCTGACAATCACTGGGATATGGGTTGTGTAAGTTCCATTGTGTCTCACGCTGCTAATATACTGTATATCATCATTGGACTAGAGCTTGACAATATATCGCAAATATTTTATATGCACAGTATAACATTTTGCTTTATAGTAGTATTCTTTTTTTCAGACAATTATAGTCATAGCTGTAGCAAGCTATAGGGTCATCCTTGTCTGGTCTCAGTCTTTACAAAGCAAAAGTCACTGTTTATTTGCCTACAAGTTATCATAAGTTACATTTAGAGATGTATAGAGATGACACATCTTTTTATACTGTATTTTTAAGACTAATATTCTTGACCGGACGCATTTCTGAACCCTGATTCTAGGACATGCTACTAGGATTTACTTCACCGGCCATAGACTGATTAATTGCACAGTTTATATGGCAGTCGGGAAGAAGGAGCTCTTGTACCACGCTTTCCTGCAGCTCTGTGATCTCAGACCTCCACTGTCTGCTCTCTGTTATTCAAAATCCGAATGCCGGGGCTGGTCCATGTTGTTCAGTATAGCAACCTTCCTGTTGTGTCTGTTGCTCCACTGCTTCAACCAAAATAATATAACTCCTTCAACTATTGTGTCTAAGGAAGTGATGGGGCAAGAATTTAAAATGAGGGTGCCACAAAACCTTTACACCCATTTAGAACCAGGCTGTTGCTTTGCATCCGTTTTGAAAAGACTTGAACCTCTGTGATGTTACAGTTTTCTAAGGGCTACATTGACATCTCAAAATGATTGTTCCAATTGCACAAATTTAACCTGTGTAAGTCTAGAGACCTGTATTTTTCACTCTGCCCTAATATTTAACTAAAATTATTGCATATTTTCCTAATTCTTATTTTAATATACTTTGTCAGAGAATTTACTGGACAAAAGGCCAAAATGCCTAAATCTTAAGGTCCTTTCACACCGATTTAAAAACACAACCGTATCAAGAACATCATGGATCGTGCTTCCTCCCTTGTTTCCATGAGAGCGGAGCTGCATATTTACCCAGAATTCCTGGGAGCCATGGCAATTGCATTTAGATTATCTCTCTCTTGGAAGGCTCTGAGATTATCACCTTGGTTGGGAGTGAGATGTGTTGGGCCGTGGAGCAGATGTAGTAAAGAGAAAAGCCACCTCCTAGTTGTGTTTGACAGCTCTGTATCTGCTCTGTTATTAGTCTGAGGAGGAGGAGGAATGTAAGCTGCAGGGGAGAGGGACAGATGGCCCACATTCAAAAAGGCCTCATTTCGTGTCTTGGCTGTCTTTTTAATTACAATGAGTTGGGACAGGAGTAAATACTTAACTCTTTTGTAAAGCTCAAGCCCCCTTATACTGTTTTTTTATTCTCTTATCTTTTTTTGTTTTATAATACATTCATACTGCTAGACAGTGACTGTTTATGATAGTAGCCATGGTGGGCTTTGATTAAGAAAAGTGCAGCATTTTGTGTTCTTTGTTGTTGCTGTAATAATCACAAGAACAAGTCAACATCTGTTAAAGACACCACTTTTTTCAATTGTGTGTGTCAAGGCACACAATGGACCCTTCTACAATCAATGCAACCAAAAACGATACATGCCCACCTGCCAAAATTTTTTCGTATTCATTTATGATTGCAATTAAAATCAGTAAGCAAAAAAACAACCCTGTGTTATTATTCTATTGATGGACTTAGTTCCGCATGTGTTGCCTGCTATGTTGTTAAGCAGATGGCAGGACAATCGCAAGAAGCTATAGCCATCATTTCTGCATAGCTCTCATTATGCTTTGTATAATGACTGTCTATAATAGCAATTTAACATCTAATGTTAGTTTTAGCTCGTTGTCTCCTAGAATAACTTGTTTAACCCTCCTGCATCCCTCAACATTTTTTGTCTTTTGAATTTTATTTTAGCATAACTTTGTCTGTGTTGATGCAAATGGCATATAATTTGGTTAGATTGTGTATTTTAGGGTGGCTAATTTTTTGTTTCTTTTTGTAGAAAATGCCTTTACAAAAAAAGTTTCTCCTGAACATTTTTTGTGCCATTGACTCCAAATCAAAAAACATTTTTCTTTTTATAAATACACTACTATTGTAACATGATTTATTTAAAAAATATATATTTTTTTATTTTCTGGGGTTAAAATTTTGTTTCCATGGCAACCATTTAAACTTTTTTTTTGTGTGTGTCTGAGGAACTCTGGATCAGTAGGTGATGCTAGAAAAGGGAAATAGGGAAATATTTTATATCAAAAACGGTCACATGGTTTTAAGAATAATATTGTAACTGTAGCTGTGATAACCCTATATCAGTGATGCATACTGAACAGCCCTGTATTATTAATATTCAATCAGTAGCACTTAATTAGACATTGACTAAGAGGCTGTTAAAACATAGCATCTTAGTAACTTCAGCCTTTTTAACTGACTCAACTGTGCTTTCATGCACATCCATGAAATAGTCCAACTCCAAAATGTCCAACTACTGAAAAGTAGTTTTACCCACTTAATAAATACAACATTCAAGCAGTAATCATAAGGCTGACATAACAATCAGAACATCACAGTAACAGCCAACTTTAACAGACTCGGTTGTTTTTTTCCTGTAAAAATCATTTAGACAATTCTTTAAAAAATTACTTTAGCATGAGTGCCCTGGTACATGTTCAGCGTGTCTGTCAGACAACTCTGAATCAGCATAGCCTCGAGACAAATAAAGCTGCTCTGCTACCTATGGTCTACGGTTTTCTGCTGGAAAACGAGTATGGAGAAGTTTTTGCTCTTCTGCTGCCCTGAACAGAACGGGCCACAGTGAAAGCAAAGCAAAGCGAAAGCAAAAAAACAAAAGTGCGATGCAGCATTTGGATATCTTTTTCTTAAATCACCATTATGACTACGGTCTTAAGGCCTAAACATCCCACTCTGAACAGATTGGATCGGTTAGAGAAAACTATGGACTTTCCCGAGCAAGTGAACAACCGTTAATGTTGTGCTAGCTGATTAATGATTTTGAGAACAGGATTATTTTTTAACAAGTATGTCCATATGGCATTGTGGTGATTGGAAAAAAAAACTGCTGGCGATTATCTGGATGAATGTGAGATAAATGTACATCGTCCCACTCCTATGTGGGACATAAAACAATTACTTGAGTAGCAATTTTTATGTACACATACATATGTTTTGTCCTCAAGTAAGAAAATCTATATCTCATGTAGTCTCTCATGTCGAGTTTGCGTTGTTCTTTAGCATTGCTCTTTTGCGTTGCTTTTTATCCATTGACACTGTATTATAATCTGCTGGGACCCTCTACTGCTGTACCGTAATGTTCTGAATTCACCCTATCACCTACACAGATTAGGCAGATCTGTATTATTTCTGAATTATCGTAGATGCATTTTATGAGTCCTGCACATTGCATGTTTAAAGAGTAAAATGTTTGTGTGTAGCACTTGAAACCAACCAAGATTTCCAGGCAAATGGAATTTTAGTGGATGTAAAGTGTTGCATAAGTCCCTCCTGTTCTATGCGTGACTGCTTAGGTAAATTTTGGGATGGTTAGCAGCAGGCAGAATAAAGCAGAACTTTCCTTCAGCGTCTGGTGGCTCTGCCCAGAGTCATGCCCACAATATTATGTTTCCTGCTAATGTTTTTGCAGGTCCACTACAACACACTTTTAAGAGCACAGTTTTTGCTAATTTAGATAGACTGTCTGCTTTCTATTTCACTTTCAGCAGTGAGAAGGGAGACTACTTGCTGCTACCATTCACTTTGTATGTTAATTTTTTTGCTGTGGTTTCTGTCACGCTTGTTTTTTAAGGCTATTGGAAATGCTTACTGTGCAAACCTGATGTTTCCATGGTATTCTTTCTTTGTTCAATAAAAAAAAAACTCATTGTTGTTACCACCTATAAGTTGCCTCTAGCCATGCAGTTACAGTAGACCCAACCATAGAGGCCTAATTATATAAACAAACCCATTATTACTACACCATTTTAGAGCACAGAATGGGCTGCTTTAGGTTCACATCCAACTCAACAAAACTTCTTTATTTAGATATGTCCGAGAGCTGCTGTACTGCTATTTTAACTGTGGGTGGGAACCAAATATGAACAACGCGCCCCCAAAAGCCATGGAAAATTTGAATAACCTCTGCTGTCTATAGTTTGGATTGTCACTGTTTTCCATTTTGTCTAACTGTGCTTTTGTTAACTGTTGATTTCAGTGGAGCTGGTAAAAAGTCTCGGTACCTTAGTCCTGGCAGCCTTTTAACCCTATGACCAGATTCTCCCCGCTCATCTAAATAGCTGCCCCCTTCTTCAGTGACTCTCAAAGCAGTGTAATGTTTAGAAATGGTTTGTTTTGTACAATTATTCGGCTAACAACCTTTATGAGCAACCTTACCTCAATACAGTGATTGCAGCAGGTGCCCTAGTACCCTTGAATTGACATCTCAACCAACTGGAAACGTCACATATGTAAATTAATTTTCAACCGGCTCAAGGTTAATTGTTACATCCTTAGTGTCTTTACATTTGAATGATGACAGTGGTTTGGTGAAGCCATTTATTGTCAAACAACTGTG
This sequence comes from Neodontobutis hainanensis, assembly GCA_024349245.1. Lineage (NCBI taxonomy): Eukaryota > Metazoa > Chordata > Actinopteri > Gobiiformes > Odontobutidae > Neodontobutis > Neodontobutis hainanensis. The sequence goes on along the minus strand of JALDNG010000087.1, from coordinate 115,565 downwards.
TTTACACTTTATACATCATAATGACAACAGAAACTACCCAAATGACCGTGATTAAAAAGTTTACATACCCCAGTTTTTAATACCTTATATTGCCACCTTTAACTTCAATGACAGCTTGAAGTCTTTTGAGGTAGTTGTGGATGAGACTCTTTATTTTTTTTTCGGATGCTAAAGCTGCCCATTCTTCTTGGCAAAAACCCTCCAGTTCCTGTAAATTGTTGGGCTGTCTTGCGTGAACTGCTTGTTTGAGAACTCCCCAGCGTGGCTTAAAGATATTGAGGTCAGGAGACTGAGGTGGCCAGTCCAGAACCTTCACTTTATGCTGCTGTAGCCAATGACAATTCATCTAAGCTACATTCATCTTTTCTTGTGCCTTTGTAGCCCAAACATCTCCAAAACACCAGTGGTCTACCTCCATGTTTCATAGTAGGAATGGTGTACCTTTCATCATCGGCCTTGTTGACGCCTCTCCAAATGTAATGTTTATGGTTGTGGCCAAAAAGTTCAATTTTGGTGTCGTCACTCCAAATGACTTTGTTCTAGAGGCTTATTGAGGCTTGTCTCTGTCCTGTTTGGCGTATTGTAAGCAAGATGCTTTGTGGCATTTGCGTAGTAATGGCTTTATTCTGGCGACTCAACAATGCAGCCCATTTTTCTTCATGTGCTTCTTTTTTGTGCATCTTGAAACAGCTACACCAGTCCTATATTTCAGCTGAAGTTATTTGTGGGATTTTCTTTGTATGCCAAACAATTTTCCTGGCAGTTGTGGCTGAAATTTTTGTTGGTCTATCTGACCTTGGTTTGGGTTGGTTTCAATAGAATTCCTCATTTTCCACTTTTTAATTAGAGTTTGAACACTGCTGATTGGCATTCTCAATTCCTTGGATGTCTTTTTATATCCCTTTCCTATTTTAACCAGTTCAATTACCTTTTCCCAGAGATCCTTTGACAATTATTTTGCTTTTCCCATGACTCAGTCTACAGAAACCTCAGTGCAGCACTGGAATAAAGATACACACAAGCACACGCACACTGACTACAATCAAACAGATTACAGATGAGGATGGTTACCTTTAGTAGCCATTCAACCCATTTGTATTAACTTGTGTGCATGTTATCAGGCCATGATCAGGGTCTTTTGGGTAGTTTCTTGTGTAATTCTGATTTGAAAAAGAGTAACACATTTGTGCACATTTTGCCAGGGTATGTAAATGTATTAGCACAACTGTATAGAGGATATTTATATAGAGCGGACTGTAGGTATTAGTTTAGGGACTGGTTTAGGCAGTGGAGCAACAGACACACAAGAGAATGGATGTTATATTGAACAACATGGACCATCCCCTGCATTGTGCTTTTGAACAACAGAGAGCAGCCTGTGGACATCTGAGATCAGTGAGCTGCAGGACAGAAAACAACAAGAAAGCCTTCTTCCTGTTGTGTCATGCTTAAATTTTTTTCTCTGTATCAAAGGGACAGCACAGTGCAATGATCCCCCAGCTGGCAACCTATTGTGCAGTCCTTGTGGTCACTGACCTGACCCGATGTGTGCACTATTGTTAGGTCTGTGCAGTTGCCATATCAGTTTGAGAAAGAGAGTCAGATAAGAGCTGTCTGCTTTCAGCTGGCCTGGTTCTGTAAGGAACCTGCAGGTGTCGCACTGACAGAGGGATCTTTGGAAAAAAATGGTCTGACATGGGTAAATCCTGACATTAGTTTAGACTTTTCTTCCTCCTCATAAGATAACTGATAACTTTAGTAACACCAAAGTGTCACTAAAGTTTTAAAGTTTGTGACTAATTTGGGTGTGTGCGAATGGAACATTTTCTTTTATCTTTTCTTTTCTTTTTAGGTATGCCATGGCCTTGTACAACCAGCATGTCTGCCCTGTGGATAACTGGTATGTTGCTAAATAAATCTAGTATTTCATCATTCAGTGTGTTTATCAGCCACGAGCTAATAACATACCAGAGTCTTAATCTATGTAAATGCAGCTTAGTACTATATTCATTGAGGCACATTAAGCTATAAAAAAGTCACAGACAACTTGGAAATGCCCATGTTTTGCCCATGAGTGTAATATTTGTGCTTTTAACCTGCATTGTTTGTAACCTAATATTTGTGCTGGAGAAACCAATCAGTGCTTTTATCTGAGCAGAGCTGAGTGACTGTGACCGCTCTGATTGTTACTTCCTCCGGGGCCTGTTTGCTTGTTTCAGGTTGTACAACCAGTCATGTGAAGAGGAGCTTTATTTGCAGAGTGGCCCGACGCTGTGCTGCACACTTGAAAATGTACCTCTGATCAGGTCAGTGAGGCTCCTGGAACCAGAGCAGTCACTCCCTCTGCACCTACTTCTATCCTACTTCTATCCTACTTCTATCTATGGTACTGTGTTCTAAACAGGAACACAGTACCATTATTTATTTTTTATGATCCACTTGTTGATTAAAACTTGAGTGTACTTGAGGGAGACTGCCCGGCTCCCCGTGTACATTCTGAAAATAACTTTGTGCTGAAATATATACTACCAGCAATGGAGAGCATGGGTCTGCTCTTATCCATGTAAACACGGATGCCACACACAGAGCTGTCCACTTACGCTTGGAAAGAAATCAAGACACTCCCGCGTTGTTGTTTGGCCTTTTGACTCAGTGACTTTTTCAATCAAAGATGAGTCGAGAGGATGTAAACACTGTGGTTTGAAAAAAATGAGAGAAATGAGAGTTGTGTGTAATTCTAAACTTTGAGATACAGCTAATACAACTTGTCCCATTAACAACTGTAAATATGTTGTATTTATGCACACATTATGGTAATTGTAGTTTTACATTTTCATGAATTGAAAATGAGCTGAAGAATGTGTGACTGGAGTCAGCTGAGAGGGCTTTGGTTTTAGAGGCACAGCATTGACTCAGCACAGACAATGGTGTCCCTGTCTTTCCATTATCTCAACAAAACTAATATGAAAGAGAGTGAATGGGAAAATGTTAAAAGCAATGCTGTGATGGTCATATGCACAAATGATTTTATTCTAAGAGGAAATTAATTTTTTTTTTTGCAGTAAATGTGGGACTCTTCCTCCAGAGAGCTGCTTCTTCAGCCTCATATGTAGCACTGGATCATTCATGGGTAAGACCACACAAACAGCCATTAGCACTTTTGTCAAAGCTCTTAATGCAGTCATAAGAAAAATCAAAACATACAAGTTTGTATCATGTAAAAGTTGCACTTTGGTTGCAAACACAAGACCACCAGTGCCGGTTTCTTTTAGAACAGCGCTAATCAATTTTGCTTCTGTGTGGTTCAACATAAAGCATGATGAGGTTTTGAGTCTGCACATGGAAAAGCAACAGGGAAGAGTGCACATTGTGTTTTTCACAAGGCTTCACGTGCTGTTCCATCCATTAGTTGGTGCCCTGATCTAGTTAATGTTTCCCAGCTGTGGCATAGACGCCGACTCTTGTTTGTGTGAGAGTGTGGCATATAGGAATGAAAGGGAGAGTTTTGAGATATGCTTTTAGCCGGGTATCCGTTTGAACTGTTGCATAGTCTCAAGAAGGACATTGCTACCATTGGCAGGGAACAGGTTACAGGTCTAGGATAACACGCATGCATCGTTAAACACTCAACATTTACTAGTGAAAGAGGTGTTTAGGTGAGAAAAGCACCAACACAAGGATTTGCTGCATGAGAAAACGGCAGAGAAAAGGGGATTGCGGCTCAGTGTGAATTCCTCTCAGTCATGAAAGTCAGGCAAGTCTGAGCAGCGCTGTGAGCTCTACATATGTGCCCCAAATTAAACACGGTCAGATTGGGAATGCACTTGGAAGGGCTATATACAAATGTAGACAACAATTGAGGCAGTGCTAGGTGACTTTCCTGTCTTTGTTGATGCTTTTCTATTATGTAATTCTGTTGAAACTACCAAAGAAAGCCATTAACATGCAGGCAATCAGTTTCTCACCCTTCTGCTTACACAATAAGTTACAACCCCCTTACGTATGCACATATGAACATTTCCAGTAATGGCAAGTTAACTTCCTAAATGGTAACATGATGAGGGCTTTTCAGTACTTGCATGCGTTACGTTTATTAAAAAGGAAAGCGTAAAATGCATATCTGGGTGAGAAACTACATTGTTTCTCGTGGGGAGTGCAGGACGTGGGATTAAAATATGATCTAAAATGTATTGAACCAGTGATTTCTAAACCTGAGTTTGGTTTCTGCACCTGTGCACGTCACAGCATAGTTTTTTATGTCATTAATCTTGTAAATGGCTTTAGTCAATGTTGCCAAATCTGTGAATTTACCACAGAATTGGGCTACTTTTTACAAATTGCTGTGGGTTGTTGTTTTACATATTGCATCAATTATATTTAGCTGAACTGGTTGTGTTAAAATTATTTACTTAATTATTTATGAAAATGACTAATGTACTAAACTACAACTACTAACTACTAAACTACAGTGATTTTCAAAAAAAGGAAACTGTATAATGCATACAGTAATGACACATTTTATGTATGGGAGTGGCATATTTTGAGTTTTGGTATTATTGGGGTAGTTTTCTTGCAAAAACCTGGCTATCATGGTTATAGTTGTATTTCAGTCTTTAGGTCAGTTGAATTCTGTTTTATCATCTTTATTCTCTTGTTCACCCAAAGTCAGAACATACCATACTTTTAATTCTAGTTGTAAAGCTGTGTTATTGTTGCTGCACAAAACTAGGTCCAGTTGACTGTGGCATGTAGCTTTACAATGGGCTATTATATTAAAATCAGTTCTCAGCCTGATGTATATCTTGGTTGTGCCTACTCCTCTTTAGTCCAGTCTGGACTAAGATGGACCCTGTGAACTGTACAGTCATGGATAGTTTAGTTATTATTTTCCCATCATCCATCTTTTCCAGTGTAGCCTTCCAAACAAAGACGGTGAAAGATATTCCGAGTTGTCTTTAACCTTCAGAGCTAAAGCTAATTAACAAAAGCCAACAAGTTGAAACATGCCCTTTTGCAATGATGAAAAAGCCTGTTTGTAGAGCCACAGCCAGCCAGACGGTCTGCGAGAGATGAACACATAATCTAATAAGACCTGCAGTTGACTTTCCTTTCCCTTCAGCATGTTGTATTTTTAAAGAGGGGTATGTAAAAAGAAAAAAGACAGTTTTGAGTTGTAGACACTGTTGTGAGTTTCTGTGATAATGAAAATGTCTTTGCTCAAAAAGATTTGGCGAATGGAAGTCTGAAGGAATAGAATGCAAGTCCTTAAAAAGATGAATGTTGTTGATGTACATTATGTAACATTTGTGTCACTTTGTAGCCATCAGTCATGTTGGAATTAGGTCTGTGTTTGATCAGCCCCTGTCTGGAAAAGAACAGATGATAGTTGGCAATCTGCAGCATGCCTGTGGAAGAATGGGAGCTGGTGAGACTGAGTTTGGAGAAGTGTCAGGACGTCTCAATGTCCGCTTTGACTTAGTCAGCACAAGGCTTTACATTGTGAAGAGTTTTCCCTCTGCACCTTACCTTCTTGGCCCTGCAGAGGCTCCCTTACATCTAGAGCATAGTGACAGACATAACTGTTGCATCTGGGCCAAAGTACAGGCTTTAGGACGAGGCCCAGGGGACTCCATGTAGCATTTTCTTCTCTCAACCCCCCCCCCCCCTCCGCCTCCTACTAGACCCCCTTGTGTGTGTCCTGCTTTCCTCAGCCCCAGTCAATCTTTGTTAAGCAGCCGTCTTAAGGAGTGAACAAAGGGAAACCATGCAGGACTCACTCCAGATCACTCATTTGCACAAAACTGCAACAATACCACTCGTCACAGCCCATTAGTGCATCAGGATTCATCTGTTCCAAATACTGTAGTCTCCTCATTTCACCTTTTTAGTCTTACACAATAATATCATGTGTCCTTCCCACTTTCCCGCCATTTCCTGCCTCCTCCGGCCCCTGCTTTTTTTAGCAGAAATTTTACTTCCTGTAATTCACACTCTGCCTCCTAGAATCTTGTGTGTTTCTTGGCTTAATGAGATGGAGTGTTTGTATTAAATTAGAGCCAGACACTGTGTGTGCATGGTACTTGTCCAAAAATAACCACGCATTTTTACTTTTCTCCTTGCACAACTGAAATATGGTTTCTGACTGTCTCTCTGTAGTGATTGTGATTGTGCTGCTGCGTTATGCCCACGTCATCGAGAAGCACCAAAACTGTGTCCTGAACACGGCAAGTCTGTCCACAGGCTGGATCTGTGCTGCTGGCCTCATCATGGTGGGAAACTTCCAGGTAAGACAAAACCTCTTTACTAGGTTTAGGAGAGAAAATGCTCAAATTAAATCCAGAGCACTCAGTGTTTGAATTGCTAATTGTCAATACAGCTTTTTGGTCTATCCATTTGGTGCTTAAATCTTTCCTTTTTCATGACGTTTGTTTAGGTTTTGTTTAAGGAAGAAAACCACATGTGCCTTTTCAGTCTACCTTCCTTCTCTCTCCTTAAACATACAGTATGTGGCCAGTTCTACTCACGCCTGTTTTTTTTTGTTTTGTTTTTTTTACCCAAGTCATTTGTTTTCATTATGCCAAAGCACCAACACTGGCAGGTAGCAAAATCAAACCAATGTGTGCTTCTGTGAAAAAACTCACTTTTACAAAAACACAGTATTTGTGTTTTTGCCACTGTTGTTCTACTTGCTTTGTGTTGTGTCAGCCAATGTCTGGGCCAGTATTGTTTTCTCTGATGATGCCAAAATTGCAGTTTACATAATAACACAGGAGTTGGTGGACTGAACTGAAAACACTTCTGTGACGAAGTGGGTTGTGTTCACGTTGTCCCGTTATTCAATTTTTCACTTTATTTATTAATTAATTTATTTTTTTTTTTTGTGTGTATTCATTTTTACATATGATTTACAAAATACAACTAAACAGCTAGACATTACTATTCTGGGTTTGTTTTGTTATTTGTTTAGTTTATCTTTTCTTCAAATGACCACACTTGCACATATTTATTCTAAAATGCAAAATTTGGTTAAAAACATTCAGCGAATTTAAAAATGCACATTTACAGCTATATATAGTCCACAAACTTGCCTGTATCACCACATGGTTTGAACAAAGAGGTGTGTCCTTTCTGCAGCCATTTTAAACCTTGGTGATATCATGGGCTATACCATATGGAGGGAGAATGTGGTGTAGAGTTTTGACTTTTCTATACATGTGTTTTTGCTTTACCTAAAACACAACACAACTGTTGAAGGATTAGTATTTACCTGGAAAGGTTCCTTACCTGTGTACAAAGTATAAAATGGGGGTGGAAATGCATTTGTGGGAGAGATTAAGAAACACCAGTGTAGCTGTTTACACATGGAGTTAATTTCTGTTGTAATTGACTCTGTTAAGAAAATCTTGGACAGAACACCAATTAAAAAATCTACCATATGTTAACCTTTAAGAGTTTAAATTGGGACAATATTATTACGCAACATAATAATTCACATGTCAGCAAAAGCATCAATGTAAATATGTCAAAGCAGTGGGCAAACTTGACCAGTGATCACCTCCTTTGACAAAAAATGTGTAAAAGCTCCAACTGTTGGGACCCTGTTGAGAGCCTGAGAAAAATGTATTTAGTGAAAGTGTAATGAGGCTCTCTGGTATTTCTGTAGATGTGTTGTGTACAAAGTTGGCAACAAAAACACCCAATAAATTTCTGCTTTCATTACAATGCATCTGGATAAAGTACCTATCACATTTACTCAAAATACTGTGTCAAATAATCACAGTTTAATAGATGTGTGTTCGTCTGAGAATGCTAAAGGTTGTCCTTACCTTTCTGCCTGTTTCTCCTGTGGGGCCTCGGCTCTGCAAATAAACTGGGAGGAATTTTACGGGAAGAACTAGGGGGAAATGAATCATCATGTTTGGCCACGCAGCGAGTGGGGCAGAGCAGACTCTGTGTGCACTAGAAACCGTCTTTAAACTATTGCAGACATTTGGGCTGATAGTTGTGTCAAATAGTACAAGGGATTTTCCTGAGATAGAAATTTGTAAATCCACCAAATACTCCAGGAGACACAGAACACAAGTTGAGACGAGAGGCGAAAACGCTGCAGATCAAAGACTTGACATTATTAGCAGCAGCAAAGGCTTCATTTTTGAAGCATGTGTTACATAAGGCTTTGGTGAGACAGCTGTGGTGGAACCACTGGGGCTTTTCCTTCCAGACGCTGAGATAATTTGGGCTGAAAAGAGCATAAACAGAGAGGCTCACAGACGGGTCCTGCTGTATCGGACTGATTAGCCAAAAGCTGTGAGCAAGAGAAGCCTCAACACAAGATCTTACAAGATCTTATTTGATCATTTTATGAAGTTACTCAACATGTAAAGTTGTGAAATTGTCTCTTAATGTTCGTATTTCTCAGGTTTCTCATCAGATGTCTTAATTTGAATTGTGGTATATTTTAGGTATCAGTAGAGGCCAGTTTAGTTTAACTTCATCTCATCAATTTTATATCTGATCAAAACTGGCTGAGATAGTGCTATAGTCCTGGCTGTAGGTCTTCCTGAGGCAGGATCCGACTCAGCGCACTGCTGCATGAAGATCATTCATATTCATGTTTGCAGAGGAACTGCTGGTCACTGACAATTAACAGGAATTTATTTATCATACGGATCTTGCTGAATCATCAAGCCACATTTCTTAATCTAAATTTATATTGCTTTTGCAAAAGGAGTAACTTTGTCTTGTTCATGAAATTGTACTGCTCCAATAATCATCAACAGGCAACCCTCTGACCCGACAGGGAGTTGGTCTGCCTTGGCTGCTTTACTGCCATACAACCCTGACCCCGGTCTAAACAAGTTGCCCTCTCAGCTGTGTGGTGCTTCTTTTTGGTTAAAAGGAAGCCAATGGAAAGAGTAGGCATTTTTTTGTACCCACTCCTTTATTTATTTATTTATTTTATTTTTTATTTTTTTTTATTGGGAATCTCTGTTAATTAGATTTTTTTTTCCATCTGGTGCAAAAATTGCTAGAAACGTTGCCCCCTTCTGGCCACTTCCATGTCATGTTGTTGGAAATTGGTTGTTAACGCTTTCCTCTCCCTGTGTTTACACAACCAGGTGGACTACGCCAAAGTGCTCCATTACGTGGGCGCAGGAGTGGCCTTCCCCACCAGTATGCTGTTTGTTGGCCTGCAGTCGGCGCTGACGTACCGACTGGCAAAGACCCAGGGGGAGTACAACGTGGCCCACCTCCGGCTCATCATGACCCTACTGGCCTTCGTGGCTCTGGTGCTCAGTATCCTCTTTAGCCACTAACGGATTATGTTTTTACGAGTTTTTGGGTTTGTGTGTGAAGTCAGAATAATGTTACATCACAGCAGCTCTTTACTTTTTAGATCTAAAACAGTTCACAATGTCTCACAGTGAAGCCATTTAAACTGATGCATTAATACTTTTCATACACAAAGAAAGATTGAGCTCCTCTGGCAAGACTAAACTGTTTCAAAATTAATGATTGTCACATCTTTTTGTAATATTTTGCCATTTTAGACTAAAGTTAAAACTATCAATGTCATATTTTTCTGTGAAAAGAGAAAAAAGTGACCTTATGATTCTCAGTTTTTTTTAATTGTTTTGAATTGTTGTGTTTTTGCCCTTAACCCAGGTTTCAGGCGGTGTGTTTTTCATCCAGGAGAGTTTTGTCCTGCAGCATGCATCAGCCATCTTTGAGTGGGTCTTCTGCGTCATTGTTATGCTGTTCTACGGGACGTTCGCCTTCGAGTTTGCCGGTATGTCAGGGGACACTGTAGCGGTGCTGGCCCGAGGAGGAGCCCTGGGTTCTGTCAGGAGAGACCATAAGGTGGACGCTCTGGGGCCACACCCCACGTCCCACCTGCACCAACCAGAGAACATGTCCATCCTGTAGCCTAGGAGCAAAGCAGGCTTTTAATTTAGCCAGAAACCGGCCAGTACAGCAGCTATTTCAAAGGCACCGAGCGTTCCCGTGAGTGCCTTTTGAAGAGCGTGTTTGCATTTTGCACATTGAACAAGTTGTAAACCAAATGTTACCTGCTCAATCTCTCCGAGCTTCAGTGACCGACAGAAGACTTATTTCTATTGATTACATAACAAATCCACTATGGCACTCCGCCACAAACCATTGTTGTCTTCGAGAAAGGAGTGCGAGGCTGCTGGACGGCCAAGCGGACAGTATTAAAGACCAAGAGAGTCCATGTGAATGTGTTACAGTGAGAGCAAGTTCGGGTCACGGTTTACTGCCAGAGAAAGGATGAATGCAATAATTATACAGTCCACCAATATGTTTCAGTCAATTTTGGGCACACAGCAAGACAGTGGTCTGCATTCAACTGTATTTTCTTTACCATCAACCAAACATGGTTCACAAATTAACACAAGGTACATCCTGTTTAGCTAATGTGTGACATTCTGGATTTGATGAAAAACCTAGCAAGCTGTCTTTTTTTTTTTTTTCTGAAGTTTGACTGGTGGTTATGTATCAGCAAATACTAAGCCACAGCCTTAGTTCTGACTGAAATTTTCTTAATGCTGCTCTACAATTAAGCTTGATTCCATCCATATGCAAACACTATTTCACAGCATAGCTGTATTAGCTCATTTTTGCGCCGCTGAATTCTGCAAAAGACCCTGTGTCCAGAGTAGGCCTGGTCTGAGCTAAATCAAACCAGTGTGCTGCTTTAGAAGGCACCTCGTGTGTAACCAGACCCAGGGATATAGTTGGGACGATAGTTAGTTGGGATCTGTAGATGGAACGTGCTCAGCTGCTCGTCGAAGGGAAAAGGACCGTCCAACTCCTCGTCACATTGCCAAATATCTGTCGGTGCTAAACACATACAGCCTTATCAGGTCCTTTTCACATAAAAAGCAATAAGATGGAGATGGACAGTGTAGTGTGAGTGTTTCATGTGTCTTATCAGAGCAGAAATACTAAGCATTTTTATTTAAAACCCATTTCTTAACAGTCCTGTAAGCATCAGATTGAATCAATATGAGTTACATTTTTAAAATGAGTTCTCTTTAGTGGACGTATAAGAAATTATCTTAAGTTCCAGGTAACTGAATACATTTGCTTAATATTTCTGTTTTAGTTGATATGGAGTTTTTAGTGTCTATTTGGTGTACAGTATTCATTGGTAACTTAATCTAGACTATGGAGACAGTGTTCTTGATTACAACAGTGTTTCACTACAATGTTACTGCAGTCGACCAAGATGTAAAAATAGAGATACATTTTATTTTTTTAGATTACATAATTTGTCTCTAGAAAGTAATCTTGGCTGATTCAAGTCCCATGCGGGACCTTTTACAAACTGTATGGTAGGATATTTATATCATAACATTTAAACGAAAATGCTGCCATGCCACATATTTTAATTTTCTGACATCTGTCTTTCTAAGACTCACTTTCTCTTGTCCCATTGCTGAGCTCTGGTCTTTGCACTCAGGAAAATGCACCAGCCTCATTCAGCGCATACTCCTTTTGCATTGCCTTCTGTTGTATTGTTTGAATGGATCCGTTTTGTATATTTGTGTGGCGTAGAGGAGCTGCAGCCGCTCTGTTCTTGTAGGGTTTGGTGTAAGCTTTGATATAATTATTTTTGTTAATTGTGATCCTGTAAGCTATGTTCTATACATTCCAGGGTAGTCGTGAGAATGCTGATGCTTTTGCTGATGTAATGGTTAAATATATCAAATGTTAACCTTTTTCTTTGCAATCATTTGTAGAAGCATTCTGACAAGGAACAGTTTTTAACCTCACACAAAACTCTAGCGGTCGACTGTCAAATGCTTCCCATGTGCCTTACTTTTGATATGAAACCAAAGCTTTGCAAATTCTACAGTAAAATATCTTGATTGTATGTCTATATACCTTAATGTTGAATAAATGTTTGATTTGTGCTTGGTAGTTGTCAAAAATCTTTTGCATTGTTAACTTCTTCAAATACAAGTGGACTTTCAAGTCATTTTTCTGTCAGGCTTTTAATTTTGTGGTTATTTAATTACCACTTCTGAGTGAGCACTTCGACACAAATGAAGCCAACCACCACTTTTGTTGACTTTTCTTTATTGTTAACAATTATTTACAGAGTAGAATTTCCCGGTCAAACTGACTGGATCGACCACAGATCAATGCATTTCACAGAAAACAGTCCTCTTACATAACTCTGTGGATTATAGAGTAGCTCATGGCTGTCCTGACCTTATACAATCACAAAGACCTGTGTTTCAGAAGCACATATTTTCCTTTGGACCCATGCAGAAGGAAATATAAAAGTTGGCGGTTAATGTACAGGAAAGAATGCATTTGGCACAGTGGCTGATAAAAGGAAAAAAAAATCATGTAACTGTAAAATACTGGTATATAAATATGAGGCAAGCTTTTACTTACAAAAGACCATTCCTATAATAGTCTCAAAAAGGCACAGTTTAGTAAACCCACTGCTAAATGCAACTAGAATGAAGAAAAATTAATTTACAATCAAGTGAGTTCACATTGAAACAAAGTCACAGCAGAAATATGGTCTGCAGGTAAAGATTTTTTTACCTGCAGATAGGCAGCTGATTAAAAAGGCACTAGTTCAAAACGGGCCAGAATTCTGTGAATAGACCTGAACAGTTTGTGTGCGATTTACTGTAACAACTCTTCACTTCTGCCCGGAACATATGCAGAACATAAGACTTAAAAAAGGCCTCTTCTTTGACAAAGAAAAGATTAAATTAAGACCATTTCTAATTTGTTCAATGAAGCAAATTTTAAACATTTGCAGCTTTTTGTTGTAGCACCATTTGAAAAAGGTATGAAACACTTTTGGTTATTATATGGTGTGAATGTGATTTTATCAGTGATATCTAGTATATGTCCAATGTCTACAGCCACACTTGCATAAAGCCCCATTCCAAATCTAACACTCGTTCGGACTCTGTTCTAGGTGCCGGGCAGGATGGCTGGTCAGAATGAAACAGGCGTACAGGAGTATTTAAAGGACAAGTTTTTTGGGCACTTCCCAAGAAAACTCAGGTCGGCCGAAGTGACCGTATGAAGCAGTCTGCTGGTAGATCGGCCTCTTCAGATTCAGCTCCCTGAGAAGAACATCAGGTGTCACACTTTCACACTGTATGTTCCTATTTTAGCTCTACTTGTTTTTGGAATTAATCCAGAAGTATCATTTAACATATTTCAAATGCATCTATGCAAAACAAATGGGTTTATTAAAGTATCCACACACTGGTAATAATTCTGAATAAAACGTTATCATTTAGCGTCTCCTAGTGGTTATAAGAAAAAACTGTTTCAAAGCCAAACTTTTGCAATTAGTTAAAGACAAAGTCACTAAAACAACAACAAACTCCTTTTCAACAGTTATTGCATATGCTTTATGTCAAAACAAAAGGGTTTACCTGACAATGACTCCTGGCCTCAGGTCAAAGTTTTTGTTCACAATGTGCAACAATTCTGTCTCTGTTTTCTGGGAGGATCCATATGTGAACAGTGAGATAGAGAGAGGGTGGGCTACTCCAATTGCATATGACACCTGTAAAGCACACGTCATGTTTAGGTACAGGCTGTCAGAGGTGGTCTTTATATACCTTTTGTTGAAAGCGTCTCATACCTGGACCAGGACCCGCCTGCACAGCTCGGCTTTGACCAGAGACTTTGCCACCCAGCGAGCAGCGTAGGCTGCAGAGCGGTCCACTTTAGAGAAGTCTTTGCCAGAGAAAGCTCCGCCTCCATGGGCCCCCCAGCCTCCATATGTGTCCACTATGATCTTTCTGCCAGTGACACCTGCGTCTCCCTGCGGTACAAAGGCATACATCAAAATTTACAACACTGCATCCCAGCCTAGAGTTCATCTTGTCTCTGATGGTCACCTGGGGCCCACCAATCACAAAGCGACCGCTGGGCTGGAGGTGGTAGATGGTCTTGTCATCCAAATATTTAGCAGGGACCACAGCGTTGATGACCTGACAGGGGCAGACCCACATTAGGTCAGATTTAGCAGAAGGTGACACAATCTGTCTTATGTTTATGCCACTTACATATTATTAGTGTATTTTCAGTTTGTTTTCTACTAAAAGTCACATTCATACAGGTTGTGTGTTAAATGGTAAATGGTGGTCATTTATATAGCACTTTTCTGCACCCTTCTCGGCTTTACATGATGCTTCCATTCACCCCATTCATACACATTCACACCTGGGGCAGACAGAGAGGGGAGGTTGTTATACACAAGGCGCTTACAGCTTTCTCCGACCACCACCAAACACACCTCTACAGTCACATATTCATACACCAGAGCTGTTGCTGTATGAATGTCTGTTAATAACCAAACAACATTAAATGTGGGGCTTGATAGGATGTTGATATTGGCTACCTTTTTCAGTGCCATCTAAAATAATGAGAGTGTGTTTGTTGGTGTGTTTGTAGCGTGTCTGGTGGATGCAGTTATGTTTAGCCTGGGGTTGTCATGTGTCTCTACCTTCTCTTTAAGCACCATCTTCTGCTCTTCCAAGGAGATACAGTCATCGTGCTGGACTGAGATCACGATGGTGTGGACTCTCTTCGGGATCACAGCGCCGTCCCTCTGTTCGTAATGGACTGTCACCTGATCATGGGGTTTTATATATACAGTTTATTTTAAAAGATTATTTAAAACCCAATCTGAAGGTCTTGATGGATATTTTGTATTCTGAAGACCAGATGGCAGTCTGATTTATGAAGCTGCAGAGGATTGTGTAGTGTCAGTGTTCAAACAGAGCAGTGGTGATTGCCTCAGCTGCCTCATGTCCTCAGCTGACACCCTTTTTATGAGCCATTTGTACAGGCTTCCACCCCACAAAAAGTAATCTGAGCTATCTTTAAAAAAAACTACTTTTGTTTGCATCATCATGATACAGGGAGTATCAGTGACAGGGAGCCCTCACCTGTGTTTTAGAGTCGGGCCGCAGCCATTTGATTACACCGCTACGTCTGAGTTCAGCCATCTTTGCATTGAGTTTGTGAGCTAAGACAATAGTGAGAGGCATGCACTCCTCCGTTTCATCTGTGGCGTATCCAAACATCAGACCCTGAACGAGCAGAAGAAGTGAAAAGGGTCAACAGTCAAAAGAAAAAAACGAAAAACTCCCAGACACTCTTAAATTGACTTGTTTTGTAAAGGTGAGTGAATCCAAACTACGCCTGCCAGAGCAGATGTGTGTTACAGTAGAAACTAATGTCGATGTCCTGCAGTTGACACAAACAAAAGCATGTGTCCCACCTGGTCTCCAGCTCCGATGTCCTCCTCTTCTCTGTCAACGTGGACGCCCTGGGCAATGTCCGGACTCTGCTGCTCCAGAGCCACCAGCACGTTGCATGTCTTATAGTCAAACCCTACAAATAAAAAACTTGTACTCATTAACAGTTCAAGTATTAGTCGTAACCCTCAGGCATCACAATCATTCCCCTCTTGAGTCGTTAACAGACTGAAATTGTCTGAAAATTATTTTTTTCTTTTTTATCTTTTTATTTCAATAACACCAGGTGACAGGGAATGTACAGTTTTTGCAACATTTACCTTTTTATATCATCATGATGTGAGGGTGGGAGGGGTTTGGTGAGGTGTGGGGGAGGGGTTGATGTTTTATTGTCAGTTAAATTAGTAAAGATCGTGTGAGAATTCATGGATTGTAATGTTTGTGATTTATTTGTGTGTGTGTAATGGGTATGGGTGTAAAAAAGTTCAATTTTTGTTTTCATTTAGTACTTCATACTGCCCCACAATCCCCCAACCCCCACATACTTTCCTGAAACAGTCTACAAAGCTCAATAACAAAAACACTACAACTCATGCCATTACGACATAGAGCACCTCCTCTATTGACTTATAACGGGTAAACAGTGGGCACTGCAGAGGCCTACAACGGGAACATGGCTGATTTTAGTGGTGAACAGTAATAATAATGACTACAAAAATATATTTCTCCAAAATAAAACCCTCTCGTTACAGATTGCATAATTATTTTTTGTAATGGCTATGAGATTTAAAAAAAATAGTTTTAATGAAAGTCAATGGGGTATTTTTGTCAGGTCATGATTCAAGAGGGTAAGTAATTTTCAATTTGATGCTACACAAAAACTATAAATGCTGATCTGAAAATAATCCTCCAGCCCCCCAACATTTGTTTTATGGACAATAACTCCTTTTTTATGTTTTTTCTACAAATGACAACACTGAAATCAAGTAAACTGGCAAATAATTACAATTTGAATAATTCTATTGAAAATAATACAATTTTAAATTCTAAAATTTGTCAAGAGCGGGACTTTGATACAAAGAATTGTGTCTAAATGGACAATTGTCCATAGTGGTTTAAATAAAGTACAATAGAGTGTTCTCACCTTTGTCAGAGTTGTCATAGCCGATGTGTTTGATGGTGTCCCTCACCACTTTCTGGTAGTCCACATTGGCCCGGGACGTGATCTCCCCACAGAGCAGCACCATGCCGGTCTTACACACAGTCTCTGTTGTCACAGTCATCACATATCCTATTAAAACATCACTATGGAACCCACGAAGACTGTTATATTCGCCATAATCCCCTTTTGCTTCCAGTGAGAGAAGTTACATAAGCTATAGATTTGGAGAAAAAGTCCTGTAATACAATCAGCTGGCCTTTTGCACCTGAGCATATAGCCTCATACAGTAACTAAACAGTATCTGCTGGCTTTGTAACATATTTTTTTCAGTAGTTAAAGTAGAAAGTAGAAAAGTAAAAGTAAAAGAAGAAAAACTTCACCATATGTCTCTACAGTCTGAGCACAGACCTGAGACTGGGTGTATTTTTCCATTTACAGTTTGAGTGCTTTATGAACATTTTATTCATTTGACCTGCCTGTTTTTCTTTCTGTATCTGATAAAACCACAAATAAATGTGGGCCATTTGTCAACTCACCACAGGCAACTTTGGCGTCTGGATCCTGCTTCAGGTGGGCGTCCAGGACCGCGTCACTGATCTGGTCACAGATTTTGTCTGCACAAGAACAAAGAGCACAGGTTACAAGGGCTGGGATTTTTTTACTGACAGTTACGATTTCAGTTAAACCACAAAACAAGAGATTATACTAGTTGCCATTTTGCAAACTAGTAATACTAGTTATTATACTCTTGAGTTCTCTTTGTCCAGTTTAATTGTCTTAGTCATATTACTAATATGATAAAAATAGATTATATCAGAAACAACGCAAACATCTGGTTGCATTTGCCCTGCAGGATACAGAGTAAATAAAGGTTCATACTAAATCTGACTTTAGTGAGTGCATACAAGTGCCATTCAGAGACGTTGGATCCAAAAAGGTGGCTCTGCTGCGTGTGTGGGAACAGCACAGACTTTAAGGTGCGTTATCATTTAACTGTGTGTGTGCCAGCGTCCTGTCAAGGCCGTACAGCCATGTGAAAATGTCTTCACTCACAGTTTGATCATTTAGACTGGTTCTGATGCAGTTTGAGACTCTTGTGTAATCATTCATCTGAAAGAATCAGATCCAAGAATATGATCACTGAAGAAAAAATACACAATATGGCATTTTTGAATTTTTGTTTAGATAGACTTTACTTTAAAACATCCTTTCTTTGATTTATTCTTTCATAACACCAAGACTCATACCCATCATATTTTGTTGTCTTTATTATGTAATGATTATAACCCGGGGGACTATGTAAAGTGAGGTTACATATTTGTGGCTGACAGGAGGCTAGAGTTCGCTTAAGTTTTATTTTTAAGTGGAACGTTAACAGAAATCTGAGGAGCGTTTAGCTCAAACTGAGAGCAAGAAGTGGAACCTATCCAAAATAAGTGTATTTATTGCGGTGCCTTTCTTTCACCTCGTCTGTGAAGGTTCTCAGTCATCCAGGTCATCCTGAAGAAAAGGTTAAAACAAAGGCACCAGGACTCGGTTTTTAAGGTGAAGACGTTTTGTCTCTTATACCACAAGACTTTTTCAATTCTGAAATCAAGTGGTACAAGAGCTGAGCTTTTAACTCTAGAGGGAGGGGTTTGACCTGAAACTAACTCAGAGTTCCTTCACCTCATTTACCTTACATTTAGCAGGTCACTCCAAACCCTTCTATCAAACCCCGTATGCTTTCTCACAGCATTAGATAAAGAACAGAAAACGGGTTAGAATTCTATCTTTTTGTTGCTTTTCTGGGGCAGTAACTAACTTATTGGTAAATAGCACAAACATGCAGCTGTGATAAGCCTTCAGTCAACTAAATGATTAATCAATAACACCTCTATTGACCCGAGCATGGCGCACAGGTTTCAACAGACTTAGGCAAATACACTATTAAACAGTTTAAAGATCTAAATGCTGCTGCCCCACGGAGCCACCTGCACTCGGGCAGTCTGTCGGTGACTCTCTCGGTTTGTGTGCAACTCTACACCTCCTCGTTCAGCTGCCGTCAATGAGAGTGGGGGAAGTAAACACATGCTGCCATGAATGGAATACCAGTCATACTCCGGTTGAAATATACAGCACACAGCACAGTCCAGAAGACTGTCCTATTTTATTCATCTGTTTAAAAATCATTTTAAATTGTGAATTTGACATTTTCAGAGGGTCTTAGAGTATTTTATTATGATCCAAACAAAACTAATTATGATAGATTTTACAGGCAAAACAAAACACACGAATAAAAGTTGCATCATTACAGTTTTTGATGAAAATAGAGAGTTTTTAAATATATATAGTGTTGTCATTTGTCATAAAAGTAAAACAAAGCTTTGTGTCAACTCAGGTCTCACCTGGATGTCCTTCTCCCACGGACTCCGACGTGAACATGAAGGAGCCGTCATCCAGCAGGTCACTCATGTTTGGGCACACTCAGGTATTTGGGCCAAGTCTAGAGGGGAAAAGTGTTCCTGGTGTGATCCAAAATGGAGCTTATAGTCCTGAGGGTTTCTCTGGGAGAGAGAGAAGCAGAGGAGCCAAAGCGCCCTGCAGTTACTACAAAGTCTGTTTAAAACTCCACGTCTGTGTCCACATGGCCCCATATATACGGCCAGGGAGAATACACACGTGCGTCATGTGAACCCCGGGACAGTCCATTCCAGGGGGAGTGGATCAGGGAAGGACTATGTGTTCTGTTAAACTTTATTAACCCTTTGTGGCACAGTCGGAGGCTGCTCCACTTTATGAAGAAGCCTGTGTTTTGTTAACTCTCTTCTGGAGTACTAAACGTGAGGTGAGGAGGTAATATCTTTAATACAGAGTCATCCTCCCCCCTCTCATGGTGATGGGGCAGGTCTCTGTGCTGGGACTCAGCCAGGATGGGACAACCTATGGACACACACAAAGAGAGGGCTGCTAGTTCACAATCACAATCACAATCGGATTCACAGTCAGGACAAGAATCAGCCAATCAAAAGTGATTATTCCCAATAACAATCCTTTATTCCAGCACAAAATCCTTTCTATAGTTCTGCTGCTTTTGAGTGAATACCTCTCACTCTGATATTAAAGGTGCATTTATGACATCCATCAGACATCCATGTTGCAGCCTGAGGCACTTGTTCTCATCTGTAAACCTTCAAAAATACTGTTTCCATTTGCAGGCAGAGTGTCCGATAATGAAGATGATGTTAGGTAAAGTCAGCGGACGCACACTGACACACACAAACATACAGCTGGAGGAACAGTAGGCCTGTCAGAGCACATAGGTAAACATGTCTGTGTGATACCGCCTCTTCTCCCACTCATATGGACTGGATTTACACCAGGTCAGAGGTTAAACTTGAACTAGCTTAAACAAGTGGAGTGCCTGCCAAAAAACATCAGAAAACAAACCCATGCTACTGTGTGTTTGTTTTGGTCTCACCTGAGTCTGGGGTCGGCTGAAAACAGAAACCACCGTCCTATCGTCAGGACATGTGTGAACAAGCCTAAGGGAAAGACACAGAGTTATAAGTATGTGTGGTATATGCTATGTGCTGGTACTTTTTTTTAATCAAATAAATTGTAAATTGTTAAACTTAACGTTTCTTGGTGAAATAAATGATATTGTTTACTCAGTAGTTATGCTGTATGTGTGGCCTGTTCAGGTGAGTTTATAAAGTGTATTTAGAATGAAGTAATGTTAAAAGTAATGGATCAGATTTTTATCTGTTTCTCATAAGTGACTCAAAGTGCTCACATTACTCATTCACTCCACAGTCACACACTGGTGTGGTAAGCCACTGAATTTGAAGGTTGACTTTTCATCCACCGAGAAGGGCCCCTCAGGGGGTGAAGCATAGAACATGATAAAGGTCTGATGACCTTTGTGTTGGGGCAGGGAAGAGCGAGAGCTAAAGATCCAGTCAGTAACACTTTGTGCCAGGACAACACTAACGATTTCAGCTTTTTGTGTGACGGAGAGTCACACACTTTTGTGAAGTTAAACATTGGTAAAAGTGTAGACAAGTTAACCAACCCAAAAGGCTGGCATAATGTGTAAACCAGACTCCACCTTTTGTTGGATTGGTTCTTAAAAACTAGGTCACACCAGCTGATAGTAAGTCTGTTTAACTGCTGGTTTGGGATGTACAGGTCTGTAAGACCTAAACTCGACTAAACATGATGAGATAACCACAGCTGCCTCAGAGGAGCTTAGCACCTGTTTGTGTTTCCCCAGGTTCAAGGCCACACAGTTTAACCAGTTCCATCCAGACAACAGGCAGGGAACAGTTTACAGTGGATCCTGCCAGTGGCCTCTCTGATGACCTTTTATCACTCACTGTAATAGATTACATTATTACACTGCAGTGAAGCTCAAGGACAACTTCTCAGTCACACTTTCTGTTTACCATGATTGACACATGATTGACAATCCCAGACTTCACTATTATCTGAACACAAAAAAGCTATGTAACACACTGATTGTTTGGTGTGCTGCCAACAAATGTGTGTGTATATATCCTTATGAATATCCCACTATACCATATGTCATATACCAGTAATTCATATAGCTCTACGTCTTTATAAAAAACATATATTGTCTTTTCAGAACACTCTGTGGCACACAAATACCATCACGTACAATGGGTTAGCCTTTAAACTTACATAAAAGCACACATTTTAAAACGCACAGAAGTACTGTGAGATTGGGGTGTTACAGTGGCATGGTAAAGTCTGGCTAAGCATTAGCCCAACACAAATATGTAAGAAAATGATTGACATGGACCAACACTTTTTGTTTTTTTTTGTCCGAGCACTGGTCATTACTTTGTCACAGTGACCCTTCTCTATAAGTCTCAAATTACACAGCATGACTTTTGGTCCTTAGAGAAAAGATACAACACGCTCTCACAAAAATATGTTGCGTCCCAGGTGAGCATAGTTTCAGTATTGAACAGGCTGCTCCACTCAAATGAACTCACTTGCTTTGTCTTTTACTAGTCCCCACTCTTTCATTTGCCTCACTGTCTGAACTATACAATAGGTGTTGCTCAGATCAGCCAATCCCAGTGAGCAGCATCAGTGGGCAGGAGGTGGGGTGCACATCCTGAGCTCTGATTGGCTGCTGGTGCGCCCCCCTCCGAACAGAAACATAGTGGCAAGAAGAGGCTGTTATATATTTGTTTGGGTGATAAGAAAAAGAGCAGCAGTAAAGCAGTGATGACCTCAGATAAACCACACAGATTCATTATGAGGACCGCTTCTACTACACAAACATCTAGTTTGGTAAAAATTAAAGGTTTTGAAATGATTTTTAATTTGAAAGTTTGACAGTCAAAGCTGAGGAGGCAGAGGGAACGGACCAGCTGTGTGTGGACAGTGATCCTATTCCATCTGTACAGCACTGCATTTCAGATCCTCAGCACATTCTTTGTGAAGCGGCTGCCAATGAAGAGAGATAAACAGTTCTTCAGATACACATGAATCAGGAACAAGCCATGGTTTCTCCTGAACATCACTGTCAATGAAGAGTCAGAGAATAGTGCTGGTGACCTCTCTACACTCCTATGTTCCTACACCTCACTGAAATGGACCCTGTCCTTATCATTGGTGCTTTTTATAAGCTCTTATCTGCTGTTGTAAAATAGATTGTAAACTCGTGTTTTTCAAGCTTTATGTCATCTATAAATAGCACAGTGACCCTGAAAAAATAAAATACATTTTAAAAAAACAATAACTGAGGTGTGATTTACAGTTAAGGGAAGGGCCAGTTCAGGAACTTAAACAGGATGCATTTAAAATTATAGAGGGTGCCTTTACAGTGAGCAGAGCCTGACCGAATCTGTGTCCCCTGATGCTGAATGCAGGATGCAGACATTTAATGACGGTGCAGTGACATATTTTGCATCCCTGTAGAACCGGGCCTGAGTTCAGAATAATCAGAACAAATTAACAACAAATTAATAAAAAGTTATATTACACACTAATTGTTTGTCCAGGTCCCAAATTAAATCACTATTTAATTTAATTTAGTTAAGGTTTGTGTACAAACAACCCCTCACCATAATCCCCCCTCCACCAAACTTTACACTTAGCACAAAGCAGTCAGACGAGTCCTTCTGGTAACTGCCAAACCCAGACTTGTCCATCAGATTGCCAAACGGAGAAGAGTGATTGGTACCTCCAGAGAACACGTCTCCACTGCACTAGAGTCCAGTGGTGGAGTTTACGGAGCCAGGAAATTTTACGACTGAACTTATTGCAGAGCTGCATCCTATCACGGTCCACACTGGAATTCACTGAGCTCCTGAGAGCAACCCATTCTTTCACAAATGTTTGTACAAGTAGGCTGCATGCCTAGGAGCTTTTATACACATGTGGCTATGGAATGTTTGGAAAGCCTGAATTCAATGGTTTGGCTAGCTGAGTGAATACTTTTGGCAATATAGTGTATGTCCAAACAAACCTGTGTGTAACAGCGCTGACCTCCTGCAGGGGTCACTCTTATCATGAGCCTTTCATGCCCACACTGCTGCATCTTCTTCCAACTCACCTGCACATGAATAAAACAAATGTTATTCCACAGTTGGTCTAAAGTTAGTATATGATGAAATAAAAAAAATTCCAGCTATATAGGTCTGAGTGTGTTTGTGCCACTTTAAAGCTTTTACATAGTTGCACAGCACAAAATAAACGGCAGACTGTTATTGATGGACTGACTCCACTTGTCTGACAGCTGTGTCTGAGGGATTTCTATCATGTTACAAACACAGGAAAAAAGCTTTCACTGTGATTGGACTGATCTGGGCCGAGAGGGCTTAGGAGGCGGCTCAGAAATACATCAGCTTCCTCTGGCATTAGCTCTGAGCCACAGCCCGGTGAATAAAAGCTCCTTTGTACATTTTATATTTGAGAAAATCAACTTTTGTCTTTAAAATATAACTGGTAGTACTTTACTCTTTTTTGCTTTTATGTTTAAGTGTATTGAACAGATCAGTAATAAGTAAGTGATTTTTCAAGCGGAAAGTTTATTTTAATTGTTACAAAAAAACAATGTTCCTGTCAAATGTAGACATTGTATTGTAAAAATAACTAAGAGACACAGCCACATACATCTGGTATAGTTTATTTTTTTATTATCCATCTAAACATTAAGAGAAGGCTGGTGGTTTTAGAGGCTTTGAAGCTCATTTGTGTGACCAAAAACATCTAACACAGCTTTAATAAGTCCATATGTAATAGGTAGAAAATTTATAAAGCTCCTTATTCATTTTAGCCCATGAGCGCTACAAGGCCAGGACTCTGTGAGAGAAGACCAGGGCAGTGGTCATGGTTTGGCGCCGGCCCGGGTCACTACTGTGCAGAGAAGTGTAGTGGCTCTGTTGTTAAGTCTAACCTTGTGCTTCATCATCGTCTGATTCCTTCTGTCTCTCTCTGAACCAAGGAAGCTGCTGAGCTGTCCTCACAGTCTCACAGTCCCAGCTGCAGGACATTGGGGTTCCTCTGTTTGCTGTGGTCAAAGAAAACATCAGGAAGGAGCTGCACTCTTTTAAGAAATGCTTCTCTGGGCAGGTCTATGTAGATGAGCAGGTTTCCCTACATGACTTAGATATTTAAATGGCAATGTTTAATGTTATGCAATTTAAGACTAGATCCTTTCATGTTATTCTTGCAAAAAACTTGTATGGCCCCATTAAGCGGTGGATATGTCTTTGTTTTTTTGCGCATTGGGGTTTGGAGAAACCTTAGGTGGGCCCACTGCAGAGGATTCAGGGGAAACCTGAAAGGTGAAGGCTTAGTACTGGGTGGAGCCTCTGTCATTGGCCCTGGAGAACAGGTAGGACTTGAACAAATAACTGCCTACAATTGTATCTGCTTTTCTTTCCAAGACATACATTGTGTTGTTTCACAGGGCATACTACTGGAGCATCGAGAGAAGGAGTTTGGGGTTAAAGTCATCATGTTAGCAGTCCTCAGAACAGCCCACAAAATTCCAACACACCTGACAAAATAGACCATTAATGTTCCGTTATGTTAAAGTAGTCACAGTATTTTTCAATTTGTGACTCAGGGCTTGCTATAATTTGTTTTACAGACATTTAAAAAGGCCATTTACAAACATACTTTGGCACTTTTTCAAAAAGACTAATGTAGGCTGTGGTGCCAGCTCATGTTTGAGGAACTCAGATAATTCTCGGCTCTCTCTGCATCAGATTGTGTCGCCTACTGCACAGGTTGTTCTCCTAAACAACTTATCTGTATTTCCTGTGTTATGTGTGTTTCAATGAGTCACTCACTATCTAATGCTTTCCCCTTGACACTAACATAATGATAATAAAAATAAATGTTGCTATGATAACTCACTTGATAACTGTCATGTATAAATGAGGACCGTATTTGTGGCTTACTTTTATAATTACCATATATTGTAGCCATCTTGTTCGATTAGTCGTCCTTGTCTGTCTGGCTCCTTCAGTACGCCTGCGTTGTCGCCGGTTGTCGCCTGTGAAGACTTCGCCGGAGGAGTTTCTAGCACTTTCATTGATTCTGGTGAGTGTTTTATTACAAAACTGCTCGCTTACAGCTTCTTTGAAAAGCGCCTGCTTCATTATCCCTCGTCAGCGGTGTAGTTGTGGCTAACTTAGGCTAACAGTGTCATTGTAGGGCATTGAACGTAATCTCATCATTATATAACCTCCAACTGAAAATAATAACGGTTTACTTATACACACGACTGTCAGAGATGATAAATGCATTTGCACTAAAAAACCAAGGTCACAGTTAGTAGCGTTATCAGTTACGTTGAGTTATTGAGACTAAAGTTATGAGACTAAAATGCGGACAAAGGTTCAACTTTTTACTGCCTTACGTCATTATCAGGGCTCTCAAGCATTGACCGTGACACATGCGTTTGTCAAAGTGCACAGCTGTAACACGGCGCACTTTGTGTCCTCACGCTACGAAAAAAAAAAAAAAATAGTTGTGAAAAGGAGCCAATGTCTAACGTATAACGTATGTATAACGTTCCCTGCACTAGAGTTGTGAGGTTCAAGAACAAACCGAATCTATTGAACGATGGTAATCGAGTTGCAGTTGCGAGTCGGTCTTTATTTTGTTGTGTTTGACACAGATGCACACACACGCTCCTGCACTGAGTGAGACGGGCAACGGTAGGGCCAGGCAGGTCAGTTAAACAGTAAATGAGTGTCTCTGCAGTTGTCCCCCCGCCTCCTGCTCTGCGGGTCGCAGTGTCGTCACGTGACTCAGCGACAAGCAGCAGCAGGGGCAAGCGCAGCAAACCTACGTACTTTGTATGTCATCCTTGGACTTTCTATGAAAATGTATGAGCACGTTGTCTGAGCCCCGGGACCGGGAGGGCATCGAAAGGCATAGAGTGGCATAGGAAGACATTGGGCTTGACCGTGGCTCAGGGGCCGTGAGTCGTGTGTCACAAGCAGAAGTAGGTCGGAGCTGTTTGCTGCGCTTGCTGTCACTCACAAGACGAGCGCCGTGTGTGAGTTATTTTACTGCAGTTAACAAATGCGCAGGCAGTTGTGATCTGTGCCTATCTGATTTTGTGGTAACATGATAAACTTACACAGACTAATAAACTGCACCAAAGAAAACAACGAGCTGTACAAAAGACAAACGGAGGAGAGACATGACCCCAGCACAGAAGTCACTAGAGTCCTTTCAGCCACAAAGAAAAAACTGTAGCTCAGGTACTAATTATGTTCAATCAGTTAACATAAAAAGAAGTCTAAAAGGTGAACTGATACACGACAGTACACATACAGTATTTGTCTTTGTAAATAAAATCACAATGTGATTGTGGTAATAGGCTGCATTTTTAGAAACGCATGTTGTACTGCAGTTAGCAGAGAAATATTAACATGGGACAGTTGTTTCATTTAATAAAAATGTTTTTGAATTTTGAATTTTTTGAATGTCTCTTTTAAAAAAAATTGATCCACAAGAACCCTTTATGGAAATGGAAAAATTAGGGGCCGTTACATCGCCCGGGATGGCGCAACCGGGGACCCACCCTGGGTGCCAAGCTGGGTGCCCTGGGGCTCCTATGCGAGTGCCTGGTGGCCGGGTTCAGCTCGAAGGAGCAACGTAGGGCCGACCTCCTGTGGGCCCACCACCTGCAGGAGAAACTGTAAGGGGCCGGTGTAAAGTGAATTGGGTGGCAGTCAAAGGCAAGGGCCTCATCGACCCAATCCCAGAACACAAAATCTGGTGCTGGGGACATGGTATGTCACCTCGCTGGTGGGGAAAGAGCCTGGCTTGCGCAGGAGGTTGAGAGATACTGCCTAGAGATAATAGGCTCAACTCCACACACAGCTTGGGCTCTTGAACCCAACTCCTTAAGAGAGGCTGGACTCTCCACTGCTCTGGAGTGGACTGCGGTGAGAGGCGGCGGGCTGGTGTGGGCCCCCCAGCTCAGCCACCATGTGTTGAAGTTCACCCCGGTGAACGAGAGGGTCGCTTCCCTGCGCCTTCGGGTCGGGGATAGGTCTCTCACTGTTGTTTGTGTTTACGGGCCAAAGGCAGTGCAGAGTACCCTGCTTTCTTGGAGTCTCTGGGAGGGGTGCTGGAAAGCGCTCCGACCGGGGACTCATTCTGCTGAGGGACTTCAGCGTTCACGTGGGCAGTGACAGTGACACCTGGAGGGGCGTGATTGGGAAGAACCGCCCCCTCAGATCTGCACCTGAGTGTTGTTCTGTTAACGGACTTCAGTGCTAGTCACAGTTTGTGCCTGTCGTGGTGGTGGACAAGGGATGCCGTCAAGCTGAAGAAGGAGCCCTATCGAGCCTGATTGGCTTGTGGGTCTCCTGAGGCAGCTGATGGGTATAGGCAGGCAAATTGGTTGTGGCCATAGCGAAAGACTATCTGCCGGCCTCAAAGAAATTCTGGCAAACCGTCCGGCGCCTCAGGAGGGGGAAGCAGTGCTCTGCCAACACTGTTTACAGTGGAGGTGGGAACCCTCTGACTTCTACTGGGGACATTGTTGGACGGTGGAAGGAATACTTCGAGCATCTCCTCAACCCCACCAACATCACTTCCACTGAAGAAGCAGAGGGTGAGGGCTCTGAGGTGGACTTGTCCATCACCCAAGCTGAAGTCACTAAAGTAGTTGGGTTTGCATTGTCGGCAAGCATCAAGCCACTACCTTCAGTGTGCACTGGGATGGCTGGGATGAGGATCAGCACCTCCAAGTCTGAGACCATGGTTCTCAGTCGGAAAAGGGTGGCTTCAAGAGAGCTCCTGCCTCATTTGGACGAGTTCAAGTATCTTGGGGTCTTGTTCACGAGTGAGGGAAGGAAGGAGCGTGAGATTGACAGACGGATCGGTGCAGCTTCTGCGGTAATGCGGTCAATGTACCGGTCTGTCGTGGTGAAGAAGGAGCTGAGCTGTAAGGTGACGCTCTTGATTTACAGGTCGATCTATTGCCCTACTCTCATCTATGGTCATGAGTTTGGGTTATGACTGAAAGAACAAGATCCCGGATGCAGGCGGCGAAAATGAGCTGTCTCCGCAGAGTGGCGGAGACAGCTCATTTTGGCCAAGGATAGGGTGAGGAGCTTGATCACTTGGGAGGAGCTCAAAGTAGAGCCGCTGCTCCTCCACATCGAGAGGAGCCAGCTGTGGTGGCTCGGGCATCTGTTTCAGATGCCTCCTGGACGCCTCCCTATATGTTCTGGGCATGTCCCACTGGGAGGAGACCTTGGGAAAGACCTAGGACAGGCTGGAGAGACTGTCTCTTGGCTGGCCTTTCAACGCCTCGGAATCCGCCCAGAAGAGCTGGAGGAAGTGTCTGGGGAGGGGGAAGTCTAAGTGTCTCTGCTTAGACTGCTGTCCCCGCGACCTGGCCCTGGATAAGCACTAGAAAGTAGAAGATGGATGGATGAACCACAAGATCCAGCTCCATTTAAAGAGCCGTAAATCCAATCTCTACAGTGCAAGCGAAGTACTAGGTTATCAAGTGCACTCCAGACATTTTGAAGCTTAAATGGGTTAATTTGCTCAAGTTACATGGTGCTTGTAATTGATCAAAACAGTTTGTAAGTCTTTTATTTGTGTTAGGTTAATCCAAAATTGTTTTTGGTCAGATACATGAGAGAGACGTTGGAGACAGCGTATAATTTGGAATGAATGGTCCAGTTGTAAATCTTGCAAGAATGAAACAAATCACACGCATGTAAACAATGGTACAGAGTGGTTTTGCTTGGTCCTACTGTGGTCTCTGCCTCCTCGTGTCCCACTATGGTCTCTGTCACCTCTGGTCCTACTGTGGTCTCTGTCACCTCTGGTCCTACTGTGGTCTCTGCCTCCTCTGGTCCTACTGTGGTCTCTGGTCCTACTGTGGTCTCTGTCACCTCTGGTCCTACTGTGGTCTCTGTCACCTCTGGTCCTACTGTGGTCTCTGGTCCTACTGTGGTCTCTGTCACCTCTGGTCCTACTGTGGTCTCTGTCTCCTCTGGTCCTACTGTGGTCTCTGTCTCCTCTGGTCCTACTGTGGTCTCTGTCACCTCTGGTCCTACTGTGGTCTCTGGTCCTACTGTGGTCTCTGTCACCTCTGGTCCTACTGTGGTCTCTGGTCCTACTGTGGTCTCTGTCACCTCTGGTCCTACTGTGGTCTCTAGTCCTACTGTGGTCTCTGGTCCTACTGTGGTCTCTGTCACCTCTGGTCCTACTGTGGTCTCTGTCACCTCTGGTCCTACTGTGGTCTCTGGTCCTACTGTGGTCTCTGTCTCCTCTGGTCCTACTGTGGTCTCTGTCACCTCTGGTCCTACTGTGGTCTCTGTCTCCTCTGGTCCTACTGTGGTCTCTGTCACCTCTGGTCCTACTGTGGTCTCTGGTCCTACTGTGGTCTCTGTCACCTCTGGTCCTACTGTGGTCTCTGGTCCTACTGTGGTCTCTGTCTCCTCTGGTCCTACTGTGGTCTCTGTCTCCTCTGGTCCTACTGTGGTATCTGTCACCTCTGGTCCTACTGTGGTCTCTGTCTCCTCTGGTCCTACTGTGGTCTCTGTCTCCTCTGGTCCTACTGTGGTCTCTGTCACCTCTGGTCCTACTGTGGTCTCTGTCACCTCTGGTCCTACTGTGGTCTCTGCCTCCTCTGGTCCTACTGTGGCCTCTGGTCCCACTGTCTCCTGTGGTCTCATGGTGATCATAGCTTTAATAGCATTACTTATACACTAACTCTTTCTGTTGTTAAGGTGTCTAAGTTGATTATTAATTGAAAAAATATACAAAGCGGTCAGGTCATCTGCGAGCGGCTTAAAATCTCACTCCAAACTCAGATCAAAACTTGAGAGCCCTGGTCATTCTTAATTAATGTAACATACAAACAAAAACTAAAGATGTTAGATGTGTTAACGACCATTATCAAAAAAATATTTAAACAATTAATGATTTATTTATTTATATTTTCTCACATAAAACTAACTAGCGTTTAGAATCACCTCTTTCTCATTTACTACACTTGTTCTCCGGTTGAGTTTCTCGAAATATTTGTTTCTTAATTGTTTCATAATTATACCTTCATACATTTTAAATAAAATGTAATAAAATTGTATTTTATAATCTTATTATGTTTCCAGTTCAAAGTGATAGTTCTTACTTTAATATTAATGAGAAAGTAATAACACATTTTAACAACTGGGGTATTTACAAAAGGTGTTTACTTGGCTTTATAATGTTGGTATTATCTGCAGGTATTTTTAACTTTATTTTATATCTAATGTTGTCTTGTAATTTAACATGCAGGAATGTTTTTGGGGGAACTAATTTTGGCTGGCATGTCAGCATTAATACAATACGTCACAGCAGCAGCAACAGTAATATAGATAATAGGAATATTACCAAGTCAACAACAAATGACCCTTGCAGACACTCCAGGTTTTTATTGACTTTCATGGATGTAAACTTATATCAAAGTTAGATTTTGTCTCACTTGATTATGACTAGTTAAGAGAATAAAAACCTGTTGACAAGATATTGTCTCTTGTCTTTCAGTGAGGTCTTGAGGCTGTTTAGTTGGACGTTCCGATGTTGGCTGTGTCCGTGTTTAAGTGGAGACGGGTTATTCGCTGTTCTGCCTTATTTTGGGGGAGCACCCACCCAACTACATCATTTCCCTCTATTATTAAACCTCGGGTTGCTCTGTTTCATTCAAGTCAAGCCAAATCCAGTGCTGACCCAAACAAGCCCACCACAGGCAAGATACATCTGAATGCCCACTTTTTGAAGCAATATTTAGATGAAATTATAGCTGTAGTTGATGCATTACAGAATTAGCTTTTATTTTCTCTTGGTAAAATGTGTGCACAAACTATAAACAGTAACTGACCGCTGACATCCTCCTCCTACTCACAGTCTAACACTTAGCTTGTCACTGTGAGTGTATCGCCCTGCCTCAAAACCAAACTGGTAAGCTGCATCTTGTTCCTGTTTTCAAAGCCTTCCTGTGTCACTAGAAGAGGCAGATAGAGTCTCTGCAGCTGAAGACTAGACATTGATAACCGACTAGAAAAAACAATTGACAAGTAAACAATGTAATGTATGCTTTTTAATTTGGTTAGACTTTTTACACATTTGTTTTCTGTTCTTTTTTGTTCTTGCTGCAGTGTCGGCCCTGGACGGGGAGCTGTTAGGGATGGGGATGTGGTCGCTGGGACTCGGTGCTGTCGGAGCAGCCATAGCTGGGATCATCCTGGCCAACACTGATCTGTGCCTGCCAAAAGTTGCCAAGGCATCAGTGGAACACCTTGCAGATGCTGATCTGCGCTCAACTACAGATGGTGAGACAAGTGTGAACGTTATCATGAAACCTAGACTAGTCAGTTCAAAGTTAAAATATAATCTTTACAAATACCAGTAGCTTAAAAATACTAGTAAAGTGCCTATTATTATATTTCCCATTAAACTGAAAAGCTCTATATAACAGTGTTTACACATATGGAGATACAAGTTACAACAATCTCTATCAATAACATTTTTTCTTATGGATGTTTCTTATCAGCAATTAAAACCACTAACTTCCTTGTATGCAGAAGAAAATGTCATCAAAGCAAAAAGCCTGTGGGACAAAAGAGGTGCTGTGGTCATGGCTGTACGGCGGCCTGGATGATTTTTGTGCCGAGAGGTAATGAATAATGTTAAGATAGAAGCTATTAAGAATTGTGTATGGTCAGTGTAGTGTGTTAAAAGCTTGCTCGGTTCTGTTTGCAGGAGGCCGCTGAGCTGTCCTCTCTGAAGCCCCTGCTTGAGGAGCATGGGGTCGCTTTGGTCGCTGTTGTGAAGGAAAATATCGACACAGAGATCCAGGACTTCAGATCGCACTTTGCTGGGGACATTTATATAGATGAAAAGGTACGCAAAGTTTGTAAACTAAAAACTTTAGAAAAAACTGCTTAGAAGAAAAAGTAGAAATAGAGGTCTTGGAAAAGTTATCACACAAGTGTTTTAACTTATGGTACACATATAGGAATCTCAAATATTATAACTAATTTACAAAAATTGTGTGTTTAAATGTTTATTGTATGATGAGGCATTTACAGCCACTTATACTTATAAGTTCTTCCATAATTTTGGTCAGTTTTCTGTCCATGGCTACAACGGGGCCACTATTTTCACTTATTTTATTTTTTTATTATTACTATGCAAACATTTTTAGTAAAGTTTTTCACATTTTGCTTTGACACTATTTTCGCGTAACATGTAAAACAAACTTGAAGCACACATTGATTAAAATGGAAAAATTTTGTCTTCTATCAGAAAATATAACAAAACTGTGTTGTAAAGAATTAGAGGTGTCTGTCTATTTCAGCAAATTTTCTCCTCAGCAGTAGTATACAATAGTTTCAACCATTGCTGTTTTACGTGTTTTTATTTATTTATTTATTTTTCATATCTCTAATTAAATATTGCAAAAACCCATAGTGTTTTTTTACTGTTTTTATAAAACATATTTATAAAAATATAGAGATTTCAGCAGCTCTTTTATTTTTTGTTATTTGCTCTTGTTTTTACATGAAATGTTGAATTGCAGAAACACTTTTATGGCCCGCTCCAACGAAAAATGGGGGCTCTGGGGTTTATCCGCCTCGGTGTGTGGCAGAACTTTATACGGGCCTGGAAGTCTGGTTACCAGGGCAACATAAATGGAGAGGGCTTCGTCCTGGGTGGAGTGTTTGTCATCGGGCCAGGAGATCAGGTAGAGGAACATGCATTTAACACTGTGTTATGTCCATGTCTATATCACTTTGTGATATGTTTTACAGGGAATTCTACTTGAACACCGGGAGAAGGAATTTGGAGATAAAGTGGACATTGCAGATGTTCTGGAGGCTGTAAAGAAAATAGTGCCAGAGAAATAATGTTTTGTCCTGTTTCAAAAATACATTAGAAAATTGTTAGGCTGTATAATGTGATGAGATGATTAACAATACCACAGTTCAATGTCCAGGCATGCTAACTCGTTGTGTGAAGTTGTAAGTCACAACTAACTACTGAGAAACACCTACAGATTTTTATATCATAACATACCTCTTATGATGTGCACCTAAATTAGCCATTTACTGTGAAGAAAATATATAAACAAGCTGTGAATTGCAACATGACAAACATAATACGGGTTTTGTAAGTGGTGCCATGCCACGTTCATTCAGAGGCCTGTTGCTAGAAGCCGGTTTAGGTTTAGATCCAGTCAAGTTCAAGTTTCATCACCATGGTAACGTAACTCTGAATTTGTTCAACCTGCTTCTAGCAACAGCATTCAGGTCATCTCTCTATCTCTATCTAAATCTATTTAAATCCTCAACTAAAGTGTGTGAAGTCACCATCTCTGGTCAGCTGCTCAGTTGTCCCAATGGAATCATCCTCAGCAGCAGAAGCATGTGTCTGTGTGTGTTTTTTAATGACAACCTGACTCAAAACTCATCAGAGAGGAGCTGGTTTGATGCTCAAACACACACAGCTCTGACTCTGCTCACCCAGCTGGGGATGTCTTAAGCAGGATTCTTTTGTGTACGTGTGTGAGAAAGAGATTATTTGTACCTCTTTGCAGAATGTCAATAACCACAATCAAGAGCTAAATAAAAAGATCTAAGTTGTATAACCTTTAGTCTTTTTTATCCAGTCCATATAATCTTTCTAACTTAATATTTTCCTCAAACTGCCTACTCCTTTTTATTTTTGAATTTAAGAGCAGACTTCTCTAACTTGTAAGTTCCTTTTGCTGAAATAAAACCAGTTCCTGCCCATCTCTAATCTCTCATGTAATCATGTCTAAAATGCAAATCCTGCAAACTATTTTTATTCTTATTCACTTTGAGCAGATGTGGGTGCTCGTTACTTCTAATTAAAGTGTCATTCCAGTCCACTAACATTGACCTTATCTGTCCTCTCCAGCTGTCTGAAGACTTTACTGTAATTTCATCTGAACTCAAAACTAATTTTCTTTTGTTTCAAATATATGCTATATAGACTGTCAAAGAGTAGGGACAGCAAGTTTTTGTTTATTGAAAATATTAGGGAGTGTAATGGAATGTTTTATCAATATACTTCTATTTATCCATCAAACTATATCCACTAGTTTCCATTGCTTTTAAAAATGTCACATGGCAGCCTTTGTTTGAGTACCGTTGTCAGTGAATCCACTTCTTTTACCTTTCTTCCCTCTGTTGAACCCTGAGTGAATCACTTTAAACCTGATGATCTGAACACACATTAAACTAATGTATTTTAAATATTTAGCACATTTTATTGAATTTTATTTTACAAACACCGCACAAATACTGACAACAAATTGACCAGAAAAAGAGTGGCAGTGCTATATAATGTTTGTCAAATAAATGAATCACAGCTTATTTGCTTTGTGACATTCCTTGATGTTAAAACTAATTTGCTGACAGTAGTTGCATATGAAAGAAAAGACATGGCAAACATTTCTAATGACAAAGCTTAAACATTCAAGTAGACCCTTTCCTCCTTTAACAACTGTGCACGTTTCATCCTCACTTCTTCTTTGGTTCGACCTATGGCTGTGACATCAAGACTAAAGCCGCCCACTTTTGTTCTTTTTGCACCACAACAAGCCAGTGACTTACTAGTATGCAAAATCAAGCTTGGTGAGAGCAGTGAAATATAACCTTTTAAGGAATGACAATAGTTCCTCATGAGTGTCACAAATACAATCTTT
The DNA here is from genome assembly GCA_024349245.1 of Neodontobutis hainanensis. Lineage (NCBI taxonomy): Eukaryota > Metazoa > Chordata > Actinopteri > Gobiiformes > Odontobutidae > Neodontobutis > Neodontobutis hainanensis. Next base: position 80,902 of record JALDNG010000087.1, on the reverse strand, counting down.
TAAAACCATTCAGTAATACATCACAACATTCTACAGCACAGCAACAGGAATAGTGCCTTTTAAGCAGGAAAGTATGCTAAATAAATTAGTAGCACTGAAGCACTGTCCTGCAGCACACGTACAATCGGAGTGTGTACTTAGATCAAGCAGCCACTTTGTCTTAGAAACGTATGTCATTAGTTTGCAATTCAAAAGATCCAACAATAATGAGGGTTATAAAACAAGTTAATTTAACATTGTACACTATAGCTCTAATAGCCCAAGTACTGTTTCAATCTATAAACTCTGTGTAGGAGCCATTTCAAGTAACTGCTTAAACACAAAAGTTAGTCTTGTATAGTTTCTACAAGTTTTTAACAACATCCACATCAAAACAGTTACTCTAGGTAATTTTTACACCAAAAAAGAAGTGCATGGAAAAAAATAATCATATACTACATATAATAATATAATTTATCTAACAGATATTTGTATAAATATATATAATATATTTTGACCTATTCCAGTGAAACTACACATCAACACAAGTGGACAACATCATGAGCACTGGGTGCAGGTTTAATATCTACCATCTACCATTTAAACTATCATGTGGAGCAACACTAAGACTAAAATACATAAACATTTGTACTGACGGGACAAGCTGATGAGAACCCTGTATTTTTAACTTTAAAAGGTACAAAAAATAATAGTGAGGAAAACTGTCTAATAACCTTAAATGGTGTGCATTTATATAGCGCTTTTTTGTACCTGGTTGTACCAAAGCACTTTACACTGTGCTTCCCTTCAGACACTCACATTCACACCTGGGGCAGACAGAGAGGGGGGCGGCCATACACCTGCACAGTCACACACATTTGTACAGGCACACGACGACAGCTTGAACTGGGAGAGAGGTTATAGGATGACTGCTGTACCACTGCGCCCCAACAGAATGTTGTAGGCTTTAATATTGAGGATTTTAATAGATCAGAATGTTAGGCAGAGCTCACAGACCATTCGGGGGTTGATCTACATGGCCAGACAACGTTGAATCAATGGCAGATGAAAGTCCTGAATGATGAATGTGTATATTCCAGCAGTGGCTACATTTACATCTTTCTATTAATGATTTAATAGATAGTAAAGTTTAGTGCGTACTGGCAAGATGTAAAGCGAGAAAAGAGAAGGAAAGTGAAAGGTTGTATATATTTAACTCTTTTTGAACATTTTTAAATTTACGTACGGCACCTTAAATTCACTTATAATTGTTTTTTCACACCAAAACCCACAACCTTAAAATATTATGTTCCCCACCTCAAACTGCACTATTACCTACAACAATCCACCTATAATACCTTAGTGACCACAATGAAGTCCTGCAGTACATGGCTGAACAATAAAATATCATGCCACAAATGTGCTTTTTGAATTTGCTAAATGATTTATTGGACTTGCAGCTGTAGCTAGCACCTTACTGTCGATTTGAACGTAAAAAGCAGCGTTAAGTACACTTATTTAAAAGAAGCTGCGTGGGTTTACAAGCAGGAGGAGCAAAAATTAACTTGTTCATTTAGGTTTCAAACTGGAGAATGTGACAAAACATGGGAAGCCAAGCAAATAAGGACTGGACACATGACAAAGATGTTAGATGATAAAATATGTCCAAAGCCATCCTTTTATACTGTGCTTCAACTGAACAATAAAATGTTGTAATGTGAGAGGAAATACATATCAGTAACTTTGAAACAGTAACATGAACTGGCAATAAATTAGACCTTACGTTGTGTGGAAGACACAAAACACTTCACAACATAATTAAACAGTGACTTAAATATGTACACCTCAAACTTCACTTATCCTTTGATTGTTTTACTTTCCCTTCAGTTGGTCATTATTATCAAATGTTACCTTCGCAGCAGATCCATATGGTCAGTTTCAATACAAGAATTCCAGTAGTAGCAACCAAAAATGCAAAAAAAAAAAAATAAAAAAAGAGATCTGCTCTTCAGTAGTGCTAATTGGACGACAGACTTGTGAATGTGTCTCTTGTGCAGTTTGAGCTGGTCCTACAGGCCTTTGTTGAAGTAGACTCTGGTGGTGCTGGGGCTGGTCTCTTGTATCCTCTCCTGCAGATCCTTCTCCAGCCCGGACACACTCATAGAGCTGCGAGAAGAAGGCAAAGAGACATTAAATAAGAGATTTCTGATCTACTGAATGGGAAATGTGATGAGTGTACCTCTTCTGAGGGAACAGGGCACAGCAAAGAGGAGTGGCAAACACTAGGCTGAAAGAAAAAATGTGTTGTTGTTTCATAAATGTCTTTATAACATACTATAAAATTATTTCTTGTGTTAGACAGAAAACAGCCAACTCACCAAAGACCGACGAGTCCCACCTGCACTGGGGCATTTAGTATTGGGAAGCGCTATAAAATAACAGAAAATACACTTCAAAATCAAAAAGGCAATGTTAACAGAGAAAACCTATGGCCAGATGACATACAAGAATGTCTTTTGTAGTTACAAACACTTTCAGAATACCTTCTTTGACTGCCAAATGTTCTAATCATAAAAACATTCTTGCTGACAAAACATTACCTGCTGTAATGTTGCATACAATATTAAGTCTGTCATGAAAAGCACACTATGGAGGATGTTTTAAGGAAGGAATGTTGCTTATTTTATTCATGTTTAGAGGTTCAATTGTGGGGCTCTTTAATTGACAGACAGTGAGAGCAATGACTAGCAATGACTAAACCTGGGCCAACATCAAAGCGCCTTAGATTCATGTGAGGAGTGCTACATTCTGTGGTCTAGGTCTAACATTTGGAATGTGGCAGGACTCGTACCTTCATAAAAGCCCTCTTCTCCAGTGCGTTCATTATGACAGGAGGGATAGCTGTAAAACAGGTTAAACAAACATAGCATTGTAAACATTGTTTCCATTGACAGTCTACTGCCATACAAAGGTACACTGTCTTATAGACCTGAGGCTTCTGCACATTTAACGCCACGAGTCGACAAATAAATAAATCATCTAAACTATGGGGTGGGTTCTGGGTACCCTGGTTTCCCCCACCAACAACACAAGCAGAGTGCCCTCTAGTGGTGGCTGCTGACAGTGAATTCCCCACAAGAAATATATCAATAATGTGATAAAAAAAAAAATGATATAATTGTTTGCAGCACAGGGCAGTAGCTCTTCCATTACCTACATTAGAACATAAATATTTGCTGTCTTGTTTGTAAATTTTTTTAAATATTATAAGTCAATTCTGCTCAAATTTATTTTGTATGCACAAATGAAACAAAGTGGCCCTCTGTACTGCAGTAAAGATGCTCATTTTCACAAAGACTATGAGGATGTAATTACCCATGGCTGGCACCGCCATCCCAATCCTTGACACCACCACCTGGGCGATGGCCTGTTTAGCAGCATTGGGAGATTCCCCTAACCTGTTTCCATTCTCATCTGTGACAGGGATCCCGTACTTCAACTCCCTGAAACACAAGAACAGGAAAAATAGTTCAGAAGTGTCATAAAAAGCATGGCCAAAGCCACCTGCTGTTGTTTAGTGGATCTCACCTTTGTCTCATGAAGGGGATGTTGATACAGTTAGCAGCAGCTACAGCAGCAAAGGGGACAAAACGGCTCATGATTGGAGGGAGACGCTGAAAAGACAGAGAGAAAACTATAGGTATAAGCAGATACATTATAAAAACAACCCAGTTTAATAAGGTAATGATGAACAGCACAAGTTTTACCGTGGCAAGGGCCTTGAGGCTAAGAGCAGTGACCACAGCTCCAGTAGTAGCACTGACATAGGCTGCACCCAGCTGACTGAACACACACAAAATTCACACATAATCCACTTCCACATTACTACTGTCACACATGTCAGCCTTGTAAAGCAGTCTAAAAGTCACATCGGTTATTACAGTTATTCGTTCTGTACAAAATGCAACCAAGACAAACCACTATACCTTCAACTACACAAAGTATCTTTGATATTTACACATAACCAACTCAATAGGCCAATTTTCCTCTCTGGTGTGCTGCGATTTCACACTATCTGAATGATACAGCTAGTGCCAAAATGAGACCAAGCAGCAGCTCTAACAGCCTATTTACAGACAATAATTTAGTTGCAGGAACGAGGATAAGCAACAAAGAGCTCTTCCATACTTGACGGTGATGGGGGCGTCTCCGCTGCGGTTTGTGTAGTTGACAATGGCGTTGAAGGACTGGTTAACCCATTGCCAGAAGACAACGGCTGGAGTTGTCCTGAAAAATATGATCATGGTCAATCAGAGAGGAAGTGAAGTCTGTAGAAGTAAAACACATCAAAACATTTCACCAACTCAGCCTTGTGACTCCCAAGACAACAGGCCAGAATGCTTTAAACCTTAATCTAATGTATTTTTCTATTTATAATTGGGCATTTTCAAATGTATATCTTTTACAATCCTCCCAAAAACGTAGAACATAAAAAAAACGTCTCTAGAAAGTAGCTAACTAAGCTAATCGATACCGTTTGTTTTAGCTAATTCTTTCCACTTTCTACCCTTTTCTTATCAAGACACGTTTTGCCAAGGGCACATAAACAGGAAATATCCCTCCAAAACAAAAGCACACAACATAAGCACCAGAAGGTAATCATTTTTCTCCTCAAAATAAGACAACACAACCACACAAAACAACACAAAATTATCCAACAATAACATTGTAAATGATTTGGTGGGAAGAAGAACATTTCAAAGCAGTCAATATAATCAACAGTAATCATTCTGTACTGTAAAGCATAAGACATTATTACCGCCTAGTGGTGCCATCATAAATGACATTATTTTGAATTTGTGATAAAACATTAATGCCTACAAGTAAATTCTAAAGCTATTAATTTCTCAAGCAGACTAAATAAAGGCCATGTTCTCTATGAAGAGAACATCAATCAAAATTTTTTTTTTCCATTTACCTCTCATTTGCTACTAGTTTTTCATGTCTGAGGTTGTGCATTAAAAATAACATGCCCTGGACAGCATTTGGTCAGAGGTTAGACCAGGGCCAAGAGGAAGTACTTTGCATCAACAGTTTTTTCCTCCAATAAGAGGATTTACACTCCACGGGGATTAAGTTATTTTTATGCAGTGCTGTATTGTGGCACACATATCACACTATAAATGTGAAGTAATGCATGTTCAGTTTAGTTTATTTGAAATTTGTAGTATGAAAATCACATTGGAAAGTAGTATCAACTCTAATAGATAACACTTGGACACAGACAATATTAAACATGTATAAAACAGCACTGAAAGGATGTATCTACCTGTAAAACGTGAGCATGCAGCCTGTGATAGTCATGTTCATCGGCACCTGAGCGGACATCCGACCAATCACAAACATCTTCTCTCCCGTGTCGGGGTGGAAGGCGGAGTCGTAGATGTACTTGGCTCTCCAGAGCTCGTCCTCTGTCAACCCGGGCTTTACAATCCCAGCCCTGATAGAGTCAACCCAGTGGCGTTATCACAGAGTTACAACTACAGAAGACCTCAGTACAATAATTAGCTTCACATACCTATAGTCATCAACAATCACTTTGGCTTCGTCGAGAGCCTTGGATGACAGCAGCACGGTTCTGGGATCGGTGACCATGAAGAAATGCTTGGCACGTCCCATGAATGTGCCCTGGTCCCATCGAGGCTCCTTAATGTTGATGTTGAGGGACAGTTCTCCAGACATGGCTGCTTCCTTCTTTTTAAAAGCAAAAGGTTACATCAGAACCCTAATAACTCAAGTTATTAAAATGGTAAGATGACATTAAAAGCACAATAGGTTAATCTTCACCAATGACGACCAATGACTGCATCAGTGAGTAAACCAATACTCAACTCAACATATTTATCTAACAACAACTCGCTCATGGAAGGCTGTGATTTGGTCAACCAAATCACAGATCACACTTTAAAACTAGTAACGTCACAAAACTGATGGAAAGCATGTTGAGAATAGTTCAGCAAACAAAGTATGCCATTTCCTGGTCATGTTGCATCATTTTACTTTCTTTTTGAGGAATATTTCCTGTTCTATTGCATCACTCATAAAATGACAATAAAAAAACCTGCAGTAGAACCATCATAATGCTTTATCGGACTCAGGGGTTACTTCAGAATGATTATTTATAGCATAACACATTAAGCAAGTTGTAATTGTGGGGGTTAAACAGTTCAAATAAGACTTATTGTTAATTTTATATGCAAAGAAACTACAGGGGTAAAAGGTCCCAGATGATGTTGTTCAGCTAAAGCCGGGCCAAACAGAAAAACCTGTGCCAGACAAGGTTATACATATGATTTAAAAAAAATTAAAAACAGTGGGATTTAACATTTGAATGTGCAGTGGGCATTTGTCATATGACCCTTTGAAAAACACTGCTCGCATTTTAAGATGTGTTGAAATTTGGACATCGACATACATAGCATTTAAAAACTAAGTAAAGACTCAAAGTGTGTTGAAGTTATACCACACGCCAACAACAATTCTGGCGAAAAAGACCTTACCATAAACTGACTATATTATAAGTAAGAATTTATTAGCCCTGAGACTTTTAGTGTGAAACTATTTTGGCCATTTATGTCGCTTAAGGATACGGAACAGTGAACATTAATGCTTCATACATTCCTCACACGAACACAGACATGTGCCACAGGGTAAGTCACGACACGCTCGTGGGTTTTTACGGGTCACCAAGCCGGGCTAACCAGTTTGCATACTAGCTGGTGCTGGGCTACAACTGCCATAAACCACAGTTTTGAGTGAAACATATCGAACAAAAACATCCCAAGGAATTGTTAGCTAATATATGACTTTTGCCAATGCAGCATTGCTAATGCAGCTTATTTTCCCGACACGACAGTAAGATCGGTCCTGATCTAGCTATAGCTACTGTATAATAGCTAACACGATGGCTCTTTACGTTGCTTTATGACAGCACATCTCTGTAAACATGAACAAATGTTTAGCTAAATTTAATTTTAATCAAATAATGACTGAGGTAGAAGTATAAAGCCTACCTGTGTTGTTTTCTTCGTTTTAGAAAAGTATGACCTCTAGTTTCACAGCACCGCCGGGTGGACCTATGTTGCGTTCAATTAAATTTACAATACCATGTACCAGACTATCCCGTTATGTTTAATGAACCACGGGAATACATCCCACAATAAAATTCTTCATACAGAAAACACACATTAATAGTTAAACGCCATTTGGCTATATTTACTACATTGTAGTGTATTTATTATATTTGCTCCTCCGAATATTTACAATGTTTGGAGGAGCAGTGAATGCAGCTTCGTGAAAGTGGGCGGTGCCTGTTTACAGCGGAAGTTGATTGGTTACACGCGTGACTTCTACTTCACAGAGTTCAAGAAAGAAAGAAATATTTTTTGTACAGTAGTGCATGTAGTTCATCTGGCTCATCAGCTCAGCTAGCAAACAAATTATAGTTATATTTATTAGTGGATAGATCCCTTACAGTCACTGGAGCGGTGGAACTGGAACTGACCCGGATTTAATCCTGTTGAAAGTCTTCTAAAACTATATATATTAAAAAAAACACTACATTCAAAAGGAAACTAAACTGAGTTGATGTCAAATGAGGTTTCATTATTAGTGCAATAAAAGTGTAAGCATAATCAACAAAAGTTTTTATAATTTAAACCACGTGGGTGGAAATGTTTGCTGTTTTTTTAGCGAGACTAAAGATACAAATTAATTGTAGTGATTATTAGCTCTTATCCTTAAGTGTTGCTTGGGAGTGAGGTGTTTTTTTGCTAAACAAGACCAAAGACCAAAATAGGAAGAAACAAAAAGAATGGATACAGAGAAAATGGAGACCTTAAACAAGAGGAAATCTTTTATCCTCTGTACTGCTACATGTAAAAAGTATCTGTTTCAGGTTTAGACAGATGACCCAGATCCACACGGGTTTTAATCACTCAGACTGAAATTTACTGGACAGTCACCCTTCTTATACAGGGTGCTGGTGTTGTGGGACCAGTACAGTTTATTGGTCAGATGAACACCCAGGTGCTTGAAACTGTCCATCTTCACCCAGGTGATTGAAACTATCTCGATGTTCAAGCCCTGGATGTTCACCAGTGTGTGCGGAGGGATATCCTTCTCTTGAAGTTGATCACCATCTCCTTTGTCTTGCTGGTGTTTAGCTGCAGGTGGTTGAGCCCACACCAGTCGATAAAGTCCATGATGAACAACTTGTACTCTAGGTGGTTCCCCTCAGACACACGGTCCTGACAACATGGTGTTGAAAGCACTGGAGAAGGAAAAAAAACATGACTCTCATTGCACACTCTCCCGGCGGTGTCCAGGTAAGTCAGAGCCCAGTGAAGCAGGGAGATGACAGCTGGAGGGTTCACTGTAGCAAACAAGACACGCAAGTTGTTACTGCTTTTTGCAAAGTTTGACTGAAAACATGCAAATTCTCTTTGTGTACCTAATACTGAATTAAGAGTTTCAATTTATGCCAGAATGCCTTCTGCCTCTTCCTGAACACTTTAACCTTAACACGAGCAATGGTGTCCATAACATTTAAAACACCTGAAGTAAAACACCTGAACTTGACCTGATGAGGCATTTTCAAACCTGATTGCCTCCATAAACTGTGTCCTGGTGTTATCATTAATGTGTCTCTTCTGAACAACTGTAGGTCCAGCAGGAGGTTTTGGAATTATGGACAGAAGAAGACACAAGAATGATCAAACAGAGCAACATCAACCACAGTGACATCTGAAATATGACATCCTTTGTAATGACCAGGTCCAGAGTGTGACCTCTGTTATGGGTCGGCTCATTAACATGCTGACAAAGACCAAAAGTACAAACATTATCCATAAGTACATTAAAATCACCTGATATGACTATTTGTTCAAATTCTGTGCAGATAACCAAAAGCATTTCAGTAACTCATCAATAATATCATGACATTGTAAAGGTGGTTTATAAAGAACTACTACAAGCTTATGCAAAGTTATAAAATTATTAATTAAAAATGATTCGTTACCCAAAGACCTGACATTGAACACTGCGACTTTCAAGTCTTTCAGCAGGACCTGACATTATCTGTTTAAAAGGATTTGAATAAGATTTGTGTGATTAGACAATCTAACGGTCATTGTCTTATCTAGTCTGCGACTTCTGACTGGAGCTATTGAGCTAGGAGGGAGAGTTCTCTCCTAGGGTTGATAAGAAGTTTATTATGAAAGTCCTGGAACAGCAAAGGCCCTCAGTGTCCTAATAACTGATAATAGCCTTGATGCTAGTTAGAGCATGTTGTTGGTTTGTGGATGAAGTGTCTTCCTTGTATGAATGTGTGAGTGTGTTTGGTGCTGGTCAGAGGCCGTAAGCAAAGTATGGCTGCCATGACATTGATTACATAACCCACAGGGCAGCTGTAGCTTCAGAGGTAGTTCACTACCAACTGTGTGACTGAAGTGAATGAATATTGGACTGGAATGGAATAATGGAATTAATAATATAATCTCTTGACTCTAGGAGGTCAGTATCGGATAATTCACCATTTACCAGAAGTGCAAAGCAGGGAGCTACTGTATACTCTACAAGTAAATTAATATGATTTTTTTCATAACAATAAACAGTATTAAAACACATTTTAACCATAAAATATATCAGAAAATGTCTAAACCATGTGACACTGACACTAAACAATGAGGTTCCCTTTGATGACTCTTAAGGACATTGATTAGATGATGAAAGAATACATTTCTATTGGTTTAAAGCCAAAACATGTCATGATTAAGTGTTGTTTAGCTCCTTTTTTTATGTATGAGAGAATTATTTAAGAAATAGGCCTACATATCAGTTAGAAATAATATGAGACATTTCCACAATTTGAACGCAATGGATTTGCTTAAAACAAAAGCTAAAAGTAATTTGTGTTTTATGGCGCCACTAGATGGGGTTGTAGACCATGCCTCGGGCTTGTTCCAGGTTGAGTGAACAGGGCCTCTTTCTTGAGTTTCCAGAAACCTGCACCTGCTTTATGTAAATGACGTCCACACGAACACCTAGCGGAAACACACTGCTAATTATAGTATCAGTCTACTTAATCATGCCTACGGGCCACAAGCGTTAATGTCCCCACAGCTGCAGCAGGCAGGGGCTCGGGGCTTATGTAAAGCGCTTAAGACAATAACGGTCATCTGGAGAACAAATGAGGTGGCGCTAATTCTCCGGAGGTGTCCAATTGTGGGTCAGCAGAGGCGGGCCACGCGCGCCCCTGTCCGCGTGAACCGAGCGGCTACTGAGGTCATGAAAAACGACGTGGACGCAGGTAACGACTTTAAATTTGTTTTTATAACGACTTTTAATTTTTGTATTAGCCTTTATGTGGCCTAGCCGTCGTTAAACAGATGTTGTGTCACGTGCAAAGAACAGCAGTGCACCTAGCCACTCTGTAAACACGTGCTTTTATCATTAACCTATGGCGACTTAAAATAGTAACATAATGAAAAAAGCTTGTTAGATACCTATAATAAATGATAGCTAGTCAAAGTAAAAAAAAAAGTTATGATATTTTTGTGAAAGTACACCACGTGCTGAAGTGTGGCATTAAGTCGCTGTCCATGGTGCTGAATGACAAAGGAACTAAACACCTCTGGTGATATTGTGTGTCTTTTTAACCTTCTAGATTCACTAATTTTCTTCATAAAGAACTCTTAGGACCATTTAATTCATGACATCTTGTTCTCCTCACTGCAGATTGCCATTTAATTAAACATGACCCAAGGGGAATCTCCATGCCCTGCTGACTGCACAGCACATGCCTCTCAGGAGCGACACTGCTGGATGTCAAGGAATTATATGTAATAGACATTGCATTTAAGCTGTGGTCCGTATAAAGAAGAAGGAGTCTGAGTTCTGTATTCCCATGTCTCGCACTATTCCCCAAGTTCATAGGCTGCACCTCTTCCTCCCTGCTCCCTGACCTCCTCCTGTCTGGATGACTGGACAAAGTGCAGTCAGACTCAAAACATGGCTCACTCCTTCGCCTCCTCGGACTGGAGGGAGATGACGAATGGAGAAGGGCACCCCCACCTCACCAATGGAGGCCATAATGGGGGATCCCATAGCACCACTCGTTACATGGTGAAGAAACAGCAGCAGCATCACCACCACCATCGCCCCCGCAGGCACAGATCCCACTCTCCCATGGGACGGGTCATCCTCATCAACACGTCTGAAGATGGTGAGTGTCACAGTGCTGCAGTGTGTGGCTGCACGGTCAGAGGCATTGTAAAGGTTGTGGGCAAACAAGGCAATTCTTATGTTTGCCTTGTGTGCAGGCTTTGAATTGTTTTGACAAGATAAAGGTGAATATCAGTCACATTGAGGAACACACTGTAACTTTATTACGATTTAAGCAATTCCTGCCATATGGATATTGCATATGTTTATATTGCAATAAATCTGTGTTATATTGTGCATAGTATGTAACTTTATATTTCAGTCAGTGTCTTATTCAGGTCAAGCCTAGTATGTATTATTATAATTACAAATTTTAATAGGTTTATATTATCTTATTTTTAGAATATAATTTTATAACACATCATAATATATAATAAAAGAACGATAGTTTGATACTTTGCAGAGCTTCCTAAGGTCACATGCAATAGATTATAGTGTTAGAAATTGTTTGGTGACACAGCTTCATGTTGTTTAGTGTTGTTTTTGTTATTTTTTCCTTGTCTAATTGAATTCTTCTGACCATTTCAACACGTTTCCAAAGCTATATTATACTATATTTTGTTATTTCCCCCAGATTGTTACAAACATGCTTTCTTAGTTTTGAACTGATGCTAAATGTAAATAATTTAGTGACCAAAATAAAATCTACAGCAACCCAATGTTTGGGAAACACAGATATAATCCTGTAACTGCTGCTTTTTCAGGTAGAATTTTCAGAGTCAGGTCAAAACAAGTCATGTTCTATGAAGCCTCTTGTCACTTGCTTTATTTAGCATTTTTGGTTGTTTTGGTGGTTTTGATGAAGTAGCGATGTCTAGCTAATGAGCAGACCTCTTGTGGACGTGACCTTTACTTTGTTTGGTTGTGTGTTTGCAGCTGGCGATGACAGTGAAGACCTCCACACTGTGACTGTAGATAAAAGTCCAGATGGGCGCCTGGGCTTTAGCGTCCGTGGGGGGTCCGAACACGGACTGGGCATATTTGTCAGCAAAGTTGAGGATGACAGCTCGGCAGGTGAGAAGAATGAGATCTCAACGTTATTATCCTGCACTTTCACATTTTTCTCGACATATATAAAGACAGTGTTTATGTGTGACATTTACTCCATGCTGCGTTCCACTTGTGTCTCCAGCACAGGCCGGTCTGACTGTGGGGGATAAACTGGTGGAGGTGAATGGGGTCAGCATGGAAAGCATCACCATGAGCAGCGCTGTAAAAGTGCTGACCGGCAACAACAGGCTGAGGCTGGTGGTCAGGAGAGTGGGCAAGATCCCAGGCATCCGCTACTCCAAAGAAAAGACCACGTGGTAAGTATACGTTCTTGTTCATGTGGTTCAAGTGTGGCTTATAGTGTAATGTTTCTGTGCACCAACTGATTCTTTTTTATTAATAATGTTATTTATTAGCCTTTGTGTGCATAAAAATTAAATGTGCCAAAACACTTAAGTTATAGATCATGTTATTTCAGTACCTTGGTTAATATGGCTGTCCTTCTCATGACTTTATTTTGTTGTTTAGCCGCTTGCTCATGCTGGTTATCTTTCTTTTGTGATATACTGTATCTAGGTTTCATGTGGCAGCTCTAGGTGGATTACCTCTCTGACATCTCTGTTGTTTAATTAACAGATAATAACAGGCCAAAGCTCAGCATAGAGAGAAAAAAATATAATAAAATATGTGCATGTGTGTTCTTCTTTAGGGTGGATCTCATTCACCGGCGCATGGTGGTGGAGGAGAACAATGGCACGGCTTCAATAGCCAGTTCGGACAGTGCACTGAGGAGGATCGTACATCTCTTCACCACATCGGATGATTACTGTCTGGGGTTCAACATCAGAGGAGGAAAAGAGTTCGGACTGGGAATCTACGTGTCCAAGTAAGAGTCAGTTTGGAAGGACTTTCAGCTGCTACGTATATTAACAACACCTTCTTAGACATCCAGCATACTAGAGTGAGCATGGGTACAAGCTGGTAATCCTGATAATCAGTCCTCTTTATTGTTCACCAATGTAGTTCTTTATAGAATATGTATTTCTGTTTAACGTGTAAGTCTAGTGTAAGTGTAAGTGTAGCATGTGTTAAATATGTATGAACTAATTTATATAATATTGCAATGGTGATGTCTTCAGTGCCGAAAAACCTCCCAAAACGAGAAAGCATTAGCATCTGCAGGTCAAACACACAAATGTCCCATATACAATCTGTCACCAATTTATTAACCACTCCAATGGCAAAAGGTGTGTATGGAAGTCTACACATCAGGAATACCATAATATTATATACATTTTTACAATGTTCAAACATTTAATGTCCACTGATTTTTGTTGTCAGTAAAAATGCAGAATTTAGATTAAGTGTGTCACTTTGCACAAAATGGGCAACACAGACTCTTTTAAGGTGACACCAAACATACAGAGAGACTACAACATGGAGAAATACACTGCAAGAGCAAAACAAAAAGCAAGTGAAGAAAATACAAATAAGTTGCGCAAATATGATGCTTACCTTGCTTTACTGTGTGTGTTAGCCTTTGTCTTAAAACACTTGCAGCAGACAGTAGGAAACCTTGAAAGTGAAGAGGCACATTTGTTGACATTGCTTCCCTCACATGTAAACAAACCACTTGAGTTTTTCAGAAGGAAATTATAAGAATTTAACAAGCAGCAAAGTACTTTTACAAAAGGTGGCTAGCATAAACAACGCAGCACAGTTAGCGTCTTATAAAGTGGTAAACGTATAAAGAATCACTGTCTGCAATAAACCCACATATGATCGCTGAAGAGCTCATACTCCCCACAGCCATCGATGTGGTGTCATCTGTGATAAACGAGAGAGGCGCTCTGAAAGTCCATTCCTCTGTGTAATGACACTATTGGCAGGCGCATACATGACATATCAAATGGTGCTACTAAGAATTTATTTTCTTGACATGTCATTTTAATGCTATTTTAAAGCACATTTCTAATTTAGTGACACAATCAACTACTTTTATTAAAAAGTGGAATGTTGTTATCTTATACAACTTGTAAGTGGATCTAAAGGGGGCATGGCAAAAAAAGTTTGAGAAGCAGTTCATTACAGCAACAACGATTGACTGACAAGTCACACATTTAGTCTTTTGTAGATATCTCTCTTTTTATTTTATTTTTAGTGCATTTCCACCTAGTAGGCACTCAAAGCGCTTTTCCAGTGTTCCAGCTGGAACACTACTGCAGGCAAAGTGTCTTGCCCAAGGACACAACGACAATATGAACTGTGGGGCCCTGTTTTGATTTAACTAACACATACAGCCACACACTATTCATTCAATATGGGCAATTTAGATTCACCAATTTACCTAAACGTGCATGTCTTTATGCATGAGATGTAGATAACCTTTTGTATTTACCCCTGATTCCCATTGTCATTTCTGTTTGTCTTTCTCTCCAGGTTGGATCCAGGTGGTCTCGCAGAGCAGCACGGCATCAAAATGGGAGATCAGATCCTTGCAGCCAACGGAGTCAGCTTTGAAGACATCACCCACAACAACGCAGTGGAGGTTTTGAAGAGTCACACCCATGTAATGCTCACCATCAGGGTAAGAGAGAGTTAAACCTTTTACTGTTTCCTGTCAACTTTACATCATCAGACTAGCCAGTGCGCTTTGAGTGTTATGACATAATAATAAATGTCACATTATGTTAAACAACTCCACTCCAGTTGGAAGCGGGTCAGAAAGTCATCCCCCACAGTAGGTGTAGCTTAGCGCTATTAAATATCCCGTTGGTGACTGCATGCCCTTAACTGATGTCATTATCTCATAAAGCCGCAGTGGACAGTGTTTCTGTGAGTGCCTCATAGCTCCTGAACATCAGCGTGCGCTCATTTTACTCCTCAGATCTCAGGTTCCATGTGTGAAAAACAACCAGGGATGGCGTTCATTATTCAACGGCGGTCAGGGATCAAGTTATAATCAACAGAAAGCCTAATTTTATGTGATCCTGTCTCTTGTGTATTACAGTAGATTCATTAAGGGTCAGAATCACACATAGTGGAAATAGGATTCATCAAAAACAGTGTTCTCTAAAAACTTAATGTATCATGTCAGTATCTGTCCAGATATTTATTTCTAATTCAAAAAGTGTGCTTTACTTCCACAGGAGGCTGGAAGATACCCTGCCTACAAGGAGATGGTTGCAGAATATGGCTGGCTCAACAAATGTAGGTCTGACATGTAATGTGATAGATCTAAAGGCAGATATATTAACAGGTGACTTAGAAAAGTCCCTTGTGTGCTTTTTATGTGATTTTGGTGGAAATTGTCTTCCAATGATATTCCATCTCAGTCAACCATTGATACCCACTGGTGATGCAGCAGCTATCCATTTTTATACTGCAACAATGTAAAAAAAAACTACAAACAGCTAATTTGTGGAAATTAAGATAAATCCTTTTCTTGTTTTTTATCCATTTACTTATTCACAGGTACTTATAATTTTTCACCATTTTCCATAACATGAAGCTGTCTTTTTTATGCTCAAACCCTGTAGTATAAAAACTGGACCACATTACACCCTTAATGCAGTTATTGCACCTTTCATACTAGTTCAGTTTTCTGCCACTAGGTGGAGTCAACAGCTGCAACAGCAGAGCTTAATTGAAAGCATTTGCCACAAATCCAAGTGAAAAACATTGTAATTTGAGATGAAAATATGCTTTCTTTAAGGCTGTTTCTTTCTAATGTTTTCTTGTGTAACAGTGTAACAGCAACTATGGCTGTTAGCAGATAGCCATTAGCTTAGCCCCAGTTAGCCTTGATGCTTTTAATGCTGAATTTGTGGGAGGGTTAAAATCAGTCAACATTCATTTTGTATTGTTTTCAAAACAAAACAAAACCCCACAAATTATTAATTAGTGATGAAATCTATTGATCTAGGATGTCTTCCTGTGCACCATTTCCCCCTGCTGGGTGTTTAGAAAGCTACATTTTTGAATGTCAAAACCCCATAAAGCCCCTTTAAACAAAACAAAATTGTTACACTGCTCCCATTCACAGTAAATGTACAAGACCAAATGTTTAATTCTGTTTTCTGTAGCTCCCCAAAACTTGCTTAACTACCTAACAACGATAAGATGAGTTCTTTCCCGTATCTAAATACAGCTTAGTCATCTGGATGGGAGCTTGACCTTATTTGGCATGTAGGGTGTTTATTTCACAAGAATGCTGAGGATGGAGGGGCATTTTGGAGTCACACCTGAACAAAAAATAAAAAAAAAAGCTCTTAGTTTATGACTCTCTTAAAAGCTGAGAGGATTAACACGACAGTGAGGTCATGCAGCTTTTAATCCTGACAAAACAGACCGTGTTAAAAAGAAAATGAGAGGTCCTGTGCAGCTCTTATTTATTTATTTGACTAGCAGATTTTATGTTCAGATATAGAATTTATTTTGTATTTACTGGATTTTTTTTTTCAGTGGCCAATGGGGGCCCGACGTCTTGGTCTCATGGTTCAGACTCTAACTCCTCAGTGTCGTCGCTGTCTTCCAACACCCCCCTCAGCTCCGTCAGTGGACTCTCCCAAGTTCTTTACCCGCCCGTCTTTGGCTCTGACTTGGTAGATGTTGCCATCTCCACAGAGGACCGCTCAAGACGTCCCAACAGAACTGAACGGACTACAGAGATTGCCATACAGACAGACCCCTACCCTCCTCACTACCAGTACCTCCCTTCGTCCGGTGTGACCTACCCAGATAAACTCATTGTAGGAGAAACAAGACGGACGTTTGGTGCCACTGTGCTGCTGAAGGATACGGTGATTCGAGGGAAAGGGGAGGGGCCTAGAGAAATGGGAGGAGCTGGGGAGAGGAGGCGAAGCAGATCGAGAACGCTGTCTTCAGAGGACCAGGACGTAGCCAATCAGTCCCCTAAAACAGCTGCGCTCATGGCCCTGAGCCGACCACCAAAGCCAATCAGACGTTCACAAAGCCACATCACTGCATCAGGTGGGATTTCTGTCTGATAGTAATTAGCACCTTGCAGTATTAGAAGTTACACAGAGGTGTATGGTGGCAGAGTGACACCAGACTGTCCAAAGACGTGCTTGTAGAGTTGACATAGTGACCAACAAATTTCACAAGTTTTTCAAGTTTTATTTTTCCACAATTTTTCTGTGAGTGGATGAAAATCTCAAACATTTATCTAATGAATCATCATAAAAGTGGGAAAAGCTTCTGCACAACAGTTGTTTTCAGACACATGTTGACAAACCCACTATGCCATTTTTTTATCTTGATATTATTTATTTGAGCTACAAAAAACAACACTAATCATAAATTGTTGCCTTAACTGGCTGCACACTTTTTTGGCCTTTAAATAGTGCATAAAGACATTATTGTGCCTCGAGGTGAAGATAAATAAGAGGTCATATTTGGTGTTGCCCTGTTTTTGGTGCTGTTTTTCTGGCCAAAGAGACAAAAAACATTTGAATGTGTTTATTTACACGAATGGCATAGCAAGGTATGTATTGTGGCCTATTTCTGTATTTCTAAGTTAACAGCAGTCTTCCAGCTCCATGCTGATAATTTAAAAATGAGAGAAACTTTATTTAAAAGCTCGAAGATAACACAGAGCTCTGATAAATCACTGCACTTTGCTTTTATTCATACCTTTGTGAAAGATGAACAGGACCAGGCATATAATGAAGAGACATCCATCTAAGCCCATACAAGGTTATTGAGTTATTAGCCTTTCATTTTGCCTTCAGCCGCCCCATTTGTACTTCAAGATGTGGGAGAGGGCTGGGGGCAAGGTCTGGGGCAGATTGGTCATTTGTTTTGTACAGTAATGTGGCTGAATCGCTTTCAGATGTAGGTGTGTCGCTGCAATCTATCAGTATTACTGCATTACTTTGCACAGTTGCAGATTTACTGCAGACCACCGAGGTGCAGAGAGTGGATCACAGTGTGGTGTTTACGCATAGGGCTGGAAAAAGGTAATAAACTATGTTTTTTAAAACATACATGTAATATATGGTGCAAGTGTTTGAGATAAAGTTAAACTGTGTTAAATGTTTAGGCTGTTTCCATTTGGTCTTTGGTGTCAGGCAGTAGAAAGTATCAAGGCTGTGTTCTTGTGGAGTGGTTTTGTAAGGACTCAGTGGAGTTCTGATGTTTTCAAGATTTGGTGATGTCACAAGAAGCACATAGGTTAGACATAAAAAACAACATAAAAATACAGAGTGGTCCTAATGACCAATCCAAGCACAGTGGGATTGGGGGGTGGCTCAAAAAGTACAGGAGAACCATTCAGACACTGCATTTCAGTCTCAATCTCTGAGGTCATCGGATCTCTGTGGAGGTGTGGGTCTTAGTGTGTTTTCATTAGAGAGGATAGAAACAAAGTTGTACGGGCAAATCCCACAACAAAAAGTGAAGTACTCGCTGTGCATCTTAATTCCACTGGTGACTCAGCAAAATGTTCAATCTCTCAAATATGATAACGGTAAAAAATAAGAAAGGTGCACTTTTAACCACTGAAAGGCCAAAGCAGTTTTGTATCTAAATCAACCTCAGAAGATAGAGGGAAATATTAGGTGTAATATTAGAATGAGCTGTCAATATATATAGTTCTTTACTATTTATGGTGTTTTATGGAAACAAAATGACATTGAAGCAGCGTACAACAACTATTATACTGTATGTTATACATGATACACTACAAGGCCATGGGGTTATACAAAAAATGATGATAAGAACACGGTTTGATTTGAGATTAATCGACATTACCTGACGCTTTTTTCTCTCTACAACGTATGAGTTCAGGCTTCATTTTAAATTAGTTTTACTTGGGACCCGACGGGTGGGAAAGTTGGGGTTGGCTGGAGTCAGGAGGGACAGGGAAGAGAGGCTTCGGGAGCGGGTGGGACTGGGATTGAAAAGTCAGTCCCGTGCAGGTCTCTACTCTACAGACTCTGTTGTTATGATAGCGGACGTATGTTTTCAAGAGAACATTATAAGGCGCAAGTTTGAAAGAAAATAAAAAAGTTTTCTGAAGCGGTAGATCATTTTAGTGTATTTTGTACAAATACAACTCGGCTAGGAACTAGTCTTCATCCCCGGACAGGAATGTTACATGGTTTCTGTCCAGCTGACGGCACTGTGTCGATGAGACCTGATTCTACTGATCTCGTGTCTAAGAACCATCAAAACAATGCTGAGAAAATATATTTTTGAAGAAAACAAGATGAAGTGCAATCAGAAAAGCTGGCAGTAGTTTATCTAATCTAAGGTGTTGTTCCATTTAGAGGAAAAGAAGAAGAAGAAACAGCAGAAGGGAAAGACCCCAGTAGATGGTCAACCCAACCTGCAACGCTCCAAGACCTTGGTCAACTTGCTGTTCAAGAAAGACCGCAAAGACAAGAGCCACTCCAAGTCACCGTCCCGGCATCCAGATGGAGGTAAACTCTAGTTTTTCTTATTGGGGTCTGCAAAAGAGTCCACAGGCACTCTAAATTCAATCTCAGCCATTGACTCTTGCCATTCCTCAGACAAAGAACGCAGCCGTCCCTTCCAGTTGCTGTCCCCTCCCAAAGAGTCCCGTGCGGGAATGAAGGACACCAGTCCTCAGCCGCGGCCTGAAACCCTGCAGTACGTGGAAGACATAGCCAAGAAGCTGCTGAGTCCAGATGAGGTGTCCGCTGTGATGAGGCACTGTCGACGGGTCAGTTCACACCTCTTTGTGTGTGTGTAAATTTAACCTGACTACCTAAGGGCTTAAGAGTGCAGTACCGTTCCCCTTAGCGGTGAGTGTCCTCCTAAATCACTAAGGTGTCTGACAGAAGCCGAGACAAAAGATGGATTTGACCTGTCATTTATGATTACGATCAAATATCATCTCCTCAGTGGCTTTCTGCCACCGCAGCATAAAACATCTCAGATATCAGTCTCCAGGACCACTTCCTGCTCTGAGGTAATTAAACGCCTGCAAGTCTGAAAACAATATGTGACCTTCTGGGAAATGTGAATATTTAATGGAGCAGTCATAAAGAAGGCAATGATCTTTAAGCACCAAATATATGAGCATTTCATTTTCATGTGTGTAAGTGGTCTGAATGAACAACTCTATGTTACTATAATCAGTTCACATTTAGATTATGGTTCAGAATTACACATACAGTCTAGACAAATTATTAGTATGTATTTGTGAGTGCATTTCATAAGTTTTAAAGTACAGCCGTTATTACCAAAAAATAGACTTTAAAAATTGTTGTTGTTCAATAACAATATGACAAAATAATTATAAAAAAACATCTTTCTGTCTTTCAGTTTTTATCTGAAAATGTGATAGAAGATTTAATCCGACCCATTTTAGCCATCCTGGACAGACCGGAGAAACTGCTTCTCCTCAGAGAAATCAGGTAAGCTTCAGGTTATTAGCTTCATATGACCTCTGACCTATGAAATAGTAAAGTTTAACTGATCTTGTCATGCTAAAATTATTTTGCACAACATGCTTATTATTCCCATGTATTCAGTTTGATATTTGTGTGGTACTTGAATGAGTCTGTGAAATGTGCTAAGTGACATAAACATTGTTTGTATGTTTTTGGGCAGAATGCTGATCCCCACCACTGAGCTGAGCCGCTTCGACAGCATGGTCATGCCCTTTGAACTGGAGGCATATGATGCTCTCAAGAGCCGCTCTTGTGAGTAGATTATTATAGTCACTCTCTATTCTCAATGAAAAGGGCTTTTCTGATCAGGTTTGTGTACACTAATGACCTCATACACTCAGTGAGAATGCATTATACTGTATCCTACATCTCAATCATTTCCTATGTGAAGCTCAAGCTTTAAATACATTATATGGCTGTAATGGTGAAAATCATAGTACAGTTGGTTTATAGATACATTCCCCTTTACATTATTTTATTGGAGCATACTTTCTGGAATATAATGATTTTTTTATTGTTAAAGTAACTGTCGCTTTATATTATGTTTAGTGTTGGGCTGATGGTCTTTAATCAGCATTTTATTATGTTAATATGTCAAACATTCTATTCATTAGCCATATCTCATAGACCATGTTCAAGTGCTCTTAATGTAGATTACAACGTGAGCAAAAACAAATGTGTTGCATCTTTCTAAGACTGTATTTTTTTTTGTGTTTTAATAATATTTTTGGTTATAGTGCGATCTCCGGCTCTGCGTTCTCCTCGCAGTGGAACTCCTCGACGTCACCTCATCACTCCAATCCCAGGTAATCTGCTCAGGTCTCCCTTTACACTGTCTTCATCTTTATCTGTATATCCAGTCCTAAATATATATTGATAGTTCTGTATTCAGTTTTATATTTTCCCTTTCACTGCCTGCCTTTAACTTTTTGTAACTCGCACTCTTTTCTCTTTCACCTTAACCTATGATCTAGTTTTATTTTCTTTTATTTCATACTAAACCAAATACACGCACCACATGCCCCATTCTGTCACCTGTGTTTTGGTCACTTATATATCCTCCATTAAAGAACACGCACTTGAACACATGCACGTTCCAGGTGTCCTTTGCAGTGCTGAAGCTCAGGCTTGTATTACATCTGTGGTCAAAGAGACACAGCTGATCGTCACATTAACAAAGTCCTTTACTTCTTTCAAGAGTCGCCCCAAAAAGGACACAATCAATTGCCTACAATGTCACTTCAGACTGACTGACTGACCGCAGTTTCAGAGGTCAAAGTATGTGGTCAGGGGGTCAGGACAGAGAGGCAGCTGACAGAGCAGTTCTGTGTCCAAGGTTAAAGTCAGAATTCTCTGCTGACAGTTCTAAGACAGCCACGGCTTTATTTTAGCTACAAATCAGATCATCTTAAAGCAGCCCTTGCTTTAACTTGTAAGCCAAAAATATATATTCTCCAAACCATTCTGATGGTTCTTAGACATGAGATCAGTAGAATCATGTCTAGCCCACTGACACAGTACCCTCAGCTGGACACAAACCTCCCTGTCCCGTGACACAAAACGGGTTGCATGACATTATGCAAGTGACACGCTTTATTTCACTCAAATATGGCTGCACATGGCGGCACGGTGGTTAGCACTGGAGTTTCCATATTCTTAGGAGACATGTTTTTTTCTTCCAAACTTGCCTCTTAAAACAAAAACTTCCTAAAGACGTGAGGGTGCACGCTGTCTCAGATGCAAAGCAAAAGCAATGAATGAATAAATAAATGGGTCAAGTTTTTTTACAACCCTCGGGTCCCGCTTTATGCACCACTGTATTTATTTTTACAACCCGCACCCACGACCATTAAATAGACATAGCCTTCTATGCATTGTAAAAACACAGCCAATCGATTACATCGGCCTGTATACGGCCAACAACATACGCTTATGACTCATGGTCATTTCAATAACACAAGGATAATGATCCTGCTCCAACTATTTCTGTCAACCAGCCCCAAACATTAGATTTAGCTGCTTGGCCGTCTTTTCTTGTAATTATGTAAATGTCTGACCTTAATTTCTTAGATTATTCACTTTTATTTCTCTGTTTGTTTTGTTGTTGTGGCTAGCATCAGGAGCTGCTTTGCGCTTTCCTGACGTGAGGCCAAAGGTTAGAGGACGTCATGAGTATTACGTCGCTACATACACTCACATAAAGGATTACTAGGAACACCTGTTTAATTTCTCATTAATGCAAGAATCTAATCAACCAGTCACATGGCAGTTGCTTCAGTGCATTTAGGGGTGTGGTCCCGGTCAAGACAATCTCCTGAACTCCAAACTGAGTGTCAGAATGGGAAAGCAATTTTGAGCGTGGCATGGTTGTTGGTGCCAGAGGTCTGAGTATTTCACAATTTGCTCAGTTACTGGGATTTTCACGCACAACCATTTCTAGGGTTTACAAAGAATGGTGTGAAAAGGGAAACACATCCACTATGTGGCAGTCTTGTCGGCGAAAATGCCTTGTTGATGCTAGAGGTCAGAGGAGAATGGGCCGACTGATTCAAGCTGATAGAAGAGCAACTTTGACTGAAATAACCACTCGTTACAACCGAGATATGCAGCAAAGCATTTGTGAAGCCACAACACGCACAACCTTGAGGCAGATGGGCTACAACAGCAGAAGACCCCACCGTGTACCACTCATCTCCACTACAAATAGGAAAAAGTGGCTACAATTTGCAGGAGCTCACCAAAATTGGACAGTTGAAGACTGGAAAAATGTTGCCTGGTCTGATGAGTCTCAATTTCTGTTGAAACATTCAGATGGTAGAGTCAGAATTTGGCATAAACAGAACATGGATCATGCCTTGTTACCACTGTGCAGGCTGGTGGTGTAATGGTGTGGGGGATGTTTTCTTGGCACACTTTAGGCCCCTTAGTGCCAATTAGGCATTGTTTAAATGCCACAGCCTACCTGAGCATTGTTTCTGACCATGTTCATCCCTTTATGTCCACCATGTACCCATCCTCTAAAGGCTACTTCCAGCAGGATAATGCACCATGTCACAAAGCTCGAATCATTTCAAATTGGTTTCTTGAACATGACAATGAGTTCACTAAAATGGCCCCCACAGTCACCAGATCTTAAACCAATAGAACATCTCTGGGATGTGGTGGAACAGGAGCTTTGAGTCCTGGATGTGCATCCCACAAATCTCCATGAACTGCAAGATGCTATC
Source organism: Neodontobutis hainanensis (assembly GCA_024349245.1). Classification (NCBI taxonomy): domain Eukaryota; kingdom Metazoa; phylum Chordata; class Actinopteri; order Gobiiformes; family Odontobutidae; genus Neodontobutis; species Neodontobutis hainanensis. The sequence goes on along the minus strand of JALDNG010000087.1, from coordinate 56,982 downwards.
CTCTCAATTTGGGCCAACATTTCTAAAGAGTGCTTTCAGCACCTTGTTGAATCAATGCCACGTAGAGTTAAGGCAGTTCTGAAGGCGAAAGGGGGTCAAACACAGTATTAGTATGGTGTTCCTAATAAGCCTTTAGGTGAGTAGGTCTACGAATTGTAACCTTATCAAAGAATCTAATAAAATATGAATATATATATTCCCAAATATGTATGTAGACTATAGGGAATTGCACAGAACATACATGTGCATCACTAGTAACCATGAAGAGAATGAACACATAAACAAACTGTTAACTGCAGTCCCATACAGGCATCCTGTTTGGAGCTCATTTTTAACTCTTGTCATTAGAAGGGCTTTTATGACACGACAAAATATTACATTTTGAAAGTGTTTACCGAAGAATTTTAGGACAAAATGCTTTGCAAAAGTATGTGCATGTGTGTTGTATGTGTTTGTAGACTACCGCGGTGGGTTCCAGCTGCAGCCCTTACAGGACCCTCAGAGGGAGCGTCAGCTGATGGAGGAGCTGGAGAGGCTTCGTATGTCCAGCCAACAGTCTGGCCACCTGCCCCCGTCCCGCATCTTTACTCCCCTCCTGGACATACCCGTGGACAGCTACAGCCGCTCTCGATCACTCAGCCCCTCACACAGCCTCCTCCACACAGACTCTCCTCACAGCACCTACCTGTCCCTGAACAGTAGGGAGAGCGCTGCATCCCGGACCTACGACGACATCTCTATGTTGTCCACTGGTGAGCGAGGGGACACCGCTCCTGAACGAGGACGGTCTCCTGTGAGGAACGGACGGGGCCGAACCATGAGAGAGGCCAGTCCCAACAGCATGGCGGGCAGAGAGAGCAGGCAGAGGGGTTACACTGAAGTGAGCGTACATGTCCCATCACAGCACAGAGAGCGGGCGCCTCTAGCTGATGACTTTGAAACCCCCAGAGACAAAAGCCCGTCTGGGAACAGAGGGGACACTCCTCTAGTCAATGGACACTCACCGAACACTGTTAAAAGGAGACCTACTGTCCCAGTTGAGGAGTATGACATCACCACGCTGACCATCCCCAAAGCCAAGCAGTCACTGGGTCAGTAACATTCACAGGTGACCCCTAAGGTCAAGTCAAGATGTATTTGAATCCAGCTGGAATGGCCAAGTATGGATTTTTGAAGACAGTGTTTTTCACAATAAATGCAGTGTAAGATATATTAAATAAATAGCAGAAGTTAAATAAATAGAAAATGTTAATAGAAGAAGAGTAGAAGGAGAGAGATAAGGATAAAGGAAAAAGAGAAAGATAGAAATAAGATGAAAGAAGAAGAAATGACAGATTTCATATCAGACAAAGATATAGGAATAACAATCATAGTAAATAGATACATACAAATATACCTGATAGACAGAGTTTACAGTTGTAGGTTGTAAGTAGTAAATCATTTCAGATAGGGTAAAAACAGCTTAAAAGTGCAATAGTAAAGTGTGTTTGCATATATTTGTTCAAGTTTAGCAGAATGCATGTGGAATCCTTTTCTTTCAGATAAAAAGTACAAAAAAGCCGGTGTTTAGTTCAGTGTGATTTACTTTAATGAATAGTTTTGTTTTCTCATTCATTCCCTTACTTGCGTCTTGTAAAAGTTTTCTAATGTATGTGGGGACCCTACTGGGCTTGGGACCCCAATTAGTGGTCTGTCAATACTGTTAAAGTATCTACATCTGCTACAAAAACTATAACATCATTACTGTCTAGTTCTATTACATCACCAGTAGAGGTCAGTGCATCACTTTGTACTGAAGTTAAACTCCTGTGAAAGAGTTAACGCTCATAGAATTACCAGTTTCCTTTTTGTTTACAATTACATTATCTGTTCTTATTGATTTTTGTCTGCGTTGACAGGAATTAGCATTTCTGGGGGCATAGAGTCCAAGGTGCAGCCCATGATCAAGATTGAAAAAGTCTTCCCCGGAGGAGCGGCTTCAACAAATGAGGCCCTAAAGGTTAGCACTGAAAGAGTACACCCTTATTTTAAATGTGGCCATTAGAAAGAGGCTAAATTTTGATGTGCTCCCACATTATCAGCTGGTAAAAAATGTGCTCTCAAATTAGCATCTTTCTTCCTGATCGAACTCTGTGCTGCGCTTACGAGCTGCCTATGACAGTGGGGTGAAGGGTGTACAGTGAGGAGCAGAGGCATCTCAAATAGCCCATCTCCTCCATTATTGATGAGGTACATGGGTGCTGGCCCGCTAATGTACTGGGAAAATATATTGCCTGCACAGTATTTTAACAGTGATGTTGGCCCGACACACACACACACTGCAGTTAACCTCAGGGCAACTTTTCTAAGTCTTGTAATGGTGTCCAATAACAAACCTGGGCCAGTAGCTGTGGCCCATCTGGTACATCAAATTAGCTAATTTGTCAAACTTAGCTAATTTAATTAAATTCAACAAACTTCATTAAAGGTCCATTATACTTTCAGAACAGAAACTCAACATAGCTTAAGCTCTCCTTTATCTGTAAAAGCCCAACCTGACTTTGTGAATGGCTTTTTAAATTATAATTTTTTTTATTTGATTTATTTTAGTCAAAAAAATATAATAATAATAATAAAAAAAATACAATATTTTTATTTTAAACAAAACTTATATTGCCTGAAACGGTGTAGACTTATTTCGTCACCACTTTTACCATTGAGAGCAAAACAAAACACCAATGGAAACAACAAAACAAAGCAAAACAAAAGTAATCACAAAACAACCACAACAGTTCTCAATTAATGGAAAAAATATATATTATACCTACCATTTCAATTATAATTAATTAATGGTCATTATTTAAATATTTTTAAATAAAATTATTTGATTATTTAATTTTTTTTTATTAATATTATTTGTTGTATTTGCAATTTGTTATTCCATTAAAGTGTATTTGTTAAAGGTACTAATTTTATATAGTTTTGTCCAGTCGGTTCCACTGAATCACACCACTTTGAGTAATACTTTGACTCTTTAATGTGGTACGAACACACTGCTCCTTTAAGTTGTTTTTTCCCTTAAACTATACCCCTCTTTCCTCTCTATTAGAAAACATTTTTTGAATATTCCTGGGGAGTTGGTTGTTTTTAGCTTCATGTATTGTTGACAATGTTTTTAATTGAGCTAGGTTTTTAAGTTTTAGGGTATATGATTTTAAGAACAGTGTGTTAGTATGATCTATAAATACCACACTGTGTATAATTCTGATGGCTTTGATCTGGAGTCTGTATAATGACTCTAAATGGCTCTTGAAGGTATTTCCTTCAGTGCAGTAATTAATATACGGTAGGAGGAGTGGACAATATAAGATGGAGAAAGCTTTCTGATTTAGTACATGTCTACACCTACCCATTAAGCAATGTTTTTAGCCATAGTATAAAAGCTTTTGATATATTTAATTAACTTTATTTGCTAATAGTAGATTGTTTTGTAGAATAGTAGAATAGTAGTAGTTGTTTTGGGAGTTGTTGTTGGTGGGAGGTTAGACATCTAAAAATACCCTCCTCCCAGTATAAAAATGTGGAAAACTTTGTAAGCTAGAGATGTGTTGACAGGGGCAAGCACCAGGCAATACAATATGTTTCATGACACACATGCCACAATACAAATTTTCCAATATATTCTGATACTGTATTATAAGACGATATATTATTTTGTACTCTGACCACATGTGCTCATCCACAAGAACAGTGTATGAAATACATTTTGATTCAAACTAGTGAGCACGGAAATTGTATCTCACAACATTTTAAACTGAATAAGCAACAAACCTATTGCTTGCAGAATTCTATTTTTATTATTCAAAAATACTTAGGGCTAGAGTTTCATGACGTGAAACATAAAGTGCGTGGCAGATGGCACACTCCTTTTCAGACCGTGTCCAGAGCTGGCGCATCATTTAAAGAAAGGCTGGACATGACAGAGTTTTTATTTATTTATTTATTTATTGAAATGCAGTTGTGTATGCCAGAGGTAAAAGCACAGTGATATTTAGTGATATAATGTTTTAGTGGCTAATTTCACCTGTGAACTCAGGGGACACGTATTTCCAATATGACAAGTTTCATATTTTACAAATAACATCATTTATTAATGTACGTTAATTTACAGTCACTGTTGTGTGTCATGTCTGAACATTGAACACAATAAATGCACCTTAAAAAGATTATAATTGGAGGAGATAGAGACTCATGTAGAGACACAGTCAGACTCTTCATATAGACTAGTTATATATTTATAGAAACACACTGTTCACAAGAGAAAAGTTACGCTTGTGTTTTACTAAAATAATTGAAGAGTTAAAACCTGACAAGATGCAGCACGTGGATAGATGAATAGATAATAAAATAAAGGACAAAAGGACAAAACCTTGCTGCATTCAATCGGCAGGAAGCGGTCACAGGTACAGAGCAGGTGAGTAAAGGTGAGTAAAGGTGAGTAAA